>CM064332.1:50915692-51540692 GCA_032595735.1 Pelochelys cantorii | reverse complement strand
TAAAACAGGCAGGAGGCTAAAGTTAAATGCCAAGCTGTGCACCTGCGCCCAGCTTTATAATAGCATCTCATGCTATGACTGTCCTTCTGCTGATGACCTTTAGGGAGAGACACGTTTCCTTTATGCTCCCTTCTTTTGATGCCTTTTAAAGTTAGGCCACGGAAAATATAATCTGTTTGCCTTTGTGTAAGAGAGGATCATGCAAACAAATGATACGGGAGAAATACAGCAGAGCACTTGAACCGATTATAGGTTTGTAAAATGAGGACACTGCATGAAGCCACTGGTTGTGAGGAGATGGCCAGGGTCACTAATAGGCAAGTATGTGGGAATTCCACTGCAGTAGGTTTAGGGTATGTCTACACAGCAACATTATTTTGAAATAACTGGCGCTATTCCAAAATAACTTAGTCTGCCTCAACACACCAGGCAGTTATTTCGAAATAATGTCAAAATACTATCAAGCTGGAGGACTTCTTACTCAACTCCCGTAACCATCATTGTACAAGGAATAAGGGAAGTCGGAGGAAGAGTGCTCTATTTTGAAATAAGTGCTGTGTAGAAGCTCCCTATTTCAAAATAAGCTATTTCTAAATAAGCTACACAACTGATGTAGCTCAATTCATGTAGCTTATTTCGAGTTAAGGGTGCATCTATACTGCAGAGCTTAGCCAATTTTACATCAGCACAGTCAGAGGTTTTCTAGAATTTTCCCTTTATAGATTTAGGCTCCAATAGTGCATTCCCATGAATTAGAGGACTGATAGTGCAATAAGCTTTGCTCAAAGTCAATGGGCCTCCATATGGGCATAGGAGCTACCTTGCTCAGCATTTGTCTTAAGCCAGGGCTACTCAACTTTGGAAGCCCTGGGGACCACAGTGATACTCATAGCATATGCCGAGGGCCGCATCTTAAGTGTGGTTGCATATACATGCATATGTATATGCAAATATATGCAAATGACTTCTTTCACTCTGACAGGCATGAATACAAAGATTAAGGCAAGACTACACAACACACATTTAAGTTAGTTCTGCTGATATTAATAAAATGCAATATTTACCCGATTTCCACCCATGTGACAGCACTTTTAATGAGCAATTTACAGTCCAGGAATGTAACTACTAAAATACAGTCCAGGAATGTAACTACTAAAACGCATATCAACAGAAGACCATTATATTGAATACTTTTTTGCTTTGACTCACACCCGCGGGCTGCATGTTGAGCCCTACATAAAGCCAAACTGCACCGCAGGCTGCAAACAAACAGGGTCCGGGCCACATGCAGCCCACAGGCCACATGTTGAGTAGCTCTGTCTTAATCTCTCCTTTTGACTATTTTCACATATAGTCTATTGGGAGATATTTTACCCTTTCTGTACTCTTCAAATTCCCCAAGCAGTAGTGACAGGACAATCAAGTTGGGGATAACAATGCACTTGTAAGTGCACCATTGAAGCATAGACAAAGGAACAGACTAATGTGGGTGCAGCTACAAGGAATCTTTTGTTCCTATTATTACCCACAGAAAAGCTTCTATTTGTACTTGTGCATTGCTAGTATAAAAACTACAGGAGAATCAGAGAAACCAGAATTACCTTCTTGGAATTACAAACGCAGTACACACTTTCTACCTGTAACTCTTAATCAAGCCTATTAAGTCGGTGTACTGGAACATTTACCATCAACCACCTATAATAACCATATACAATTATGAGACAAGTATAGAGATGAAAGCTTAACTAGACCTTAAAGTTAAAATTTAAAGATCTAAATATTGAAACAGATAGCTATGCTACAGTCTGCAGATCCAAAAATATGCAGAATTGCACATGCAAATAAATGTCAGAGTGCTTTTCATGCACATCTATTAGATACATAATTCACTCACAACAAAGATGAAAAATAAAGATCCTAAATGTTGATTTATGATCTTGTTTGTAAAACTTACAAAGGAATCACAAAATATAAGTTCTAGTTATCAAAGAAGTAAGAATCATCAGCTGCAAAATTTCATATATCCCCAAGCATGTTGTAGGGCTCATGGGATTTTGTAGTTTTTGTATAAAATAGATAGTTTGTGAGGTTTTCGGGGCCTATGAAATAAATTCTTCACGTTTGTACAAGTTTGCCATCATTTCCAGGGGCGGCCCGAGGCAGGCTACTGGCAGCTGGCACCTCAGGCGGAATGCGCAATTGGCGCCCCCGCCTCCACAGCCCTCAATGGCGTGACGTCATCATTGGGCGTCCCGTTTAACGTGGCGCCCTAGGCGACGGTTGAGTCAGCCTATACGCACGGGCCGCCCCTGATTATTTCAAGTTGACGGCAATAGTGTGTTTATGAAAATGTATGATAAGTGACATAAATCACAGTGGATTTTACCATTATGGTCTATTGTGTAAATCCATATTCTGATACTTTCATATTATTTAATCCCTATCCAAAGGAGCCATTGCATTCTGAAATGCAAATCAATATTTGCCTGCTTATTTAGAATCAAACTCTTTGGACACCTATGGACAGTAACATCTATTTTATGACCCTTATATGGATCTTAGACATGCCAACTCCCCCAAATAGTAATCCATGATTATGGCGTTTTCATGTTAAATTGCCTGTACATCCAAAAAATAGTGATATTTAAAGTGGTTTGAGAGAATAAGAAACCTCTGTCAGTTTGTCCTAGCAAACCTAAACATTTGTCAGGACTGGATCAGTTGGGTAAGTCAGGTCCCTAAATCATTGTTCAGTATGTGTTATGCAGTCCCTTCCAGCGGTTGGCTCACAAAGAATTTGGGTCTGCTACAGCTGTAAACACATTTTAAAAAAAATGTAAAAGAAGGTGTTGAAGTTGAAAATAATTTAAAAAAATTAAGTAACTCAATAGCAGTAGTTAAAAACCTCCAGCCTATCAACTTTCACATGTTCCTGGTCATCTCTGAATGTTTCTTGGTTAGATTGAGAAACAGCTTTAGGAAAGAGAGGGATCTGTTTTTGTTGATTTTGTTTGTTTTTTGCAGCCAGTGACAACATTTTATTGACCCAACATCAGTTAAGTTACAACTCATCACATAACACCCTGTCAATTATGTTTGATGCATAGCAATTGTGTGCTGTGCCATCATTAAACTGTTCCAGAAAAAGCAAATAAAGAGTGACTAAAAGTTATCTGTAATAGTAGGCTACATATGGATACATGCTAGTGTTTCCCCCACCTTTGCATCTGAATCAACTGCAAAAATCTACCAAGCTCTCAGTGTTGTGTCAGCCTTCCATAAATGAGAAACTATGAGACTGTTATTGTTTGCAAAGCCAATTCTAAAATCTGTATTACAAATAAGAGGACCCTATTATAAATGGTGTACAATTAATAATGTACCATCAGATTTTTACAGAATTCTTATGTGTATGCAGGTACACAGTGATTGCCATTATAAAGTCGACATCTTCTAGTGGTCACCATTTAGTGCAACCAGGATGCTTAGTTATTTCCTACACTTTCCAAACTACACTGAGGTAAGTTAAGAGACTTTCAAAGACTTTAATATGTTTGGAGTAGGTCCTCAGACTAATAAATATTGATTATTCAGTTGCAATGACTATAGACATGGAAGACTCTTCTACAGTTGGGTTATTCCACTAAATTGAAAGAAAACATTGAAACTCAGAAGTACAATCTATACTAAATGTGGATATTGACAACATTTAACAAAATAAGACTGCTTCAGATATCTGATGAATCTGCGAGCTAGTTAATTTTGAATGCCATTAAGTAGACACATAAGTAGACACATTTGTTATCTTCCATTAAGTCTGATAAACATTAGCTTCTAGTTTTATGTTAAAGATATCATATTTCACTGATCTTGAGAGAGCGCAACCGATAATTGCTTTAGAAAATTCAGGGGTCTGATTCTCTTTTCATTTACAGCATATAGCTCTAATCTTGCAGTAATTTACATGCCTACTTAAATTAACATGTTAGCAATCTCACTGGAGTCAGTAGAATTACACTAGTACATGCTGGCACAAATAACAATTGGGCCCTTATGTATTTCAAGCTTTATGCACTGTTACATAAGCATAAGTGCAGATTTTAAATTTTTGTAAAAGTTAACATTGAATTGTGAAAGTAATTAGCATAGTTAAGAAATCTTTTTTCACTGATAAGTTTTGGATGTGAGCAAATGCAGTAGTCTTAGTTTAGAAAAGTCCCAAGATTAAATAGGCAGTGAAATACCCTTTGTATAATCATGGCAGGAGATGTGTGATCCCTACAGAATGATATTTGTTTCACAGTAAAACAGGCTGTGATGCAGTCAACATACTGTCACCTTCCCGTGGATAGAACAATTTCAAAATATCTTCACTTTTTATTTCATAAAACTTATGAACATCACGCATAACTAAAATTCTTATCAAAGATTTTGACAGCATAGACACGAACAGATTTTGATATTAACTATTATTTCAATTTTAAAAAAATATTCTGTTTCTTTAATGACTAGTTTTCAACTATTATTGTACACGTAAATGCGAATAGCTCTTAGAGCTGAACTGCATAGGATAATTATATTTTTGTAGTGTTTTAATACTTTGAGTTAGCATGTGTGCACTATTAGGGTATGTCTACACTACCACCCTAGTTCGAACTAGGGTGGTTAATGTAGGCATTCGAAGTTGCAAATGAAGCCCGGGATTTAAATATCGAGGAGTAACGGTAGTTCGAATTAGAGATCCTAATTCGAACTACCTACTCCGTGCCGCGTGTAGCCGCGGGCACGGAGTTCGACCTAAGGGGATTTAAAAATGGCACCCGCCCGGCAAGATGCAAATGAAGCCCGGGATATTTAAATCCCGGGCTTCATTTGCAACTTCGAATGCCTACATTAACCACCCTAGTTCGAACTAGGGTGGTAGTGTAGACATACCCTTATATAGTATGAGATATGCATTTTTAAACTCAGATTACCTAAGCATATTGAAATACTAAATGGCATTAAAAAGGTCCAGATAACGTAACCAATGGATTAGAAACAACGGAATAATGAAGGTTTAAATATCCAACTTGAGGTTGTGCAAGTTGAAAGTCATATGCTATATCAACTTCTATAACATTTTGGTTTAGCTGTTATAAAATACTCTCATGTTACAGATCAAAGACCCAATCCTTCAGATGTTCACTAAAGATGTAATTTTACTATTATGAAGTGTCTCATAGAAAACCATGGTAAATGCAATGAAGAATATGGTCCTGAATCACCAAAGCACTTAAATAAGTGGGTAACTTTAAACATCTGAACAGTCCCTTTGAAGTCCCTGGGGCTTAAACTCATGTGAAAGACTCAATGTGGCTTAAGTCTTGCCAGATTGAGGCTTTAGCTGGTCAGTATCCATGATTCTCCAACCTGCAGCACATCTTATTTTGAAGACAATGGGGCTGCTCATGATAGTAAACTCTACATGCAACAGTATATGTTTGAAGGATTGAGCTGATAGGGAGACATTTTATTCTAACTGAAATGGATTATTAGAATAAATATCAATATGTAGGATATAAAATGTATATAGATTAGAATGGATTTAGTTATAGTAGAGAATGACAGGGCTCAAATGTAGTGAACTTTGTAAATTTTTAATCATTTTCAACAACTGAATCTACACTATATGGCAAGCAGTGTGTCAAGATTTTATCTTTAGTAATTAAAACAAATTTATGACAGAAGTATATTTGTCTCTTACATGGCTCTTTATTGAACTATGCTAACTCCATTACTCTTCTACAGGAAAGTGATTTTAAAAATTACCTTGTAAATATACTGAAAATGTTTGTAATAAATTGAATCATAAAATAGATTTCCATTTCAACATATTTACTTTAGCTGAGCTGTGAATGCAGAAATATTCTAAAAATGTAGAAGAGATAAATACAACAGACAGCCTGAATGACAGATGGCATTTTCAGAATGCACTAGTATATCATTATTTTCAGCCCCATAGAGTTTTTATAAAAACATCACTATACCCTGGCAATTGGAGACTTACAATACTTTTTAATTCAAAATACACTTATTCAGTAAACAGACAGACATTTTAAGGTGTGTGAGATACTTATTGAGATGAGAGAGCAAAATAATCACAGAAGCTGTAGACAACACCTAAGTTGAAGTTTTCATAAGAGTGATTCATGTTGGGCACTCAAATACATATTAAACTATTTAAATAAATGGTCCATTCTCAACAAAAGCTGCATGTGTTACATATCTTTGAAAATATGACCACTTATTTTGATGCCTAAAGCCATGAAACTTCTCACTTTAGGACTCAAGCTACTTCCTACTGAAGTCAATGAGCCAAATTCTCAAACGGCATAAACTGGAGTAGTCATTTATACCAGCTCAGGACCTCGGCAGGTGACTTCTGCCATTGACTTCACTGGAATAAGGAACAGGCCCTTAAAGATACAGGCTGGGGATCGAATGGCTAAGTAGCAGTTCAGCAAAAAAGGACCTGGGGATTACAGTGGCTGAGAAGCTGGATATGAGTCAACAGTGTGCCCTTGTAGCCAAGAAGGCTAATGCCATATTAGGGTGCATTAGGAGGAGCATTGCCAGAAGATCCAGAGAAGTGATTATTCCCCTTTATTTGGCTCTGGTGAGGCCATATCTGGAATACTGTGTCCAGTTCTGGGCACCCCACTACAGAAAGGATGTGGATGCATTGGAGAGAGTCCAGCGGAGGGCAACCAAAATGATTAGGGGGCTGGAGCGCATGACCTATGAGGAGAAACTGAGGGATTTGGGTTTGTTTAGTCTGCAGAAGAGAAGAGTGAGGGGGGATTTGATAGAAGCCTTCAACTTCCTGACAGGAGGTTCCAAAGAGGATGGAGAAAGGCTGTTCACAGTAGTGACGGATGGCAGAACAAGGAGCAAGGTCTCAAGTTACAGTGGGGAAGGTCTAGGTTGGATATTAGGAAAAACTATTTCACTAGGAGGGTGGTGAAGCACTGGAATGCGTTACCTAGGGACGTGATGGAATCTCTATCCCTACAGGTTTTTAAGTCTCGGCTTGACAAAGCCCTGGCTGGGTTCATTTAGTTGGGATTGGTCCTGCTTTGGGCAGGGGGCTGGACTTGATGACCTCCTGAGGTGTCTTCCAGCCCTATGATTCTATGAAAGATGGTCATTGGAAACTTAGAAAATAATGCAAAATACCTGAACAGTAAAAATAAAAGACTAACAAATTCTTAGAATGTTGCTGTAAGTCATCTAAGTTTTACTGTAATGAACTGAGCACCAATGATTTATATCAGCTGAGGATCTGGCCCTCTAATTGTCAATTAGCAGACTAGCTACTTAGAGTTCCACTTTTAAAGGTCAGTTCTCCCACTGATCTAGTGGGGAATTGCATGTGTAACTAGAATAAATTCCTTAATATAGTGTTTGTATTTCTGAAGGGCATTTCTGAGAGGGCTTAACAAGTCAACCTGCCCATGACTCCAAACAACTGATATGTCTGTGCAGATAGGTATCCCTTCACACAACTTGTCCAGTGCTGCCCTGACGAGAATAAAAAGTTGCAACAGAGAAAGGAATATGATTTGTGAAGATAGATTAGTTAGACATGACCTCTAGACTGAGCTGTCCTGTCCACAGGACAAACTGGGGCAACTGGCCCAGGTCCTACAGTTTTGGTTGGCCCCGCATCGACTACCCCAACCATCCCTGCATCCGGGGGGACTGCAGGAGCCTGTCATGGCAGCAGCAGGGGTCACCCTCCTGCACTTACTAAGCGGGTGACAGGAATTGGAGAGGCTCGACGGCCTCCTCTGTTTCGCCCCACCATGCCACCCTCCTGGCCTGCTGTGCTTGGCTTCTCCGTGATGGCAGGAAGCAGAGTGCCCAGCCCAGGGAACTCTGCTTCCTGCCACCATGGAGAAGTGGGGCACAGCAGACCAGGAAAGGGTGGCACAGTAGGACGGAGCAAGCTGCTGGGATGCTCTAGCTCCCACCACCTGCATGCTGAGTGCAAGGGTTGACCCTTGTTGCCATCGCCATGCCAGGTCCCCGTAATCCCTTGGCTCGTGTTGCTCGGGGGATGGAGCAAGGGAGTGGGGGGGCAGAGTAGGGACAGGGCTCGGGGAAGTGGGGCAGGGCCTGTGGGGGTGGTATTGCTCCAGGCCCCATGCCTGAGGCACTTGTGGGGGAGGTGGGGAGGCAGGGGTGCTCCTGGCCTCGCACCTTCCTCAGGCCTGCCTCTACTATGCAAAGTTACTAAATGGTGATTGTATTAAAGTTCAGAAGATCCTAAAAGTGAAGCAAATTTTTAATTAAGCCCCAATCCCAATATCATTAAAATCAGTTAGAAGATTTCTGGATTTCAGTGATGTTATAACAGGCTTTAAATTCAGACCCTATCCTGCAAACAATAATTACTGGGGAAGGTTCCATCAAAATTATTGAGTGTGGCAAGTGTTTGCAGAATCAGCCCACATCTAGCTATTAATTTAAAAACAAAACAAAACAAAAATCATGAATTAAAATTGAAGACAGGGCAGCAGAATTTCTTTAGATTTATTTAAAATTAACATTATACACATAATGAACGGTAATAGAATATATGGAACAAAATATCAAAGAAAGGATATCCACTTTAGTTATCATATTACATTATATATTATACATATATGCACACTTTTTTTAAAATGAAAACTTTACAGAAAAAAAATAAAAAATAAAAGAACATATGCTAATAAGCTTACCAGAGATCACCCTTATTCCACAAAGACTCTGGCAGATGATCAGTACTTCAAGCCTCACAGTTTTTATACATTTCTGGTTTGATTAAATCCTTTCTTCTTTCATTCCCTCTTGTCTTAGTTCCTTCTTACCACCCCCCTTTTCCATATTCCAATATATAAATTTTTTGACATTAAAATTAGTCATGTCAAAATCAGTCTTCTTGGTTTTTTAGACAGTCTTTGAATGCTAAAGTTGAATTGATCTTCTGGTGACATCTTGAGATGGACAAAAAAAGCGCTAGTAATTTCTATTTTCTGTTTGGTACTTGTGTTTTAATATATGCTTCCATAAGATTCCCCTTTCCTTGAATGCAATCAAGCTCTTGGAATTTTGACATTAGTCTATTTTAGTAAAATGATTGTGATCTAATATTTGGACTTCATTCAAAGACTAAAAAGAGGAAATTATTTAAATAAATAATTTTGGCAATGAGAAAATATAGGAAGACATTTTTCTCAAGGGGAATGATCTACAAAACAAGTTTATTAGGACAATATTTTAGTTCCTTCAAAATATAATTAAATGTGTTTTATAACAAGAAATTTTGGTGGCCCAGAAAGACATTTTTCCTCTCAATTACATTCACATATGTGGTTTTCTTCATTTTAAGTTTGGCTCTTCAAACAGCTTATGTGTCCCACAAATAGCAATTAATCAATTCTCCTTTTCCAACAACAAAACTAACTATTGTTTCAGTCCCTATAAATGGTTTATAACATAGTAAACAGTAGAATAAATAATCGAAGAGAGATTTATATATTCCCAGAATGCTTCAGATGATAGGCTGTATGGTGTGGAAGGATAAACTCCTAACAAACAGTCCAGAGACTCCCTTCTTACCCCTTTTTTTTCCAATAAACTTGCTATATTAATAATCTTTGGCAATTTTAGGATCATAGAGGCCATGCTCCAAAGAATGTGTTTGAGTCCTTCTTCCACCAAACTCCTACTTTCAATTTATATCAGTGACAAGTAGGCCCAGATTAAAACTATATGAGGCTAAAATTCACCAAAACTAGATTGCTCCAAACATTTTAATATAATACTCAGACATTCATAGCAATGTAAATATACAAAGATGCCTACACATATTTATCATTCTAGAAGATTGACCTAGCATTGCTCTGTTCTTAACTCAATTATTTTTGTTGGTTTTTGGAAAAATAAAATGAAAATGTACATGCTTCATTTAAATCATTGCTCTGGGGAGAGAGGACTGCCTCAGCCCACTCTCATCATAGTAGCATGGGTCCAGATAACCTCTCCACGGCCACTGCAGCTCTAGCAGGCAAAGACAGAGGAGGAGTACATGTCCCTCAGGTGGGGTAGGTCCAGGTTCATCTTTCCCCTGAGTTCTCCAGCACACTATCTGGCCCCTTGCTGTTTCCTGAGGTCATTATACAAAATAACTGTCCCCAATTTCCATCCCATGACCACATGGTGGCAACAGGAGACATTATAAGCAGAGTCCTCTCTTTCTGTTTTAAGAGAGGTAACCCCATTCCAAGCACATACTCTTTTTCTGACACAACCAAACCTTTGCTTTGCTTTAAGTTATGATAAGAAGAAGCCGTATACCAAATTTGGTGGTTATAGCTCTTAGGGCTCATCGAGACTACAGGGAACGGTCGAAAGAAGATATGCAAATTCTGCGGGAAAGAGCTTTCGAAAGTGAAAGTAATTAAGACACAACTTTTTCAGCGACCCCCCCCCTTTGTCAAAAAGCCACGTAAAACTCCTTTTTTGAGGAAGTGTGATCAGAAGAAGATATGCAAATCCCCTCAGAATTTGCATATCTTCTTTCAAACGTTCCCTGTAGTCTAAATGAGCCTTACTGTTTAGGAGTTCTTAAACAGACACATACACACATTCACAAGCTCTCAAATATATAGTAGATATGCATGTATATAAACATGTTTAAGTTTTATATTAACCTGTTTTCATCTATCAAGTCATTAGGTCTCTTTGGGTTCCATTCTTCACTTCACTATCCCTTCACTTTTCTCACACATACCTTAGCCTGTACACATTTTCTATTTCATTTTTATAAGTTTCTAGTTTGATTAAATCCATGCTTCTTTCATTCCCAGTTGGTCCTTTTTACCATTACCTTTTTCCATATTCAGACTTTCCCTGCATCCCTTCTCAGTGTTGTTTAACCCATCATACCCTCTAGTTTGCAGCTTCTCTTTCCTTCTTTTCCTTTATCTGTGCTCTTTCTCTCTTTCTTCCCTTCTCTCTCCCCACTTCCACATCAACCTCTCTTAAAATTCCACTGTGAGTGTCATGGTTCAAGGCAATTGTACCTTCATGTCCCGGCTTCTCAACTATGATTCCTCTTGGGCAAAGAAACAGGTCTATTCCTAATGACTGAGGGTTTTTTAGGCTGCACAGTTCCCTGCCTACATTCTGTGATCCTCAGAAAGTCAGAAAACTAAGCAGGCCTCTCAGAGACTACAAACAGCATAATTGCCCAGTTAGAAAGTTACCACACAAGTCTACCTAAGGAAGAACATTTATTCTTAAGATAAAAGGTTTACAGAGAAAATATATTAAAAAGAAAAGAACATATGTTAACAGGCTTACCAGAGATCAGCCTAATTCCACAAAGACTGGCAGATAGTAGTTTTCTGTGATTACAAGTTTATAGGAGCTGTTAGCTCAGAACAAGCATGCCCTTGAGTCCTTCCTTCATATTGTTTGGTCTGTACTTGTTCCCAGAGTCTCAATATCAGTCAGCAGACCAAGGTCCCCTTCTTAGGACAAAGCTTCTTCTGTCTGAGTTCTTGCATAAGCAGAGTGGGGACAGGTGTATACATGAGCCCCTACAGATTTCCTGGGAAACCCATCAATACTGATTTGTCCCATAAATTCACTCTTATCTGGCACAATTGTTTCAAATAGTCCTTTGAATATCATAATACTTCCCTGGGCTTATTGGGTCTCCCCCTACAGAAGTTGCAAAGGATTCCACAATGACATACAAACTTTGCATTTTCAATACAATGGACTCTAGACCTACTTAAAACTTATTACAGTAATATTTTTCCAAGATATTGGGGAAATTTCCATATCTGTCAATATGAGGAGCTCAGCAGGAGTTACTGATACCCTGGGGAAAGGTATACCCCAGTGGAGGGCAAAGAAGCTATTGATTTTTCCCCTCTTACCCGCCTCTGTGCCCATAGATAAACTATTTCTTCCTCCCTCCCATGAGGAAAGTGGGGAGCTAAACTTCCTCCACAAAGGTATGCATCTCTGCCTCTGCTCCTCACAACAGGAGAACTGGAAGAGTGAGGTTTTCCCCCTCACTCTCTGAGGGGAGAGGAACTCTTAGCCTCATCTCGCCTCTCCAGCCAACCTTCATAGGAAGCCCTTGAGGACACCTCTGCTTCTTCTCCCTAACAAAGAAGTTGTGAGGCTCTGCCTTGTTCTTCCTTCTCACCAGAGGAAGAGCAGGAAAAGCCCTGGGGATATTTGCTGTCTACAGGGTAGTTTCTCTGCCTCTCCTTCTCATCCAACGAAGCAGGAGGGCTTGCTCACAAGTGATCTCTTGTCAGCCTTTTCACTCTGCCAGGCAGATAAGCAAAGTACAGAGAGAAATAGAAGAACCTGTAAGGGGCAGCAAGAGCAGTTGGCAGGCAGCAAGAAATACTGCTCAGCAGTGACCCCTATTGGCCAGTGGAACAAATTACTCCAAAATGAAAACATTCCATCATCAGCTCTGAGTTCCTGCCCCTTGAGTCCTAGTTTGGCAGATGGGCTTTAAAAAAAAAAAAAATTCAGTAAATTGTTTCCATCCTACTCAATCAGATTGTTTATTTCAGTGTCACAAAATTAGGGATAAAAAGCCATCCCCACTTCTTTCTGTGTGTGTTGACTCTATTTCCTGCTTATGGAGAGCTGTCCTTGATAACTGTAGCAAATATAGTCTCCTGTTTCGTTGCAGAATATTATAATTAATCCCTTCAGGGCATAGAAAAGTAAGGCTTAATATATGCCAACTTTTGCACAGAAATGATTCAACACTATATAAACAGTTGCTTTAGTGTTCTCCCCAACTCACAAAGAAACTGTCACTTTGACAATCTGCTTTTGGTAAGGTTGCCAATTTTGGCTGGCCATATTCCTAGAGGTTTCATCACATGACATAATCTTTAATTAAAGATTAATCTTTAATTCCTGGGGACTCCAGGACAATCCTGGAGGGTTGGCAACTTTAGCTTTTGGGTTAGAGGTGTAAATGACAATGAACTGAATAACTTAAAGCAAAATAGAAAGGCTCAGCTCTGCTGACACTGTACCTTTTATATTTAAAAATTGATTAGTTCATTTCAGAAGGGGGGGGGACGGAAGACACTCTACAATAAAAGACAGTATATTGTTATGAAAACTCCCAAAGCCATAATATAGAATTTACCTTAAAACAAACATTTACATCTTTAACACATTACTGAACTCTATTTATATTCAAAATGATTGATTCTCTGTGAAATGTTGATTTGAAAACAGAAACTGAGTAAAGCGTTCATTATTGTTCGGAGCATGAGGTAGAGTTTTTGCAGCTTTTCCTTATTGTTTATAGTGCTTTAACTCCTCCTTGATAAAAATGAACTTTACAATCCTTCTTATATGGACAAATCAGATCAGATCACAGCTAAATATTATTTAAATTTGAAATTACTCAGAAAGAAAAAATTACTCCTGGTATTTATACTTTGTCATTTGTTTCATATGTTAAAGGATTTATTATGAAGAATATACATCAAACTAAGAATTGAAATTTTCTTTAAAAATAAAACACTAGAAACTTTTGTTCTGGGTAATTATTTTATAGTTATATTCCAAACTGAGTATTACAAAAGGGACAGAAAGTTTCACATTAAACTCTTGCCAAATATCAGTGTAACTTTACTTTTACTTTCAGAATGAAAATAACTGTTTGAAATCCTATGCAATTCACTTCATTGAAATTATAAATTAAACACGTCTGCTTCCTTTCCAGCATTGTTTTACTTACTAATTACTTGAATTTAAAATAAACAAAATTGTTGATAATGTTATTTTATTACATAAAGATTAATAAGGATGTTGTCAGATATTCAAGAGAGGCAATTATAGTATTACTGACATTTAATACCTATATAAATGATAGATAATACTCCATAAACATACAGTTCAAAAGTTGTATCAGACTTTTTAATCAATTAATCTTCCCAGACCCATCTTTCCTCCAGAAATTCAGTAGTCACAATTTAATATAGGCACTTTGTTGAACCAACTGTACAGTTATTTTCAAATTGTCAAACATTTTTATAATGGATTTTTTATATAATTATATATAGATATAGACTATGATCACAAGAATTCTATCATTATCTGCTTAATTTCAGGGAATGGGATACTTCCCTAATAAGAAGAATGTAAAGTATATGCCAGTGAAATAACTCTTGCATCAATTTTCCAGAATCAAAAGCCCTTTAGTTTGGGACAAATCAAAGACAGTTTCAGATACTCTTGTAGTAGTTACTATTTTTATGGCTTGGCCCAAAAGCTTGCTTTAATCTCTTTATTTAGGGAGAAACTGCAAGCATGCCAACTTCAGCAAATGTTAATACAGGTCATGCGTTCCAAGAAGTATACAATGGACAAGTACTGGTCCATTTTAACAAAAGGAAATTTCAGAATAAGGTGATGGAGGACTCCGAGAGTGATAAACCCTACTTCCAGCTCTGTAATAAACTGCAGACATTAGTTTATACTTTGTTTCATTGAGCTTTTATATGTTTGTAGTCTTCCTACATTACCCATATTTTAATGGGCAGTGTGGCACTGTAAGCATGGACATTTATCCTTATTCTCCCCACACTAGTATAAAGGCTTCATACCCACCAAATCCAGAAACCATAACACTCTGAGCACAATCAAATCAGCAAAACTACTGGAACCTGGAAAGATGACAAACCCAATACATGAAGTCCTGAACATTTTATACAAATAGAATCTTAATGCACAGGCTATGTACCAAAGACTTTCCAGTGTATCTAACCAAACTCTGATGAGTTCCTTTTTAAAACCCTTTAAACCGATGAGGTGGATTCTGAAATCATTCCTGAACAATTGAATCCTTCTGCTCTGGAAGTTCAGGCCTCAAAAAATATTTCTTTCTGTCTCTTCCCTTATTTTCTAAAAACCAAAGATTTTCTAATTGGCATAGACATCTTGGATAGGTGACATTACTTAGCCTACTTGAATCCAGATCGGAGAGCTCAATCATTTTACTGAGATGCGCGTGAGGGGCACCACCAGATAAGTTTCCCGCTTGTTAAAGACTCTGTAATCCCAGGTTAAAGGATTGCAAGTGATTCCTTACCCAGGTAGGGAGCCTGAAAAACATGCAGGGAACTCTTGGGGAGCGCACAGAGAGCCCGAGTGACTGTAAAATGAGTGGGAACTCCTAGCCCAAGAAGGGAGTCTCAGGACTCAGACATTCAACCAACCTGCCACCGGAGATGGGGCCAGGTGCCTATTCCACTATAAAGCCCCACGCTACAAAGACCTGTCCAGGACTTCAGCGCCCTGCATCGATGGCCATGCAGAGCCACCACCTGCCCTCCGAGGCGCTGCAGAGGGAGCGGGGAGCGGGGAGGAGAAAAAGAGACATTACCAGAGTTTTGTTCCCGTTCTTGCTGAGGGGCCCTCGGAAAACTCCCTTGATGTTGCGAAAGTGCCCATTGCTGAGGTGCGCGGAGCTGATGACAATGTAGTAACACTCCATGGGGCAGCCGCCGCCTCCACTGCGGCCGCTTCCATGCACCCCGGCGCCGGCAGCTCAGGCAGCCCCCGGGCGGGCTGGCGGGCGGGCGCGCGCGGGCGGAGAGCCGGGGATGCGGCGAGGGGAGGCTGGCCGGCGAGCGCGCCGCCTCCGGCTCCTGGCGGCAGTGAATGAACCCAGGCGCCCGGCTCCGCCGCCTGGCCGAGCTCACCCCCCTGGTGGGCGGGCGGGAATCGCGGGAGCCCGGAGGCGCGGTCCCGAGGCGGTGTCAGGGCAGCGCGGGCTGGGGGAGGAGGCGGAGGCGGAGGCGGCGCGGCGGCGGCAGCATCTCCCTGGCTTCGCTGGAGGAGTGTGAGCGGCCGCCTCTGCCAGGCAGAGCGCTGTTATAGCGCGCCGCGTTGCCGGTCCATTGCACTGAGCCAATGGCAGGGAGCCACTCGGCTGAGCCCGGGCGCTGTCAGAGGAGTGCGGCTGTCACACGCCGGCCGGCTCCCCCCGCGGGGCAGGGCCACAGCGTCTCAGCCCCTTCGCCTCGCCCGCCGCGGCACGGGCAGCCGCCGCGCAGCGAACGGAGAAGGAGCCGAGGGGACCGGACTGGGGCAGCGGACGCAGAAGAGGCGGCCCCCCCCCCCCGGCCCTGGCTGACTGGGGCGGGGGGGGGAACCCTTCTCTTCAACTGCAGCGAATCCCCGTCCTAGCCCCGCAGCCGCCCGGCCCGCGTCCGCGGCGCGGCTCGCAGGCTGCTGGGCTCTGAGCGAGGGAGCAGGGCGCTGTCCGGCTTTAGCCCCTGGTCAGCCTAGGATTTGCTGCGCGGGGCAGCGCCGGGACTGGGGGCCCCGCCCTCCCGCACCGCCACTCTAGGGGTCCGGCCCTGGGCTCTGCTGCCGCCGCTGCCTTGTCGCCTTCCACTGGCTGCCACCGTGCGGCTAAGGGGCAGGGCAGGGCTCCCCCAGCGATCGGGGCACAACGCCCGGCCCTTCCCCGGCGCTGGGGGCAGGGGCGTGCCGGGTGCTGCTTTCTCCCCGCTAGCTCCTCTGAACGTGGCTCTTCGTGAGGATAGGCGGGACTTGTTAGCAGGCACTTAAAGGGATCAATACGAGCCAGCGGGAAGCCGGGGGACCAGGCCTTCAATGGCTATATTGTATGAGAGCTTGATTTCCCTCTAGCTCAGGGCAGCCCTAATTGGCTGATACAAATTTCAGAGGGATGGCGGTGCCTGGGCAGAGGGCAAATGTCACTCTGGGTTCTGCTGGCCCCTCCAGGGGGGTGGAGTTGCTATACATCCCAGGACGCTTCAAGTCACAGTCAGGGCATCACTCACGTTGGACAAAGCCTAGATCCATGCTTCGACTGCTCCCGTGCCAACCACTTCCTAAATACACAAGAGGTACCAGCCATCTCGCACTAGCCCACTGTCCCTTTTATCCGGCTACAAACAGATCCAGGCTTCCTGGACCGATAAAAACCCCTGTGAACTCTTGAGAAGAACACTTGTTACAGCGCAGATAATGGGAAAATTTGACATAGACCGGAATTCAGCTTCGTGGAAGGGAGTTCTGCTTGTTTATTACTAATAATAACACGCCAGAGTTTTTCAATACACTCATAGCTGATAAATTTTCTAGTTATCCACTTGGGGGAGTCTGGAAATCTTTAAAATAAAGGCAATGTTTACAAAACTTTCACATCACAGACTTTGGTTAGGGTAGGACATGAGCGTTGCAGTGTTTAAACAAAAAAATAGCAAAACTACATCGCTTTGTTGTAATTTTATTTGAAGTTTTCAAGGAAACCGTAATCAACAATCTTCTAGAACTTCACAGTGTTGTTTTTGGGGGGGGGAGGGGTTTCTAGCTTCAGCTTTTATATCCCACTGAGCTGTGAACGTCTAATTATGTGGGTTTCTCTGGCTTCCAAGCACTCTGGTCCAGTTGATAAGGAATGAGGATGCAAATGAAGACAGCTAAATTCTAGTCCTAGTTCGTGGGACATCTGTGTGATTGCCATGCGGTCACTCTCTATGGATAAAAAAGTGCTAAATAAGAGATACTATATATATTATTTACCTTCCCTAAATCCAGCCAATATTTTAACTTACCACCAGTGAGAAAAACTTCTTACAATTTAGTAACAATAAAACAGACTTTGCATGCGAACAACTCAGCTCTGTCGCAAAATAAATAGGTTCTTCCTATGGATTCAGTCACCTGCATCTTTATTACATATAACATTAAGATATTCTTGGTTGCCTCCTTCACCACTCCAGCCCACTTTGCATTCATTGCTTAGTGCAAGGGGTCGGGTTTTATGGCATAAGATTTTTTCCATTGCTACAAGTGGGAACTGCAGGAAAAAGAATTTAACTCAGGATCATCATATTTTACTGCCGGGAGCAAATGCTGGCTGGGAGGCATTTTGTGATGCTTCTTCTTGGTGCTATCTGTTTATGTTGGAAAATAAGGAAACTGCTTCTAGGAAATTCTGATAGGTGTCACTTTCCTGTCAGAATTTCCTACCTTTACCATTTGTATTCTTGATACAGGAGGCAATAATTTATGATAGGAGCCTTCCTCCTATTAGAATTTGCGATCTTCTCTACCGCTCATCTTGCAGTAGGTAGTAAATTTTGGCAGGTGTCAATCATCCATCAGAATATGCAAGCTGTTTCACCAATGATTCAAATGATGAAAGTAGTACATTGTGACAGGTGAACTTGTAAGAATTTGCTACTTACTGCTACAGGAATATGTGAGAAAAAATAGAGTAAAAACTATGTGTGTATGTTCACAGACACACACATGCACACACAACTGAAGTGAGTAGAAAGACTTACAAAATAATATGCTTTTAGAGCCACCTCACCACCATCAGTAGTTGGTAGATTTAGTATCATATCACAGTAGCCCAAACCTAATCTACGGCAGATATGAGTATGGTCTACAGAGATTGGTCCCATAAGGGTATCTCACTGTAGTTGATAGTTTGCACTATTTCTTTGTTGTCAAGACAGAATGCCAATTGTGATGTTTAGACTCCAAGATTTTTAAGGCAAGGGTCATGTCTTCTTATCTGTTTATACAGAGCGTGGTAGAATAGGGCTCTGACCATGACTGCAGCTTATGGGAATACTAAACAAAAAAAATCATAATCTCTTCTCCTTTGGTGTTCTCTTTTCCTGCCAGTTCTTATATTTTATGTTAGAAGATTGTGTGTGACTCCTTGCAGGGTATTTCCTACACAAAAGTTGTAGGGTAATTCTATATCATGTTTAAGCATCTGAAAGATGTATAGTTTTGTTTTTGTTATTTTCACTGGATGCGCTGACTCCAATATAAAATACTGATGTGCTAATATCAACTACTATCGACTGAAAACTACTGAAAGCAAAAGTTTGCAACAGTAGAGTGTGTCAACTTTATGGGAATAAATACATAACACTTAAAATAATTGTGTTACCACTATGATTCCATGGAATCTGCTGTGTTTGTCATACTTTACCCTTAGTGTTCAACTAATGTATTATTGATGGCAGCAGTAGTGTAACATAGGCTCAGGATGATTATGTCTAAGTATTTGACCCAAGCACATTAAAAAAATTACTGACAGCTACTGTTAAAGTTTTTCTTTCCCATAATCATCAAACTATGCTTGAGAACCAAAGAACTGGAACCAACTGACAATGCAAATGGACAGTACATAAGAGCAAATTTCAAGTACTCTAAGACAAATCAGTACAATTGATTTGGAACTAGTTTAGGTCGATAACAAAATATTAAGCAGATAAGTCCAGGGGGAATAAGGGTCTGGTTCTATGTGATTTAATTGCTACTAGAAAATATTAAATTTAGCATGCACGTGTTATCATAACATTTCATGCAACCAAAATGTTAATGGCGACATCTATTCCCCCCCACCCCCTTTTTTTTTTTTTTGAAAAGAAGGAGTGAGTTAAGAACTGGCCATTTAGACTATGTAGTAAGCAAACATTAATTGATTTATAAAAATTGATCCATCATAAAATCTGTAGGCATATATACAAAGAATTAGTTAACTAAATAATATTTTGAATGATGTAATTCAAATGACTTCTCCCATAGTCATGTGTAACCAATCACTGAGGTAAAAGTCTAAGGATAAAATAATATTCAAAAGCCACTTCACCTTCAGTTCAAAGTGCATACTAGGTACAAATACAATTTCATATAAAACTTTGCATTTACATATCCTTTTCATGAGGAGGTGTTAGAATATCTTGCAAACATCAATTAATTGGACCACACATCAGCTCTGTGAGGTAAGAAGGAATTATACCATTCCCATTGAACTGACTGACACTCAAAATTCAAGTGTTAGGCCTACAGAACAAGTCACTGGCAGAGCTGGGAACCAAATTATTCAGACTCCAATCCTCTGTTCTCACCATTAGATAATACCTCCCTCTAGTGCATGCAAAAGTGAATTAAAGTCTCCAGGTGTGAAATGGTGAGGGTGGGGAGGATTCAAAATAGACATAATGTACACAATGGACAGTCTGGGAAGGAACCCCTGATATAATAAATCATACACAATCACAGCATTAATATTACATTGCTCCGAGTCCCAAATAAATCATTCTGAGGTTTTGTGCAAACTTTTAAAAAGGCATTTATCCTGGTATGACTGGATAAAAGCTAAGATCTAATTGTATCTTGAATTGTGGAGTATGCAAGTAAAATAGGAATCACTGAGACAAAACTGATTTTCCTTAAGCCAATTTCAACTCATTGTTTTACAGAGTCATAACATTTTAAGCCAAACTCTTCTCTCTTCAGCAGTGACTGGAGAAGGTTATTTTGTAGCCACAATGACACACGCAAGCATTACTTAATTATCTATCGTATGATTATATTATTTATTCATAGATATTCTAAGTTTCAGTGGTACTTTCTATCAATTCATATCAACAACCCCTACATAATTGTTTTTTTTAAGTTCCAGAGATTTAAGACAATTCACAGAGAAAGAGAACAACAAAATGAAAAGACTTAAAATGACTATGCAGTCACCTTCCTTGGAATAAGGCAAAGACAAATATTTGCAGGGGCTAACCAGAACAAAAATTGTTTTGGCCTCTAAATACAACATTAATAGCTAACAAAATTCTGCCTCGGTTTATGAAAAAAATGTCTCTATCGACAAGGTATTCCATAATTGTCCTTTTCAGGGAATCTTGTGCATTTCTCTAAAGTGCATTCCTCTAATCAGGTCCATGATTAGACAGACCACTGATTAGGAAATCCATGTCCAGTCTAGTGTAATGTCTTCAGACTTCTGGCAGAAACACAAATATTTTTGTGTACCAGAGCTAGTTCCAGAAAGTTCTGTGTGTAAACTCTTCATGATGGCTGAGTACAAGCAGTGAATAACTGGCCTATTCCATACACTCAAGTCTGTGAATAATTTAATGTGATCTATAACAAAGAATATCTGGAAGGTTATGACACACTTCTTGCTGGTGATGAATGAAAGGTTGCCACCTTGTCTTGGACAAGATTTTAATCAGTCCCATAGTTATCCCTCTTGTCAAACTCTGTTCCTCCCCACTCATCTCCCCAATTTGTGACCATATACTTTTTTGTTCTTTCCCTCCCCTTTTCTGTGCCCTTAATCTCCTATCAACCCATGATTCCTACAAACCATTAAGCTTTTTTCCCTTTGTCTCCCTCCTCCACCCCATTGTTCTGCTTTTCCTCTAAACCAGGGCTACTCAACTTTGGAAACCCCGGGGGCCACAATGATACTCACAGCACATTCTGAGGGCCGCAACTTAGGTGTGGTTGCATATACATGCAAAGATATGCAAATAGCTTCTTTCACACTGATGGTCATGAATACAAAGGTTAAGCCTTAAGACATGGCGTGGGTCCCAAACATGGCCATTCTGAGCCAGTCAACAGCAATCAGGCTCTGCCCAGAAGGATAAGCATCCAGCACTTCCCACAATGCCTGGCGCTCCTGGCACCTCCTTCCTGGGGGCTAGAAATGATGACACCCTGTACCCGTCTGTTCCAGCCAGCCCGTCCGCTTGTGTCTTTCAGTGCTCACTCTGTCTGGGAGACACCTCACCATTGTGGAGTGTGTTCCCAGTGGAGGCCATGTTCAAAGGATCCCACCACAGTCCGCATGTTGAACCCTGCATAAACCCAAACCGCACCATGAGCCACAAACAAATGGGCCACGGGCTGCATGCGGCCCACAGGCGCGTGTTGAGTAGCCCTGCTCTAAACTTTAGAGTCTAAAGTTCTCTTTCTTGGATACTGTTGTTCATTCTGCCTTGTTCAACCTGCAGTCCTTCACCTCTTCTTAAGAGTATCAGACCTGAAAATAACCATCCGAGACCTCTTCATAGTCTACTTATTCCTCATTTGAATAGCCAGCAATGATTTGTGAGGGTATATAAATTCTTACAAAATCAAAATGCAAATGCAAACCCTAACACCCAAAGAGAGGAGATGGATTTGTGACAAACCCTAGGAGGCTGTAGGACAATAAACCAATGAATGAGTTTTATTAATCAACACAGTGTTTAGTTTTTCTGTCTGTGACAGATATAATGCACAATATTCTGCAGTTTAATATTTAACAAATTTCTTCATTTAATAAATAATTCAAGCATAATTTAGTACAATTTATTCTTCAGTAAAAACATTTTTCTTTTTGCTTAATAGTCCTTCAAGCATGTTACAAACTACAGAATACCAAATAGCTTTATGTCAACAAATCATTTCACCCATCACTGAAATGCACCCAATGATAGTAGAAATTAACAACTGTTCAACACTTTCCAGAATTCCAATCCAGCTCCCATTAAAGCTCCTATTGATTTCAGTGAGAGTTAGAAGCTTAGATAGACTTTACAGTTTTCTTGGGATGATTCTGTTTGCCCCATTGATAACTTTATGTCTTTTTATGCCACCCTGTATATTTAGAACAGCCTCCTTCTATGGGCCTGTCCCACTTTGCAGAATGTTTTCACAACTAATTTCCTCCATTAGACCTTCCATTTTTTTTCATTTCATTGGATGTCCCTTTTCCTTGTGCTGAGGGAAAGGTTAGGCATAAAAAGACTACTATACAGATACATTATAAAGATTGGGATATTGATTAATAGTGTAGAAAAGGTAAACTAAGAATGCCTGTTTAACGTCATATTCACATCTATTACAATTAGGAATAATCTCTATTTTGGGTGGGGGGGCAGGAGTAACCTGAATTAAACACAGCATCCAGAATAAAGATAATGCCTGAGATTCATGATAATGATGATTTATTATATTTTTTTTACTAATTTGTTTAATTAATACAATATTTTGTTTACTTTTTGGCTGACGCTGCACACTGAATAGAAGTTTTCCTTAAAATATCTATGATGACACTAAGGCTCTTTTTCCTGAGTTGATACAGTGAGATTTTGAACCTAATATATGTAAGAGCTGTTCAAATTACTCATTCATCACCTGTCATTTATTAGCAATGAATTTCACCTTGCATGTTCTCTGTTTATGTAGCTTTGTTATTTAAACAATTTTGTGTAATCTCTCAAATTTGCCATATCACTACTCACTGGATTTTCCAGATCATAAACAAATATATTCAACGATACCAGTGCAAGAACAGATTCTTGGGGTACCCTATTGATAATGTTTCACCATGCAGAAATTGATCATTTTCTCCTACTTTTTTGGACTCAGCCTGTTGGGTCTCCACCAAAACCTACACCAAATCCAGTATAATGTGGATTGTAACTATCTGTTATTGTAAGACATGTAACTTTCTGTTGTTGTAAATTGTGTAACTTTCTGTTATTGTATGTAAATCATATAACTTTAAGTTATTGTAAGTCCTGTAATGTTTTAAGTTCTGCAATTTCTTGCAAGCTTTGTGACTTCCAGCTATTGCTTGTACAGTCTTTAAGCTCTGTAACATTCTATCCTGTGACAAGGGAGTTTGTGTGTGTGTGTGTGTGTGTGTGTGTGTGTGTGAAAGAAGAGAGAAGCGTGACTAGAGTAATGTCTGTGCCTTTGTGGAGAGGAGTCATGAGGTTATAGACTTGGAGCCAGGGGCTAGGTGGGGTCTGATCTAATCTTTACTTGCATATGAGACAGGCAAGAAGTGGAGGTGCAGCGAAGATGAGAAGAAATGAATATGCATGAGGAGAATGAGAGCTGTCCGGGCCTCTTGGTGATGGACACAGAGAAAGAACTCAGTATGCATGACAGGGGCTGCCCTGCTCATTAAAGAGAAAAGAGCATGCAGACCACAGGCCGCACGTTCAGCTTGCCAACCCAGATTGGTGACTGGAGGCAGACAAACCGGACCCACCATGCTTGCCTTCTTCTGCGCAACTCATAACATGCGTAAATATATGAGTGTCTGTCTGTATGAATATGTGTGTGTGTGTGTGTGTGAGTGAGAGAGAGAGAGAGAGAGTTCCATTCTCCTCTCGCTTGATCCAATAGCGGCACTGAATAAATCAATATAACTGTAACCCTGGGTTGGTCTCCAGCAATATTAAGTAACACAGCCCTGCAAAAATGTATCCATGTGAGTAATCCTACTTGATTTTAATGTGATTGCTCATGGAAGTGGTTACATGGGTAAAGCATTGCAAGATTTGGCTCTTTGTTTTCTGTCTATTAGGGTACATCTACACTGCCGGCTAAAGTCGAGTTAAGATACGCAACTTCAGCTATGTTAATTGCATAGCTGAAGTCAAAATAGCTTAACTCGCTGTCTACACAGCAGGAAGTCGAAGGAAGAACTCTCGTCCTTTGATTTCCCTTACTCCTCGTGAAATGAGGGTTACAGAAGTCAGAGTAAGAAGCCTGTTATTTCAAAATTATTTCGAAATAATGTGCTTGCTCTGTAGACTCACACACTGTTATTTTGAAATAACATGAGTTATTCCAAAATAAACGTGGTGTCGACATAGTCTTAGCCACCTTAGTATATTACCTCTTACCCCGAGATTAGTTAAAGCTTGATTGAACAGTAAATGGAAGTAAATGGAACTGAAAAAAAACCTTAATTTGTTGAAATTCACACCTTTAGTTAGTTAGTTCCAATTCTCCCTTTTTTGATACTTTAGATCCTAACAGTACCCAAACTTCATTACTTAAAAAGAATAAGGGGCAGGTAGCTCGCTGACATCCTCTATGATAAAGACTTATTCACAGAAATAATTTAGCTTCTCTATATGGTCTTATCCTCCTTCATTGCCTCTTTAATCTCTTAATAGTCCAGCTTATTCAACAATTCTCTCACAGTCATTCCATGGCAAATAGATACTATTACTCAGAGGTTCAGTTGTAGTTAGGCTCTTCTCAACTTACCTCTTGAACCAGCTTTGGTTTGTTTGCTTGTTTAAGGCTATTTTCTCTCATACTCTAGAAATAGCTGCTCCAATAAGCAGTCATTTAAAGTGTCAAAAAATTGCTTCTTTAAACCTGGACCGGATATGACATATATTATGACCAGTTTACATGCAGTGATAATTTATCAACTCTGTATGGGATTTTGAACTTTCTGTATGTGACTTTACTGAACTGCACACTCCATTTTGAATGTGGAGTTATTTGTCTCCGCTGTTGTGCTTCTCCATTCAGCTTGAACTGAAAGTCCCAATGTGGATGGCAAACATAATTTGTCTCGGAACTAGTTTATCATGGAAAGGGTACCTACCAATGAGACAGATCACCATGTTGGGACTAATCAGAAGGTTATCTGAAACAGGGTCTAGAGGGTGACCAAAGGACAAGAGCTGATTTCTTTGGCCAATTCTGCCAGTTCACTTTTCATTTATCAACACAAATATGTTGAAATGAACAGGTTCCAGCATAGATTCTTAGAGAACCACTCTATTTGCCTCTTTCTATTGTGAAAACTGACTGTTTATTCCTGTCTTTTTGTTTCCGAGCTTTTAACTATTACTGATCCATGAGAGGACCTTCCTTTTTGTCCCATGCATGTTTAGCTTGTTTAAAAGACTTTGGTGAAGGACCTTGTGAAAGACTCTCTGAAAATATATTAACTGGATTATCCTTGTCTACATGCTTGTTGATAGATTGGTGACACATGGTTTCCTTTTATAAAAGCCATGTTTACTCTTCCCCAATACATTGTGATCATCTGTGTGCCTGACAATTCTGTTCTTTACTATAGTTTCAACCAATTTGGCTAGTATTCAAGTTAGGCTTTCCAGCCTGCAATTCCCTGGGACCTTTTTTAAAACAGAGGCTTACTTAAATGATACCACAGTTAGTATTTCTGCAATTTCATATTTGAGTTCCTTCTGAACCCCTGAGTGAATATCATATGGTCTTGGTAACATATTTCTGTTTAATTTTATAATATGCCATTGATTATTGTCAGTCTGACATATTTCAGAAATGCCTACTATGGAAGAGTCTTCTTTTATTGCCAAGCAAATGTCTACAATCTTCCTAATCTCCATAATAAACTGGATAGGATGATGACAGGATGTGATCCCAACCATGTTTCATAAAACTCCAGTACGAGGTGTGTCCTGCAACAGTGCCTTTATAGGCAAATGCACTAAAGCCAGATAACTTCTTATCTTGCCTCAAAGTCATCTTCTATGCTCCCCTAGTAAGCCCTTCAAATGTGGAAAGACCTGACTCACAAGCCAGGGGTAATCTATTCCAATACCCATGTCAGAACCTTCAGTCTTCTCAGAAGCAGTGGGCCATTGAGCCTGTAACGGTGAGCAACCTGCAGCCTGCATGTGACCCATTGGGATTCTGTGTCCCATGAGACAATGTGTTTACCATTGCTAACACACAGGGTTGCCAGAATCCAGTGGTGTTTTTTCTTACTGGTATTACTAAATTGACACACATGAAAAGCAAAGGCATGTCAAATGAGGTGCGTGCTGATGGTTCACACAGTCATCATTGTGTGCAGTACACCCCCTCTGCATCCAATCAAAGCATTGCTGCAATTCAATCAGCAAATACTGTAAATTCCCAAGAGACCATCTTTGTTATGATAATCTTGTGGCTCACTGAGAGGAAGGAGGGCCACTCATATGGTTCACTCACTAGCCTAGATTGCCCATCGCTGCTGTAATCTATAAACTAGCAGGCTCCAAGCAGCCTTTCTAATGCTTTGCTCTTCTATGAAAGGAAGATAACTAAATAATGAGCTACCAAAGCCACTCCCTTTTCTAAGATTATAATTTATTCTAGAATGGAGCTGTATATCTCAAAGGCAACACAGGAACAGAGTGTTCTGAGTGGGAGCCCATTGTAACCAGAGGAATCAGTCTCAAGACACAGATCAAGATATGTATGGATCTGGGTGCAAAGTTTCCCAATCTGCATGGTATTTGGATCTGAGGGGATCAGCTTTCAACTAAAAAATCATTCTTTTTATATTAGAGATGTATTATATATAGTGCAAGGCTAGTGAAAGGACATGTGTAAAAAAGTCATTTCTGTCTTCATTGAGCTTCTGTTTACACCTATAAAAAGACAAATGAAGACTTTTAAATCATTCTTGCCAGGACAGTATAATAATTACAACATTTCTCTCAACCACTGCTCCGCTGCATCATTTTCAGTTCAATCATATAATTCTCAGTGGAAATAACTGAATTTAACCAGAAATGACAGTGATGATAGGTCAGAAAGTAGGGATATATTACTCTTGGATGTTCCAATAAAAATATGAGATCAAATGGAGAAAAAGGACAGATTCTATTATTCAAATTCATAGTATCTAATTTGAAATTCAACTACACTTTATAATAGCTCATTTCTTCTTGTTGTTTGTAATGATCATAGAAAAGAAGGGGAAAGGAATCCTGACCATTGGCTTTCTGCCCAATGTGAGCCACTTTAAAGTGGTCTGATTTTCACAGACTGGATGCTCAGCCTTTTTTTAAAAATTAGGGCCATTTGATGTGTCTATAATTGGGCTTCAAAAACTTGGACACCAAGCGTCACTAAAAGTCTTGGCCATTTTTTCATCACACTGGTCACTTTCAAAATGTGTTCTTATCAATAGCACAAAAAACAAAACAAAACAAAAAACAAAACAAAAAAACCCAACTAACCCCTTACAGTATATTAAATACATACTACAGAAGGATATTTTTAAACTTCATGACATATTGCCAAGAACAATTAATTTGTACCCTTAACATGGTAGCCTACACAAAGTACAGCTAATACAATTATGTTCAAATAATATTAAGAGTTTGATTTAAACTTTCACAAGCTAGGACATACCTATAGAAGACTATCACAGTCATAATTTACCCTGTAGTATCTAGGACATTACAGCATGTGACATATTTATCTCTGTTACCTCTGGAGGCTTTTTTGTGGAAACTGAAATGCCTACCAGCTGCGGTTTGAGTCCTAAATATATATTTGTTTTCATTCTGAATGTAAATTAGTCTCTTGACTTTATTGGAAGATATATTTATAGTTAATTTACAGGCTGAATCTCTCTAGTCTGCCACCCTCTGTTCTGGCAAAATCCATGGTCTGGCATGATTTTAGTTAGCCAGATGTCCACTTATCATGGCTGAGGCCAAGTTTCCCACGGTTCCATAAAGTTTATTTACAGTCACCAGTCCTGGCTCTCAGTGTTCTGTACTGTTATTTAGCTCTGATTTACCCCTAAATATCTTCTAAGAACCCAGTAAGCAGTGGAAGTGTTGGTAATGCTGCTAGACAATATTGACCTCCCATTGTTTGGCAAATTCTCTGGTTCAGCACTGGTCAGGTCTCAAGGGTGCCAAACTAGAGCAGTTCAACCTGTACCTTTTTTTACCATACAACTTTTAGAAGGCAGTAAAATTCCTTGTATGAGAATATATGAGTTATATTATAAATCAGAAGCAAAGGGGCTTACACAACCTGTGATTTAAGTACCTGTAGACACGTGCTGTATTTGAAATAGTTTTTAATATATTCATTATGGTCATAATCCTGAGTGGTGGTCAGCATCTACAATGTACTTTCAAAGAAGCCTTATTTACTGATTAGAACAATTACTGAAAAGTTTCACTTAATATCTCATTACATGCTATACTCATCTACTATAGAGGAATATTTATTATAAATACGCATATTTAAAGTATTATAAAAATAATTTGTAAACAGAAGCCAATTTTTAAAACATTAATATCTTAAGTGTTCAATTAAAAAGAGTCATCTCAAAGTGGCTTTGGGCACTTTATGGATTTCTGGACTGTAGAATATCATTATAAGAACAAAGTCAATTTTTGTTCTAAAAATAGTTTCAAAAACCCAGTATTTCCTTTTTATCAGTTTAAGTAAAAAATGTGGATAATTTTGAGTTATCAGAAAAAAGCTCACTGCCTGGCTGAAGCCTTTCAGGGTCTTTTAATTTTTATCCATGAGCACATTTTATGGGTACATTGGAAACCAGTGCTTTAAATAGATTATATTTTTAAACAGTAATACCAAAACAATTGGTGTGGTATTAAAGAGACTCACAATAAAGGGTCCACAGAGATCTCTGGCTCAAATAGAAATACGATGCTCTCAAATTGCTTTTACTTCATACAATAGCATATAATCGTTGTCTTCGAGCTATTTTGCTTTTACTGCACTGCTGATCTCTGAATTGAGACCATTCCCTCATGTCCAAGCTGGCAGAGGAGAGTGTTCTGATGTCACACCTCCAGTGCTGAGGCATTCATATCTTGAATGATAGCTTTGCTATTTGTGAGCTCTTGCTTTTGTATTTTCTGGAGGGCACTTCCTGCAGGTCTTCCCTGCTCTACAGTTTCATATTGATATTTCCACACAATGCTACTTTTTGCTTACCTGAGCTGTACACCGAGTGGCCCTTCCCTATTATTAAAGGGTCACTCCCAATTTTTTTTTACTTACAGAACTGATAAATCTATTTAAAACATTAAAAGTTACTACTAGATACATAATATTACACATCATTTATTTCAACATTCTTACGCTGGCACCTCCCGGCCAAAACACTTTAAATCAATCCAGAAGTGATACAGATCCCACATCTAGCCTTCCTATGTAGCCATTGTAACAAGTGATGCTAAATTCTTCATCCCCTTTTTGATGGAAAGGATGCAGGTTCAAATTAGAAATGGGAAGAGCTATTTGACCATCTTGTCTACGCCCCACCAATAAAAGTTCCTCCTTTTAGTATGTTTCTTGCATTTTACCTATTTTTTTTAAATCCTTGATGCTGAGGTGTCTATTGTATGATTTGAGAGTTCCAGCATTTGTATAAGGTTATGTCTAGACTGCAGGCTTCTTTCAGAAGAAGCTTTTTTTGGAAGAGATCTTCCAAATAAACTTCTTCCGAAAGAGAGCGTCCACACACAAAAACACATCGAAAAAGCAATGCGCTTTTTCGAAACAGAGCATCCAGACTGATTGGATGCTCTCTCACATAAAAAGCCACCCAGAATCACTTCAGGCAGGGCTTGAGGCACCAGTTGCTTCCGAGTGCAGTGCCGGAGCCTTGCAGAGACACACCTTTAAAGGGACCTCCGTGGACAGCTGTTTCTCTGCGTCTGCTGTGTGCTTGCTACCTCTTCAAGGGACAGCAAAGCTCTGGCAGTGCCTGCAGTGATTGCCCAGCTTTTTTGGATGCCACAGCTTTTCTCTTGGTGCCATAGAGCCAGAGCTACCCCTGGGTATGTGATGGCCCTACACAGCCATGCTGCAGTTTTTGCAGCACTTTGTGCCAGCTGCCTTCCTGGTCCTGCATGAGCTCAACTCCGAGCTCATTCTGGGGACCCTCTCCTTGGGTGCAGGAGCTACACTCTGGCAACCACAACCCACTGTGGAAAGGTGTTTCTGGAGGCTTAACACCAGTTCGGACTGGTGGGACTGCCTGGACATGGAGCAGTGGGCTGATCAGCAGTGGCTCTAAAACTTCCGCATGTGGAAGGCCACCTTTTTGGAGCTATGTGCCTGGCTTGACCCCACCCTCCAGAAACACGACACCCACCTGCAGCCCGCTATGCCCCTGGAGAAGCTGGTCTCAATCGCCCTCTGGAAGTTCACCCCACCCCCAACAGCTATCGGTCTGTGGGCAACTAGTTTGGCATGGGGAAATCCACTATCAGGGCCCTCCTCATGGAGGTAAGGCACTCTGGGGCTGCAGACCCTGCAAGGGGTGGGGGAGTCCTGGAAAAGGGGGGGTCCCTTGGGAAAGTGGAGTTGGGGGGAGTGGAGTGGGGGTGGAAGAAAGCCCCGTCCTCAGGGGGATGGCCTGATAGGAGGTGGCTGGGGCAGGGGGGGAGAAGGGGGCAGGGGCCTCATGGGGATGGCTCCTGGAGTGCTTGAGAGGGGAAGGGAAAGAGAGGAGGTGGGCACCTCCCAAGGAGTCAGGCATTCCCTCTCATTCTCTGTTTTTTGTGTTTGTTTGTCTCCTTGTGCAGGTTGTGATGGCCATCAACTCAATCCTGATGTGGAAGGTCATCTGCATGGGAGACCTGGACCTGATCATGGCCACATTTGCTGCCCTGGGGTTCCCGAACTGTGCTGGAGCCATAGATGAGACCCACATCCCGATCCGATCACCAGAACATCGAGTGGCCCAGTATATTAATAGGAAGGGCTACTTTTCTATGGTGCTTCAGGCCCTGGTTGACCACACTGGGCAGTTCAGACATTTTTTGCCAAGTGGGTCGGGCAGGGCACACGATGCCCAAGTGTTCAGAAACTTTAGACTGTACCACAAGCTGGAGGTGGGCACATTCTTCCCCCTCCGTGAACTTGCCCTTGGGGACATGCAGATGCCATTGTGGGGGACATGATGAAACACATGCTGTCACACTGTTGCATGAGCAGGTCCCATGCATGGTTCCACCACTCTGAGTCCTCATGGTCCTTCTGTGCCAGAGTCTGCTGTATGTTACTCAGGACACTGACATGCTGGTGCATGAGACCTTCCTGGACCCTGGCACACTTGAGTCCCCCAGGCTTTGGTGGCTGGCTCTGGTTGTGTGGTTCGCCCCTCAGTCCCTGGCTGGTCCAGCTGTGGAGAACACAAAGAGAGAGGCGGTCAGTCATCCATGCAGACACTGTCCCTGAGGCCGTGCTCTCCTCTGTGAGCAGTGACCAACAGTCCTCGGGGCAGATGTTCCAGGAGCAAGGTCATGTGTGGACTGCACAGCTGGCCATGACTCACAGGGTCTCCAAGGTGCCCAGGGGCCCATGCTGCCCGCTTCCCACCCACCCCCAACCCATGGACAAGCAGGTAAGGGAAGGGTCCAGCCACAATGGGATCCCCTCATGGGCATCAAAGGAGCAGGCAGGCCCTCCCTGGTACGTACACACCCCCCCCCCCCCTGCAGCTTGCAGCACTGCCTGTGGAAGTGGGTAGTGCATCACACTTGCAGGCATACCCACGTGCTGCGTGTGGCACTCCTCGGTGTGTCTGGGGTCATGTCTGCACCCTTTGTGGTTAGCCTGCTTTCAGCCATGGCAGGAGCTGGGACCCTCCCACCCTTTGGCAGGACATGGCCTCCTCTGAGCCTGGCAGCAGGATCTCACCCGTGCTCAGTGGCTGCCTGCTGCAACCTCGTGCCTCACATGCAGTTCCACATGTGCGGAACACAGCATGATGTCCAGCCCAAGCAGCCTGAGTGACACTCCCACTCCCCCCCTTGTGCGCCAGCCTCCCCACCCTGTGTGTGTGACAGACTAAGACCATTCACCAGAAGATCCCTCCCCAGCATCCAACGAGGTCTGGGATATGTCCTGGCTCATAGGCACTGGCTCCAGGGACAGGGTGACGGTGTCCATCTCCTCCTCCAGCTGGCCCTGGTCCTCCTGCTCCTCCTCCGCCGTGACCTGTGGCCAGGTGACGATGGGAGACTGGAGGCCAGAGTCCGCAACGACAGGTGGGGAAGATGTTTCCCCACCCACCCAGGATCTGGTGTAGCTTGTTAAAGTAGGAGCAGGTATGGGATCCTGCCTCTGAGCACGAGTTGCTCTCTGGCCCAGATGTATCCCTGGCGGAGCTCCTTAACCTTACTCCGGACCTGTTCCAAGGTCCAGGGTGGGTGTCCACACTCCACCAGGGGCTCGGCCATGCGCTCATAGATGTCCGCCTTACAGTGCTTGGAGCGGAGATCCTGCAAGGTGTCTTCCTTGCCCTATAGCTCGAGGAGGGACAGGATCTCTGCTCTGGACTAGGAGGGTGTCCACCTCTTGGTCCCCCTGAGTGGGTCCTGGGACTGCTCCCTACGAGGGCCAGGGGAGTCAAGGGGGGCTTGAGGCTGGCCATGGGTGGCAAGGCCTGTGGCAGGGAGAGCCGCACGGTGAGATGCTGTTCTCAGGCCGGCTTCCTGCCACAAGGTTTATCCAGGGTGCCTGCAGCTTTAAGAGGGGCCAGGAGACAGGAACTATAGAGTCCTGATTAATTTGGACAGAATGTCCACCAGGGCACCTGTGTTATTTCCTGGAGGCCTCTTCTTTTGAAAAAAAAACCCCATCCTCCCTGACCACACATGCCTTTTTCTGAAAGAGCTCTTTCAGAAAAAGGCTTCTTCCTCATAGAAAGAGGAGTACCAATGCCAGTAAACCCCTCTATTCTTTCAATTTACTTTTGAAAGAATGTGATTGCAGTGTGGACGTAACTTAGATTTTGTCAGAAAAATGGGTGTTTTGACAAAACTCTATAGTGTAGACATACCCTACTAGATTTCATTGTCAGGAATATTTTTTCCCTTCCCTGATGTTCAACCTCATTTTCCTTTTCTTAGTTTCATCCTCACACTTACTATTTTGCACTGTTGTTTACCACCCTGAATGTGTCACCATTTGAGAGAAAATCAGATGAACTCAAAGTGGTTTCTAAGAAGGAGTTCTTGTTCTTCAGTTTCTACAAATACTTGTAGGCTGTGTCTACATTGGCATGATTTTGCGCAAAAGCAACTGCTTTTGCGCAAAAACATGCTGCCTGTCTACACTGGCCGCGAGTTCTTGCGCAAGAACACTGATGTTCTAATGTGTGAAATCAGTGCTTCTTGCACAAGAACTATGATGCTCCCACTCATAAGCCCTCTTGCGCAACTGTTCTTGCTCAAGAGGCCAGTGTAGACAGGCAACATGAATTTCTTGTGCAAGAAAGCCCGATGGTTAAAATGGCCATCGGAGCTTTCTTGTGCAAGAGAGCGTCTACACTGGCACAGATGCTCTTGCGCAAAGGCACATACCAGTGTAGATGCTCTCTTGTGCAAATACTCTAACGCAAAAACTCTTGCGTTAAAGAGTATTTGCGCAAAATCTTGCCAATGTAGACGTAGCCGTAAATTGTTATACCTCTGTGTTGTCTCTTAGCTAGGCAGCATACTTGCTTAGCTCTTTTAATTCTTGGTCATAAATCAGTCCCTGAAGCCTCTTAATCATTTTTGATGCTCTTCTCTGAGCTTCCCAATATTTCACTATTTTGCTGATAATTTAGTGCCAGGAACTGAATACCATATTCCAAGCATAGTTGCACCTGGGCTGCATAGTCTACTTTCTGTCTGCTGTTGCCTGATCTAAGATTATGTGTTAATTTCTAATTACCATCTTTAGGGTTGACAGTGAAATATTTTGCTTTGTCCCAGGATCAGGCCCAGTATTCAATTATTCTATGGTTGGGAACCCTGATGTGCACAGCTGCAACACTCACACGATAGAAACTCTTATATATTTACAAATATAGTTTATTAATACAGTTAGCACAGTCACGAACACCCCAATTTCGTAAGAGAGACAGGGAATGCACACCCATATTCCCATACCACTTACATTATTCCTTCTTGAACAACCTTAGGTGTTAGCCCATCATCTCTCTCATTACCTTCACCTTCCCCATCACCAGGGGCCATCATTCTGGCCCTTCCAAGGACGACATCTTCTCCTCCCTCTTGCCCCTAGGCTGGGGTCCCACTTTTATAATATGTGATCCTGACATGTTTGATGCATATTTAGCAGGGGATGTTTCTAATGTTGAAGTGTCCTTTTCCTATAGGTCAATGTATCATTGCTCTCAACTTATTATCATACATGTCAATTGGTTACCATGGGCCTTTGTGGTTATCTATCACATGCTGTGTCCTGACTACTCAGCTCATCCTGAACTAATTACTTTTGGACTTTTTATATAATGATGCATCTGCTGAGTCTGAGGGTATTTTCCCTATCACCATCCTATTTGGGTGAAAGGTCCCAGACATAAGTTCCCCTTTTTAGTCCAGGGAAGCTATGAATAAGCTATGACCTGTGTCTGGGTGAGACCCATGTCTCAACCACTGAAATCTGCTAACCTTAGCTTCTGCTGATCTTGCAAATGGCCTGTTACAGCCTTTAGCAGATTTCTTGTGATACAGCTCTTAACTATTACCTCTATACTAAATCAACCCATTAATATATTAATTAAATCAAATTCAGCACAACCATATTATTAGCCTGAGAGGCAAACAACTTGATAGTCTACACCAGGGATAGCAGGGCCTTCCCCCCCACCAATGGAGGGGCCAAGTGCTGGCCCTGCCCTGTCCCCCTTACCCTCTGCCTGGTGAGCACTGATCTGCAGAGCTACCCAGCACACTGTTAAAAAAGAACAGGCACCTCTACAAGTGTGGAAATCCAACAGGTAGCAATAGATCCCCCTTCACCTCCCCACTCTTTCTGTATTTAGGCACAGAAACAGCAGCACTCAAGAGAGACACATAATAAAATAAAAAATAAAATGTGACAACCCCACTACTTATACACACATTCTCCCCACTGCTGCCTGCCTCTTCACTGCATGACCCTGCCCCTCCTTGATAATCTGTGCTTCTTCCCTGCCTCCAAATTTCTTGGGCAGAGACAAGTAAAATCTCACATTGTGGATTCCAGATTGAATGGTGAAATGAGCCCGGTGGATGTGGATCGGATGCATATCCACATTTTTGTATCCGCACAGGGCTCTACAAATCTGCTGGACTAGACTGAGAATGAGACATTGCCCCATGCATTTCTAAATCACACAGTTTATCTTAAAATCCATAATAGTTGCACATGATCCTTTCCTTCACTATTTGCTTCTCTCACAACTTCTCATCTTTGGTCTAAGATTCAAGCTGTAGTTGGTGCTGCATCCTGCAAAATTTGTTCTCACTGCTTATACCCCTAGTTTACTCACCACACAATTTTTTGTAATAGGTATGAAAACCAATGAGGAAAACAAATTGTGAGGAAAGGGCAAATACCAGAAACTTAGTTTTATGTCACTGGCAAGGGACAAATTCTGTTATTTTCAGACTGGATCCAAAGTACATGAAGGAAGATGGGTTTCATGGTTGTTACACAGGGCAAAATTCAATAGAACGATCCCAACAGACTTCAGTGAGCTTTGGATCACACCCTTTATCACTTCAGTGGGGTTGCATGGGAGCAATTGAGAGTCAAATTTAGACCATAAGATATAAAAGTCTCTTTCATTTCATGTCCCTTAAACTATCCATTCTGGAGAGCACCTAGGCTATGTCTACACTGCAAGGTTTTTGTGCAAAAACGGTGGGTGGGTTTTGCGCAAAAACCTGCGGTGTGTCCACACCTGAAATGCACTTTTGCGCAAGTAAATCAGCAGTAAGACAGCAGAACAGAGGGCTTTAGCCGCTGTAGGTAAACCTCCTTCTATGAGCATAGCTCCCTTTTGCGCTATAGTGCAAAAAGGCAAGTGTGGCTGCTCCAGAGGGGTTTCTTGCTCAAGAAATCCCTATGGGAAAAAGCACAGCTGCTCTGATGGCCATTCCATAAATGGCAATAGGAGCTTTCTTACACAAGAGCATCCATGCTGTGTGGATGCACTCTTGCACAAAAGCACATCACTTTTGCAATGTGCTTTGAGGTGTGGACGTGCACTTGTGCAAGAAGTTTTTGTGCAAAAACTCTTGAGCAAAAGGCTTCTTGTGCAAGAAGCATGTAGTGTAGACATAGCCTAAGAGTATAAAGAAAGAATCTTCTCAAGATTTCCTTTTGATGCAGAAAGAAAAAAGTAATTCATTAGCCATTCTCAAGTGGTCTTCTAAAATTGCATATGCTATATAATTAAGTCTAAGGAAGATAAATTCCATGAAGAGTGTGAGTGAGTGAGCAAGCATCCACAAAGGCAAGGGTACCCCACTACCAGAGCCTTTTTTCCATCATTGGCCAGGCCAGCATCCTTTTTCCCCACCCTACTTGCCCTTCCAGCCAGAGGGGAGGGTTAGGGGGAAGCCAGTCCCACCCACTTGCTCTGGGTTCTGGCCCAGAGCCCTATGGGTGGGGGCAGCCCCAAGCAGGCTATGTAGCTTGGCCCTTGCCCCCCTGAGCAGCAGCCCCTCCCTGGACCACTTCCCCAATCCTTCCAGCAGTACCTCCTCCCTGATGCCATATAGAAAACCTTGATGTCAGGTGTGCTGCCTGGCCTCCTTTACTTCTCCTCTAGTCCATCCCTTATTTCCTTTCCCCTTAGCCTTGCCTGGGGAGTGTGTTTATAGTGCGCGCATCCACCTTAAGTGACTGCAGGTGTTCCAATTTGCCTTCCCTTCAGACTGATGCCAGATAGGCTTCAGGTGTGGCTGGCTGGGCCACAATCTTTAACAGTCTACTCAGGGAACATAAAACCACATACCCAACTCCGGTGCATATCCGCAACACCCTCTTTTCAGGGTGCTGCACTTTCTCCTACACCCTTCTTCCTTTTTGGAAGGGGGTGTCTGTGGAGGGGGGCTGCTGCTGTTGTGGCAACTGGGCCTTGGCTACCCCTACATTCTGGGCCAGGCCCCCTTTTTCCACCTGCCTTTTTGCAGGCAGCTTTTCTCCCCTTCACCTCAGCTATTTGCTGAGGGTGCTGGGGGTGGGGGGGGGGGTGTCTCTGCTGCCCTACCTTTGGGTGGGGTGGGGGAGCCCCCTTCCCATTTTCTTGGGGGTCTATTTTGACCCCCCCCTTCTCTCTACCTCAGCAGGCCTGACCTTCACCTTTCCTGCTGCTGCTGCTCTCCCCGAAGAAGAGACAGTAAGGGGGCTGCTTTAAAGCAGTCCCTGGGGTTTCCCTCTCCCCACAGCCTGCCTGGTGCTGGGGAGGGGAGATTAGGGGCCCTTTCCATCAGGGCTCCTGGGTGGGGGGGCTGGTGCAGCTCCTTTGGGGTGCTGAGGGCAGGGGTCGGTTTACCTCCCCATAGTTCATCGGCCCTCACACTTCTCCTGCTGCTCCCTCTCCAAGCCCCGGTTGCTGTAGGGGCCTTTCCATTCTCGGCCCCACTGCTTGTCTCCTTGCCCTTCTCTGCTCTTTTGGGCCTTGCAGCAGGTACTGTGGGTACACTGTTTTCCTTTCCCTCAGCAGTGTCTCCTCCCTCTCCCCGCCCTTGAAAAGGCATCTTTTCACTGCCTGCCTTCCCACTCCACTGCTTGTCCCATCCACCCCTTTGGGTGCCAGTGTCCCCCCCCCTTTTCTTTTGTTAGGCACTTGAGCTTCCCCCTCCTTTTAGTTACTCTTCCCACACACACAGCTTCACTTGTCCCCATGTCCTTTAAATGAGTATTTACCCCTCATCTCCCCAGTGCAGCCAGAGGAGCCACTCTTTCCATTCTGTGCTGGGAGCTGTATTCCTTACACCTTTCCCCTTCCCTTTTTTCTGAATGATCACCCTCCCACCCCACTTCCAGCCTAGTGGGGGGGAGTGGTAAATCTCCTTCCTCCCCTCTCTTTCCCTCCCTGTTCCCTCCCCTGGTGTGGGTTTTTTTTTTTTTTGTTCTCCCCTAATCGTTTGTTTTGTCCTTTCCTCCCTACCCATGACCACAATGAAGGGGTTGTCCGATGACACCCCTGCAGAACCTTCCCCACCCCTCCCAAAAAACAACTCCTCTGAGGCTGCCGGGCCCCCCATCACTACGGTAGAGGGGGCGGACATGGATGAGGACCCCGGGGCCTTGACCGCTTCTGCCGCGGCACCTCCAGCCACCATCAAGAATGCCCCTCTGAAGGGTAGGAAGGGCCTGGGGACCAAAAAGGGCAAGAGCCCCGCCCGGAAGGCAAAACCTCCTGAGGCGAGGGCTCACTCCCCGTCCGTGACCCACATGCTGGCCGCGGCTCCCCCTCCTTCCCACTCCCCTGTTCCTTCCACCAGCTCTGGGGGCAACGGTGTCCCGGGCCCCAGGGCGTACGCCCAGGTGGCCGCCACCCGCCTGTCGCCTCCCAAGCCGCCTCCCGGAATACCATCCCCGGCGGCCGCGGCCCCTTTCCCACCCTGACCAGGAGGCACGGGGTCCGTTGTCTCCTGGTGGCGGCCTCGCCCCACGTGGAGACCTACGTGCGGGCGTTGGCTCGCGTGGTGGGGCCCGCGGCCGTGGTGGTGGCCTCTAAGATGTTCGGGAAGGTGGTCTTCTTCCTGGCATCCGAGGCCGCCGCCCAGAAGGCGGTGAAAAGGGGTTTGGCGGTGGGGGGAGTCCACGTTCCCCTCGAGCCTTTGGAGGACCTGGGCGTACAGGTGGTTTTGTCCTCTGTTCCTCCCTTCCTCCCCAATGCCGCCCTACTGCCTTTCCTCTCCACCCTGGGGAGGCTTCTGTCAGTCCTGAGTCCCCTTCCTCTGGGCTGTAAAGACCCAACCCTCCGCCACATCCTTTCCTTTCGCCGGCAGGTACAAATCCTACTACTGCCGGCGGGACGTGGCAGAGAAGCCCTGGAAGGGTCATTTCTGGTGCCCCATCAAGGGGCCCGGTACCGGGTGTACTACACCATGGGGGAGGCCCGGTGTTTTCTCTGTTGGGCGACGGGGCACGTCCGAAGGGACGGCCCCCTGGCCCGGTTTGGAGAAGCACCCAGGACCCCCGATGCCCCGGAGGGCACCGGCCCTACCGTCGCCAGCGGCCCTGACGGTCCGGACCCTGGGGTCGCCCCTCCTCCAACCGTGACCGTCGTCAATCCCACTCGGGTTCTGCAGGGCCCAGACGAGCGTGCGGGTGCTGATGCTGCCACGGCCAGAAGCGGCAAGGCTGGGCCCGCGGAGGAGAGGGCGGCGGGGTCAGTGACAGGACTCGGGCAGGACCTACCTCGGGGGGGGGGGAGGTATCCCTTTCCACTGCTGCCCAGCCCCCATCTACCCTTGCCCCCCCCCCCCCCCCCCGACGCTGCCCTTGTCCCCTGGCTCTTCCTCCATTCGGGCCCAGCCCTCTTCCTCCGAGGGATGGGAGCTTGCAATGGGGAAGCGCCGAAAGCGTGCTCGGCGTTCCACCCCACCCTCTGAGGGGGAGGACAACCTCCCTGTACCTTTGGGGGTGGACGCTGGAGCCATTCCACCCTCTGAGCCCGCAAACGATTCACAGCACCACGAAGAGGTCGAGGTGACTGCGGCGGTCGCGGGAGAGGTGAACACCTCCCTTCTGGGGTCCCTGCAAGAGGGGGTGTCCATGGACGATGCTCCCACTGTTCCCACCTCCACTGAGGGGGCGGCCGCTGACCTTGCCACCGACAGAGATCACCACCTGGTGGCGGGCGGCGGGCTCGCCTTCCTCTCTCAGGAGGTGGAGGCTTTGGGGCTGACCTCGGCTGCCTCAGAGGGGGATCATCAGGTCCTCGAGGGACAACAACTGACCTCTCCTTCCCCTTCCGACCCGCTGCTATCCCTTCTCCCTGCCTCTGAGTTGCCCCGGGGTGTGACCGTCTGCCCGGCTGCCGACAACACCTCGGCCGCGGCCGCGGAAACCCTTGAGGCTCTCAGCGGGCAGGAGCTCCCGTTAATATCTGTCACCCCCGGCGCTGAGGCCTCCGGTGCTGCACTCTCTGTGGCACTGGAGCCCAGCGCTGGGGAGACTATTACTACCCCTACCGCTGCCATCGATTCTCTGCCCTGCGAGGAGGCACCGCTTCCCGGTGCCTCCTCTGCTGAGGCATCTCGCCCTGCTCCTTCTCCTGCTCCCTATTCAAATGCCCTCTCAATCGAGTTTCCCACCCCTCTTCCTCCTCCCCGCCATTCTTGTCTTTTCCCTAATCCCTCACCTCTTCCTCCCCCTACTCTCCTTCCTCGTCTCCCTCCTTTTCCCGATCCCCTCCCTGAACTCTTTTCCTCCCCTTACTCTGTTACTGCCGCCCCTGGGGTTGCCACGTTTAGTCCAGATGTTGGCCCCCGGGAGGCGGTTTTCGTTTCTTCTGCTCCCAGCACATCTGGGGCTGATCTCCCTCCGCCACTGTCCTCCCAGCAGAGACCTCAAACGCCCTGCGTCCCCGTGTCGATGGGTCACGGGGCTCACGGAGGGGTCTGGCCCCAAGGCGTTCGAGGGCCCGAGGCCCCGACGCCAGACGCGCTGAAGGGCGAGATGCGTGTTTTCTTGGAAGACATCCGTGGCTCCAAGAACAAGGTCGCTCTCGCCCTTCAGCGCTGAGGAGATTTTCATCTCATCTTGCAAATAGTCAGAGCCCTCTTGCGGGAGGGTAAAGGGACCGGGCGGCGGGGGGCCGCGGCTTACCAGCGGGTCTGCAGCTTCCGTGATGCCCTGCTCACTTTTGGGAATGGTCGCGGTTTGCTGCGGGGCCCGATGGGGACCGTTGGCACTCCTGCCAATAAGGATCTTCCCCAGCCCCCTCGATGCCGCCGCTCATCTTTGCCACTCTGAACACCTGGGGCTGCGGGTTGGGTCTCCGTAGGTGTCAGGTCCTCTCCTTCCTCCGGAAGGGAAGGTACTCCGTCATATTCCTCCAGGAGACCCACACAGCTCCGGCCGCCGAGGCTAGCTGGCGGCTGGAGTGGGGGGGACAGGGTTTATTTTAGCCACCTGTCGGCTCGTCAAGCCGGGGTGGCTACCCTGTTCTCCCCGAACCTGCAGCCCGAGGTACTGGGGACCGTCGAGGTCGTGCAGGGTCGCCTGCTGCATCTCCGGGTTCGGACGGAAGGGCTGACACTAAATCTCGTCAACATCTACGCCCCGACGTCCGTCCCGGAGAGGCTCTGCTTCTATCGTCGGGCGTTGGCCTTCCTCGGCACTTTGGATCCTCGCGAGTGCCTGGTCCTGGGCGGAGACTTCAACTGCACCCATCTGACTCCCTCGTTTTAGCCCTTTGACCCTCACACCTGTCCCTGTTTTCTCATTATTTGTCCCCAGTAATTAGTTGGTTCTTCTGGGTTCTGTGGGTCCTCCTCGCAGGCTGGGGGGAGGTCCTTTAGATGTGGGCGGCTAATGCCCACCCTCCTCCCGGACACCAAATAGTCCCCGCATATCTGCCTTCCATGAGGCCTCGGTAGCTCCCTGCTCTCAGGCTGTCACAGTGTATATATAATCATTTACCTTCTATAGGAAGGAATACTTTTTGGCTAAATATGCTGATGATATCCCTTGTAACTTTTCAGTGTTTCAGTTAATGTCATCCCATAACTACATCAATACAGCCATTGCTATAAATATGCAAGATTTATGAATGAAAGCCATCAGTAGAGCAGAGTACAAAAATGAGCCATTGATAAATTTCTTGGTAGTATAATTACTTAATATATTCCACGAACAGCACAAAGGAGCTGTAGAGGGAGAAGTACATATCTAGCTACAATTCCGATTAGTATGTGCATCTTTTTCTCTCTTCAATGTCATTCCATATGTTGCTACTGATGGTAACATCCTAGAATAGAAAAGAACTCTCTCTATAATTTATTTCACTTGTGAGCTTTTCTCGGAGCAGTATGTTTCAGAATCAGCTTAAGGCTCTGAAAGCCCACTTTGCCTAAGCAAAACTCTGTACTTCGCATATGGCCAAATTCTGGAGCAATCTGTGTAGCTGTAGCACAGTGGGCCATCTTCAGTGTATCCAGGGGTGCCTCTGCAGTTCTCTGCTAATAATTTCTTCCTCAAAGAGTTTCTTATAGACTCCACACACTTAAGGTCAAAACGTTCCTTTTTGCCCTCATCTACACGAGGGCTTTATATCAAAATACCCCCTCTAAGGTCGAATTTATAAGCAGGATGCACACTACCAAGACTGATATTTCGAAATAACAGGCTGTGGAATTCAGAATCTATATTCCAGGGTTTTATCAGGATTAATGCTAATTCCAAAATAGTTCTCAAAATAACAGTAGTATGGATGCTCTGGTGCTGCTATGTCAAAATAATTACTCCCAGAATAATTTGAACTAATGACTCCCCAGTGCTTCCTGGGGCTCTAAGTCTGAGGCAGCATGTCCATATTAACGGAGCCCGCCTTGGACTAATTTCAAGGCTTCTTCATAGTGAGAATACGCTAATTCGATTTTGTTAAATCGGGAATTAAGTTGAATTTAGTAATTTTGAAATACTTTCCTAGTATAGATATGGCCTTTAGGAAAGTTGCACAAATAAGCACTAGTCTTCTTACTCCCAGACGTCTCTGCCTGGAGAGCTTGTGTACTTTTTTTTTCTGGCCTGCTCACAGTCTCTCCTGCATTATCCAGCTACTCCCCGTCCTTCCTGGCTGGTGTCCTTTGTCCCAAATCCCAGGACTCTGCTGTAGCCTGCTCATTCCTTGCAATTTCAGTTCTCCCCCTATCTCTTTTTTTCATCCTGGCAATTCCTGATTCATTTCAGGTGTGACAGTCTTGAAATCAGGTCTTGTTTAGATGCAGATTGGGCACCCCAAAGACCAAGCAATCCTGTTACAATATCCAAGGGATCCCCCAAAAGCAGTTTAATGGCTTCATATGGGGTGGCAGTGGCAGTGAAGACACAGCACAGTCTGTGAACCATGCAGACAAAGTCAGGTGTGGCTGTCTGTATCTTTCAAATGTTTTTCATGGCCTGTGTTGCTGGCCTCATTCCAGGTTTGCAAGAAGGCTTGATTGTTGGGGCTGAGGAGCCAGTTCCTCTATTTCCGTTTTTTTTCTCGTGAAACAAAACCCCTTTAGGCAGGCTTTGCAGCTATCACATGCTAGATATTTTTAAAAAATCGTGGGGAGAAACCTAGAGATTGTTACAACAACAATAATGGGCCAAACTTACTACTCCAATATTCCTGCTTTAATGTTTGTAATTTAACCCCCCATGAAGCATCTTAAGGAGTGTACTTATCCATACTCTTATTGATTTATTTTTTTGTTTGCTCCTTATATCTTTTTTTTTTCCTCTGAGGCCATGTCTGCACTAGGTGATTATTTCTGATTTACTAAGTTCAACTTCTGGGCACCCGATTTTACAAATTCTAAGTTCTGTGCCCTCGCTATGGGGAAGAATTGAATGTAATACGAGGTAGTGCATCCACATTCATGGAGTCTGCCTTAGACTCAGAGCCCCAGGAAGGACTCTGGGGAGCTGCAGGAGGCCTCCTGGAGGCCAATTATTTCGAACTGGTAGCACCAGAGCATCTACACTAATGTTATTTCAGATGTACACATTCAGGAATAGCGCTATTCCTTATGAAAAGTAGTACTACAGAGTTTGAATTCCACAGTCCCTTATTCTGGAGTAACGGGCTTTGTAGTGTGGATGCATCACTTAGTCCTAAATTAGCCTCCCAAGGTCAATTTTCTAAGTGTAGACCAGGATTGAGTGAAGGTGAATATAGAGAGTTAAATTGCTTATGCAATTTAACAAAGTACATTGTTTCCCTCTTTTTTACCCAACTGGCTAATCAAAGGTCAAAGCTCTGTGTGCTGAGTAGAAATGGGTGGTTGTCAGGTATTTCTTTGATACAGTCTTGCTAATTAACAAGGAATGTACAACATTCCCCTATCTCTGAACACAGAAGGACCCAAGAAAAAAAGGAGCAGTCTCTTAGCTTACCCAATACCAGACCCAAACACACTCTCTAGCTATTTCCAGGGTCACACCTTGCTTACAGGTTACTGCTTGGCTTTTTTTTTTTGCCTCTGCCTTTTTTTGTATTTGTATCTTGTTAGAATCTGCATGTTCTCTCACTCTCTCCCACATACCTACCCAAAACAATACTCAGCCCAAAAAGCTCCTCTGCAGGTACACACCCACACACCCCATTTGTCTTTGTTGATACTTATGCTTACAATTATGTTAAATAAAAGGTGAGTTCACTCCTATCAACCTCATCAGAGTTAATAACAAAGTTTTACCTAGCTCATGCTAAAAACATAGTGCAAATTTATCAGGAGATGGTTTTTATCATTTTTTTTTTCCTTTTTAACACTATCTAACACATGTATTCATAGTAGATGTTTCTCAAATAAGTCCCCCAGAATAGCTCAGATTGATATCCTGCAAGTACAGAGCTTTTCTTATTTATTGGATGGTGATGGAGTTAGGATTTCCCACACTTATCCATGGCATGTTGTCTGCATCAGTCTTTTATGTGAATGCGTAAAGCATGCTCTATATCTTCGGCTGTATGATGCCAAATCTATTTCTGAAACAAGAATTAAACCAACTCTTGACAGTACCATGAACATTTGAGATTATGTATTACTTCCTACAGTTCAATACATTTTCCCCAGAGTAAAAAGGCTCAATTAAGGAAATATTCAAAAAGAATGTGTTACAAATTGGTGCCCTTACTCCTTTCCACCCTAGAATTTACTATGTTAATGTGTTCCTACTATGGAAATTCATACAAAGAATAAACATATTTAAATTTTACAGTTTTCACCCTCAGCAAAATTTTAGTTTCATTTAAATGACATGGTATCCTGATGATTATAATCTAAATGTTAAGGAATCAGAGTGTTTGACTAACTTAACTACTATTAATTTTTAATTTAACATTTTTTTCTTAAATGAAGATATTCTTCTGAAGATCATGTTTTCTGAACATACTCGTGGTTCCAGTCCCACACAGTATTTGAATTCCATAAGGTGTGTAGGAGGCTTTTTAAAATCCACATAATTTTGTGTTATTTTTTTACACATTAAATTATTATCATCAGATGGAGGGGAAATTAAACATTCTAAATGTGTTAAAATCTCTCTTCATGACTTCTATTACCAACTGCTAACTACTGTTAAAATTCATCCAATTTTGGAACATGAACAACCTTGATAACATTAGACTTAAGACAAAATAAAAATAGAGCTTTAACAAACTATGTGAATTAAATTCCAGTATTTTAGAACATGGTGTAAAGCTGTTATTGCCCTAACAAATGTAACTCATATTAATACTTCTGAGACTTCAGTTAGCTAGCTAGTCTTTACCTAACTATGCTTTTAGTAAGAATGTCAAGAGCTATAGCTATCATGGGAAAAATAGTCTGATTTTCACAAAACATTTGGATTTGGGAGGGTGGGGAGGGTGCTAAAGGGATGAAGAAGGCCAGAGACTCTGGCAAGAAGGTATAATGTGAGAATTTTTCACAAACTTTTAACTTTGTACTATTTCCCCTGCTTATATGATGCATATTATGTATAATTAGAATTCAGCTAAGTTGGGTGAGAGGAATGTTAGTATGGAAGACAAAATGATGGTTAGGTTAAGAAGAGGAAGAGAAAAGAGTGAATGTGGTTGTCCCATTGCTTTTTTGGCTTCTTGTAGATAAACAGTGCCTCCTTCATTTTCTGTATTATTTGTTCTGCTACATAGGCTACATCATGACATATGGTCCCTCATAACTTTTAGATTTTATCAATATTCAATTTTTTTGTTTATTATTAGATTCTTTACTGTGACTACAGTCCTGTTTTTATTGTCTTGATATTACATTTGGCTGACTGACCATTATCTGAACTATATTCAGAACACTGCTATCATTTACATAGAAGGGACTTTCAGGAATCCTCACAGCACTTTCAAAATAGGGTTATTTAGGATGTGAAATATGTAATAATTACCTTGAAAGTTAGGAAAGGGGAATTGACAGGAGGTCTTATGCAGGAAGCCCTATATGGTGCCAGTCCTTTACCCTTTCTCTGCATTGGAGATAGTTTTCCACAAAGGAAAATAAAAGAGGGAGTTGGTGATTATTAACTTATTTTTTAGGAGCTGAATATGCACTTTTTCTTACACACCAATAAAGTCCATGAAACTCTATGCGCAAATCCAAGGGCTCATCCCTCTGGTCAGGACCTTCATCTTTTATTTCTTCTTTTTTTGCAAGTGAACTCAAACAGTGCTTTATATATCCAGTAAAACCTGTGTTATCCGGCACACCTGGGGATTAGGGCGGGCCGCTAACCTAGAAATTCTGGTTATCTGAGGGAGGGCGGGAGCTGTGCAGGGCCTATGGGAAGGGGGGGCCACAGGAGCCATGCGGGGCCTATGGGGGAGCACAGGAGGCATGCGGGGCCTACGAGGGGACCAGGATGTGGCCTGCTGGGGGGGGCTATGAGTCATGCGGGGGGGGCAGGATGTGGCTAGGTGAAGGGGGGTGGAAGCTGGGGGGGGCAGGAGGTTGAGATGGCGGGGGTGGCCTGCCATGGGGGGGAAGTCGTACGGGGACTGGCCTGCCGGGGGTGCCAGGAGCCATGGGGGGAGCCGAGATGCTTGCTCCTTGCTTCCAGTTGCCATTCGCCCCTCCCCCAGGTACATGCTGCACACTCATCTGAGGAGCATCCCAGCACTTAAAGGGCCAGTTTTCTTTTTTTTTCCCCTCCCAGCTTTTTTTGCCGGTTTCTACAGTTTTCCAGATGCTTGAGTTCTGGATAGCGCAGGTTTTACTGTATCTTACACAGAGTACTTTGTAATGCAGTCATCACTGACCATTACAGATCAGACTGTATTACCCGTAAGCAATGAGGAATAGTATCTTTCCCCATTGAAGCAAATGAGAGTGTTTGAAGGGTATAATGCCAGTAAGCTTGAATAAGGGTATCATAATCCAGTTCTAGTTTTGAACTAAAAATTAAAACAAGCAAACTAAAAAGCCTATTCAAAAGCTTCAGAGAGGTAGATGAATTAGTCTGTAACAGGAAAAACTTAAAAAACAACCAATAGTCTAGTAGCACCTTAAAAACTAATGAAACATGTAGATGACATGAGCTTTTGTGGACACAACCCATTTCTGACTTTCAGCTGCCCTGACAGTTACAAACACTAGAAATAGAGATCTTTTGTGGATAGCTAATAGCAAGAGAGGTAGATCTACTATATATTTGAGAAAGTGTTTGTGTCTGTATGTCCATCCATCTGTCAGAGAGTCCATTTGTTCAAGAATTCCTCTGAAATAGTAAAAGCTAGGATCACCAAATTTGGTATGCAGCTTCCTCTTATCATAATTTAAAGCAAAGTAAGGGTTTGGTCATGCCAGGACAATGGGATGTGCCTGGGGTCTTCTAGCAGGCACAGTTATACTGTATAATGACCACAGGGTGACAGCAAGGGGCCAGAGATGGGGACCAGGACAACTATAATTGCATTTGGGCCAGCAGGAGGTAGAGGTGGAGAAAAGGTCAGCTAGCCACTATATATTTGAGAGAGTTTGTTTGTGGGGCAGCCTGTAGCCTGAATCACTCATCCTAAGCCCCAACTCAGAGCAATGATTTAAATGAAGAAAAACAATACACACACACACACATTATCACACACACATTCACAGAGAGAGAGAGAGAGAGAGATTAAAAATATTTTGGTTTGTTCTCTTTAGTACAGCATCTTATAGTGATAATGCCTTTTGCCTAGAAGAAGAAAAGAGATAATCTATATTAGAGACACAGGATGCTTTAAACACCAAGAGTCACAAGTCAGTCCTGGATTAATGAAGTGTCAGATTTATAAAATATAGGTTCTTAATGTCAGGAGGTCTCAGTGCAGGTCATAAATATCTGGGATCTGTGTGACTATTTAACGACTTGTTCTGTTTGTAAGCCTCTTATAGTAACAGCAGTTTCCCAAGAGATCATTAGCTGACTGTGTACCTAAGACAAATCAGTTGCAGTTAAGCTACAGTAAATATATTTCATTTCTCAAAGGAAAGGCCAGGTGAAAGCACTTGAGTAAAGTTCAAATGGCTGCTAAATTAAAAATAATAAAAAGTAAAAAGTTGTTTATGCCTCAATATACCCAGTGAGACCTTCATCTTACACAGCCTTGCAAGAATCTCTTAACATTCAGCACAACATACAGAGGGTAGAATATGTTACTTACTTTTTTATGACTGTTATTAGTTGTGTTGCCATTTAAACTTCTACCTTGTAACAATGTTCTTTTAAAGGAAGGCCATGGAGCTTTTTGGTTCCAAATGGGAAACTAAATTATGAAACAAAGAGCCCAAATAAAAGAAACAAGTTTGCATGCATAATTTTCTAAGGGACAGATTGTCACATCTTTCTTTACAAGACTCCCCAAATAGTAACAATTTCCTTTGACAATTAATGGGAATCCATTCAAGGGTTAAGGTACTCTTCAACAATAGCAGGGATAGCACTGATTGGAATAAGTAACGTGTTCCTCTTATTCCAATCAGTGTTCTCCCTTCCTCACTACTCTTCAACCATATTTTTTTCTTGTATTCCCTTATCATTCCTCATGTTTCTTTGTAGGCTAATATTGTCCTTGGGCCAGAGATTGTGCCTTCTACAGTTATCACAAAGTATTAGCACATTTTGGGTATATAATGGTTGCTGCTTTGCTCTTGCTGTTTTTGTTTCACTGGATTGCATTTTTAATGGCTTGTGAAGGGCACTTTGGCCCTGATCCTGCAAACAGTTTAGTGAGTACTCCTATTGAAGTCAAAGGAATTATTGATGTGTAAAGTTAAGCATTCTTTTCAGGTTTGTATGCTGAGATTTTAATTCAAAGGCAGTCTACCAATAAGAATAGACATTTTATTTGCCACACTGGAAAGAAGCTCAATAAATACCTAAGATTTTGTCTGTAGCTTAGTATGCAGACAGTACTAATCACTGGAAAATGTTAAGTTTGAGTTTAGAGTGAGCAGTGCAATTAAAATGAACAGCATCCTTATATGTGAATAGCCTTTCAAGTTGTGCATTCAGGCACCATTAAAAGAGATACCTCCTATAATTTATTCAGAAATAAATTGTGTTGCAAAGGCACACAAGATGCAATGTTATTAAACATTTTCAAGTTAAGTTTTATAACTTCGTCCCTATATCTCCTTCTCAGTCTTTATCTGTAGACCAGAAACTTCCTTATTCTACCGACTCTATGTAACAAAAGGCAGTTCTTTAAATGTTATAACATGGAGACTGGAGCCCCACACTCCAGTCCCACCTCTTCATACAGACCTGGAACCACCATCTAATCCAAAGGCAAGGTTATTCACCTTCTGCAGTAATTAAAATCCTTTGAGAGGTCTCTCTCTGTGGGTGCTCCACTTCAGGTGCACATGAACTTCTTGAGCCCTCAATCAGAGATTTTTGCACTATCAGTGCCAATTTGGCCCACACATAAACCTATATTTCTTCATGCTGGATGTTAAGGCAATATAGAGACTCACAGGTGAACCAACCTCAGTTCCTTCTCCACTCAAACAACATCTCACAAAAAATGGTCTGAAGCAGAAGAGAAAGAAGGGTAGGTAGCAGAGCAGCCAGAGGGACAAACATCTCAAAAACTGCAGTTACTGTATGAGCAACTTTCTTCTTCATCTAGTAGCACCTTAGACACCAGTATGTCCTTAAACAATGCTGTGGATATTGCTTGTGACCTAGTTAGAATGTACTATCATCCTTTGAGGAGGATGAATGCCTGTGGTCTCAAAACAGCTGACAAATCCAGATACCCATCTCTCAGCAGAAATCATGGATCACTGCCATCTGTCTGAAGAGAAGATGAATGGCCTGGGTGACCTTCAAAATTACTTGGTCCTATCAAAGTAGAAGGCCAGAGTGTGATGGATAGGATCACAGGAATTCCCTTAGGGCTGTCCCCAGTATTTTGATCAAGCCACTAATGCCTGTCTTCCTGCCTTCTGGGACTTCCCACCACCCTTTTCTAATGGACCAGAAGATTTGGTCTCCTCCAGCCAAGGCACAAAGTTGGGGTTTGTCATGGCTCAATTCCCCAACCTGGCACTTTGAATGTAGATATGGGGGCCAGCTAACAGAATAAATTCTGTAAGAACCTGTCTCCGTAACTCCCAGAGACAAACTTGACCGGTGTCAGAGATTCAAAAGAAAGACAACTGGTTTGCTGCCACCCTCCAGTGTAAATAAAAATATAAAATAAGCACTTTTCCAGGGAAGAGATCACTTGAACTCCCTTCCCTGAGGCAAAGCTCTCCCCACCCCAACATCCATTTTGCTTGGGGTTGGAAAAACAAAAAGAGATAATCTGCAGAGAACAATGGGGCTCTGCTTCTCCCGGGTAAATTAGGCACATAGGTTTAAGGATACACACACACAAATCAACCAATACTGGCGAACCAAAACAAAAAGAAAACACTTTGATTATTAAAACGAGACTACTGTTGCAAGCATAGTAAAGGACTGGGTGTTAAAAGGCATGGACTGAAATAGACTCAGGGAGAAAAACAATTAACCAGCTCAGACATGATTTCCAAACCACAAACAAAGAAAACAATAAAACCTGACCAGGGGTGGCCCATGAGGCTAGGCAAACTAGGCAGTTGCCTAGGGCGCTGCTGGCCCGGGCGCCCGCTGATGACATCACGATCGTGCCTTCTGCCTGGGGCGCCAGCTGCTGCAGCCGGCCTCGGGCCGCTCCTGAACCTGACAGACTATTTAAACTTTTCCCTACTTACACATTTCAAGGAGTCTTGAAGGAGCCTTTCCTGGGAGAGCCCGTCTCTCCTGCCACCTGGGGAAAAACTGCTCTGATCTGAAGAGAGAGAGAAAAAAAACCCTCTCCTGGTTTGAAATTCCTATCTGCATTTCATTGGCTGAATGCCCAAAGCCCCTCCTCCCAGGTGCACCTCCAGAGTTGCTTAACCCTTTCCTCACTCTCCAGGTAAGTCAGACTCTCCTTAGCAGCTTCTATTCATGACAGGGCTACTGTTCCCCAGCAGAGCAACATAGACATTGAATCAGTTCAGTTCTGGGAGGGCTCAGCTCAGCACCAGTGTTCCCTCTAAGATTTTTCCATCCATGAATTGAGTGAGTTTTGTCTTTTGCACCAATATTGAGGTCATGTGTGCTTGTTTGGATGTGTGCCACTGTGGCACCCAAGTTATAAGCCTCTCCTTTTTCCCCTCTGCCGTCATGCCGTCCATCCTCCCCTCATCCCATTTGCTCCCCTGGTGCCTGCTGCTGCCCCTCATCCTCCTCTGCTGTCCTGGCTCCTGCCCTTCTCACTCCCCTCAGTCCTCCTGGGACCTGCCCCACTCCCCATCCTCTCTGACCCCTGTACCCGCCCTTTCCTTCCCCCCATGCCCATCCTTCCTCTACCCCCCTTCTCCATCCCCTCTCCTAACACCTCCCTCTACCTGTCTGCCCTGCCTGTCTCCTTTTCCCTCTGGTGCCCATCCCTCCTCTCCATTCCCCTCCCCATGTCTGCTCTTCTGCTTCACCCCCATGATCCTCCTGGCACCTGCACCTTCCCTCCCAACACCTGCCTCCCTTGCCCTCTTCCTCCCTGGTGCCCACCCCCTCACCACCCTCTGCCCTCTTCTCCTCATGCCCCTCTGCACCCTCACACAAGCCTTGCTCCAACCCTTACCTTCCTCGTGCCCAAACCTCCTTTCAACCCCTCTTCTCCCAGCACCAAATCCTTCCATCTCCTCTTCCTTCCTCTTGCCCCCATTGTCCCTCCCCTCTGCCCCTTTCCTGTCCCAGAAACACCTTGTCCCCTCTCTGCTCACACCCCCACTGATATCTTCCCATACACTCCCTCCTGTCCTTTCCCCTCATTGTCTCCTCTTGGCTCTCTGGCATTTGTCTCTCCTCCACCCTGCCCCTTGGTGCCTTCCCTTTTCTTCTCCTGCCCTGGCCCCCTCCTCTCCCCTCAGCACAAGCCCCTTCCTCTCCTCACCCCCACCTTCTCCTTAGTTCTCCCTCTGCCCCTTTCCTCACCTTCCTGACACCTGCACCTCTCAACCCCCTCTAGTCCCTTTGTACTCCCTATCGTCCCCTGCGGGACTGTGTGCTGGGGCTGGAGCTGGGGCCATGGTGCTATTTTTAGCACCCTGACCTTGGCCCAGTAGCAGCTGTACCGTGACCCATCTCCAGTCCCAGCACATGAGGCAGCTGCCCACTATGCAGCCCAGCCAACCCAGCCCCAGGATCATCTGGAGTCAGGGTTGTGTGACAGATGGGGCCAGGACTGTGGTACTAAAAACAGCACCATGGCCCTGGCTCCCATCCTGGCACACAGGATGCAGCTACATGGTTGGTGGCTGCCCTGTGTGCTGGGACAGGAGCTGGGGCCATGGTGCTATTTTTAGTACCACAGCCCAGGCTCCAGCTTCAGCAGCCACCACATGGCCTACCCTAGCTGCAGCTCCAGCCCTGGGGAAGGGCTGAAGCTCAAGCCAGGACCATGTGGTAGCTGCCCAGCTGCTGTTGGGGCAGGGCAGCCTCCCTTCCCAATAGCCCTGCCCTGGAGCAACTGAGCAGCCACTGCGCGGCTCTGCTAAGGAGATGGGTGGGAGGCAAATTCTTGGTGCATGCCTGCACAGGAGTGCACCTTAGAGAGAACTATGCTCAGCACCCAGGAACACCCTCCCCCCCCCCCCGCCCAAAGAGGACCAAAATCCAAAATAAATCCATCTTACCTTGTGTAAAAGTTTTACACAGAGAAAGCTCAAAAGATCAACCCCCTTTATCAATGAAAGATATGCACAGTGATTACTCCTCCCCAGTAACAATTATTTTCAGTGGGCTTGATAATTAACACAAGTATTTTTATTAAGTATAAAAATAGGATTTAAGTGTTTGCAAGTGAAAACAGACAGATCAAAGAAAGTTACAAAGTTAAAATAAACAAAAGACACCAACCAGTTCTAATCCTCTAAGAAACTTATTACATGCAAATACTTATCCTAAACATCTGTTCTTACTTCAGGTAAAGAGCTTCCAGTCAGTGTTGATCTTTACTGTGGCCTGGGTCTACAGCTTTTTTCAGAGTTCTTTGTTGCCCTCTTTCTTCAGTGTATCCAATTAGGGTAGGCGAGGCAGTTTCAAAGGTTAGCTGAAGACAAAGTCCTTGAATAGACTTTCCCCTAGGTTGAAACTCAATGGATTTCTTCATACCTATGCCAGTGCTTTGAAAAAGACAAAGAGAGCCTACAATAGCGGTAGAAAAGATGCATTCTGGAGAACTTATCCTGACCACAAATTGCTTTGTAGACCAAGAATGCCTTTCCTCAACAACAAGGCCTCTCACTGGGTATTCACATGCATCCAGGACCACAAGAACAATACCTGGAGCACGGAAGCAGGCACACCATTTTTTCCTCTGAGCATTAGGCCCTCACAAATTACTTATGGAAGGATTCACAACAATCAAGGCCACTATCTGTGACTCTGACACTGGTCCTTCCTGGAGGGTAAAAGAAACTAGGGATCATGCGGAGAACATAGCTGACAGATTGCCATCCCTTTCTGTGAGGAATGACACCTAACCAACTCCAAAGAAACCATTACTCAGCAATGGTGCTAAAGGTTTGACACAAGAAGAGCAGGACAAGCCCTGCTCTTTAGTTCCTGCCCCTAGTCACCTGCTTTGGGTAAGGGCTATAAATGTGACTGTATCACATGGCAAAGTGAGGATCATCATGCTCAACACCACCCGCCCTATTACAACAGCAAAGTTCTACTGGAACCATGAGATGAATAACAGAGGGCAGAAGGGTTGTGAGTGCAGCTTAATGGCAGATGAAAATGTGTGGAATGCTTTTCTCCCCTTGATGACTTATGTCTCCTTTGTCTTTACCTGTCACTATACTTTCTCCTGCTCAGGGCTCTCTTTTGTTAAGAGAGTCTGTCTTTTGGAATTTTTAACAAAACAATATTCTACACTGTAGCACAGTAGTGCACTAGTTATGGCAAAAAGAGTCACTTTCACTGTCAGCTCCTATTTTCAGGAGCTTATGACTTTCCAGAGAAGATCACCTTTTGAAGTACAATTCCTCATGTGTGATCTCAGACCAGTTTTCTTTTTATAGATAGTTACAGCATGTTCTATCACCATTCAAGAGCCTCATGGCTAAAGCAGTAGAGTGGACCTCATAGCATTTGGGGTCCGTGCTTGGTATGATACAGGTAAATTTCCTGTATAAACTTGGGCAAGTCACTTAATCTTTCTATGCCTCAATTCCCAGTATAAAATGGAAATGATACTTCCTCACTCCCATGCTTTGTCCTGTAATGTTTAGAAAGCAAAGGACTTTCAGTTACAATGTGTGTGCACAGTGCCTAACACAGTGCCCAGATCTTTGGAAAAACTGCCCCTTTGCAAAGCATTACAAGATTCATCACTGAAAGGAAAATGCTGTCATTCGTAATTATCAATAGTGCTATGCTCTTCGCTGCTTTTATTTGTATCAAATGCACAGACATTGCAAATTGTTTGAATATAAGGTGTTTTCCTTCTGTTCAGTGAGTAGTTCACAGCAAATCAGCTGTAAACCTTTATAAGCAGCAGATGTAAGTGTGCGTCCTCTCCAATTGAACTGTAGCCAAGTGCTGTTAAAGTACAACCTATTCCCCTCCTGTTCCTCATGAATGTTGAAAATATGAAAGCTACATCATCTCTCCTTTTAAACACAGAAGAATGCTGTTAATTTGAGTAACACAAATATAATGTGTACACTGCTAATACTACCTTCCACTTGAAGCTACACTATTGGAGGGTCTTCAGTGCAACTCTCTGAAAATGCTTTATGAATGTTAATCAATTTAAGCTCAGCTACTCCTTCATCTCCATGAGACAGATACATCCCTTGTATTGATTGGTATACTATGGCAGAGAGATTGAGTGACTTGTCTAATGTTACATATCATATTACACACCCCAATAGAGACAGAATTTCTAGTGCTGGCTCCCACTCCCTGCTTTAAACCAACTCCCCTCCCCGTCCCAGACCTCAAAGAATTTTCTGTTGTATATATGTCTAGTCACTATTTCAGAAGCCAAAAGGCTGCTGGATACTTCAGGTTTTCCTGTGCTTCATTTTCTGTCTCCACTTTCTGGATCCAAATAAGCAACACCATAACTACTCAGAGCAGCTTGTTTGATTTCAGAGCACGCAGCATTCAGCATTTTGCATCACATCCTGCTGTGGTTGGCACATCAGAGAATAAAAGTAGAGAATTAAATTAGCTACTTTATGGTTGTTTTATATCTCAGTCACTGAAGAAGAAAAAAACATGGAAGATAAATGGGATCTTCCTCCTCTTCTCTCCATGATTTGTTTTTCAAACTCTTGTTTTTAAGCATGGCCTTTTTGATTGCCCCCCTGCCCTTTTAGACCATTGCAATTTTAAAGAGACATTTTCTATATCCTGTCTGGCTCCCTCACCATCAACAGTTTTTGAAGACCAAATTTATTGCTCTTCTAAGGGATGAGATGACGGCTAAATGTTCAAATTGCCATAGTAGTAATTGTGCTCAAGCGCCATTCTTACTATGGCCTTAGCAGTGCTTCTCTAACTAGCAGGGGCAGCTCTGAGAACCATGCCATGTTTTAAAGTTGTGCTGTGGATTTGGAGGGCATTTAAGGAAGAGAAAATAAACATTTGCCTTTTGCATGGGTGGCTAGTTTAAATCTCAGAAAAAAATATTCTGGTTCATAGTGGATCAGTCAGGGAAATTATGCTAGAGCTGAGCTAGCAATGACAGTCCTCAAGAGCTGTTAGCTCAATCTCCATTGTGGAAGAGAAAAGTCCTACAACACAGGCTTGCCCCTTCAACCTGGCCGCTTGGGACTTTGTTATAGACTGCAGTAAAATGTGCTACTTTTCTTCTTACATGAGCAAATGAGATCATCCTGAGCTTTCTTTGGAATAATCAGTGGCCAAATGGAAATGTACAAGGTTTAGCGAGGAGCAATAGATCTGGGGGCAAGAGGCACAGGGTGCATTGGGCCTCCATATCTCAAATTATATCACTAGGATGACTCACGCTGAGGAAGAATTGTAGTGGCTCTCGGATGACTCATATGATGGGTTGCTTAGAGTTGAAGCTCTATGTGCAGTCCTTGTCCGAGGCCCCCTACATAATCTTTTAGTTATGAAGTTCAGTTCATATGTTGGGGCAGGCAAGTTCCTTCAATGAATTTAACTGGAAAAGGTTGTTGAAAAGCCTCCCTTATGAAGCATTATGAAGGAGAGAAAAAATACACAGTGTTCTGTTTCTTTTTATAAAGCACAACAGGTCAGCTGATCCACGATATACTACAGGTTGAACCTCCCAAATCCAGGACCAAAGAGCCCCAGAGTCAAAGAGTGGGAGCCAACGGGAGAAGGTAGGGTTGGGAAGCATTGGCTGGGCTGTCCCCAACTGGGGAATCCTGGCATCAGTGGGGCCAGGCAGGGAACAGGGAGCTCCAGCTCCCGTCAGAGAACCCTTAGCATTAGCCGGGCCAGGTGGCATCCGGGGAACCCTGGGCCAGGAAATCCCAGAGGAACCCCCCACAGGAGCAGGACTGGCAGTGGGGCTGGAGGTGGCCAGGAGGCCCCGGTTGCGGAACCCTGGGAAATCCCTGGCAGCAGAGAGCCAGGGAACCCCCCATCCCATGTCAGTGGGTCCAGGTGAGTCCAGGGAATCCCCAGTCGCAGTGGAGCCAGGCGGCCATGGTCAGGGAACTCTCAGCAGCTACAAAGCCAGGTGGAGGCAGGGGATCATTGGCTGGGGAGCCCAGGGGAACCCTCAGTGGCAGTGATTTAAAGCCCCTAATTCAAATTAGGTGGTAAACCTCATTGCAGGAGGAATACCACCTAATTCAATTTAGGGCTTTAAATCAGAAGCCTGTTTCATTGCCGCGTGTAGACACGGGCAGTTACTTTGGGCTAGTCAATTTCTAAAATGGCGACCGTCCAGGAACATGCAAATCAAGCACGGGATATTTAAATCCCGGGCTTGATTTGCAATTTCGGTCGCCTTCATTAGCCTCCTTAGATCGATCTAGGGGGCTACTGTAGACGTACCCTAACAGATGTATTGGAGCATAAGCTTTCATGGGAAAAGACCCACTTCGTCATATGCATGTAGTGGAAATATCCAGAGGCAGGTATAAATATGCAGGCCAGAATCAGGCTAGAGATAATGAGGTTAGTGCAATCAGGGAGGATGAGGCCCAATTCCAACAGCTGATCTGGAGGTGTGAATACCAAGAGAGGAGAAGCTGCTTTTGTAGTTAGCTAGCCATTCACAGTCTTTGTTTAATCCTGAGCTGATGGTGTCAAACTTGCAGATGAACTGTAGCTCAGCAGTTTCTCTTTGGAGTCTGGTCTTGAAGTTTTTGTGTCCATTTATTCTTTTACATAGGGAATGGCAATATACAAAAACCTGAAGGAGAACAGTTCAGTCTCCCTGGACACACAATAGCAGATCTAAAGGTAGCCATCCTACAACAAAAAAACTTCAAGACCAGACTCCAAAGAGAAACTGCTGAGCTACAGTTCATCTGCAAGTTTGACACCATCATCTCAGGATTAAACAAAGACTGTGAATGGCTTGCTAACTACAAAAGCAGCTTCTCCTCTCATGGTATTCACACCTCCAGATCAGCTGCTAGAAGTGGGCCTCATCCTCCCTGATTGAACTAACCTTGTTATCTCCAGCCTGATTCTGGCCTGCATATTTATACCTGCATCTGGATATTTCCACTACATGCATCTGACGAAGTGGGTCTTTTCCCACAAAAGCTTATGCTCCAATACATCTGTTAGTCTATAAGGTGCTACAGGACTACTTGTCACTTTTGTATAAAGAAAGTGACAATCAATAGAATTCTGCTCCCATGTTTTCTCAGGTACCAGGGTGCAGAGCACCATAGTAAAAACTTAGTTAAACAGACAACTGGGAAAGATTATGAACTATTTAGATTCTGCATTTGAGAACATTTAGTTTAAATCTTAGAGCCATGCAAGTGAATAGAAATTGCATTTCCAGCCTGACGTGCTCAACAGTTACCGAAGACTTGACTGTTCCATCTAGACACATCTTATTATAAGGGGTGATAAAAATGAAGGGCCGCATTCACTCTGGATAGCACTGGCACTACTCTCACACTTCAGGCTATCCCCTTTGACAATAATACTGATGTGTTCAGTTTGTCTCAGATGTTTGGGGCCAACACAGAGCAAAATCTCCCTTCCAGAAGTGGGACTTGAGGTACAGCAGGCAAAGAGCCATACAGTCAGACGTGCAAAAACATGTTTGGGGAGGCAGTAGAGAGGTCTGTGTTTTACAAAGAGTCCATGAGATCCTCACAAACCTTGGAGAGATTATGGAATAAGGTGGGGGGACTGGGAGAAGTTAACCCTCTGCTACTTCTGCCAAAGGCAACCACCTGTATTCTAACAGGCCAATTTGATGAAGTTTTCTGACCCTGCACAAGGAGTTTATACATGGAGCACTGTCACAGGGTGGCTGCCCCCTGTGAGTGAAGAAGGTCCAGGTCAGAGCAAGTGGTGCCATTTGGTCAATTAAGAAGTTAGGGAAACAACTGTTGGCTATGAAGGATTGAGGAGGGGCCAAGGTGACAGACATCCCCTGGGATTCTGACTCACTCAAGTGAGAGCTGCCAGAGACTGTATGTTTGGCACCTGGGAAAAGGCTGAAGATAGAATTGCAAGGGGGCTTGTTGGCTGATGTCCCCAAGCCATGGCTTGAGGACTGAAGGCAGGAGGAGCAGCAGCACAAGGAGATCCCTGATGGCTTTTAGCCAGAGAACAGGACCCAAGAATTGGAGCAGGCTGAAGGCAGGGGAGCTGCTGAGGGGCTTAACCACTGATATTTCTGGGGCTGAAGAGGTGGACCCTCAAGAACTGCAAGAGGGCCAGAGGAAGTGTAGGATGCTCCAAGCAGAGAGACTATGAGGGGCTTTTAATAGGAGGAGGGAGTTTAACTCCAGCCAGAAGGCTGGGGATGCTGCCCTAGTACAAAGACAGGAGAGGATTGACAAAGCATCAGTATGGCTACGTCTACACTGCAGCGCTATTTCGGCATAGTGGCAGCATCCCAAAATAGCTATTCCGTCTTTTGAGCGCGCCTGTTATTTCGAAATACAACAGGCTCGATATTCTTATGTCCCTGTAAACCTCATTCCACGAGGAGCAAGGGACATTTTGGAACAGTGATTTCTTTTGAAATAAGTGCTGTGTAGACAGTGCCAAATTTCAAAATAAGCTATTTCGAAATTGACTTGAAATAAGCTACACAATTTGCATCGCTCAAATTGTGCAGTTTATTTTGAGTTACGGGTGAAGTGTAGACACACCCTACGTGACCAAAGGCATCAGTATGTGAGGCACTGATGTATGAGATGTCTTGAACCTTAATGGCTGTTTGCATTGAGGTGAGATGTAGCCTATATGTTTGGGACTGTTATGGACTATTTGAATTGTGTAAATAACTAGCCCAGGGAGGGTATTATTATTATACCAATTGAGCCTGAAGTGGACTTACTAGGGACTGTTAATGAAGAAACTGAGGCAGGCATGACCAACTCTGATATGATAGGGATAGGAGAGAGCGCAGGCAAGACCTTGTTCTCAAAGAGGCATTCTGGCTCCTCATCTTTCTTTGTGAGTCTTTTCACCATTTCATGCTCAATTGATTCACAGTAGATTTTTTTTTTTTTGCATTCTGTACAACTTAATTTTAAAAATCCATAATAAATATTAAATTAAAAAAGAAGTCTGGGATCCAGATTGCAGTGGTGGCCTGGACAGTCATCAGCAGCCTAAACAAATGACTGCTGCAAGGCAATTCAAATGCTGCCAGCACAAATGTTCAAAGAGCCTGGAAGAAGCCAGATGCTGCCATTTTATTAATGCCCTCTATAAATGAGTCTTGTCATTCAAGAGCAGGAGGAAAAACAAGGATTAAAAACAAAAATAATGAAATGGCTTAAAAATAATATTCCAGGGAAACTGATTTGTATTGAATTTGGGGCAACTGAAAATGAGAGATTTTCAAAATAAGTTAGAACAAGAGCAACTGAGTTTAACTGAAGATATTGTGGGGAAACTACGAAATCCTTTGGTCACAGGCCTCAGACCCGACATTTTCAGGAGTCCTTTACAGGACAAAATATTCAGTCAATGAGCTGCTCAGGTAACTCACCAGTGCAAACTGTCAGGGGCTCATTTGCCAGGGCAAAGAACTATTCCTAGACGCTTGTACAAGCAACTGCATTTTTAAAATTAATGCCAAATTAATAATAAAAATGTATTTCTAAAAACGGTTATTTTTTCCATAATATTTCTATTCCAGTGGTAAAGGCAGTAGCCTCTACCAGCCATATCTTGGTCCCACTGCAATCAATACCAACATTTCTATTTAAGTTTTGTCTTTAGCAACTTTGTCATGGGCTGCATGGTGGCCTATATTTACAAATGTATGAGGCTTTACAAGTGCAAAGATGGTTTCTAAATGTTAGCTGTTCCTTTTTTAGTCCACATTTTGGACAAAACTTTTAATGTTAGTAAAGTTTGTTTTGTACATACTCATTAGAACTGATAGGCACTGAAATAGGCTTCTCAGGGAGGTTGTGGAATTCCTTTTATTAGAAGCTTTTACAGATACAGATGACTTATATCTATTGAGGAATAATGTAATCACACATAATGAATGACTATGAGCTAGATGACCCTTTACAAATCTCCTGCAGTTCTAGAATTTTATTGGTAGTTTTGCCTTTGTGGTGTTTTCCCTCAATAAGAGGAAGAAATAGTATGATATCACTACAAATAGATAAGACTCACATTTGAAATATAGAATGAGCTAAATAGGCATTGTAGGGTCTAATGGAAATGATCATTGGAGTTAGAGTCAAGAACTCCTGAATTCTAATTTCAGCTCTATCTGTTCAGTGTTAGCCTAGATTTACTCACTAAATCTGTTTCTCAGCTTCCCATCTATAAAAATAGGATATTTACCTGGATCATCTCACAAAGGTGTCATTAGGATTAATTTGTTAATGTTTATACAGGATTTAGAATCTACAAAAGTGCTAAGTATTATATTATTTCAGTAATTCCGTTTATTATTAATAAGATTTTATAAAACATGCAAAAAGTATTAAAATGGAAATTGTTATATTTTGCATATTATCATTAAATGCACTACTAAATAATCTGTATTGTTTATGGGAAAAGAAGACTTGAAAAATCATACAGAAGAATCTTAATTATCAATTTCATTATGTAAGACCCAGTTTTAGAATTTCTAGCATCTGCTCTGGGATTCCTGCTTCTCTCAGCTTTACAATTGTAAGCCCTACTCAAGTACCCAGTGACTATCATCTCCTTGATAATCAAGTTAACTTTCTCTGTCCTACATGACTAAAAAGCCATTTTTCTGGAGACTCAAATGTAATTACATCATGCTATAAACTTGAGACATTTCAACAACTAAATCATTAAGTCAACTCATTGTCTGGGGAGAAACATCTGTACCTACTTAAAAAGTTTCAGTATCTTAGCAAATAACCATGGTGGGAGAATGATAAAAGGTACAGTATTTCCTTTCTGTCTTTGGGTTTCTGGTTATGACCCATCTATACATAAGGCAACCCTTTCTGTCAGTGAAATTTACCTTTATTTCTAACTAAGGCAAAATAACAAGCTAACAGTAGAGAAAATACAGCTAAATCCTTGCAGGGATTATTTTGGAATGAAAAGGCCTTGTTCAGGCTTGTTGTCTTTTGAAATAATTTACATAGAATATGAAAATAGCAACCCAGGAACTGTGGACAGGGGAAGCAGACTAATTTCCACGTGAGGCTGAAGTACTTTGGCAGAGGTACTACAGCTAACTTGTCCCTGTTCTTTGATAGCAGAACTCCATTGCGATGAGGGTCGAGAGTGTTTCAAATAATAGCTGCAAAATATAAAGAACACTTTCCTGAAGTTTTGCCACATGGGAAGTTTGCACCAATATACCCTTACAGTTACACGCTAATGGGACAGAAAAAAAGTGCTTCATTCTCAGATAATCTCAAACTCGGCAATTGTATGTAAAACAAGCTTGGAATGATTAAGGCTCATACAAATACAATGGCTTCTGGTTCATGCTGATTCTTATGGTTCTAATTGCTGATATCCTCCACTAGCAAATTTCTACAAGGATTTAGATAATATAATAAGTATCTCATCTCTTCAGCACCAAGAGAAATTAAGAATTAACTCTTTACAGAATATATTATTCATGCATCCCTGGAGCAGCACTATGCACAGCCATTGGTCACAGAGCGTCCTGTGGTTTAGTAGCATTTCACCGGAGTGTTTGGACAGACTCTCAAGGACAACAATAGCTTTAATGTCACTTTCTGATAATGACAAGTTATGATATCCCTGGTGAAATTATTTACATAAGTAGTTTTGTTTCTCCTAAACAAATAATTAAATTTGACTGGAAATGTTTTCAGAAACTACAAATACCATTTTAGGCCAAAATGTGTCTTGGAGGCTATACACTCCAAGAGTGTTTTGAGGGTTTTGAGCAGTTTCCAATGGGAAGTTAATCATTTATTCATCCATATAACATTTATTTCAATGCCATTAATTACAATGCACTCTTTTAGATGTAATGTGGATGAAATTCTAGTCACATGTGGCAGGGGCAGGGGGAAAGAAGAAGAGAGATTATTCTTCTGATGTCAGTTTGCACCTAAACTGTCATAAATTATTTTCCAATACAGTAAATAAAGCGATTTCATGATGAATAATATTCAGGCATTTTTCATAATGAATACACTTGTTTTATTTATCATTATAATTTGTTTGCTACATTTTGTAATCAGTCTGTTGACTCAACAGTCGGTCCCTTCCTTAAGATGATCTGGCATGTACGTGTTGGCTCCTATGTCAGCTAAGAATTGTGACAGACAACTTGCCCCCAGTTACATATTAGGAAATTCTGAACTTCAAGTCCATGTGCAAAGATTCACAACCTTATTCACTGAAAAACTCTCAGGCCTCGCCTTAAGCATTCATCAGCATTTCCCAGACAGAACTTGAACAGTTGTATCAGCCTTTGAGAAAGATAGGACCAGTAGTTCAGGGACAATATCTTCTGAAGATGATCTCCAGCACTGACAGGACAAGAGAACTAGGATCTAAGAACAGGTTCTGAGGCACCTCAGGGTATGAGGCTGTGAGAAGTTACACCAAACAATAGTGAATGAGAACTCCAAATGACAACTGGACAGGATGAAAGTAAAGGCATTGTAATCTATTTGCTGTTCTCACACAGAGAAAGAGAGACTAGCAAGCAGAGGACAAGGATCACTGAAGCAGAAAGAGGGTAGTGTGATAAATATTTAGCTGTCCCACATAACCAACAGGCATCACCCGAGCCTCTGGAAGTGTAGTCAAGCCCAGGCCTATGAAACCAACTACTTAAATGGTCTCCCTCCCAAAGACAGATGGTTTTAAGGAGCCCTAAGGACATAGGTGCTGGAACTTGAGGTGCTGCTGCACCCCATGGCTTGAAGCTGCTTAGTCTTTTAGCGAATATAACCCGCGGGTTATATTCGTTTTTACAACCCCCCCCCCCCCCCCACACACACACCCCCGCGTGCTATACTTGTGCGTGGGGCATATAGGGTTTTTTTACTCAATGGAAGAGGATCCCCTCTCCCCCACTCTTTCACTACCTTTGCCGGGCTGGGGTTAGGCTCCCAGCCCTCGACCGAACAACGCGGGGAAACTTACAAGGGGCGCAGCAGCCGGGAGCGCTCCGGAGCTGGGGCAGAGGCATCCCCAGCAGAGGCGCAAGGCGGGAGGCTCCCAGCCCGGGCTGACAAAGGGAAGGAGCCTGGAACAAGTTGGTCGGAGCAACAAGCGGGGCATGGTTCGGGGTGACGGGGCAGGCACCGGCCCGGGAGCAACAAGTGAGCGCGCAGCGGGTCCGGCGTGCGGCGGCGGCGGCGGCGGCAGGCAGGGAAGGGCGCCCGGCTGGATCACGCAGGAGCAACTAGCAACAAGCACCATGCCCCGGCCCCGCAGCTGAGCCGTGGCCGCCTGCAGACTCCCGCTGCTGCTGCTGGCCGCCGAGCCCCACGCCCGCAACTTGTTCCGGGCTCCTTCCCTTTGTCAGGCTGGGCTGGGAGCCTCCTGCCTTGCGCCTCTGCTGGGGATGCCTCTGCCCCTGCTCTGGAGCGATCCCGCCTGCTGCGCCCCTTGTAAGTTTCCCCGCGTTGTTCGGTCGAGGGCTGGGAGCCTAACGCCCTACACCGTAAATATACCCCCACACCCTAAATATACCCCCAGAACAGTCTTGTATACCCCGCGGGTTATACTCGTGCGCGGGGTATACAAGATTTTTTTTTACTGAAATAGCAAAAACCGCGGGGTATATTCAGGAGCAGGTTATATTAGGGTGCGGAGTATATTCGCTAAAATACGGTATACGCAGTGTTACAGTTTGGTTCAATGTCTCTCAGAAGGTGGGTTGTAGGGGAAAATGGGGGGAGGAGGTAGATAAGAGACGATGGGGAGGGACAGAGGCTAAGGACGAGAGCAGGGTGGGCATAAAAAAAGGGGGCAATGAAGGAGAGAGGAGGGAATGTGCAGAGGTATATGGGGTGGATGGCAGTGCAGGGGGAGGCTGAAGGCTACAGGTGCATGAAGATTTGGGGAGTACAGGCGTGTATGGGGACATAACTGGAATGCAGCACTGTATGGAGGTGAATGGTGTGCAGGGCTGGAGGGGTGAGGGACTTGGGAATGGTGGCTCTGGGAGGTGGAGATGATGGGTGGGAGATTGCAGTAAGAGATACAGGGCTAGGATGAGTAGGTATGCGAGGCTGGATAGGATGGAGCAGGGGAGAGCTACAGTGAGGAAATGGGGATATAGCTCCATTCCCAGCATTCAGAGACCAGAATATACATAGGCCAAAATCCTGAGTTCTGGAATGAGGGCGATAGACAGAGTGTGGTTCGCCACAGGGCAAGTTCAGCTACATGAGAAGAAGAGGGCCAAACAGCGGCAGGACATATGTGCACCCTGCGGCCACTTAAGAACCACTGCCTGAGGGCCTGCAAGTCATGCTAGTTCCTCTCTTGCCCTATCCCAGCTAATGGGAGTTGTTCCTGTGGGTCTGGGAGTCTCAGCAGCATGCAGCCCCCTCTTGCCCTGGCTGCCCCTAAGGATATAGGGGCCAGACATGCTGGGAGCTGGGTGGCCTGGCAGGTAGCAGGTACAACAGTGGCCTGTCACTGCTGCTGGATGGTACAACAGTGCCACCAACAGGATAATCAATGGCCTGGTAAGAAATGCTTATCAGAGCCATTGAGATCCCTTTTTGATTGGGTGGTCCAGTCCAAAACTGGGCACCTGTTGACTCTACCCAGTAAAATCATTATTAGATGTGCGTATGAGCATTTATTGGGAAACTGCATGGGCTGTCATATCATGGTTTAGTGTTTTCAGCATGTAAAATAATTCTCTCTGAACTCATGGTTAGAACTGGTTGAAAAGGAATACAAAACCCCAGCATAACTAAATACTTAGGGTACTCCCCTGGAATGGGGGAGTTCCAGGTTTGAGTCCCTGTGATGAACAGCCTTCTTGCCTTTTTAAAGTGAAACATTTTGAAGGGTCTTGGTTTCCCATCCCAATAAAGAATGGAAAAAAAAAAAATTAAATATCACCAACAATTTAATGTGACTGGTAAATCATTTTCTGTCCGGGTTCACCCATGATATACTTACTGCAGTCCCAATATCTGAAATGTTATGGTGTATAACAGTACAATTGCCCATGCATAGCTAAAATCATAATATTTAAGTCTGAGATGAAACACAATTTTTTCCCTTACAGCAGTGGTCCCCAACCTTTTGGGGCTGCAGGGTGCCTTGGGGTGGGGCCACACATGCACCAGGCGCCTGGGGCCCGGGGCGCAAGAATGGCTCGGGCCGGCCCTGGTCACTAGGCGGGCGCACATAAATGCTCCGGCAGGCGCCATGGCGCCTGCAGGCACCGCGTTGGGGATCCCTGCCTTACAGTTTTAATATTTTCCATAGTCCGTAGCTTTGATTGGAGGCAGAGTGTACTAATGACCAGAGCAGGGTATACTGGTTTTGGACCCTTCTGGCTTCTACAATATTGGTACTGAAAATCTGTTAATTTTACTTAATATCCTCCCTTATCTCTACTTAAGGAATAATTTGAATACTGAGATTAGCCACAGTATCTTCCGATCTTAGTTATCTATGGTAATGGGCAAATTTTATACCCAGTTATGTATGCTTAGCTTTGCCACTGATTTGCCATGTAACCTTGGGTAAGTTATTTAAACACTCTACCTCATTGTCTTCCTATGTGAAATGAGGCTAATATGTATTATGGCTCTATCCCATTTCCACTAGAAGAATCACGAGTGTTTTCTCCTCAAATTCACTGGAAGCAAATTCACTGTTTTATTGGCCCAAACAGATTTCCCCCCGCACCCCCCTTCAGATTTTCAGTTATTGGGAAAAAAAAAAGTCAGCATTGATTTTTCCTCTCCTTTTTTTTTTCTGTATCTCAGATTTTTTTGCAGCACAGAAAAAAAAATTCCCCCTTGATCTACCCAGGAGTTAGGGGGTTACTTTCTCAGTATTTATATCATGCTTTGAAATACTGATATAAGTGAAAATTATCATTATATAATATAATTGTGGCTGTAATTTGGATCATTCAAACAATTAATAGTCTATTCCTTTTACTTTCAACATACAGATATTGTACAGTGAAGAAAGCAATCTCCAAATACAAAATATTCTCTTCTGAAACCTTGTAAACATTCACACTTTCATGATCAAAATTCAGAACAACTTGTTTTCACATGAAAAACTACCTGAATATAATTACCACCCATCTGCAAACAAAAAATGACCTTTAAAGAGAGGAAAGAAAAGTGCTAAATGTCTCTGCTCAGCCACATGGGAGAACAGTGGTCCAGCACATTATGGAAAAGAAATATGGTTTGAAAATGCTTGCTAAGAAAACAGTTGAATATTTATATATAATGTAGTACTGTGAACTGTTGACTATTTAAACATTTTGAATTTCAAGGTCTGGCATGAGATGTCGAAGTGTTGCTTGTTGACCCTGCTGTTTCCAAAGTTTGATTATAAAATTGTCATAGATTATATTTGGATTACAACCAATTCTTTACTTTTGAAGTGACACGGAGTTACATTTTCCACACTTTGGAACCTCCCTAACTGTTTCTCTAGCTATTGGCTCTCTCTCACACCAACATAAAAACCAAATGATCCCAATTCACACACTGAAAGTGAGAAGAAAATATTATTCAGCATTATGGCTATAGGTTGAACCTCTCTGGTCTGGGACTGTCTGGTGCAGCAACACCAGAGAGCCACAGAGGTTGCCAGTGGCTGGGAGCTCAGCTGATCTGGTGACAGGCAGCCTGCAGGGCCAGTGGCCTGAGGCAGGGAGCTCTGTGACTGGGACTGGTGACTGGGGGCATGGAGTGCTGCTGGCTACAGCAGCCTGGCTGCCAGGGAGCCCCACTGGCCAAAGCGGACCAGCTACTACTTCCAGGGGACAGGAAAACCCACCAGCTGGAGAGGGGCTGGCAGCCCAGATTCGAGCCCCACCACTGGGCCAGGGGCAGTGCATTTATTGGGCTGGTGGCCAAGAGGGGAGCCCCAGGAAAGCCTGAGGACTCCGCTGGTCTGGCAAACTCTCTTGCTTGGGACTGCTCATGTCCTGAGGGTGCCGGACCAAGGAGGTCCAACCTGTAGAAAAAAGTATTCCTTGCCCCTTCTATTTGTCCTTTCAAATAAAGTATATTTTTAAAAGACTGAGGAAAGATTGTAATACATACACAGAAGTAAAATCATTAGCAGTTTTTGCATCAAATGCCTTTGATAACATTAGCCAAAATATTATAACCTTATGGTATCCTGTAGAACTTTAATTTTCAGAACAAAATAGGAAAAACAGGGGAAGAAATAGGCAAACTCTTATGGAGTCAACAATTTGGATTTTATGGGCCAGATCTTCCACTGGTGGAAATCAGTGTAGTAACTACTAACATCAGTGGAGTTACACTGATTTTCACATAATCTCTGTGGATAGACCTGAACAAGAGTGTGGTGAAGCCAAAAAAGCCTGTTTTTCACCATCAGGAGTGGTCCAGTACGAGTCATTACTTCATACACTTTGTGTCTGGATGGAATTCATAATTCTTTCAGGGTTCTATTGTAATTCTAATGAACACTGCTTATTATACTATATCCAATATACCCAGAAGCTTTAGATATGAACGTAAGATGGTGGCTATCCTCTTGGCATTGTAGAAACAGTAGGTGAGCATCCTAATTGCCTTATTTCTTTATGCTGTTGTGTTTGCAAGAGGGATAAGTTTAAAAAAGGCTAATGTAGAGAATAGGCAGAAGAGTCCTGTCTAGTCTGCACTGTATTAATTTATTTTTAAATTTAAGACTTAAAAAGTAGGTCAGATAAGTATTAAAGAACATTATTTGTATCTATGACTTTACTAATAATGTCCAACGATTACTTTAATCACTTTGATGTGCTCGGTATTAGTCATCAGACGTCTTGCACTGATATATTTGTGTTTTGTACTTAAGAGAGTATAAGGAAAACTTCATTTTGATTTTCTCTGCATCTCTGCTTAGCATTTCCATGAGTTTAAAGGATGTGATCCCATTAGAACGAGTGACAATAATCTGATTTTTTTAATGTTTTATGGTAAAGAAAAAGTCTATCATTCATACTAAGTTCCTAATGCTAAGCCAATGAAAGTTTAAATTTGAAACATTAGAAAGAAAAAATTAAAATGCAGATGGGCAGTAAAAACATTCTTTAGGAAATAAGGATTTTTCTTCTTTTTACAAAAATATAAATGTAGGGTAGGGTTTTTTTCCCCAAAGCATTCAGCATTAGATTAACTGCTACCATTGAACTTAATGGGAGCTTCCATATTGGTTTCAGCATGAGAGAGTTAGGTGTACACACTTCACTGAGTGTTTTTAAAAATCTTACTCTTAATAATGACTATGCTACATTACATCAACTCTGCTTTAGGCTGAAGAGAGGTGGAGGAGACCAAATGATGTGGAAAGAGTGGTGTCCAGCTAAGAGAACAGCTCTAAATAACTCAGCCAGATATAGAGGGTCACTGTAGGCAGACCGAGTAGAAACGCTGATATTGAACACAAGAAAATTAATTTAAGTCTCAGTTTTATTAATCTCCAGGATGTAGACTGTCTACAGCTGCATGAGAGTTTTCTGATTCAGTATCCAACCAGGAACTAGCATACACAACTGTAGATCCCACTATAATCCATGAACAACATTTTTGTCTCAATCAAAAGGATCACTAACTACTTCCACTTTGCCCCCACATCCATTTCTAAAGTGCTCTGCAATGCTCCCAAATACCTAAAATAACCAAAGAACTGAACTTGAAATTTTACTTTTGATCACTAAATAGACGTGCAGTGTCCTACTTATATATATATAAAAACTTCTGTAGGACAATGTAGTACCATGTAAATTATAGTTAGATAGATAGATAGATAATTTACATGGTACTACATTATTCTATGGAAGTTATTCCCCAGCAAACAGTAGTGTACTATGACTCAATGTTTTATTTTCCTATAGCCCCTTTAAGATGACGTAGTTTACCTTGTATAAAGTCAAATATATAAGAAATATGCACTATGGGGATGAAGACCAAAACTATGAAACAGCACTGTGTAAGAAAATAAAATAAGCATGACATCCACCAACACTATGTTCTAAAAATATATCCTGTAGTGTAAAACCAAGCTAGAAATGTATCAAAGCTTTGATAGAAAAAAGGGCCAACAGAAGAAATACATATGATTTAATCTCTTTCTAAATATGGAAAAAAATTCTTTCCAAAGTCACCTAAGGATTCATTACACACACACACACACACACACACACACACACACACACACACAATTAATGAGTTATTTGATAATGCATACTTCTCACAATTCTTATAGATCTTCCAAAGAAGAGCTAACTAAAATCAGGGTATTTCTCAAGACAACTACAGTCAATGTACTTTAAAGCTTTTTAATGTCATCAGGAGATAAATCTCCCTATCCCCTCCTCAGTTCAGTCGGATAACACGTAAAATATTCCAAGAAGACTGTTTGATTTTTGCAAACTTTGAAACAAAATTATTAAAATTGAAATTGCACTTTAAGATAGGATTGATATGCAGATAGTATAAAGTGCACTTTCAAGATATGGTACTCAACAAAATGCCAATTATATTATTCTTTGGAAAAAGTTTTTCATGTTTGCCTCATGGTCTAATCATTCTGGGTTATTTTAAGTGAGTATCCCAACTGGAATTTTTACAGATAGTATTGTTCCCATATACACTGGGCCAAATTTCAGAAAACCCCCCTCTTTTGGAAGATCCCCGAGGAAGACAGAGCTTCCAAAAGAGCGTGTTTGCACTTCTGAAAAAAAAAAGTGGAAGAGCAAACACATTCCCTGGACGTGGCGCAGTTTTTCCGAGATACCAGAAAAACTCGCACTGTAGCTATACCCCTCCCCCACAGTATATTTATTTAATCTTGATGGCAATTTCAGACAAACACAAAACAAACTATTAGAATGGCATGTGTACATCTAAACAATATACACAATTTATGGAGTACATACAACATTTGCTAAAGGCTCATATTCCGTATGCTAGATGCTCATATGCCATAGCAGCTTGATCAAGTATCTTCACTTCATATAGCAATACAGTTGAATGAATAGTTAAAAGTTCTCTACGAATATTCATTCAAGTTTGAAAACACTTTTTGACTTGACAACTTTCATTTCCCACAAACATTTGAGCAGTCAGAAAGCGTAAATTATAAGTTTGAGTACAAGAACAGTAGTTTAGAGTAACTCTAGAACACAATATTTGCTAATATTATTTGAACAATCCAAAACTACCAAACTCACCAACTTCAGGTTTTGGCTAAGCTTTGAAATTAACTGAATAGGTTTCAAATTTTAACCAGTATCTGATGGTGGGTAGTTGAACTCTTTTCTCTTCATATGTAGGCAGGAATTTCTGATTGGCTCTACTGTTTAGTCAACCTTTTAAGAAACACAGAGTTAAGAAAAACAAAATCAGCCCTGGATCTAAACAATGTTTATTTTGCAAAGTAATTGCAAAAAGGTAATGAAGCCAGTTTTCCGTCTCTATTTTGTCTCTTCCTTCTTTTATCCTTTGCGGTGAAACACTGCTCTGGATTCCAAACCACGAGCCCTCATTTATGCTAGAAAACATAAACAAGGAAGACTGAGACTACATCTAGACTGCAAGCTTCTTTCGGAATAAGCTTTTCTGGACGAGCTCTTCTGGAAAAGCTTATTTCGAAAGAGAGCATCCACACACAAAGAGCGCAACGATATAGTGACGTGCTATTTCAAAGGATAGCATCTGCACTGATTGGATGCTATCTCACATTTAAGGCCACCAGGAACCACTTCAGGCAGGGCATTAGTTCAGCAGTTGCTTCTGGGTGCTATTGGCTAAGGCTAGCTGAGATGCGCACTTAAAGGGACCTCTCCCCCCGGACAGCTGTTTCTCAGGTTCTGCTGCTTGCTTGCCTACCTCTCCAAGGGACAGCAAAGCATTTGAAGTGCGTGTTCCGGCTGTCCAGCTTTTCGATACCACAGCACATTTCTTGCCATGGAGCTGGAGCTGCCTCTGGGCATGTGATGGCCTCACGCAGCCATGCTGCAGTTTCTGCAGCAGTTTGTGCAGGCTGCCTTCATGGTTCTGCAGGAGCTCGACTCCAAGCTCATCATTGGGATCCTCTGTCTGTGTGTGTGTGTGGAAGCGAGACCCTTGCAACCGCAGCCTATGGTGGAGCGACAATTTTGGAGGCTGGATACCAGTTCCGACTGGTGGAACCCACTGGTTATGGAGTGGTGGACGACCAGCAGTGGCTCCACAACTTCCGTGAGGAAGGCCACCTTCATGGAGCTGTGTGCCTGGCTCACCCTCTGATGACAGGACACCCAGATGCGACCCGCCAGCCCCCTGGAGAAGCGAGTCGCCATCGCCATCTGGAAGCTCAGCACCCCTGACAGCTACCGGTCTGTGTGCAACCAGTTTGGCGGGGAAAGTCCATCCTCGGGGCCCTCCTCATGGAGGTAAAGCACTTTTGGGCTGCAGTCCCTGGAAGGTGGGGGAATACTGGAAAGGGGGACTGTAGGGAAAGGGGATTTGGGGATTTGGGGGGTGGGATGGGAGGGAAGCCCTATCCCCGAGGGTTCTGCAGTCCCCCCCCCACACACACACAGGCCTAGGGGGGGCTCATAGGGGCAGTTCCTAGGGTGTTGGGGGGGCTGAAGGGGGGAGCAGGAAACTCCCAAGGGCTCAGACACTCCCTCTGATTTTCCATTTTGTGTGTTTGTTTGTCTCCTTCTACAGGTGGTGAGGACCATCAACTCCATCCTGCTGTGCAGGGTCATCCGCCAGGCTCATCAGGTGGGGGGTGTACATCCGGGACGCCCCGAGGAAGAGTTTCTCTGAAGGACCCCAGTAACTCTCTCCAGAGCCTCCCCATTAGGGGCCTGTGCCTTGCTCCTCTCTGCCTTTCCCACAACAACCCCTCCCTTCCCCCCTCCCCTGTACACTCAAAAAACAAGGGTTTTTTTTAATTGTATTTGTGTTTTCAATAAAAGTAACTAGGGTGGAGGGGGGCTGAGAACCTGGATTTGGGGAGTGAGGAGAGGCTCAGAGCTGGGGCTGAGAGTGTCATGTGGTATGGCTAGAAGTTCCACCTCAGGTCCAGGGACCTCGGCGACCTCGGGAGGGGCAGGGAGAACAGGGGGATAGGCAGGAGGGGGGCTGGAGCAGGGACAGGTGTGGCGGGGGGGCAGGGGCAGGCAGGGCATTGGGAGCAGTGGCTAGAGCAGGGACTGGAACAGGGAATGGGACTGGTGCCAGGTATGCCATCATCTCCCAGACAGTGGCACAGATGTTATAGCCCTGCTGCACCAGCTTGGACAACATTTGGGGTCACCATTGGGCATCGTTGCGGACCTTCTGGGCCAGTGTCTGATGCATGTCCTGGAGGACAGCCACGTGCTCTCTCATGAGGTCCTCATGGACCCCCAATGCCTGCGGCTCCCCCGGGGTCGGGTAACTAGTTCGCCTGGTGGTGATCGCCCCACAGTCATGGGGAGAGAGAAGTGGTTAGTCATCCCTGGAGACACTGTCCCCGAGGCCTTGCCCTCATCAGCGAGCTGAGAGCAATAGTCTTTGGGCCAGAGGATGGTGATGTCCTGGGAACAAGGACATGTGAGGCCTGAACAGTGGGTCCTGCCTCACAGGGGCCCAGAGGTGCCTAGGTGACTAGGCTTCCCATCTCCCACCCCCGGCCCAGGCAAAGGGAATTGTCTGGCCTCACTGGGATCCCATGGCTGGGAAAGTCCACCATCCGCCTGTGCTTCCATCAGGGCCACACACACACCTGCACCTGGCAGCGCTGTCCCTGGAGTGAGTGGTGCCCCGAGCATGCAGGCATGCCTGTGTGCACCACTCCAGAGTCTGTGCGGGTCTGCATGTGCCCTTTTCTCCAACCTCCTCCCAGCTCTGACTGGTGGTGGGAGGGCGTCCCCCACCCCAGGGCTCAGAAGTGTGTGTGGCCTCCCCAGCGTCTGTGAGCAGGAGCCCGGGGGTGCTCTGGGGTGGCCTCCAGGGGCTGCGTGGTCCAGACTGGCGCCGCACGTGCATCCACATGCACGGACTGCAGTGCGAGGGCCAGGCCGAGAAGGCTGAGCAACAACCGCACCACAGCCCCTCAGCATCCGCCACCCCTGCCCTGTGTGTGTGAAAAACTAAGAGCACTCACCTGCTGATCCCTCCCCGGCCTCGGAGGATGCCTGGGAGACATCCACGCCTTGGGATACTGGCTCCAGGCTGGGGGGGACGGTGCTGGCCATCTCTTCCTCCTCATCCAGCTCGCCGTCCTACTCCTTGTCGCCTGGGACCCCCGGGCAGGTGACGACAGATTTGAGGCTGGAGATGCCCATGACCGGGGTGGGGAAGGGGCTGCCTCAGCCCCCAGGGTGTGGTACAGCTCATTAAAGTAGGGGCAGAAGTGGGGTCCTGCCCCGGAGCGAGAGCTGCGCTCTCTGGCCCTAGCGTAGCCCTGCTGGAGCGCTTTGACATTGGTCTGACCTGCTCAAGGCTCCAGGGGTGGTGGCCCCTCATGGCCAGGGCCTCTGCCATCCAGCCATATATGTCCGCATTTCTGCATTTGGAGCAGAGATTCTGGAGGGTCTCCTTCTCGCCCCATACCTCCTGGAGGGCCAGGATCTCCCCCCCAGACCTGGATGGCGCATGTCTTTTCCTACCCCTGGCTGGCTCCTGGGAAGCCTGGTCATGCTCCCTGTGTGGGCCAGTGGGGTCTTGTGGGGCTTGAGGCTGGATCATGGGTGGCAGTGGCAGCCATGTGGTGAGGTGCAGCTCCCAGGGCTGGCTTCTTGCCACAAGCCTTGTCCCGGGTGCCTGTGGCTTTAAGAGCTGCCAGGAGACAGGAACTATAGAGTTGTGATGAGTGTGGATGGACTGGCCAGCAGGGCACCTGTGGTATTTTCCAGAGGCCTCTTTTTTGACAGAACTCACTTCCCCCATCCACTCACTCCTTTTTTGGAACAAGCATTATTCCTCGTAGAATGAGGTTTACCGCCATCGGAAAAAGCCCTCTGTTATTTTGACTTTTTGTCGAACTAATGCAATTGCTGTGGATGCAAGAATTGTTTTTCCGGAATAACGGCCGTTATTCTGGAAAAACGCTATAGTGTAGATGTACCCTTAGAAACATGTGTTGACAAAAACTTTTTGGGCTCCATTTCTAAAACATCAACATCCAAGCTTTCTTATGTTAGAAGATAGCAGAATACTACACACAGATATTTTAAATATTTTTTGTCTTTATGTAAGGAGTTCAGCTGAAAGTTGTAAAATCAGAAATCACCTGTACAAAACACATGTTCATATGGTGCAAATGTCTCAGCAATAAAGCTGTATAAAAATTTCCATATCTACACCCAAAACATCAAGTTTTTGTTTTAGTTAGAAAACCAGAATTTTGACCTTCTCTGGAAGGTTTGGGCAAACAAATGGTGATTTAGGGTTTGTAGTAAAAATCCTTTAAAAAAGAGAGGATTTTGACCCTTAGCTAGGCACAATGTATTGGTTATAAATGAGTTTTATGTTAAGGGGTTGCTTAAATGCTAAATGTTGAGAATAAGATGATGCAAACCTTTATGAACAAAAGTGAGTGTGTGTAGACAATGTACAAATTTTCCTGAACCTGTGTGACTCAAAATTGCTGAGTTCACCACAGCTCTTTACTTATTTCATTATCTGACAAGAATTAAAAAAAAAAATTAGATGGATATGGCTGCTGTGATTTCAGATCCTTCCACTCTCAAACCTATAGGCACAGTATTTTCAGAAGAGCTTTATAGGTATATGCTGGTTTTGACTCAGGAACAAACTACATATTGTAATTGTGATAGATATAACAAACAAAATAATATATTATTTCATTGCTAAATATACTGGATACATGTGTTACATTACTCTCTTAGTAAAATAAATCAATTATAACAGCATCAGGAAAGAAAGTTAATAATAAGCACCTGAAATATGAAAGAATAAAAGGAAGTAGTGGAAGGCTACATCTCCACTGCACCTCTCTTGAGCAAAAGCCTATGTAAATAAAGCATGGATTAGCATATTACCATGCTTCATTTGCATAATTAATTAGGGGCCGTTTTTGCACAAGAGGCTTTTGTGCAAAAAGGAGCTGTTTTCCTCATTTTTTCAGGAAGAACGGCTCTTGCACAAGAGGGGGTTTTTGCACAAAAAGGAGCCATCTACACAGCTCCTTTTTGTGCAAAAGCCTCTTGCGCAAAAATGGTCCCTAATTAATTATGCAAATGAAGTGCGGCAATATTCTAATCCTCGCTTCATTTGCATAGGCTTTTGTGCAAGAGAAGTGCAGTGTAGACTTAGCCCAAGAGTCCTCCAGATAATGTAATAGGTTTAAGACTGCAATCTCAGATAGCTAAGAATTTTAGCTAGTTGGCCTTTGATTTGTGTTATCATCTAAGGTATAGGAAAATGTGACATCTTTACTGTAATATTCAACTGTTCCACTTTATAAATTATTATTATTATTATTATTGAGATTAAAAGAAAATAGAGTTTTTAACAGAACTTTCTAAATTATATTTTCATTCTTTTTTTATATTTACTCTCATGTGTATTAATAGTATAATTTTGTTTAAAAAACAGGAAAAAATGGACTTACTGATGTAATAAACTAGGTTGCTTGCATTTAAATTTTATGGTATACTTCCTCCCTTATGTAACTAATGGTGATAGCTTTCCTGCACTTGCATTCCTCACGTGCTTCAAGCACTCAATTTTTTTATCCTAAAAGTTGTTATGGTAGATTTAACTGAGGCTATAGCAGGCTAAAAACTAAACAAACGCCCAAAGAAACCAACCTCAAATCCACAAACGGGTTTATGATAGACCTGATAAAATGTTAAAATCAGGATAATAAAATATGAATCTCAGACTTCTAAGAAAAAAGGGAGCAGGGAATAAATGTCCATCAGAAACATGGAATTAATGAAGAAATGGGTCTTCTTTTCCACATGAAAATCAATTGAGGCTATTCTTCTGAAGCTTGTATAGGTTGGATCTCTTTAGTTCAGCAGCTTTGGGACTTGAGCTGTCCCAGACCATGGAATTTGATGGACCAGGAGAGAGGTCAGTGCTCCCCTGCTGGCTGCCCCACTGCTGGACTCCTCTCCTTGGGGCTTCCTGCCCTGCCTCTGGTCCCCCTAACACTGGCCTGGCATAGCTCCCCACCCTGCTGACTGCTCGCTGCCCCAGGGTTTCCTGGGGTTCCCTTTGGGGAATGCTTGACCACTGCTGGCCCCGCTGCCACAGAGTGTTCCCCGGGGTTCCCAGCTGGGGCCACCTGGCCACTGCCAGACCTGCTGCTGCCAGGTGTTCCCCAGTTGGGGCATACAGCAGCCACACTCCACTTCTAGGGCCGCCCCCCTGCTGCTGGGAATTCCCGCCACCTGCCTCTACCAGCCCCACTTCAGCTGAGGAGTTCCCCAGCAGAGGCTGCCTAATCACCCCAGCCCTGCTGCCACCGGGAATTTGCCAGTGCCCCAGCTGGGGCCAGGACTCCCTGGTCACTTAGCCCCACTAACGGCAGGAGTTCCACAGCCAGGGCAGGGGCTCCCCAAATGCCACCTAGCCCTGCTGACTAGGGAGGCCCTAGTTCCCCACCAGGGTCCCCAGCCCCTGTGTTGCTCCCACCTCTGGGACTCTTTGGTCCAGCAACATTCGTTGCCTTGCTAGGTTCATCTTGTAGTTAACATTAATTATGATTGCAAGTCTCTCTAAATCCTGCAGTGAGGCACAGGGTTGGGAAACTTCTTTCAATGTTTGGCTTCAGTTTGCTTCTAAGAATAGATCATGATTTTGAGTAGCTAAGGGATGAAGGTATTTTTAACCAGCATAATTTGTCCTTCTCACTTGAATGTGTGACTAAAGGTCATGAACACACTGAAACTGGAATAAATGCAAGTCGTCTTTGGAGACATGCATAAGAACATTGGCTCTAATTTAACTTTCAGCATCATCTTCGTCAACAACCATGGGCTCAATGCCTGTTGGTGTCCAATGCCTCCCTCACTATTTCCTGCCATCTTTCCCAATCCAGTGCAGAGTGGCTTAGTTTCTGTAGACTAGCTCCTCACCAATCTATGTATCATCTACCCATTCTCTGTGGGGTCTGCCTCTCCTATTCGGACCATCCATTATGCCGAATACCAGGGTTTTAACTTTTTGCTCATCGTTCATTCTGCAGATATGCCCAAATAGCTGTAACTTCCATTGTATAACCTTCTGCAGTAGGTTCTTTTTTGGCTGTATCTTCCTATATAATTCCTCGTTGGTAACCTTCTGCATCCATCCTATTCTCAGGATCTTTCTATAACAACTCCACTCAAACGCCAGTATCCGTCTCTTCAAATCTTTTGTTATCACCCATGTCTCACATTCATACAACACACGTTTTCAAGACGCTCAGCTTCATTTCTAGAGCTAATTGCTTTACTTTTCCAGATCTTATCCATTGCCTTCAAACTCACTCTTGCTTTCGCTATTCTAGTCGCTATTTCCTTCTTACAGTCTAGATCATACATCACGTTGCTCCCCAAATATGTGAACTTCTCTACGTTCTCTAGTTCGATCCCATCTACACTGATCTTCCTTCCTATTTCCTTATCTCCAAATACCATTGTATTTGTTTTATCAATATTCATAATCAGTCCATACTGCTTCTCTTCCTCATTTAGCACATGCACCATTCTCGCTAACTTCTCTTCATCTTCCTCGATGATAACTATATCATCCACGAACCTCAAGTTGTTAATTCTCATTCCTTGCACCAATATCCCTTCTATCTCTTCCTTGATCTTGTCCATCGCTCTCTCTAGGTGTGTGATGAAGATACTTGGCGATATCGGATCTCCTTGTCTCGTACCTCTACTCATTCTAAACCAACTTCCCAACTCTCCGCACATTCTCACCGCTGCCTCCGCATTATCGTTGATATCCTTCAACAACCTTATAAGTCTACTATCCTCTCCATATGACTCCAACACCGCCCAAGTCACTTTCTGATCTATACTGTCAAATGCCTTTTGAAAATCGACGAAGCAATTGTAGATGTTCTTGTTCTTTCGCTGAGCTTTCTCCGCTATCAATCTTAGTGCCAATATCTGCTGTACAGTACTTCTATCTTTCCTGAATCCTGCTTGCTCATCCACTAGATGTTCTTCTATCTGCAATCTCAATCTCTCCATCAGTATCATCATCAGCACCTTACCTAGATGACTCGTTAAGACAATCGTTCTGTAGTTCTTGCACTCCAACATGTTTCCTTTCTTGTGTATTGTCACTAGCACAGATCTTGTCTATTCCTTAGGTTGCCTTCCCTTCTTTCCATGATATATTACATAGTCAATGTGTTTCCTGAATCATACTTTCTCCACTGTATTTGATCATCTCTCCTGTGATCTTATCATTTCCAGGGCTCTTGTTCTTTAGTCATTTCACTGCTCTTTCTACTTCCTCCTTCAAAATATTGGTCTCACTCTCGATGCTCAGCGGTGATATTTCTTTCAATTCTTCACTCAGTCTCTTTGAAACACTTGGGTCCAACTGTGCTTTGTACAGATTGGTACAATATCTCATCCATTGCTGCACAACCTTCTCCTTGTTCATGAGCACCTCATAATTCTTGTCTTTGATCGCCATCTGCTTCGGCTGCCACTTCCTACTAATATTCTTAATCATTTTATAAACCTCCCTGATCTTACACTCTCCGTAATACCTCTCTATATCTTCACACTGCTCCGATAACCATTTTACCTTATCCATTCTGGCCGCTTTCCTTACCTCGTTGCATTTCCCTCTATATTGTTGTTCCACCCTCTCAGAGACAATCCTTCTGAACTTCAATACTTTATTCTCTTGGACCAACTTCAGTGTCTCCTGCATAATCCACTTCTTATTGATCTTCTCTTCTTCCAGAAACATCTGCTCAATTGCCTCTTCTATTGCTGTAGCTATCCCTTAACTCTCTTATCTAGGCCTTTCTCTATACCCACCTTCCTGATCTTCTCTTCTAGCACTGCTCTATACAGGTTCACTGTTCTAACTTTCACTAACATCAATTCAAAGTCTTTCATTTATTTAAAATGGTGCAGGATCAGGCCACAAGATTATCAGCTCTCCAAGATTGTCCTGGATTATGCCACCTGATGAAACCCTCCAAGAATATGTCCAGTTAAAGTAGGCACCCCCAGTAAGGAAATGTTGGGGTCATAGCTTAACTTGTCAAACCAATGTGATTGGTTAGAGCAGATTTTCCACTTACTCTTTCCCCACACCATCCCAGTCCCTAAAGGGCCACAGGGAAAATCTCCAAGCTAGGTTCACACATGCCAGCCTAGAGGTTGGTGTTGGCTGAGGGCTGGACCACAGAATCTATATTGTTGGGATGAAGTGGTTATAAGAGATTATGCAGTTAGTAAAATGGGACTGTAGTTGGTATTCTAGCTCTCTGGTATTCAAACGTGGGTCACCCCCTCCCCCCCGGTAAGTTGCTGGTGGATCTGAGATGCTTTGTTTATTCAAGTGTCTGTAACCACTTGACAGGTGTTCTAGCTGATAGGTTGAACCACAAACTCTGCTGGGGTTTCATCCTAGCTCTGGAATGGAGATTTGTAAATCCTCGGGTATGTCTACATTGTAAGCTTCTTTCGAAAGAAGGTTTTTTGGAAGAGATCTTCTGAAAAAACTTCTTCCAAAAGAGAGCATCCACACTTCAAAAGCACATTGAAAAAGCGATCTGCTTTTTCAAAAGAGAGCTTCCACACGCATTGGACGCTCTCTCGCATGTAAGCTGTGATTACTATGGGCGGAATGGCCACCAGGGCATCTGTGCTTTTTCCTTGAAGCCTCTTCTTTTGAAAAATCCCTCTTCTGCGTCCGCACATGCCTTTTTCTGAAAGAGCTCTTAAGCAAAAAGGCTTCTTCCTTGAAGAATGAGGATTACTAATGCCAGAAAAACTCCCATGTTCTTTCAATTTTCTTTCGAAATAACACAATAGCAGTGTGGACATAAGTGAAGTTTTTTTTGAAAAAAAAATGGCCATTTTTCTGAAAAAACCCTGCAGTCTAGACACACCCCTAATTGTAGTACTTCACCAAAAAGCTTCATTAGACCCCAATTACTTAGAATTCATGCAAGTGAACTGTATTCTACTAAAAAAAATTGGCACAATATTATTATTCTGATTGCTACTCTAGCAGCTTTAAAACAAAAGTTAGTCTATATCATATTTTTGCTAAGTTTTTGTTTGTTTATTTGTTTTTTGTGAGGGGATGGGGAGGCTGTTTTTTTAAAATTACCATCCTAACAAGTCTGCAGACGTGGGACAGTGTCTATTGCAGCATTGACAGATTAGGGCCAGCTGGTGTTTTTCCAGTTGATTTGCATTTTTCTTGCTCAAGGTGATTCTTCTGTTACTAGTATTGATAACTCAAAGGTCTGACATGTTGTGTACACTGAGTTTCTGTGAGGTCAAGGACAATTGTATAAGTAAAAATAGATATATAAACCAAAATAGCATGCACAGAAATTGAAAGCTAAATTTTCAGATACTTTGACCTCAGACTTTTATTTGAATTTGTCCTCCTATGGAGGAAACTACAACCACAAACATTAGTCAGTTAAGGATGTTAGAAGAGAACACTGTCAGCTGAGGAACAGTGTCTAAATACTGTACTTGTGCAATTTAGGTTATGATTATTTTGCTTCATCATTTTAATTTACCTCTAATATAGTAAAGGCTCTCAGCACTAACATGCTGACAGTTTATCATTATTCAGAGACTCAGACTTTTTAGGTCAGAAGGGACCATCATGTTCATCTAGTCTGACCTCCTGCATATTGTGTTTGACTGCTGTAATTTGTTACCACAGAATATAAACTATGAAATGGAATACAGCTGTCTCCAACAAGCTTTTCAAAAGAACTGAGTCCTATTGAAAAGATGTTTCTACATACATTATTATGTAATAGGTAATTTCAGGATCTCTAGTGGACACAGAACCATAGAATCATAGGGTTGGAAGAGACCTCAGGAGATCAATGAATCCAACCCCTGGCCCAAAACAGGATCAACCCCATCAGGCCTAATATAGTACTAAGTACTATAAATTATTATAGTAACTATAGTAACTATAGTAATTTATAGTACTTAGTACTATATTACTTAGTAACTATAACCCTGAACTGGGAAGGCTTTTGGCCCCAGGTCTAAAAATAGCATCGGGATCCCTTCCCTTCACAACCTTAATTGTGGCCTAGGAATCTCTAACCTTAGTAACCCTAACTCTAGCCCAGGGAGCTCTACTAATTCTAATCCTAAAAAGAAAATCCCCACCTTTAGTAGCACTAATTTTAGTCCAGGCCCAGGTGGCTTTCTTTGTTCTACCATAGGGTGGGGATTCCTACCTTTGGTAATGCTAACCCTAACTTGATAACCAATGTTCTTGGTAAAACTAATGATAGGTAGATAGATAGTATCATGAGCTTTCATGGGCAAAACCCACTACCTTTGATGAGCAGTCGGGTTTTGCCCACAAAAGCTCATGATACTGTATAAATACATATATTTGTTAGTCTCTAAGGTGCTACAGGACTACTTGTTGCCACACAGAAGTTAATTACCAATGCAATCATTGTGGTTTGTGTCTCATTCCTATTTCTATAGCCATGTTTATTAAAATCAAGGACATCCAAGGACTCCAAAAACTGACAGAACTATCACTTTCTTTATGTCCTTTCCCAAAATGGGCATTTAGAAACCCATTGGTGGGCAAGACAAACACCACCTAGAAATGCCTTCTTCAGCTGAAAACTCACTGTTGCTTCTCGAAGAGTATTTGACAGGTGCTGCTCTCCTCTTTTGGGGTTAGATGGATCATTTTTACCAATATTTGGAATACTGTTTTCCCTCTTTGGTTTTTATCAGACAGAAGGGACTTCAGACCATAACTTGTGAGTTAGATTGAGCCACCAACAACACCGCATGCAACATTAGTCAAAATTTAAATAGAGGTGACTGGGTGCTAATTTTGGCAAGACATCAATCTGTCTCAGTGGTAATAAATAGTTCAATCTAGATCCAATTTACTCAATACCAAGATAATTTTTGAAGCAAGAAAAAAACCCTGATTCTATAAATCAATGTATAATAAGTAAGATATCAGCCACCTGGAACAGTTCTGCTCAACAAGACTTTTGATATGCTACGATGCTTCTTCATCACCTGCACACATATGACAGAAGACTTCAAGAAGTCTATCCATCCAATTCCATATAAGACTGGTCTCTAGCGATCTTTCCTCTTGCTTTGCTTTATTTATAGTCTGTAAATCAATGTGGCCCATGAGAATGAAGCCAGCAGAGAAGGCATTTAAGGGTCCCCTCTATTGATAGGCTACCATCTTTTAGCTTAACAAATAATTAATAGAACAGCCAGCTATTTGAACACTGTTCTCCCACAAGGCTGATTCAAACCTTGCCTTTTCTTAAAGGCTGATGGAACTGGTTATTATGGTAGGTAGCTTGCCCAGTCCTACATAAGACTAAACATAATGATGTTTTCACACCCTCCACAAAGTTGCTACAGCTCCCTGACATCTAATCCCAACTCAAATAAATGTAATAAATTCTAGTTTCTTTTTCTTTGTAACAGATTTTTAAAATATTATACAAAGTATTTATATCTTACAAATGTGAGACAGTTTTCCCCCCAAAGAGAACAACAGTGGGTTGTTGGGGTTTTTTTTCCAAAAGAAAAGACAGCAACATTTTGCATTTTTGCTTTTATTTTCTGTCTCGTGGGTCATCTTACTGATTTGGCAACCGCTTTAATTTAACAAGCTCCTCTATCTCTAAAAAGAAGCTCAATTTTCCCTACTGATTCTACATGATTTCACTATCTAATCTTGTGGCGGCATTCCAGCGTTGAGAAGAATAAAGCTGCTAGTCCCCTAAAGCCAACCATATGGTCCTGGCAGAGTAAGCATTCCCTGTTGTATCTGTCTTCAGATAGATTGCTGCCCTGGATAAAAACATCTTCTTGGAGGAGTTTATCTTTCTTGTTAGCATATTCATTTCCCATGTATGTCAGTGAATGCCAAAAACTCTATTTTTAACTAACGACTCAAGATAAACTGAAAGAAGCAAAGCAGTGTAAAGTAAAGGTAATTTACTATATTTCCTAATAGTCCCAATGACTTTATATTGCCCCATACATCGCCACTGATGTCTGAAATGACTTGACCCAAAGTACTATATATAATTTCCTTTTATCAGTTTTAGTACAAACTTAGTCCCTTATCCTGTAGCTATGCAATGCTGTGTTGACTTCAGTGAAATTCCACAAGGCCAGTTCCTTATGAGTACAAGGTGTGCCACTGAAATGAGTGAGGGACCTTTCTGGGTGCAAGAGTCTGCACTGAACTGATGGCAAGAGTGGCACCAGAACATTTAAAGCAGGGACCTTTTTTTTTTCTTGCACACAGCAGCTCATAAGAAAACAAAAAGTTTTAAATTACATTAAATTGTCTGGAGATTAACATATAGCGGGATAACAAGCTACTCCTTTTAAAGATTCATAAATTTTCTAAATACAGTACATGGCAGTAAAAAATACAATATATGGTGCATTTAGGTATTTTTAAAGTCTTTATTATTGACAAATAGTCCCTTATAGCTCTGTAGAAGTTTATTGAATAAATACAGGAATTTTTCAAAACAAGGCTCATGATGTGATGAAACAAGAATTGTTTTCATAAATAAGCCCTATACCTAATTAAAAAGCTATTGCACTCTTTCCCAGCTCAAAATACAATGTTGGACTAAATACACATCTATTTTAATTTGTAAATAAAAGCTGGTTTGAGGCATTATGGAAGTAAAACCTGTAACAATAAAATGGTGAATTCAAATATTACAATGTTTTTTTAAAAAAAACCTTCCACATTTTCAAGACCAATCCTTCACATGCTGAATATTAGCCCAGAGTGCCTATTGTACACTATGAACTCCCTGAAACATGGATTCTAAATGGGAATGCTGACACAAACATTACAGAAATGCTTGCAGGCTTTGCTGTAATACAGTTTTATTTACTTGAGTTGCCAGATCTTGAGATGAGCGATTTCAAGGTGACATTGAAAAAAGGATCCAGCTGTCCAGGAGCTCAAGATGGATAATATTTTATAGACTACAAACCCAGGAACAGCATGCAGGGCTGTGCTCTATTTTTTGTTTAATTCTTTTACAGTGATTCACAAATGATACAGTTAAGCCTCTAAGAACATAGGTTAATAGAAACTGATTCAGGGCTTGTCTACATGGAGACAGAGTGCAGAGTAAGCTCATTAAAGCGCGCTAGTTATTCCATTCCAACTCCCCATGTGCACACACTGTGTGCTATGGGTCTGTCTTTATGGAACAATTAGCTCAAGTGATAACCCAAGTGTAACCCCCTAACTCCACACCTGGCCACACACTAAACTCTCTGTCTCAGGTTAAATGGTGCTTTAAACTCCAGCTAAGTAACATATGGGGTGGAATGAAGCTTGAGTGACACTGTTGCAACAGCTTCAGAGGAGAAGCCGAGTTAGTCTGTACAGCATAAACTTAAAAAACAACAAATGGGGTATGTCTAAACTACTTTTTTTAAGAGGATATGTGAAAGTAGTCTGGGCGTGGTTTTTTTCGGAAAAAAACCCTTTTTCGAAAAACTGATCTTCCTTAAAAAAGGAGATTTATGCAGTTTTTTGAAAAAGGGTTTTTTTTCCTGAAAAAACTGCGTCCAGACTACTTTCACTTCCAAAAGACCCGAAAGACACTTCCTCTCTATAAATCCCCCCTTCCCCTCCCCCGCAGTTTAGATGTACCCATGGTAGTACTTTAAAGACTAACAAAACATGTAGATGGTATCATGAGCTTTGTGGGCATAGCCCACTTCTTCAAATGACTTCTTCAGTTGCCCACGAAAGCTCATGATACCATCTACATGTTTTGTTAGTCTTTAAAGTGCTACCATACTATTTGCTGTTGCAACAGGCTGAGCTATAACAACCTGTCAGCAAGTCTAAACACTCTGTAGCTCTGTGTTATTTTGAAACATAGTCACTCTGACTTAAGCAAGGCTCGCTCAAGTGCAATAGCTCAGGTGTGCTAACAGGTAATGGGGCACTTTTCTCTGTGTACCTCCATGTGGCAGGATGTAGTTTTACAACGCTTTTCTCACCCTTTCTGCCCCCTGCAGGCTTCTGGCTGATTTGGTGGAGTCTTCAGTGGCGTTTCAATTATATCAAAGTCCAAACAAAGCCCCTTTTGGAGTGTGAAAGAGTCCAACTAATAGTCTATTTGCCCTTGATAGGGTGTTCAATCCTACATCCTGGTCCTTTCAAGCCAATCCTTTTCTCATGCTCCCAACTAAGCCCTGTCCCTTTTCTGAGATTTATGCCACTTTACCAGTGACTCGTAGGGGAACCTAATCTAATCCACTATTCCAACTTCCAGTTCTGGGACTTTAAACACGAGCCACTCATTTCTTTATTCAATTGGTTGCTGCTTTTTCCTGGGATTCTTGCCATCTGGCTTCTTTAGCTTTATCCTTATCACAACATTAAGGTCTTAGGTCCTCTCTCTCTGCAAACCCAACTATGCAAACTCCAGCCAAAACCCAAACTGTGACTATCCTTCAAGAATCCAGGGCCAGAGACAAGCCTTACTCTAGAGTTTGCTTTATGTCCATCTGTTGAGCTCTGATCGATTGTCACTAGGCCTTCTAGAACCAGATCTCTCTAGCTTCCAAGATGGCTGCTCCAATGAGGGCTCTCTAGGAAGACTCACTTTTGCTGCTTCCTGGGATGGAGAGAAGTTCAATCTGTACTATATTAGCCTGGTACTCTCTGGACCAGCAACATCCATGGTCCAGCATGACTGTTGTTAGCCAGATGTCCACTTACTCATGGATGTGGCCAAATGTTGTGTGGTCCCGTAAAGTTTGTTTACAGCCACCAGCCTTGACTCTCAGTGTTCTGTGCTGTTATTTACTTTTAATTTTCCCCAAATGTCTTAAGAGCCCAGTAAACAGTAGAAGTGATGGTAAGGCTGCTAGACAATATTGACCTCCTGGGGTGTAGCAAATTCTCTAATTTGGCACTGATCAGGTCTTGAGGGTGGCGGATTAAAGAGGTTCAACCTGTAGGGACCTGCAAAGGCCAGATACAGCCCATCACAAGGACCAAAACAACAAATTACACCTATCTCTGTCTGTGGCTGGCCAATAAGATTGAGCCCCATCCTATTACAAACACACCAGGACATGGTGCCACATTTGGGAACTCTTGGCTTACTTAGGGTATCCATTTGTAACCCACAGATAGAGCCATGCATGGATACATATTTTTATCTGTGGATGCAGATACCTGCAGATAGAAATTGGTATCTACTGATCCACAGGGCTCTACTTCCAAGAACCACAGTGGCCAGATGGTGTCACTACCTCCTTCTCAAGAGCCAGTGCCCCACCCCAGGAATTCCTCCTGGCGGTGCAGCTGTACCACCCCAGCTCTGACTTCTGTCTGGGGTTCAGCTTGCTGGGGGCAGGAATGGGGGCAGCACAACTGCACTGATGACTGGGAAGAGATGCCATGCTCCTCTCATTTGGCTATTGCAGTTCTCGGGAGCAGAGTCCCATGAATCCATGGATACCAATGTCTATCCAGGGATATCCACAACCACAGATTGAAATTTGTATCCACACAGGGCTGTATCCCTACGCCTCACTTGCCTTCATTATATTCAGCTGTAATACAAGTAGAATAGGCCTTTCACTCTTGCTATAACTAAATGGCCTGAGCGTTACTATTTCTCTTTAACTAAAATAGTTTGCTTAACGGAGGGAGTTAGGATTTAACAGTAAACATCAACACAGCGGTGATAACCACAAAGCTGCTTGAGCATGAGGTGACGATATGATAATGAATGAAATGACATTAATATGTATTAATTTGTTAACCTATAGACTAAGAGCCCCCCAATATCACGAGGGTGAGGAAGCTAGATTTGGGCAGAGAGGGCTGAGGATTAGGATGATAGGCTCAGTCCCTATAATAGGGCAAATCACCAGCTGGAGGGTGCTAGCTTTTTTGACCCTTTTGCTCTATTGTTATCTTCCACCAGTCTTGGGCATTGAAGAGCCTGGACCATTGGACTCATTGGCATATCAGAGATAGGGCTGGTCCTTTGTCCCATCACCACATCTTCAACGAAGGGTGTTAGTATGAAAATCTAAGAGCATATGCAAAGACTGATACACAAGATATCCCAAATACAGTATGATTGTATCTGTTTATGTGGCTTGGAACTTTTCTGGATTTATTGCTGATTCTAATGAAAATTCCCTAAGGCTTTTCTCTGACCTCAATGTGAGTGTCCTTGCCACACACCCAGAGGTTTCCTACAAAATATTGAACTCGATGATTTTTATTTCTTTGTAATCTGATTCTGGGAAAGGATCATTTTACCCTCAGTTCATGAATCAGATCAATTGGTGATCAATACAAATATTTTTAACCATTCGAAAGGACCAGACAATATACTCTCTAGGAATGAAGTCATGCATCCATAAACAGCTCTAATTAGTACAGAACACAGTTGCCCATCTGTTTTAAAACACAGCACCCTAGAGCTCCATGCTGTGCACTGGTTTCCTGTTGGGTATACAATCCAATTTATGGACTCCTTCCTGTTATTCAGAACTCCAAAAAATATTCTTTCTAGCTACCTGAAGGATCTCTGTGCTCATGGCTGCCCTGTGCTATTTAAGTTTCAATGTTTTGGTAGAACATCACAATGATGGCAAGGCTTGTGAGTGATGAAGCCAGAGGTTGAACAGAAACTGGATCTAGACTATTGAACTTGTTCCACAAAGAAGAAAAGGCTCAGCACAGACTTAGAGTTCTCATCGAAGGGTTCCTTGCATTTACAATCTAGAGAAACTGAATGGGATATTTTTCAGGGGTAAAAACAATATCCATTATTAACATATCAACCTTAGTATAGTGTATTGCTAAACAAAGCTACAGTGTGTAAAATTGACAGTATGAAGAGCATACAAGGCCAAAGTCTGCACTCATTCACACTGTGTGACCTTAATGAGGGAAAGAATTGGCTCAATCTACAGTATCAAATGTTATTTCCATTGGAGAACACTGGGAATTTTTTTAATATTACCTCATGTATGGTCTGATCAAGAGCTTACATTTTTCTAATTGAATAACAATTATGATAAATGTCAGTTGGTATTCTTGTACAGGTCCATTCTTGCATAGATAAACCAGGATTATCAGCTTTGCAGAAAACAATAGTGTATAGAATCTAAAAGGAAATATTATGTATAAGAAGGAATATTTATTACTGCATTAGCCACAGTTTTATGAAGAGTCTTCTGGAGACACAAAACATATACAAGACAAACTAACATCTTAGGTATGCTTTAGTGGAATTAATCTAGTTTTACACCGGAGTAAATAAAACCCAATACCTCTAAAGAGTCCACTAAACTACACTAATTTGGCCAAATCCTTCTCGATTTAACCACATGAAGTCAGCAGATTTTCTCCCATGATTCTATCCTAAATACTTCTCTTCTAATAGTTGGAGTGATCAACTTTTCATCACAGATGTCACTTTGAGGATTATGTAATGAATTGGAGATGTAGGATTCACAGTTTTACCAGTTTCATATAGTTAACAAAGAAACATGCTGTACCAGTCACATCTCTCCTCATCCATGGTTTTAAATTTTAAAAACACATTTTTTTTTTTGTTTACAGAAAATGGCTAATTGATTATGCAACATGTTGTCAAATTTTCCACGACTTAATTAGTTAAGTTTAGACTAAAATATATTATTTTCCACAATTATTTACTACACACATTTCTCCCCTGCCTCCCCCGCCAGTAAACTTTTTAGCAGGCATGCAGCCCGGCTCAGTCCTGGCTCATGCTGGGTCCAGGACATACCCCTGCTATGGCTCTGCATTTAAAGTGGGTCTGGGAGCTCAGACTCCCCCCAGACATGGGCTGCTGCCATCCCACACTGCTGCCTCTTTATCAGAGGCAAAAGCACAGGGTGACAGGCAGCCAGTCCATGAGGGGAGCCGGTTTTTAAACTGGCTTCTCTCACAGACCAGCTCCAATCAGCCACCCAGCACAGCTGCCTCTGATACAGAGTCAGCAGCACAGAGTGGCAAGGGGCTCATTGGGAATGAGGTACACTGGCTGCTGGCCCCGCCCCTAGGGACTATAGAATAGGTGACTGATAAGAATTCATGAGGTTACTGGACTATTCAATTAACCGATATTTAACATCCCTAATGTACACACATCCAACCACATCATAGGGTATAAATAGCAGTGAGACAGTGCTTAGGTAAAGACACTCCTGAACCCTGTGGGTATGTATACATACCTCGGTACAACAAGGTACTTGACTCATTCAAGCAGTGCCTCTCTGTCAACACTGCTATTTGTAGAATGCCATGCTTCACTGGTTCCCCATTGCTGGAGCCTTTCCCAGCCATAGCAGCTGGGAGCGTAGTTATACTCCATAGTGTGGATACAACCTGCTTTTTCATTGAGGCATGTAGCAAAGTTACCCTGCATGTTGCCTCAAGAGGCGTGCAGTGCAGCTATAGCCTAAAGATTTTTAATGACACCTTATAATTTGCATTGATATAATTTTGTATCAGTTTTAAAGTATTTCCCCCATGCACTACTCGAAAAAAATGCAATTTGTGCATTTGGTTGTTCATGTGCCATCGAAGCTGGTGAGGTAAATTAGAGAAACCACACAGCAGCTCTAATTTATATACAGCCGGTCCCCAAGTTACGAACGCATCGACTTATGACCATTCGTATTTACGACCAACCTCCTATACAGCCGGAACCCGAGTTACGAATGAAATCCGCACTTATGAACAGTGAGGCCATACGTCAGTGAATGTAATCCGACTTACGAACACATTGAGTTACAACCAAGTGCTTGGAACGTAACTCATTCATAAGCTGGGGACCAGCTGTAAATTGCCAATGACTACAGGGGGCTGTTTTGGTTGCTGAGGACAGAGGAGTGTAAGGGTACACCCTACACTGCACCCATAGCTCAAAACAAGCTACGCAATTGTGTAGCTTATTTTGAGTCAATTTCAAAATAGCTTATTTTGAAATTTGGCGCTGTCTCCTCAGCACTTACTTCGAAATAAATTGCTATCCAGAAACGTCCTTTACTCCTCATGGAATGAGGCTTACAGGGAAATGGAAACAGTGAGCCCATTATATTTCGAAATAATGGGCACACTCAAAAGATGCAGAATGGCTATTTCAGGATCCCTGCGGTATCCAAAATAGTGTTGCAGTTCAGACGTAGTCTAAGGGACCCCAACAGCCAATATGCTGTTGGCCAGGAGAGGTCTGTTTTATGGAGTCTGTAGGGTAGCTGCTCACCACCATGAACTAAGAAAATCCTTTTTGGTCAATATCTTGACTTCAGGACAGCTTTTCACTGCTGAAGGCACACAGAAGTTTGCAATTGTGAATTGGAAAGAGAACAAAATCTACTCAAAGCTGACTATTTTGATGCAGTATGTCTCAGACATATTGCTATTTAATTTATTTTGTTGGGTGCCATTTTATTTCCTTCTTAAGCATCTTATTTAATCTATCCTGCATGGATTCAATATCCAGAATATACACACTGCTTTATAAGCATCTTTTTTTTCCTACAAAAAGGTATCATTCAAACAGGATGAGATTTTATTTGTCAGATACGGTATGTACTACATGTCCCTTTCATTTTTCAGCAGAAACAGCTGAATATGTGCTGAGATGAGGTTCGTGTGACCCTTTTTTTCTCAATGGCTATTTTTAGCTCCTGCCATTTACAGAATGGTCAAAGATGGGATTTACTGGCCATCTGCACTGAAACAATAACTAATATCTCAGAAACCCCCATCTTCACAATATGATGGTAGCTATTTATTTATATAATTCCTTTTTACAGCTTGATTTGTGTTTGGAAAGAATATATGGAAATGATTCCTGAATTCAGTAATTGGTTTTGTAATTGCTTTTAGATTTGCTGTATTTCTAAGAGCTGCTGAACCATATTATACTGTTGCTGAGCAATGCCAATACACTAGTTGTTTCCTTTTGGAACTAGGGGGAGGAAGGTCAGAAAATTGATGGGAACCATTCTCCAAAGCAGAATATAAAATTCCCTAGGAACAGGTAAGCAGGTCTGATTGAAGAGTTTTCAGCAATTGTTACTTCTTGCTCAGCTTCTCAGAAGCAACATTTTTAAACTATTGCAATTTAATCATTGGTTCAATAAAAACAGTTTCCTAAAAACCTTTAATTGTGAATAACTAACACACTTCATAGCAGAGTTAAAAACAACATGTGTCAAACTCTAGGCAAATCTTTGGTTAATTTTCAAAACATTAATGTTCACAGCGCAACCTTCATCCAACACATCCTAAGCCATATCCTGAGGTTCATGGGAATACCTACTGGCTGAGGAGAACAGGATTTGGCCATTAATCCTATCATCCATAATGGAGTTGCTTTCATTTATTGAAATTTTTCCATTCAAACGATATTCTAAAAAGTAACTGGGTTTTATACTACATGATTTTATTTGTGAAAAAAATTCTGATTTCTACTGAAAATGGCTTCAAACTGAAATATTTTCATTTGTAAATGGCGCCTCATGGGAGTTCTTGTTCAGTTGCCTCATGTTCCCCTTCTTTGGGTCTGGCCTCAGCTAAACTACATTTCCCATGAGGCATGATGGATAAAGAGTCACATGAGTCCCCTTCTATAAGAGGGAGACCAAGATGTAGCATGGGATATGCAGTTCAGCCATGGAATCTGGCTTATACTGTGGTACTGGAGCAAGAAGCACCTGAACTGCAAATCCCACAAGGCACTGTGGCAACATTTTCAAGTTGAAATACTTCAGTATTTGGCCAAAATATTTATGAGATTTGAATTTCTACTAAAACATGTGAAATTTTCCCTGGGAAAATAAGTATTTTTCAATACCTGTAGTTGAAATATAACATGAATATGAAAGGAACATGAAAAACCTGAGGTCAGTCCTTCACATAAGAAAATTCTGCAGTACTACTCAACATCCTGTCCCTTGCATGGTATATATTAACACATACAAACAGTAACAGATTAACATTTACATTTAAAGAAAAGTGACTAATATGTTCACAAAACGGCCAGGTTAGTGTTAAAGGAGCAGCATTAATTTTTGGAATGTTTTGATCTTTAAGAGAGTGCTCTTTTAATTTTGTATTTTTGTGTGTATTTAAGAGCTTCATTTATCAAATTTAGTACTGCTCTGATTGAAGGGTTCCTTGCATTTACTTCCCCATTTAAAGGACTAATAGAAAAAGGGAAGGAAAGGGGGAGGGGAGGCTTCAAGGAAATCCACACCTATTTTGCTTGCAGATCTTAAAGCACTGTCAAATTCACCAATTGAGTTCTTTTATCCAGATATATTTTCAGTGCTGTCCATGGTAGGGCCTCTTTTTTCTCCTACACCATGGATGATGTAAGCTATGCAAATTCCCACTTCAACCACCAACCACAGCAAGGCTCAGGATGCCCCTCCTTCCACCAAAACACACATCACCTCCAAGGCAGAAAATGCAGTCCCAGGTTCAGAACCCTTCTTCCTCCTGACAGCTCCCACTAGCTACAGCAACCCCGTTCCCCTTCATCTCTGAAACCATGCTTATTTGAAGCTGGGTTTGGTGGTGTTGGAGGAGAGGCAGCAGGGAGGGACTGACAGCAAGAAGTATTTACAAAAAAAATCTGCCTTTGTGAGGCTGATCTGAACTGGACTTGCATGCCCTGAGCTGTGTCTTCTCCTCTGCTGAGTGACTTCAGTCTATGTGCTCACTTCAGCCCTTCCAGGAGTCACCCACTGTCAACAGAATGACTAGTGAATGTGGCATTATTGATGGGCCTTAGTTCCACTTGTTTCCAGCTATTCCTGAATAAATCACAATTGGGGTCAATTATCATCTTCATTATTTCTACAATTTCCCTTCTTGAGGGGAACACTACCAACACCACAATACAGAAATGATCAAAATACAGTAATTATACTATATATTATATGAAATCTGTTGCGAAATAGGACGTTATATGTCATAACTGTTTGAAATTAGAATATCATTGGCTAAGACTGTAGATACTCTCCAGAAGACTGCTAAGCAGTCTGTGAAAGTTGTCAAGAGAAAGGTATAACCATACAATTCTGGTTCAGAAGTACAAAGTAAAAATCGTGGTCCCATGTAATGACATTGAAAACTTCCAGTGTCTTTCATGGCACCAGAATTTTCCCCATAATATATTATTCTGAATTTAGTCTTCCGAATTTTAAAGACAGATTAGCTACTCTATTTATGTTTGAGGGATTAAACACAGCCCTAAAAACAATCTTTAACTTAATTCTACCAGAATGAGACCAGATTAAACTCAAAATCTGTTAGCTTGGACATATAAAAGCCTATGGGCTAAATCTGAACTCAAATAAGAACTCAATAAGAATTCAAAAATAGGTGTAATTTGCCATAGAAACCCAATGGTTATATACAGATAGCTAGTTTTATAATCATGCTTTTTGTACCAGTTATATTAAAAAGATAAATAATTTGTAGTAGGTCATGTTTTTTAAAAATGGATGAATATTTTAGTCATTTTCTGCTGAAACAAGCACAAGCAAGTATATTTAGCCATTTATAAAGCAAAGGTGATGTGTTTAATGCAACATCTTATTGCCAGTATGTGTTTATCTGATCTAGAATGTATTAAATGTATGAGAGGTGTTTGGACCAGAAAAATTACATGAGAAAGATGCATTCTTGAAATTTCTGGCTTGAATAGAAATAGGTAATAAAGTACTGGAAAACTTGTTCTCTTGAGATGTACTGCTCTATTTCCATACCAAATTGATTCCAATAGACATTCACATTTCTGTAATATTGACGGTTTGGAATTGTCCTCTCTGACAATTTATTACTTTTTCCCTTTATAAATATCTGTCTTGGCAACTTTCTTTTCCCTTTATAAATATCTTTCTTTATAAATATGTTTCTAAGTTTTGGAAGTAGAGTTTCCAGGTTTCTTGCTTTCAATTGGAATGCCTGGTTGAAAAGAGAACCTGGCAGCTCCAGTCAGCACCACCACCTGGGCCATTCTAAGTTTGGTTGGTGACACAGTGAGCTAAGACAGGCTCCCTGCCTGTCATGGCTTTGCACAGGTCCTTCAAGTAGTGGCATGTCCCCTTTCAGGCTCCTACACATAGGGGCAGTTAGGGGTGCCTCATGTGGCCCCTACCTCAAGCTTTGGCTCTTCAGCTTCCATTGGCCAGGATCCCCATTCCTGCCCTCTGAACACTTCAGTCCCATCCTGGAGCACCCTCCTGTACCCCAAATCCACATCCCCGCCTCCACCAGAAAGCCCACACCCTGTGCCGAAGTCTTAACCACTCCCTAAACCCCTTACCCCAGCTATGATCCTCTTCCTACCCTCTGAACCCTTTGGTCCAGCCCAGAGCACCTGCCTACACCCCAGAATCTCATCCCTCACCTCACCTCAGGGTCTGCACCCCCAGCTGGAACCCTCACGTCCCCCACCACACCCCAGCCCCTCCTCTCAGCCCAGAGTCACCTCCTGCTCCCTGAATCCTTCATTTCTAACTCCACTCTGGAACCTGCACCCCCAGCTCAGAACGTGTAAGACTGTACCCCTTCCCAGACCTTAACTCCCTGTCTCAGCACAGACCTCCCTCTCATTCTCGGAAACCCTTAGCTCCACCCCACAACCCAGAGCCCCCTTCTGCATCCCAAACCGTTTATCTCTGGCCCTACCCCAGAGCCTGCAGCCCCAGCCAGAGCCCTCACCCCTTCATACATTCCAACCCAATTCCTCAGCACAGAGTCCTCTCCCACACACCCACACATTTCTAGCCCTACCCCAGAGCCTGCACCCCCAGCCAGAGCTCTTACCTCTTCACAAACTCCAACATCTTGCACAGCCTGGTAAAAATGTGTAAGGTTATGTCTATACTACGGAGCAAGGTTGAAATAAGATACGCAAGTTCAGCTACGTTAATTGTGTAGCTGAAGTTGAAATACCTTAACTCAACTTTTGGTGCTGTCCACACTGCAGGAAGTTGAAGAGAGAACACTCTTCCTTTGACTTCCATTACTCCTCACAGAAGCAGGACTACCAGCATTGACCAGAGTGCCCCTCTCAGTTCAAATTAGCCGTCTTAACTAGACTCACTAATTTGAACCCTGGAAGATGGAGAGCAGCAGCTTCGCTCATCTCTGTAGTGCAGACATACCCTAAGTGAAAATTGGGAGAGTGAACAACAATGGGAGGAGGGAGGGGAGGATGGAGTGAGAAGGGGTAGGGCCTTGGAAGCGGGGCAGGGAAAGGGTGTGTGGTTTTATGCAAGCAGAAAGTTGACATCTCTATTTATATGTAGAAAACTGACTGAGAGGTATTTAGTACTTAAAAAGTACTCTGCAGCCAATCCCTTATAACATATTGAGAGCAAAGCCTCATTTTTCACACCACCTTCTCCTGACCCTCTTTGTTTTCCAACAATAATGACCCAAACTGTAAATGAACAACTTCCTCAAATACTGTACCAATGTCAAGGAAACTAGAAAGATAAGAATTAAAATATGAAGGGAGGAAAGGAAGTACAGGATGTGGAAAGTGGGAAGAGAAGGAAGCAGGGGGAGAATAAAGTGAGAGAAGGAAAGACAGGACAAAATGTAGGAAGGTGCTATAAAAAAATATTGTGTAGCCAAAGTACATCTGCTGCATTTTTACAATATGATGAATTTTATCCTCCTCCTCTGATAAAAAAGTCAATTTTAGCTATATATTAGAATATTTTTAGTTATTTGAATCTAATGGAAAGAAGATAAACTGCTTGCTAGAGAGAGACATTTCAGGTTCCCGGGGGGGGCCCGTGGAGCAATAAACATTTTGCAGTGTTAGAGATGCCAGTTCACTGTATGGGCATTTGATCCACGCAAAATACTCATGTCACGTGAACCCGTGTGATTTACACTAAATCAGTTGTACTCTTCCCATTTACAGCAAAGGGAGCTGGATCAGATCTAGGAGGCAAAAGGGCAAAGGAAGAAAAATATGAAGGGGGCTTGAAACAGTGGAAAGTTTAGACAGACAAAATGGGTGTGTTGTCTCTTCGCTATGTATGCAAACAAGTGAAGAAACCATACACACATTTATCATGGTCCAAATAGTTGTCTTTACTGAACATACACAGCTTTTAAGGTTTACATTGTTTATATTGTTTACATTGCCAGAACCTTACCATAGCAGCAATGTATAAAAGATAGAACATGGTTGGTGCTGAATTCTATATATGACTGCATAGGCTCTATCTTGTTAAATATGTAAGTACTTCATAGCATTCATGTGTACTTTTGCTTTCTCAGATTAAGGAGATGTTACAGTTAGAGCTGTAGAAACAACTGATTTTTCACTTGCTGGCAGTTAAAATAGTTTCAGGTCAACCCCAAATCAAAATAGGCAATTGAAAAGTCAGAACTAATGGTTTTGGATTCAATTAAACATTCTAATTTGGAAATGAAGGGCAAGAGTCACATGGGAACTTGGATGTCACTGGCATTCACAAAATGGGAGTGAAAATTATCACCATATAGCCTATTGGTTAGGACACTCACTTGGGAAGCAGAAGACCCACATTTGAATCTCTGCTGTAGGGCAGAAACTTGTACCCAGCTTTTTCTCTACCAAGTTATAGGTCTCAATATTCCTTGGTTAACTTGTGCCATTTACATTAATTAAGTAGAGCAAGGACTGGAACCCTGGATACTCCTATCTTGCCAAGTAAGTGTCCTAACCATCACACTACAGAACCATTTTCCTTTCTAAGAAAGTTTAACGGCTTCCACTGGTGGTTAAGAGCACCAGCATGCAAATGGAGAGACCTGGGTCTAGTCCCTGTTTCAAAATAGGGATTCAGAGACAAGTCTCCAGCATCCCAGGTGAGTGTCTAAACTGGGCTACAGGGAATAAAGGAGGGACACAACAAGAGTCTGCAAACTTATTCTAAAAAATCTTGGAACCATGTCTACTGTGCAAGACTTTACTGGGCTGCAGCAAGTGAACAAAGTATGTTTTCACCTCGATACATACAAAGACGTGTCTACACATAAGGACTGGACATCAGACCTTTCATGCCCATCTCAGGGTGAGTTTAAGCAGTGTTTGTGCTTGCCTGTGACACTGAAGTGAATTTCACCTTCTGAGCCTATTTCACCTCATCTGTACAATGTAAGTACAACTACGTTATTTCACTTGGGTGTTGAGAAGAAAACATGTGAATTACAAATATATGAAAATTGCTCAGCCACTACTGTGCTGAACATCACAGAAAAGCATATAAATAAAATAATTGTGTCCTTTCACCAGTCTTACAGAACATTATTTTAAAGTGTGAATCTTCCCATCTTTTGAGACTTTTGAAGTGACCTGCAGAGGTTTTGTTGAAAATTAAAAGCTTGTTTTAAAGATCCCCAAAGCTTGTTTCAAGGTCCCCAAAGTGGGAATAAGTAAATAGCTGTTGCTTTAAAATATAATTAACACTAGTTTAACATGTTAGGCTGTCATTAGCTGCACGTTTCCTTATTTTCTTTTGCCAGATTGATACAAAAGTGGAAGAAGCCATTCTATTCTAATGTTCCATTTTTTCCCCTTAGTTTTCTCAAAAACAAACAAACAAACATAAAAACCCCACAACCCCTTTTGGCTGAAATTATTCATTCTTTCTTTGGCTGTACATGTGCAGCTCCCACTGACTGGAGGTTTGTTCTGAGCTATTAGGAGCTGGCTTTAGTCAATAGAATCTGTGTGTCCTTCTGAGAAAAGAATTTAACCCCCTGATTTAACAAGATTCTTAATCACATGGATAAATGTAGACATGGCAATAATCCCATTGACTTTATGGGACTACTCACATGGTTAAAGTTAGGCACATGCTCAAGGTGAGTTGGCCTTGATTTTCAGAAACAAAAAAAAATGTAAAATTACCTCTATTAATATAAATATGAGGTCTGAATTTGAGATTATCACCCTAGAAAGACTTTGAGTCATTGTGGATAGTTCTCTGTAGACATCCATTCAATGTGCAGCAGCAGACAAAAAAGCTAACAGAGTGTTAGGAGCCATTAGGAAAGGGAATAAGTAATAATATTATTATGCCACTATATAAATCCACAGTATGCCCAAACTTTAAAAATTGCATGTCATTCTGGTCACCCCATCTCAAAAAAGATATATTAGATTTAGAAAAGGCACAGAGAAGGTCAACAAAATTAGGGGTATGGAACAGCTTCCATATGAGCTGAGATTAAAAAGTCTGGGACTATTCCACTTGGAAGAGAGATAATTAAAGGAGTCATATCATGGAGGTCTATAAAATCATGAATGATGTGGAGAAAGTGAATAAGAAAGTGTTAAGTACTCCTTCTCATAACACAAGGACTAGGGGTCACCCAATGAAATTAACAGGCTGAGTGTTTAAAACAAACAAAAGGTAGTACCTCTTCGCTCAATGCACAGTTAACCTGTGGAACTCATTGTTGCAAAGGCCAAAAGTATAAATGGGTTAAAAAAAGAGAATGAGATATATTCATGGAGGAAAGGCCCTTCCACAGCTGTTAGCTAAGATGGTTAAGGATGTGATGACATGCTGTGGATCTTCCTAAGCCTCTGACTGCTAGATGCAGGGATTGGATGAGAAGGGTTAGGTCATTTGATGATTGCCTATTCATTTCAGTCCCCCTGAAGCACCTGGCATTGGCCACAATCAGCAGACAGGATAATGAGTTAGATGGACCTCTGGTCTGATGCAGTGTGGCCATTCTAATGTTGATCATGAGTCCAGTCCTGCAATCCTTATTTTGGGGCAAGTTGTTACAGACTTCACTGGGCATTTTACATGAGAAAAAATATGCAAGATTGGATGTAAACAGATTACCTTGTGGCAACAAAGTATTCAATTAAGCATATGCTTAATTTTCAGATATTCTCACTGAGTTCAACAGGATTGCTTGTATGCTTAAAAGCTAAGCACACACTTTTGCTGAATCTAGGCCTAGAACCAGAACATAGCTGCCAAAATAACAAGGAGTCCTGTGGCTCCTTAGAGCTCATCTAGACTACGGAGAATGGTCGAAAGAAGATATGCAAATTCCATGGGAATTTGATTATCTTCTTCCGATCGCACTTTCGAAAGCAGAGCTTTTGAAAGTGAAAGTAGTTAAGACGCGGCTTTTTCGGCAAACCCCCCTTTGGTGAAAAGCCGCTTTTCCTCAAAAAAGGAGGTTTAGGTGGCTTTTCAACACAGGGGGGTGGGGTCCCTGAAAAAGCCGTGTCTTAACTACTTTCACTTTCAAAAGCTCTGCCTTTGAAAGTGCGATCGGAAGAAGATATGCAAATTCCATGGGAATTTGCATATCTTCTTTCAACCATTCCCCGTAGTCTAGATGAGCCCTTAGAGACTAAGGCCTGGTCTACATTAATTATGCAGCTGGAGCTGAAGTATCTTAAATCTTGTTTTTGGTGCCATCCACACAGCAGGAGGTCAAGGGGAGCACAGGCTCCCATCAACTTCCCTTATTCCTCATGAGAAGCAGGACTACTGGTGTCAACGAAAGTTCAGATTAGAGGTTTTTCACTAGACCCGCTAATTCAAATGCTGTAAGATTGACTACATCAGCTCTGATCTTCCCCGTAGTGTAAACAAGCCCTAACAGATTTATTTGGGCATAAGCTTTTGTGGGTAAAATCTTATACCCTAAGAAATCTGTTAGCCCTTGTGTACACAATGGAGTTATTTCAAAATAACACCCCTTATTTCGAAATAACAAGCAGCGCATCCACACTATCAAGACCGTTATTTTGAAATAACGGGCTAGTTATTTTGAAATAATAACACCTGCTTTCCAGGAGGCATAATGCTTATTTCAAAATAGTGGTAGTATAGATATTCCACTGCTGCTATTTCAAAATAACTAGCCCCCCCCCAGAGTCATTCAAAGTAATTACTCCCCTGTGCTTCTTCAGGCTCTAAGTTGAGGTAGTGTTTTCACTTTAAGGGAGCCTGCCTTGGGCTAATTTTGAGGTTTCACTGTAGTGTGGACATACTATTTTGAAATAGTTATTTTGGGAATTATAATTTCAAAATAACTTCCTAGTGTGGACATGCCCTAAATCTCTAAGGTGCCACAGTACTCCTCATTTTTTGGCAGATACAGAGGAATACAGCTAACCCTTTGAGACAGAACATAGTGGACACCCCGTAGTACACAGGCACAATTGGGTGCTTTCGTTCCATTTCACTGTAAGTGGAGTATGACAGAGTTAATTTTAAGCACTATAATGGAAAGGAATTGCAAAAGAATTAAAATAGTTTTCCCTTAGTTGTTATAAAACCACTATGGCCCCACTCCTGCAATCTTTACTCAGGTAAAACAGAATGGGAATTTTGCCCAAGTAAGCAATATCTCTTGAAGTTTCATGCACAAAAATCCACACTAAGATGCATTTATATTCTTTGAAAGGCCATCCTCCATACCTTCAATTATGGAGCCATCTAGTATTCACAATGGGGAAATTTAAGCTAGTATACTCTTCTATTACTTTATAGCTAGGTACTATACTCCTGCTGAAGAGATTCCATTTCTCTGTACAACCCCTTTGACCTTTATTACTGCTCCAGGGAGCATCCAGACCAGATGGGAAGAAAAAGGTCAATAATATAGACTTATTATGTATTTTATTGCTTTCTGAAGCAACAAGGGAAATAATAGTCACAGAGTTTAAAAATTGATTTTGAATGAAATGATTACAGGCAAATAGATATGATAATTGCATCACAAAATAGTAGATCACACGCTGCTTGTTTTCAGTGTATATACTCTAGAAAAAGCCCTGAATATTAATATTTAAATCAGTTTCCAGATTATACTGTGTTATAATTACTCTATGCTAAGAGAGAGTTTGCAAATAATTAAAGCCATGATTGTTTACAACTATGTGATATGCTTAGTTTATATATTACAGGAAGGTAAATGAAGCATTAGAACAATTCTCCAATGCTGTGCATTCTCAGACAAAAATATTACCATGTAAATATCAAGTGTTTTTATATATTGTGCAGGATTTCATTGCTATTTAGGTAAAGATTAATCTTTTTTAAATAATAAAATAACTTTAGGCCTTTTTTTATACAGGTTGAACCTCTCTAGTTTGGCACTCTCCGGTCTGGCAAAAAACGTGGTCTTTTCGTTTCCACTTCTCATGGGTTTGGCCAAGTTTCCTGCAATCCCATAAAGTTTGTTTACAGACTCCAGTCCTGGCTTTTAATGTTCTGTGCTGTTACTTAGCTCTAATTTACCCCCAACATGTTTTCTGAGAGCCCATTAAGGAGCAAAAGTGTTGGTAACGATGCTAGACAGTATTGACCTCCTGTGATCGGGTAAATTCTCTGGCTGGGCATTGGTCAGGTCCTGAGTGTGCCGGACTAGAGAGATTCAACCTGTAGCAGAATTTGGCCATGGATTTAAGTAATTCTTGTGCAGATCTATAAATTATTTCTCTAATTTTCCCACAAAAAGAGACAAAGTGAAATTTATTGAAAATAAATAGAAAAAGCTTCACTACCTTAGGTCTTGATCCTGCAAATTACTCAGTTACTTCATAGGGTGAAGAACCTTCTGTGGAATAACTTAGACATAGTCAACAAATTATTGTCTGTACAAATAGCCTATGCAGATATGAATTTGAAATTTTATAGAGCTCTGTAAAATTTACACTTGTAAAAATGTTTGTCTAATTAGAAATATACACATATTAAAGAAACCACAGTTCATACACATAATTTTTAATAAGAGTAATCACTCTCACTTTACAACCTCCCCTGCACTGATTGTTTTCGTGGCCACAGTCCTACTCCCAGTGAAGTAAATGGAAAAATTCATTGAATTTATTGGTGCAGAATCATCCCCAGTAAAGAAATTCAGTGCAAGAGACTGCTGCACTGGAGATTCAAGATTCCAGAAAATTAAAACATAAATAACAAATTGCTAGTGCTGTAAGTCAGTCCAAAATGGCTCTCATCTTTTCACTCTTAACTGCTATTTTTAAATAGGATTACAAATTGTATTATATCAATGCTTTTATCACATTACAGTTTGCTTGTGTCAGCATCCCATTATACATTTCTACTTCAAGAGTAATAGCTAATCTATAGAAATTCAGTCTTGATTGAGTTTTGGAACTACAAGTTTCAGATCAAGCAACACTTTTGGCCCACAAAACTTAGAAGAAAAATCTATCCAGTTATTATAATGTGATGTGCAACCCCCCCCATAAATGACATTGACTAGATTTACTCATCTGAATCTCAAGTAAAATGCTATTTTTTCCAAATAGTTTTTACAAGCTGATTTAACTTAGCATTTATATTAAGATGACCAACTTCTTAATGCTTTGAAGTTGGCAAGAGGTCATGTGCAGTAGTTTTTTCACAGTTTTATCAAATATGGGTATCTGTTTTGATATGAGAGTTTGTGCGGTTTGATAAACTGCAATGAATGACTCATTTGGAATGGTTACAAACTGAGTTAACAATATACACTAAAGCTTTTTGTTTACGCCAGTGCACTATTTATCATAAGATTCAAAAGGCCAGTTATGCATTTCTGTACTGGGGGTAACTCACAAGGATTAGTTACCAGTGGTTAGCTCTGAAGGTGTCTCACAGCCATCACTGCTGCTCTAGGACCTATGTCACTCCCAGAACTGCAGCATTCTTTTCATGACACAGTCCTTTGGTCATGTCATGCTCTGTTCTCCCCACTTTTGGGGGAACTGCAGTTTGCTGTCCAGGCACTTTCTTCAGGGGCAACTGCACCCAGTAGTTTGGCTGCCTCTTCACTGAGGGGAGGGATCTGGGCTTCTAGTCCCGATCCCAACACAGGGACCTTGTAGATGGCTGCCATTTGCTGAATCCCCTTGGATTTCTCAATTCTTTTTGCTGGGCCAACTTTCCCCTGGCTGCCTGCACCCTCGTCTCAAGGCTTCAGCTTGCAAATCCCTGCAGCTAGCCTAGAGCCATCTTTAGCTCCCTCCCCTCGCCTCCCCTAGTCCCTTATGCCTGCTAGGAGCCTGATCTTCCCTCCTTGAGCTCTGGGCAGCTACTGAAACTGCTTCACCCAGCAGTTCTTCTTATTTGGGCCTGCCTGACCCTGACCCTCCCAGTTGGCTGCCTCCTACCCAGACTCCCTTTGGCTCTATTAACCCCTTATGGGCTAGTGTGGGGCAGTCGCCTCATCACAATTTCCTTTTGGGGCTATTTAGGTCTATGTGGTTTTTTCTTTATTTTGTTTTGAGTTTTTTGGGTGCGGGAAGGAGTTCAAAAGATTTTAAAATATCTACCTACCTTTAAACATTTAGGCTGTGGTAAAAGCTGGCAAGACTAACCACATAACTCATTCTGTACTCCTTTTTTTGTAAGTTATTGTGCTTTTGTAAATTGTTATGAAAACTTCAGCATTATTTAAATATTTTTCATCAATAAAAGAATGAGTCAGAAATATATTATAAATGCTGTGCCTAGGTACACTGCAGTGCACAGTGAACAGTGATTACATTCAGGAAGGCACAGTGCCCTTGATCCATGTGTACCTCTCTAATTTACATCCTGGGATGAGGGTAGAGTATACAGATCAAGAACATGGTTATTATAACTACAGTTATGAAAACATGCACACATACCAATGCCTCAGGATACATTTGCATTAATAAAGAATCTATCTGTAACAAATTTACCTTGCTGCCTACAACTGGTAGCATAAAAAATTCCCAGATCAATCTCTCAACTGCCATATTAATATCAAAAAGCACAAACAATGCTCCAGTGTCAACTGCCCCCAAAACATCCTTTAGATACCTTTTACACCCAGTTTGCATCAGGGAATAACCTGAATGAATAAGATGGGCTGTATACCATATTTAGAAGATCAAGAAAATAACTCCAGTGAATGAAAGAAAGCAAATTCCAGGGAAAGGGATCATCCACCAAGAACAACCTGTGTCTCTCTCTTTGGCTTTCCTTCTGCTCTTGCTGCTTCCAACCCTTTCTCTAAATATTTTCCTCTCCTTCAGATAGAGCCTCTTAAATTTTTCTCCTTTTGCCCTCCATGGAGTTATCTACTTGCTAGCCCTTTCAGTTTTCCCCTTTCACTTTTCTCTCTGACTTCAATACTTGATTCTCCTTTTTTATTCCTCTCACAGTCAGCAATTCCTATGCTGCTGTCTGATCCCAAGTCCTCAACCATACCTTCAACTTGTATTAACTCTTCAGTTCACTTATCTCAACCTCTGCCCTCAGTCCCTGAAACACATCTGTAGAAAGTTATTGGCCTTGAATACTTCCTTTTTACCACTCCATCCCCTGTTCCCTTTTACATTGTTAATGATATGATCTATCCACATGATTTCAATTATCTCTGTGCCAGAACAACTTGGGTGTCAGGTATGTTCAGAATCCATGGAGAGAACTATGTGAATGTATAAAGAGGAGAATGCCTCAGTATTTTGGTTTTTTGGGGTGTGTACACTATAGGTGTGTAGATTTAATGTTGTTTCTTATTCTGCCTCAGGAAGATGGAAAATAAGACTCAAAGTCATTTTTTGAAAAAAACAAAAACAAAACAAAACCCTGCAGAAACCTAATTAAATACTGAGATTTATCTAGGGAAATTTTTCAGATGAACTTTTTAAACAAAATATAGAACTATGGGAGTAGATGTGATCTCACTTCCACCTATAAAGACTGAAAGTATCACACACATTGCCCCTTTATTTTACTATAAATCTGATTTTAAAGGACATACACTATTAATTTTTATGCACGACTCCTAGTGAATGCTGGATGTGTCTTCAATGATTAATAACATTTATTTTTCTGATTATAGATCCTATTACAGTAGTAAGTTTATGAATAGACGGGTACAATGTCATAAAATCACCATGAAACCATGCAGTAAAATTCTGTGCTGATTCTCCATATCTCAACAAAGACAGCACAGGGTATATAAAGCAGAACAGAATTTTCCCCATAAGCCTCAATACATATTTATAATATAGCTTTCTCAGAGTTTAAATAAGCAAGTCCAGAGAACAGTAATTCGAATTATGGGGATCGCTGGAGAAGGATAAATTTAAGTTGTTTCCTTCCATTTTTTAAGTTTCTGATTTTAGTAGACTGGCAAGATAGATTTCTTTGGATCAAGGGAAAAAGAGAGACTTTCAATTTGTCCACATCTCTCGTGAAGTTTTGTACCCTGAACTGAAAACAATATGCCTATGCCAAATACAGTGGGACAATTACTTCCAGTGTCTACATACAACATATGTGTTTCTGCATGCCAAAATGATATTGGCCTTTTTCATAACTGTATCACATTGGTGACTCATGTTTCTTTATAATCCACTATAACACAACATTCTATTTAGCAGCATTACCACCTACACATTTATTCCTCATTTAGAAATTGTTCATTGGATTTTTTTTTCTTCCTAAGTTAAATCCTCTGTACTTTTCTTTATTAAATTTCATCTTCTTGATTTTCAGGCCAGTTCTCCAAGGCTGTCTACACAGCAGCATTATTTTGGAATAACTGATATTATTATGAAATAACATAGTGCATGTCTACACAGCAAGCTATTATTTTGAAATAATGTTGAGCTGGAGGACTTCTTACTCTGATTCATGGTAACCCTCATTTCATAAAGAGTAAGGGAAGTCGAAGGAAAAGTGTTCTTCCTTCGACATCCTGCTGTGTAGACAGTGCCAAAAGCCAAATTAAGCTATTTTGACTTAAGCTACACAATTGATGATGCTTAACATAATTAAGTTGCATAGCTTAATTCGACTTTAGCCCTGCTGTGTAGACATACCCCAATTTAGTAGTTTGAAATCAACTCTGTCCACCAAAATGCTAGCAACCCCTTACCCCCAAACTTGGTGTTTCTGCAAATTTGATAAGCAAACTCACCATTCCTTTATCTATGACATTAATGAAAATGTTGAATAGCATCAGACCCAGGTCAGTCTTCCACAGCCTAGATACATCTTCAGAATTTGACAATAAACCACTGAAAACTATAAACCACTGATAACTACAAACATGATATAAACTACAGTGATACAATGTGGGTGCACCCACCATCTTCCTCCAAAGTAGCTCATACCAGGGGTGTAGATTTCTAAACTATATTGCACATACAGCAGTAGATTTTTCTTGACATTTGTACTCTGGAAGCTATCACAAGGTCAGCAACTACATTTCCATGAAAAGTGCTATTATGTAGTATGCACCAAATCTACATTTAATTTATATATACAAAACAGTTTTGATGCTATCAAACAAATAAAAAACCCACTTGTTTAGACCCCTTTACATTGGTGAAAACATGCTGTTTTGTGAACTAGAATCATCAGACACATTTTGGTCTTATTTTACGTGGGATACTTTGATGTTGTGATCTGTCATGTCATCTCAGCTTACCAAACCTTGAGTGATGCAGTATATCCCAAAATGATGTATCATACGATGAAACATGTTTCCTGAGAAATTAAGGGGCGGAGAGCAAGGGTTGTTATTTACAGTATCACAGCCATTTCTTTTATACTAGGTCTCAGTACATATTAAAAGATTCAAATTGCTTAAGCAAGTTGAAGATTTGCTTTTATTATCAAAATCATGTACTGACTTATTTCTAGCATTGTGTTTTCTGTAGGTTTTTTTCCATATTTGGTGTTATTTTCTAAGGGTACGTCTACTCTTAGAATAACAACTCCCAAATAATAACTCCTGAAATAGTTATTTTGAAATAGCGCATCCACACTACAAATGCCCATCAAAATAGCAGAGTGCTGTATCAAAATAGTGTGTTCATGCTGACGGGAGGCTGAATCACATTTAAAGCCCCTCAGAAGCATTTTGGGCAGGGCATCAGGACAGCAGGCACTTCCTTCATAGTCCTGTCTTTTGTTCCTGGAGCTGGTGCCTGTGGCTATCTGAGGCTCATGCTTAAAGGGACTCCCCTCGACAGTCATGTCTCAGGCACTTCATTTTTGCCTACCTCCTTGAGGGACAACAAACTCATCTCACGGTGTGCTCTGGTTGCCCTTGCAGATGCCACAGCACTTCTGCCATGGAACTGGACCTGCTGCAAAGCACTCGCTGGCTCTTAGACCTCATGCCGCACCTCCTGGTGCAGTTACTGCAGGCTGTCCACATGGCACTGCAGGACCACCTCCTTACCTTTCTCCACCTGTTTTTCATGCAGCACAGCCCCTTCCCCCTCTCCCCTCCCCACACACACACTGTGCACTGCTGCTTTTGACACCGGAACACTAGTTCCGACCGATGGGACCGGATCGTCATGGAGTGGTGGGATGACCAGCATTGGCTCCAGAACTTCTGCATGCGGAAAGACACCTTCCTGGAGCTCTGCAAGTGGCTCGCCCCTGCCCTCTGGTAACAGGACACCTACATGTGACTCACCATCTTCCTCCAGAAGTGGGTTGCCATTACCATTTGGAAGCTCCCCATGCTGGACAGCTACAGCTCCATTGGGAACCAGTTTGGCACAGGGAGCTCGACTGTTGGGGCTGTGCTCATGCACATATGATTCTCTTACGATTGTCCTAGGAGGGTGGTAAACTGCTGGAACAGGGTTCCCTAGGGTTGCTCTTATGGAGGCTGGCAAGGGAGGTTTGGTTAATACCCCACTCGCAGCTGGTTCAGCTGTGAAGGAAAGTGAGATGGGCAGTCATCCCAGGAGACACTGTGCATGAAGCCTAGCCCTAATCTCTGAACCAACAATGTAAGGTCTTGGTTCAGATAAAGGTGATGTGCTTCAAGCAAGGCCATCTGTCGCCTAGACAGCAGTCACTTTCCTGCAGGGGCACTGATGTCCCGGGGAACCTCACTAGCCCCAGCCCTGGGGACAAGCAGGCATGGGAAGGTGCCAGCCAGGCCAGGAGCCTGCGGGCAGAAGGGGGATATAGGATGGCTCACCTTCCCTCCATGCCACCCACATGCCAGGTCTGGCAGTGGCAGCATCCCACAGGGAGAGGACTTCTATCCCTTCCCACTCTAGGAGGAGGGGGAGGGTGTTGGGGGAGTTGTGTGTAAGCAGCAGATACCCGTTGGTGGAGAGTGCACTACTGGGGTCCCCTCCACTCCCCCTGCCCTGGCAGGTTCCCATGCTGGGGCTTAGTGTCCTCCACCTCGCTGCACTTGCCTAGGAGCAGATGCTGCTCCAAGAGTGAGGGTATGTGCGATACTGCTGTGTGCATCCATGACCACAGCCTCCTTAGTGGTGGTTTGTGATGGGCATGGTGTCAGTCTCCTCCTCAACTTCCTCCTCCTCCTCAACCATGGGCCCACCCTACATGAAGCTGACAGTAAGTCCAGTCTCAAGTCTCAGTCTTACTGTGACAGTAAGTGACAGTCTCAAGCCCAGAATCCACAACAAGAGGGTGGGAAATGGACTGACCCCCCCTTCCAGGATGTGGTGTAGCTGATTATAATACTGGCACAAGCGGGGTGCTGATCCAGAGCGAGAGCTGCACTCCCTAGCCTCCATGTAGGCCTGCCTTAGTTCTTTAACTTTCATGTGCACCTGCTCCTGGGTGCCCATGTGGCCCTTTTGGCCCAGGCTGTCAGCCATACAGCTGTAGAGGTCTGCATTCCTGCTCCTCGTGTGGAGATCCTCAGGTTTGCTTCTGCTCCCCAGTCCTCAATAAGATCCAGGATTGCCACACCAGACCAAAATGGTACCTTCCTCTTCCACCCCCAGGCAGGGGCTTGGGAGCTGGCTGCTCACTTGCTTGCAGCCATGCAGGGCTGGCTGGAAGCACAGGAGCCTGCCATGGAACCACAAATGGGTCCTGCTGCGTGGCACAGGGCTGGCAGGGCCTTTCTTCTGCCATGAGCAGTTTTCCCTGTGGCTTCAGCTTTAGAGGAAAAACACAGGGAAAGAATGGTGGTGGCAAATGTGTTAATTTAACAATTTTGTTTTTAAAATTTCTTTGGATGGGAGAAGACCAAATTAGGGAGAGAAGAAAGAAAGAAAGAAAGAAGGTGGAGTGAGGATGAGATGAAAAGACTGTGACTAGAGGTTGGGAAGGGTTTAGAGCCAATCAGCAGTCTATCAGCACAGATGAGAGATGGCAGTCAGAAAAATAAAGGAGAGGAAAATATAAATGAATTCCCATGGCACCATATTAGGGAGTTTGAAAGTGATGATGACCTATATTTGCTAATTCGTGCATATGTTATCTTGTTTGTTCTCTCAACAGTAAGTTATTCAATGAGTACTTTATATGTCATTTCATTAATATATTTTAGAATCCATTTCAGTATGAAGTGTTTTTTCTTCTAGCAGTCCTAATAGACAGATCTGATATATTTGAGAGATTCTTCTTTCTAGATATTTTCATATTGATACAAATGGAGATTTGTGCTATAACCCCATAACGCTTTGCTGCTACTGTTCCCAGTCAGGGATGCTCCCAGCCAGCCCACCAGGAGCACACAGGTCAAATCCTAAGTGTCTGTGTGCTAGAGAGCCCTTGTTCAGCAGCTCTGACACCAGCAGCTTGTCTATAAACCCAGAACCCCACTCTGGCTTCCACGAGACTTGGTTACTACTTGCAGGGTAACTCTAATACACTCCCAGTCCCGAGTTTTCTCAAAACCATGTACTCTGTAATGTCCAGCTCACCTGTATTCATTTTCTAGAGGACTCTATCCCTACTTGGATGGAAAGACCCATCTTTCTCAGTTTCCCAGAGCTCTGGTCTCTTGTGTCTGTTTAGTGGTGGAGGCCAAAGATGGCTTCTGTCTTTGCTTTTATCTTCCTAAGTTCAATAACTTGGTTTCAACAGACAGGATGAGCCCGTTCTGTTTTTCCCTTCCTACAGTCGCCTCACCCCCTTAGTTATTTTTATGTAAATGGGTCTTTCATTGTTTTGGTCACACTGTGTTTCATCTGATTGAAATACGTAGATAGCTGCCTTCTCTCCTGTCTGGGAAGGAACATCTTTCTCCCTACATGGCCACAGACTTTAAAGCATAATATCATTAAGTATCCATATTTCCTCATATAGTGTTAATACATACATTTCATTATGATATTAATCATCAGTCTGTCATTGGCTTTCAGAAAATACCTCATTCTATATTCTTTTACAGTACAGTAATATTTTAAATTAGTCGTTGATTTGACTTGCGTTTCAAACCCCCTGCCATAATAGACCAATAAACCTTTCAAATGGATTCTTCTGAGGGAGGGCTACCCCTCAAAGTAAAGTTTATTCAATCTGTGAAGAACGAGACATGATGTCTGGCAGTAAAGGAAGTGCCAGGCTGTTTCTTCCCCCATCTGTTAGCTAAATAGCATTGTGTCCCTAACATGTAAAAATAGACCTACATTGTCTTTGCGTGAGGATCAGGCTTGTTAGAGAATCAAAGACAGATTCCTTTGCTTAAAGCACACCTATTTACCAACCCCCGTCAAGTCTGATTTAAAAACAATTTAATCATAATTCCAGCATCAATGCTTAACTCTTACTATAACCATATATACCATAGAAAAACTTTAAAAACAACAAATAGTCTGGTAGCACCTTAAAGTCTAGCAGCAACTTAAAGACTAACAAACCATGTAGATGGTATCATGAACTTTTGTGGGTGCGACCCACTTCTCTGAAAAGCCCACAAAAGCTCATGATACCATCTACATGGTTTGTTAGTCTTTCCGGTGCTACTAAACTATTTGTTGTTGTTTTAAGTTTTTCCTGTTACAGACTAACTCGGCTACCCCTCTGAAGCTTTTGCACGTACATCATGTAAGAATACTAATGATCAGTGAGTTATTAGTTTTCAAATAACATTTCAGAAGGCATATTTTCTATAAAGATTATTACAGGACTGTTTAGGATATGAATACGGGGTGCTTAGGGTGGCATTGTCAATATCCATTATTATAACTATTCTTTATAAGACATTGATTATTTAAGGACATAATTGAAATGTAGGCAGCAAAATCTTATTTGCAAAGTTTATTTGTAGTGTGACAGAGAGGTTGACAGGTGTTTTGAAAAATTGGAAATGGAAAATTCTTGTTAAATTGTGAAAAGAGTACATGATATAATGGTATAAAAAAAAGCAAGATGAAATAAATGTAATTGGCAATCCCACAGTGATATACACTCAGGATTTTTTTAAATTATACTCAATGCAATGGCTGTTTCCTTTTCTATAAAAGGCCCATGACTATTATGTTTTCTTTTGAAAATCAAAAGTAAATGTACAATGGTAAATGTACATATATTGGACTGTTGTACATTCTCCTCATTTCATTTCTGCCCTACAAGGGATATTATTGTCATTTATTTAAATCCTCAGAATCTCTTTATTGCTAGAGTCATAATTTACATAATAAGTGTCTGGTTACAGTTTCAGTACATATCTTAAGGGAAAAGATGAAGAGGACATCTGGCATTTTAGAGATGTCAGTGACATTTAATTTCATCCTGTTAAAACTTTCAGCTGGACTAGTGACCAAAATAATCTGTTCATTCCAGTGGTAACAATAAGGAGTTCAAAGGATTTTTTGATTAATAATAATATCAGTTTATATGTTAAATTTATAATTATATTTCCATATTTACTGCCCCTTGGTCTGTTTGCACTTAAAAGAGGTACTTCTAGTGGTTATATTGATCGGTTAGAAAAGGAGAAGAGAAAACTTTTTTTTTTTTACTTTGGCTCAAATGGAGGAACTATTAATATTAAGTTCACTACACTACATTGGGAATTGCAGTTTAAAGAATCTTATTAGTGCATTCCAAATTGTAATAGTCCTCTTATTAACATATCAATAATCCCCATTCTTCTCTGTCAAGTGCCCCCTTTGAATCTATAAATGTTAGCATTCAAAAGGTGGAATACTGCTGTGATTGAGTTTGATGAATAAATAACAATCTTTTCAATATTGGGCCTGATCCTGCACTCTCCCTTCTGCACTGAATTCGTGAAGGTTCGGGTTTAATGCTCATCTTCCAAGCATAGTTTATCTTTGTGACTCAGGGGAGATGTGATATTGAGCAAGCTATTAGCCTTTGTTTAATAAAATTCCCTTATTCCACATTTGTGGAGAGAGTCTGTGTTTTACACAGTCCACATTTGACTCACCCTTTTAAAAGCATGTAGTTCTTTAATGTTATGGCACCAGTTAATAATCATCTGAGAGGCTAACCATTAAAAGGACATACAGGCTCAATTAACCTCTCACCAGTAAAACAATATTATCTTCTCCCTACAAATCAGGTGGTTGGTACAATAGTAGAACTGAGAGGAAAACTTGTGTATGACAGGTGCAATACCCAAAAGGGCTGCTAAAAGATTGAAGTTTGGTTTTGAGTCCTAGTCACCTTATGTAGGTCAGCATTACAAAAAGTTATTACCCCCTCAACACATGACAGAGGTCAGTAGCCACTGATTTCCTCAAACTGTTGTCATGCTCACCTGGATTCTTCTCGCCACATCCTTCTTTTCCCAGCATGTAATACTCTACAGCACTTTCATGACACTTTGGTCTCGGAAATGGGGATATTTTTTCACAGCGGAAGACAAGCCATTCAAATGACTTACAAACTTTCTCCTTGACACCTGTACCTTCCTGTCCCCTACACCTAAAATCAGAGAAAGAAATGGAGGCTTGCATTTGTTAATGGGTCCTTGACATTGTCCTCTACCACATGGAATCATGCAAACTCAGGTGTATGTCATCAGCCCCATATTGCTAGCAACAAAACATCTCCTTTTGCTCTTTTTTCATGAAGTTTTGAGTGGCCATAGTTAGAGCCCTGCATGGATACTAATTTGTATTTGCATCCATATCTGCAAAAATGAGCCAGGGATATCTACATCCATATCCTCAGATTCACAGGGTTCTCACCAAGGTATGTAAGTCAGTTACAACCATGAACCCCCTACATGGCCACAGTTCTACACTATATGAAACATATTTACTAAACAGTTTTTTATATATATGAAAAAATATTGGAGCTTTACTTTTCAGAACAACAAAGCTAACTGTGTGCTGAACCATCTACATGCAAGAACACTGGCAAGGTAAAGGTCGTGCTTCATAAATCAAGAGTAAAATGCCTCCCTTCTCTGCTGCACAATGAAATCATACTTTCTGAATCCTGGGTGAAAGCTTGGCTTTATTGAATACAATTGCAACACTCCCACTGACTTCAGGGAGGCCAGGATTTTATGCTAGAGATGAGGGAACAATTGATGTTTTTGTTTTGGTTGGCTGGCAGTTCTGAGGTGTTGAAGAAAAAAAAAGTTTGGTTCCACCCAAACCAAATCTAAAATTCAGAAAAAATTCCATGAATGAAAAATGTTAACAAATTTAATTCATAGTTGAACGAGGAATTTTCTTTGACCTAAAACGAGCTATTTGATGATGTTTCCATTTCATTATGTAGTGACATAAAAGCAAAAGACAATGAAAGGACAAAATGGCCAGGAGATGAAGAGTCTGTCTTATAATCACTGCCCCAGTAGTTAGGGCACAGATTCCAAGTCAGCTCTCGCATGCTGCAGGCTAGTCACTGACCTATGGGATATTTGGGTGTGGGTCTTTCTTATTTTCCCTTATTGAAGCTGCTCCACTTTGTAGAAAGAATTACATAATCACTGGAGAAGGACATGAACTTGGGTCTCCAATGAGAGTGTGCTGACCACCAGACTACAGTTAGGTTATGTCTACACTAGAGAACTTACAACGGCTTAGCTGTACTGATGCAACTGCGCCACTGTAAGATCTCTTCCATAGCTGCTTGATGCTGACAAGGGAGAGCACTGCCACAATTAACACACCTTCAACAAGCAGTGCTAGCTATGTCAGTGGGAAAAGCTCTCCCACCAACATGGCACTGTGCACAGTACCAAACATGCCAGTGTAATCTATGTCGTGTGGGGGGAGGAGGAATACTCACACTACTGAGGGTATGTCTACACTACAGAGGTTTTTTTGGAAAAACGGCCATTTTTCTGAAAAAAAATTCAATTATGTCCACACTGCAATCGTGTTCTTCTGAAAGAAAATCAAAAGAACAGAGGGTTTTTTTCCGACACTGGTAATCCTCATTTTACAAGGAAGAAGCCTTTTTTCTGAAAGAGCTCTTTCAGAAAAAAACGTGTAGATGGGGAAGGTGGAGTTCTTTTGAAAGAAGAGGAAAGAGGAAAAAGCACAGGTGCCCTGGTGGCTACTCCATCCATAGTAATCAAAGCTTGAATGTGAGATAGCGTCCATTCAGTGTGGATGCTCTCTTTTGAAAAAGCAGATCCCTTTTTCGACGCGCTTTTGCAGTGTGGACGCTCTCTTTCGGAAGAAGTTGTTCCAGAAGATCTCTTCTGGAAAAGCTTCTTCCGAAAGAAGCCTGCAGTCTAGACATAGCCTGAGTGACATACATTTTGCTGAGGTAGTGAAGACATAGGCTCAGTCTCACTCTTTCTATCTCTAGTCCAGTAGCTATTCATGTATTCTACAAGGGAAGAGCTTCAGTAGAAGAGAGTGAGAGTTCCTTTACCTAGAATACCCATAGTTCACTGCTTAGGGTCCTTGTCTGCAAATGTGGGAGAGTTCAAATCCCTTCTCCACATCAGGCAGAGAACTGAACTTTTGTTTCCCAAGTCCCAAGACTAGAGGCTATAGGGCAGGTGTAGCTCCTGCCTTTGACCAGCCTTTTTGTGAATGGGTGCCTAACTCCACCCCCTCCACAGCCCCCAATATATTTTTATTAAAACTAACAAATTTGTGTCACATTCATTATTGGTGTTAACTTGATTAACCGTGTAGTTTTGGCTAATAAACTATTCATCTGAATAGTTTTGTTTAGCTCTCTTTCACTCCCTGGGTCCAGTATTTTTGGCATTCAAAGAAAAATAAGAGTTACTTTGAATGTTTGGCCTGTGTAAACATTTCTTTGAGTAAATCTGGTCACACCTATAATATATTCATTCAGGATAAATGGCCAATCCCCTCTACTTCCCTTAACTATTGACATTATATTATAAATTCAGTATTTTAGGTAATATATAAAATCTCATGCTTGCATTACTGACAATGTGCTAAGTTATGCACTTGTTAGGCAGTTTTCCAGTTTTAAAGGCCAGCATTTAATCAAGCCAGCATCAAGCATACTGTAGGATATCACTTTAAATGCAAATGTACATATTAATCAAGCAATTGATAATCTCTGCAAACCCTAAAAGCAATGTTGGCAGACTCTTAAACAACTTATTTTCCAGCTTGCATGCCTGTGCTTTCATTTACTTTAAAGCATCATCTGGCACATAAAAGGTTAGTAAAAATTAACTAATTAGTTAAATAAATCTCAGGAGTACAAACCTACTGACATTTTGTCATCTACTCTGATCTCAGTAGGATTTATAGTTGGGAAGTATTATTACAATTGAAAAGGGGTGAAATACTTGAAATGCAACCCATTTTCTTTTTAAAACATATTGAAGAAAGCTTTCATTTTTGGTATTAAAATTTGTGATGCATTGTACATAAAAGGCCAGCTGACAAGATCTTCAAGTGTTGGATTCCCCTTCCCACTTACTTTCTATTCTGATCACTTAGTTTGACCTTTAAGATAATTTTTGTGCATTTGTTTTGTGAAGTATTCATAGTGCATGCCTTTGGACTACTTGTGTTAATTTCCTATTGATTTAGACCTGTGGGATATATGGATCTTTGGACATTTGTTTAATGTCTATTGATACCTCTTCTAACTCTTTTATAATGTCTAATTGGTTTGAGTCTCCAGTGGTATATTTGTTAATAGGCCTTGTAATTTTAACGTGTAGTGGGTTTTTTGAGCACTTTAGAGGAGCCTCACGCTTTCGTTTTTAGCTGAGATTAGACTGTGATTGCTTCTATTTACTCATCACTTGGTAAACAGCCTAGTTGTTGTGATAAAGGAAGTAAGGAGAAGATGGGCTGTTTTGTAGAATATCTACAAAACAATACCACATAGCTTTTGTATAGTCTTTTTATTTCTAGATATCAAAGTCACTTACAAACATGTTATCATCTCGTTTTAAAGGTGGGAAACCAAAGACTCAGAGAAGGAAAGTGACTTGTACAAGGTCTCCCAGATGGCCAGTGGAAGAGCTGGGAATAGCACCCCCATGCATTTTGAGTCCAGTCTAATGCTCTAGCTGTTAGGCCACACTGAAAAAAACAAGTTGGAGTTTGCCCACAGGTTATTAACTTTGACAACCTTCACACCCCAGACTTTGTTGGAATGTCTCCAAGCAAAATAGACTCTGTGTCATTTTGAGCGAATAAGGATTCTGATATCACATTTGTGTTTGTGATGTACAAATTCTGGTGACTTCCTCCATTTGTACTAGTGAGCAGTAGTACTTCTCTTTCATAATGATGACCTTTTAAAAAATAGTCACATTGAAGAGGAATAAAATGAAATCGGGTCCGTTGATTCATTTTCTCAGTCTCTAATTTGCTTAGATGACTTTCAGCTCACTTTAACTATTTCAGATATCATTCTTGAAAAGAAAAGAAAAGAAAAGAAAAGAAAAGAAAAGAAAAGAAAAGAAAAGAACTCCTGTAAATCACTGAAGTCAATAGAGTTCTCCTTGTGTAAAACCTTTGTGACATAAAACCAGAGCTCCACTAGTTACCTCAATAAATGCATTTTTGCTCTATAGGAAATTATCAATGTATCTCAGATATCATTCTGCAATAATTATTGGTAAATGTTTTCTTTCTGATGGCAACAAACTCAGACAATGTCCAATTAATAGAGGAAGCAAAATCCAAAGTATACCAACTAGCTCCAATGCCACCAGATATAGGGAACATCCCAACTGCTGCAAAGGAACAACTGCTGCAAAGGAACACAAAGACAAAGATAGAATGTAAATCAGCCAGAACCCATACACTGTAAGGAAATCAACACTTTGCATTACAGGAAGAAAAATTGGAGGTCGCCTATGGAAGAAGCACCACAAAACAGGCAGGTAGCTGTACCCTATCCTAGATGACTATGTCAAGTGGTCTCCAAGGAAAATCCAGTGCAAAGTAATACAATAATCCATTGATCATTAGGCAAGACTCCTGCAGCAACCACTAAATATAGTGCCCACAGCTCAGTCATTGATATTTTGAGCAGCCCACAGCACAAACAGGTACTAGAATTGATATGGTGAGTGTGGATTCTACGAAGGCCAATATTATCTCTCTGACAGAAATAGCAGAAGCTTTACAGATCTTAAAGACCCAGGTCACAGCTGTGCAGGTGTAGAACATGGTCCTGAAAGGTCAAGGTTCAGCTCCAACTCCTGCTCCCCATGAGCCCAACCTCCCCATCTGGCACATTCAGTGGAGATAGCAACAAATTTACGTGTCTTACTGATTTCTGCCCTGGGGCAGAACTGCTATCAGTGGGTCTGGTGCAAGTATTCCCCTTGAGTTAGTAAAGTGCATAGCTGGCCTCTTGTTTTGTCAAGGGTGGTCACCTACAGGCACCTCAGAGGTAATTACCAACTGAAAAATCTTCCAATTAGAGCTAATTCATGCACCACATCTACCAATTGTCCTTGGTTCATCACTCATGACTCCGCAAGTGCTGGGGTCAGTATGGCACTTCATCTAGCTGGCAATTGTGTTTTCTAAAAGGTCTGACCCAGCACTGGCTACTGAGAATGAGCCAAGACCTCCACAGTATTCTAGATCAGGGAGGAAGGAGAGGACTCTACTCCACCCAAGGGCAAAAACATTATAAGAGGATTTATTTTGTTTTTTTTCAAGCCCAGTGTTTGCAGAACTGCAGCACGCCTCTAAGGCCTCATCTTCAGCCAATCATCAGGCTGGGAAGGTGTCAGGAGGAAGCTAGAGTCTGGGAAGAGTTCTAAATGTTGGGAAGTATGAAGTTTTCCTGCTCCCATTAAGATTCGCCTTTGTTATGTTGGATGTCATTTCTTTGCTAGGGTTTGTGACAATGTATTTTATTGTTTCTTATATACTAGGTTTTATACCACTTGCCAGCAGTGGTAGCTTTAGTCATTTTCCCAATTAATAGAATGCCTTAGACAGTGAGGAGTCTTTTGGGGCAGAGACACCAGGCATCATAATAAAGAACTCAGACAATTTACGTGGGGAGAGGAGAGAAACCACTCCATGTACCAAGCACCGGTGAAGACATTAGAGCCACAAATCAGAGGAGAGGCTGCAAGAGTATTTGGCATTGAATGACTTTGCCCTTGTAGAATAATGTGTGTGCTAAAGCGGTTGGCCAACCAAAAGGAAACTGTATTTTCTCCAGTTTGTCGGCAGAGAGAGGTGTGAGAGCAACAGCAAGCCTCCAAGAGAACAAAGAAAGAGGGATTAGAAACTGGAAAAAAAAAGGGCACATGCTTTCTGAGCCCCGGGGAAGCTATTGAGCATCAAAACATAATCTGGTAAGGAGCGCTTGCCGCAGCAGCCAGAAGAGAACCTGAATGCTCAGCACAGTGAAAGGAGTATGAGAAGTCCCTGAAATGACTGACCAAAATGTCCAAAGGGCTGGGAGTGGTGAAGACACAGGAGAAGTATTCCCTCTATGATTTTTTCCAACCATGAGTGAAGTGAGTTTTGGCTTGTGCACCAATATTACAGTTATGTGCGCTGGTTTGGATGTGTGCCACTGTGGCATACAATTTAATAACATACATATTCCTGGCCACTGGAGCAGAATCCCTGCCCCCACCATGCAGCATGTCCCATTCCCAGCTGCCAGAGCAGACCCCGTCCCCCCCAGGCCATGAGGCATGTCCTGTTCCTGGCTGCTGGAGCAGACTCTCCCCCCACTATACAACATGTTCTATTCCCAGCCCCAGCTGCCAGAACACGCCCTAGCCCCCACTGCCATGTGGCAGCCCCGGCCACTGAAGCAGGCCTCCCCCCCCCCATCACGCGGCCACGGCAGGTTACAGACCCCTACCCCAGTGGCTCCTTGACCATGCCATCTCAGCTGGCTCTACCCACTGGAACAGCTGCCTGCTGCATGAGTGCTGCTGCATGGCTCTCCAGAGAAGGTGGGCAGGGGAAAAAAATTTTGTGCGCAGCCGTGCACCTTAACGGGAACTATGTACAGGAGGTGAGGGGTTTTTTGGTGTGGATCTGTAAGTCTATGCTTTCTCCATGAATAAAGTGTGCATGAGTATGAGAAGCTATTTTGAGAAACCCCTGGGTGCCTTTCAGTAACTATCACATGTGCCCAAGGATTAAACTGTAAGCAGGCATGACCTTGAGGGTGGAATTCTGGGAAAGGTTCTTCTCCAACTAGTAAGGCACCTAGGGGTTTCAGCACTAGTCTTGGGGCCTACAAGAGCTGGACTTCAGGGTCTGAGATCTAAGCAGGGGTACCAGCTAAGGAGTCTGCACCTTGGGAGTGAACGTAGTCAGCACCTTTTTCTGAATGCTGCTCACATGCTGAAGTCTGGTGAGTGTCCACCAGGGAGAACCCGAGCAGGTTCTGTCGCATAGGGATAACTTGGTTTCAGTAGCATATTCACTAACCACCATAGGAGAAAAGTCTTTTCCATGTAATGCAGAATCAGTCGATGTGAGACAGACTGCCATTTCATTGGTCTAAGACTGGGCTAAGAGGACTCAGATATTTTCTCACTTATACCAGGGTAAATCCAGAACAGCACCACTCAATTCTATATATAAACATGCATTTTTAACCTCTCCTACTTCCAATGGCATGATTTCAGTCCATTACTGTACTTATTATGGCAGCTGCATCTTTCCCTTGAGCATTTTTTTAAACACTACTATTTTAAGAATCTGTGTCATTTTGCATTTTATCTAGTAGTGTTGTAAACAATAAACGTGAGTATGGTCCCAATAAAGGTTCAGAAAGGAGCTTGTCAATTCTTATACTCTACTAATTCTTTAATGTCTGTGTTCACATACGCTTTCTTACTTCTTCCAGAAACCACTGTGGGGAAAAGACATGACGTTCAAAGGAAGCAAATTAAAGCACATTTTATTAGTTTCACTGGATTCAGCTCTCTTTTAAATGAACCCTAATAGAAAGAAATCCATTTTCCTGGTATCTGTCATGTACAGTCTAATTTATTATGGTCACTGCTATTAGTCATTTCCCCATTTAAAGTGCAGAGTGCAAAATGCTGAAAAGTGCGGGTCTCCTGCAGTGGTGGTGTAACTTTCATGGAGGCTTCCCACTTAATTAAATAGGAAACTTGCGCCTAGCTCTGTGGGCATATCACACTTTCCAATCAGTTAGCATTGTAGCTTCCAGTATGTTGACAGGAGTTTCTTTTGATATTTGTGTCCATGTAAAATATCCTCTTTATGCTGAAACTCCAGTCCAAATACTCAAATGCCATTAGCAGTCTAATGTGTTCAGTATGATCCCCTGCCCTCCTTCACTTTTCTAAGTCAATGTAGTGCTCTTGAAAAGTGCCAGATTGACTGTGCTTGAGACCAGTGTTTTCTATTTATTCCACAAATAGTTACTGCATGGGCAGCAGCCCTGCAAACTCCTGTCTACATGTGTCAAACTTCCCCCTCTCCTGAGAGCTACTCTAAAAAAAATTAGTTCAGTTACGATAAATCATTAGATTTTCTCCTGACACTGCCCCAACAGAAAAGAGCTCTGTTTAAGCTCAAAGCTAGTCTCTCTCACCAATAGAAGTTGGGCCTATAAACGATATCACTTTACCCATCTTGTTTCCCTAATATCATAGAACAAACACAACACAGTGCATACAGTACTACAAAAAGTGCTAGTTGTGACTGCAGACAAGGGTGAGATGACTTGTATCACATAGGCCATACAGACAGTCTATCATTTCTAACAGACTGGATTCCAATTGTCTACTTGAGAGTGAAAGCTTTGTTTACCATTGCCAGGCCCTTGAACGATACTGAACCCACCTGCCACATTTTTTCTTTTTTGGTAAGATTTTTCTGAATTGTATGACTCGGAAGAAGTGACGTGCATTGGTCACTTTTTGTAATAGGGGTTAACTTTAGATGGATTTCATAGAATCATAGAATACTAGAAGTGGAAGGAACCTTGAGAGGTCATCAAGTCCAGTCTCCTGTCCTCATGGCAGGACCAAGCACCGTCTAGATCATCAGTAACAGATATCTATCCGACCTGCTCTTAAATATCTCCAATGATGTAGATTCCACAACCTTCCTAGGCAATTATTTCCAGTGTTTAATGACCTGACAGTTAGGAAGTGTTTCCTAATCATAGAATCATAGAATACTAGGACTGGAAGGGACCTCCAGAGGTCATCGAGTCCAGTCCCCTGCCCTCATGGCAGGACCAAGTACTGTCTAGACCATCCCTGATATACATTTATCTAACCTACTCTTAAATATCTCCACAGATGGAGGTTCCACAACCTCCCTGGGCAATTTATTCCAGTGTTTAACCACCCTGACAGTTAGGAACTTTTTCCTAACGTCCAACCTAAACCTCCCTTGCCACAGTTTAAGCCCATTGCTTCTTGTTCTATCCTTAGAGGCCAAGATGAACAAGTTTTCTTCCTCCTCCTTATGACACCCTTTTAGACACCTGAAAACTGCTATCATGTTCCCCCTCAATCTTCTCTTTTCCAAACTAAACAAGCCTAGTTCTTTCAGCCTTCCTTCATAGGTCATGTTCTCTAGACCTTTAATCATTCTTGTTGCTCTTCTCTCTCCAATTTCTCCACATCTTTCTTGAAAGGTGATGCCCAGAACTGGACACAATACTCCAACTGAGGTCTAACCACCTCAGAGTAGAGCAGAAGAATGACTCCTCGTGTCTTGCTCACAGTACACCTGTTAATGCAGCCCAGAATCATGTTTGCTTTTTTTGCAACGGCATCACACTGTTGACTCATATTTAGCTTGTGGTCCACTATAACCCCTAGATCCCTTTCTGCTGTACTCCTTCCTAGACAGTCGCTTCCCATTCTGTATGTGTGAAACTGATTGTTCCTTCCTAAGTGGAGCACTTTGCGTTTGTCTTTATTAAATTTCATCCTGTTTACCTCAGACCATTTCTCCAATTTGTCCAGATCATTTTGAATTATGACCCTATCTCCAAAGCACTTGCAACCCCTCCCATTTTGGTATCATCTGCAAACTTAATACTCATACTCTCTATGTCATCATCTAAATTGTTGATGAAGATATTGAACAGAACCGGTCCCAAAACAGACCCCTACAGAACTCCACTTGTTATGCCCTTCCAGCATGATTGTGAACCATTAATAACTACTCTCTGGGAGTGGTTATCCAAACAGTTATGCACCCACCTTATAATAGCCCCATCTAGATTGTATTTCCCTAGTTTATTGATAAGGTGGTCATGTGAGACCATATCAAATGCTTTATTAAAGTCTAAGTCTTCTCTCTTATCCACAAGGCTTGATAGCCTATCAAAGAAAGCTATCAGATTGGTTTGACATGATTTGTTCTTTACAAATCCATGCTGGTGGTTACCTATCACCTTATTATCTTCCAGATGTTTGCAAATGAATTCCTTAATTACTTGCTCCATTATCTTCCCTGACATAGAACTTAAACTGACTGGTCTGTTGTTTCCTGGTTTGTTCTTATTTACCTTTTTATAGAAGGACACTATATTTGCCCTTTTCCAGTCTTTTGGTATCTCTCCCGACTTCCATGACTTTTCAAAGATAATATCTAAAGACTCAGATAACTCCTCTATCAGCTCCTTGAGTATTCTAGGGTGCATTTCTTCAGGCTCTGGTGACTTGAAGACATCTAACTTTTCTAAATAATTTTTAATTTGTTCTTTTTTTTTAATTTTAACTTCTAAACCTACCCCGTTCCCACTAGCATTCACTATGTTAGGCATCCCATCACCATCAATCTTCTTGACAAAAATCAAAACAAAGTCATTAAGCATCTCTACCATTTCCAAGTTTCCTGTTATTGTTTCTCCCTCTTCACTGAGCAATAGGCCTACCCTGTCCTTGGTCTTCCTCTTGCTTCTAATATGTTTGTAGAATATCTTCTTGTTACCCTTTATGTCTCTAGCTAGATTGAGCTCATTTTGTGCCTTCGCCTTTCTACTCTTCCCCCTGCATACTTGCGTTGTATGCTTATATTCATCCTTTGTAATTTTACCTAGTTTCCACTTTTTATGTGACTCCTTTTGATTTTTAGATCATGTAAGATTTCCTGGTTGAGCCACGGTGGTCTCTTAACACACTTTCTATCTTTCCTGTGCAGTGTCTAGTTTGCTTTTGGGCCCTTAATAATGTCCTTTTGAAAAACTGCCAACGCTCTTCAGTTGTTTTTCCTCTTAATCTTGCTAAGACTACATTTCTGACATGTAAAATGTTACTGGCCACAGCTTTGCCCCAGGGATTCAGGGTTACCCTAGTAAATGAAGATTTCATAGCAAGAATCTCCCTATGAAAACACAGAAAGCAATGAACACATTATTCCTCGTATTACAGTTCCGTGATGTAGTACATAGCTGCCAAGTTCTGTGCATCTCTCAGTGACATATTGGGCAGCTATGAGTGAGCAAAAGAAGCTTTTTCTGATTCAGCTTGCCTCAGCATCTAACAGCAATACTAATGTTAATAGCTAATGACCCTTTTTTTAAATCACAGATTCTTATATATCTTCTACATATAGGAAAAATGAAACATAGGGTGCATGTACACAGGAGGGCATAACTCAAAATAAGCTATGCAAATTGAGCTACGTCAATTGCATAACTTATTTTGAAATAGCTTATTTCAAAATTGGGAGCATCTACACAGCACTTATTTCGAAATAGAGCACTCTTCCTCAGATTTCCCTTACCCCTCGTTCAATGAGGGTTACAGGAGTCGGAATAAGAAGTCCTCCAGATTGACCATATTTTGACATTATTTCAAAATAACTGCCTGCTGTGTAGACGTGGTGTAAGTTATTTTGAAATAACGCTAGTTGTTTCAAAATAATGTTGCTGTGTAGATGCCATAAAGAGGGGACATGAATTGTCTGTGATTTCTGGGAGTCAGTGACAGCCATGAACGGAAACCAGGTGGAAATGATTCCCAGTCCCATACTTACTAATAGACTAAGCCAGAAGGGATCTTCATGACCATCTGGTCTGACCTCCTATACATCACAGGCCACAGAACCTCACCCACTCTCTCCTGTACTAGATCCATAATGCCTAGCTGAGTTTCTGAATTCCACAAATCTTGGTTTAAAGAATTCATGTTGCAGAGAATTTGCCATTTATTCTAATTTGAACCAAGAAGCAACGCCTGTTCACTCTGCAGAGGAAGGCAAACGCCACCTGCTTCCCAGAGACTCTGCCAATCTGATCTTGGGACAAACTCCTTTCCAACCCTCAATATGGCAGCAGTTAGAACCTGAGCACATGGGAAGACCAATCTGCCAGACACCTGAGCAAACATTTTATGTAATAACTCGGAGTAGGGAAGTAAAGGACTAATTGACTAGTCAACTATTCGATAAGCAAATGATTATCAGATAGTCGACAGGATAGTCGACTAGTTGTCACCCCCCCCCAATGCCTCTATCAGACAGAGCCAGTGGGGGGGGGAAGAAAAAAGGGGTACTTAAAAGCGGCAGCACTGTCTGGAGCCTTGGGTCAGCTGGGGACTCCCAGCTTAACCCCAGGCTCCACCCGGCATTTCAAAGCAGCAGTGTTGCACTGAGCCCGGGGTCAGCTGCACATTTCAAAGCAGAAGCACCTGCATGGAGCCCTGAGTCAGTGGGACTTCCCACTGGCCCTGGGCTCCACCCGGTGTTCCAACTTTGAAATGCACCACAGCCCCCTCTGGGCAGAGTAAGAAGTCACCAAGCTCAACATTATTTCAGAATAATGGCTTGCTGTGTAGACACACTCCCTGTTATTTCAGAATAATGTCAGATATTCTAAAATAACGTTGCTGTGTAGACATAGCCCTAGATAGTTCTCCTCAGTTGCTTCAAACTGAAATGTCCCTTGTTATAGCAAAAATTCTTGTTGCTAGTCCATAAGTAAAAACTTAGATTTTAAAATTTTATCCCATTTCTATTACTCCAGTTTTCAAGCTCATCCAAATCTTCTTGCATAATATGCACATCCTCCTCTCTTTTGGCACTATCTCCCAACTTTACATCATCTGCAAATTTTATTGGCATGTTTTCATCTTTTATGCTGAGGTCATTCAAGAAAATGTTAAATAAGATTAGTCCCAAGACCAATCCCCAAGGAACTCCACTAGTAACCTCTCTCCAGCCTAAAAGTCCACATTTAATTTTTTTCTCCTATTTGAAATAGACTCTCTCTCCCCTCTGCTCCCCCTCCTCATGCCAGCCTGGTTTCTTCCTTTCCCATCCACTGGTGTGTGATCCTTGTTCCCAGATCTTGTCTCTCCCAACAAGTCCTCTCTCTCCCAGTTATGATCCGCTGCTGCCATTCTCTGCCACAAGACAGGCGTGCAAATGAATGTGATGGAACTAGTTCTAGAGGCCTTTTTCTCCTTGCCCAGCTGTGTTTTATGAAAGACATCTAGGGCCAAATACACTTCTGTTGTAGAGATGGTTGCCAGGAGCCAAGTTTTTTAGCAGAAAGTCTGGTTGAAAGGGGGATCTCACAGTGTCCAGTGGGATCAACTGATGAGACATCCTGAAGTTGGGTTCTTGTGGGCACGAGAGGTGCCAAGTTAGGACTGTCTTCTACCTGCATCAGGCAGCTGCAGAGCCCAAACCTAGGTCCATCCTGACCTGGGCAGAGGGGATAGGGGAGGAGAAATCAATGGGGGTGATGCCTTGTGGGAGAAGAGCTGGGGCAGTGGCATGGACCTTCAGGGTGAAGAGGCAGGATGGGGAGATTCCAGCACTCTTCAGTGGTGTCTGGTTTTTAAATATAACAAAGTTGGCAACCCTAGGTGTAAATCGTACCTAACATATGATTAACATGAAAATACTCCAGTTTATACTCGCTGAAGATCTGGCATCTACACTTTTATGTATAAAAAACCTGCAACTACTTTCAAAATGTATTATTTTTAGCTATGTAGCAAAATGTGTGCAGAAGATGGGAATGGCTCTATGAGGAATTCTTCATCTTTTTAAATTCTCTCAATATAAAATGCATCACTACATTTTCAAGATTGTTATAACTCAGAGATGCCTTGCTTTTAACAATATTTAAACAACTTGGTTTATTCAAGAAGCCAAATATATACACTGTACTTAAGTCTAATTCTCATGAATTTTTTCTTCATGTAGATTGTGTCATACATCTGGGAATAATCTTTCTTTGAACTCTGTATTCCTTATATTCAAACTTATAATTAGTGTTTTACTTTTAATTCTCACTATGATAATCTTGCTTTCAGAGGACAATAGGAGAGCACTCCTGTAGCTAATTTACTACCTGCAAATTCCTTTGGACTGTAAATAAAAATTGAATCTAGGTAATAAAATCTCTGGATAAGTTACTTTAACAGATACCATCTTAATTGGATAGAAGTTTGTTTCCATGTTTCCATCAATGCAATGATGGAGTAATACATATGACTGTTCTTATTTAAAGCAAACATAGAGGAGGAGAATCTCATGCAGAATACTCCTTGTATGTGACTAATATAGGTGGCACAACTAGACCTGCCTATTAAGCTTGCCCCAAACTTTCTATTTTAACACCCCATTTTCAGTTGCTTAGAACTTTGTCAATTTTAACCATCTTGGGTGAAATTTTAAACGTCTGTTTTAGGCTGAATTTTGATGAAAATGGATTCTAAGAATATAGCTAGGAAACAATACATAGGTGTACCCAAGTTACAAATTTCTGGCAACTTAAAGCTCTAGTTCCCACCAACTTTTTGAGAAGAGACTGGAAGTTTGCTGGAAGGGTGGCTTTTGTGTCAGGAATGCATCATTTGGAGTCCCCATAACTCTGCCCAAATTGGCCAACTTATAAAAAAAATTCAGTTCACACTTGCTTTGCAGGGATTTTTTCAGTTTTAGCGGATAACATCTCTGAAGATTTCTTCCTCACTGAGCATGCACAAGCCTCTCACAGCTGACCAGGCTGCTCATGCACCATCCCTACAAAGTGATAGAGCATGTTTCCCCCAGCTCTGGGCTTCAGGGACAGAGCCAAATTTCCCCTGTAGCCCTGATCTGATGGAACTCAGACAAAGAGCCTGCCTCCTCTGTGATCCCAGTGACACACCTACCCACTGTTGGTACCCAGGCTCTGTGGAGAAGGAAGCAATCTGATTTAAACACAGCAGGAACAAAACTTGGCCCATGGGGAGGGAAAGGACTAGCAAGACTGAGGCAGGAATGCTAGGAGAGGAGAGAAACTAGGACTAGCTAGGAAAAGAGATTGAGCAGTACAGGTGTGAGAGGCTGCTGGGACTGGGAGAGGATGCTGTGAAGGGGAACCAGGGAAGACAGGAATTGTTTGGGTAAAGAAACCAGGAACCAGTAAAGGAATTGCAGAGGGACTGGGAGCCATTTGGATGGTGTGGGGAAAACAATGAGGTTGGTAATGGAGTAGTGGAAAGGGGAGGAGACGGGGATTGGCTGGACAAGGAAACAGACTAGGAATCAGTGTAAGAGGTAACAGAAGTTGGAGGGAAGGGAGACAGAGCTGATTAGGAGATGGGATGTGGGAAGAGAACTGGGATTGCCTGGGCACAGAGAATTGGACAAGGGCTCAGAAAGGGCTGGCAGTGGGAGACTGAGATTAAAGGAAGAACCAAGAGAGAACAGTCTACATTTGATGTGTTACATCAATGTGGGGCAAGAAGCTTCAGCCTTTGGCCTGGAGCAGACAGCAAACCAGCCCTCAAATGAGTCAGAGCTAGGAGCAGTCTTGTCCCAAGACTCCTGGCTGGGGCAGACAGCAATTAACACAGTGGGGCTCTGACCCACGGGTGCAGGAGAGCAAGGAGCTGTCTTGACCTTCAGCCTTGGAACTGGAGCAGAGAGCATTCACAATCTGGGGACTCACCCGCCACCTTGGGGAAGCCATAAATAGGGCACAGGCAGTATCCTCCAGGGACATGACCGTGCATAGCTCGCACCACAGTCTGGAGTTCTGCAGTAGAGTGTGACATCTGCCTCCAGCCCAACTGAACTGGAGAGCTGTGCCTGGGGCCACCGCTCCTGCAGCTCCCATTGATCAGTAATGGAGAACTTCCTGTCCTGCTCCTCCACTTCTAACATGGGGCAGGGTGAGACTGGCTTGGATCTGCCCACCTGAGAGTATGAGGCAGTCCTCCCCTGTCAGGCTCATAGGGATGCTGCTCTGCCTCACCACAGGGCAGAAGAGCACATTCAGGGAAGCTGGCTTGAACCACAGTTAGCTTTACTACACATCCAGACTTATGTTTAGAATTAGAATTATGCTTACTCACAAAAACACCAATTCCAGTGAATGTTGTGACAGTATTGGATGCACAATGTATTAGGATATTGACTTCACTTTTCAAAGCAGAATTCTACAGCTATTCAAGAGGCCCTGTAGTTAGTTATCACCTGACCCACATAAATAAGGTGAAAGGAACCGTGGAAAACTATAAACATTGAGAACACTGCATTCATTCTAAAGGGCTGTAATCTGTCCCTTCTAGCAGGTTATCTACATTTTTCTTATTACCAGTTCTGGCATTTTGTAAAGTTACTGAACTTCATCCCATATCTGCAGCTGCCTAAGGCTGGAGTGGATTTTAGACTGCACAATTTGGTGTTTGGCTGCAGATGGGATTTAAAAAATATTCTGCTGAGTCAGACTAAATTTGCAAAGAAAACTCATTTGCATGAGCCTTCCACCTACTGTTTGGCTTAGCTACCTTCCACAGCTTGGCACTGTATAAGAGATTTTTTTTTAATGCAGTGTAGTTGTAGCCATGTTGGTCCCAGGATATTAGAAAGATTTTTTTTAAGTGGTTTTGACTTGCTGGCTGATTTCATACTAAATTAGCCAGCTAGGCATAAAGCCAATTTTCATGACTTCTTTACTGTGGAAGCTGATATGTAAATGTGTGTGCATATATATAAAATGTATTGTTTCAAACCCCAGGTTAAGGTCTTTAAAATAATCCCTCTGATTTTTAACATCTGGCCATGCTACAGGAATAGTACAAAAAAGATTATTATTCAAAGAATAAAGAGTCAGATATCTTCTGAATAAATGCTCATTGTTTTTTCAGTGGTTAGTGTTAAGCTTTACAAAACCTGACAGATTTTAATGCATCATAACTTTTGGCACTAGAGAATGCATGTAGTAGAAGGACCCCAGGAGGTGTAAGATTTGTATTTGGTTTCCTACAGTACCAATTAATGTTACCTTTGATACATTCTTATTAAAAAGAAATCTCAGGTGCATGACATCAGTTGGAATAGAATATTTATAATATCAGAGAGCAGCTTCTAGTTTCATAGGACCACATAGTTGTTTACAAAGATTCTGAATTAACAGCACAATCTTAGTCCTGTTATGCCGTCCTACTTCTGACAGTCCCTCCACTGTGTGTGTTTGCTGATGACTCACTTGTGTCATAAGCTGATTTAAAAACCTGGTCCTCAGAACACTTACTTGGAAAAGGACTTTAAAAGGAGACATTGGTTAAAGGAACTCAACAAGAGAGAGGTTCAGAGTTCCTATGAATTATATGGCAGGAAGTCATCTCCCATCCCCACTTTTTATAGCACACTTTAAGGTTCCTGCTATGGTTGCCTAGAGGACCTGGATAGAAAAAGAGGGGAAAATGGTGGAGGCCCCCTGGTAATTATTAAGTGAACACGAGGTATCCTAGACTGCTCACTTTTTTTCTGCTGGGCAGTCCCAGACATTTAATAATAAAGTTGCAACTAAAGCCATATCAATGTCTCCTGTCCTTCGTTATTACTAGACAATTGAGTTCAGGAAGATTACTTGTGTACTTAAGTATTGGAAGGATACACTTTCCAGGCAGGGACTGCATCTTTACCTGTTCCCGTGAAACACTGACACTTTTCGACATGCAAACCTTAAATTAATCTTTTTGTTTATTCATTTCCAGAATGCATAGAAAATTAAATGTAAGCATTTAATTCAAGCAATGCATCCCATGTGTTTTTGAAAGCTAAACAACTATTTCCATATTCATTTTAACTATCAAAAGTAATAAGTCCAAAAGTCCATAAACCCATTTTGCTAAACTTTTTTACAATCAGTTTCAAGCTACCTCTCTTCAAATGTGAGTAAAAGAGGGAAATGTTTTAGTGAAAATGAAACCATCATGATCTAATTCAGTACAAATAATTTCATACTAGAGGGATTTTTGTATAAAAGGTCACTTTGCCAATGAGCCAAATATAATTAGATTGGAAACAGCTAATTCAGCAAAGTATTGATGCCAAAAGTAATAATTAGAGAAAAAAATTAGTGAAACACTTATCAGCAGAAAGAATTCTTATTATGGGATGACAATATACAAGGGTAAAGAGATGTAAAATATCAAATGGTTGACAATGTATGCAGTATTTTAAAATAATTGAATAATTACAAAAATAGTCTTATTTCAATGTACAGATTACATTGCAGAAGTTAAAATCAGACTGCATTGGAATAATTAAAATGGCACTACTTGTTTGGAGATAAAAACAAAGGCTATTGAATTGACAAAGCTGTAAATGACAAAAGTATTCTTCCTGACAACACACAGTTTAAAGCTGTAAAGTACAATTATCTCAAGCACTAAGATGCTCATGTTAGATTCATATTGCATTTTCAACAAAAGGGCTCTGCTATTCTTTGTAGAGATGGGCTGCAATGTAAATAGGTTGGGTTCTGTGAAGTGCAGATCGCTCATCTCTCATGGAAATCAAGATCGGAGGAAAACTCAAACAAGACCAGTGAAAATCTTCAGCACCGGAGACTATTGCGAGCACATCGGATCTGTCCTCTGCTCTCTACACTGGTTTCTCAGAATACTGAGTGAAGTTCAAGGTCTTTGTCCTAGCTCAATGGCCTAGTCCTGTCATAATCAAAGGGCTTGTCTACATTAGACAGAAGATCAACGCTGCCACAGTTAATCTTCCAGGGTTCAAATTAGTGGATGTAGTGAAGACCCACTAATTCAAACTGATAGGGAGCTCCCATGAGCACCGGTAGTCCTGGTTGTCATGAGGAGTAAGGGAAGTCAACGGGACTGTGTTCTCCCGTTGACCTCCTACTGTGTGGTCAGCACCAAAACATGATTTAAGATACTTCAAATCCAGCTACGTGATTAATATAGCTGGTGCTGCATCACTTAAGTCAACTTTCCCCTTTAGTGTAGACCAGGCCTAAGAATTTCCCTGAAAGCTGCAGGATTAACACCATGGAAAACAAACACATTCCTCAGAACAATGTAACTCTCTGCCATAAGGAGAAAAGGTCATATATGTGGGAGACAAAGTTTTCTCAGGGGCTGGTTTGAGATCTTGGAATGCTCTCCCACAGGAATTAAGGACCTTTCCAAACTTCAGCATCTTCCATTCCAAGTTCAAAATGCTCTTCCTTTGATCTTTCTCTTACAAACACAGAGGCACGTGCACATTTGAAGGAACAGAGAAAGCATACTAAAAGATCACCTCACGGAAGACACAATTTTTCCCCTGGGGAGAGGATGAGAGTCACCTCATCTAACACTGTACCGTAAGGTGTGCAAAGTACAGGGCAGTGAGAACAGCGTAAGATTATGAATAGAAGCATCAACAATGTGTCATTTTTGGAACTGAATGCCAGCTCCATTACATTTTCTGACTCACTCAGTTACTCCAGTAGAGTACCACAATGGAAATATCACAGCTAGCTGAAATGCTGCAACAAACTTTTCCGGAAATCTCTCTTGGAGGAGGTAGTAGGAGTAACAACGCCATTCTTTAGAATGATATCACACTGGGAATTATATTGTCTGGTCAATAAGCTGACAGAGGCACCCAGATCCCACCTTTACTTACCTTGAATAATCACTCTGTGTTCCACAGACTGCCTGGCTTTTACTGCATTAATGTTAGCAGACCTTGCTCTTCCTTTTCCTCTCAGGTCATTCGGCTCTACTCCCAGTCACTTGGCATTTCCCCATTGCAGAGTCCTTCCATTCTAATTTTCAAAAAGCTTCCTTTTTCTCTGTTTACTCTCTCTCACCCTCATCCTAAGTGATTTCAGCTTCCCTTATTATGACCCATTGGATCCATTAACCTTCTACCTTGTTCCCTCAACTCCTTGTTTGACCTGCAGCCATGAATCAGCCTTCCACAGCACAGCCAGTTCCTGGAGCTTTGTCAAACATTGCTCCCTCCCCATGGCTTGAAGTGATTTTCATCATCTGTAAGGTTTACCACTTGATTCAAGGGCTTGGAGTATTCCCACTATACAAATTGTTCCAGCACCCTTGGCTCCCTCGGCAACCAATTTCTGCTGATTATCCTACTATTCCTTTTAACATTGTTCATACTTCCTTTTCTACCATTCTTCCAGCTAATTCTTCTGTGATTGCAAGTCCACCAATACCTCAGATTCCTCTACAGTTCTCAGTTGCCTGCTCTTTACCAACTCTCTTGCACCCACTGAATCTATTTTGGCTGAATTCTTCAACTTGATTCTTTTCTTCACTTTGACTCCTTTGGTCCTTCCTCTCACTACATCACCCACTCCTCTGAATCTAATTCTGGTTCATTCCTTTCCCCTCATCTCTGAATATTATTAAAGAAAAATTCCTGGACCATAAGACTTCTTCCAATACAAACTCATTTTCTCATTTTTAAATTGTGCCATCTTCCTTGCTAAGGAATTTTACTTCTTTTCTGCCTCGTTAAATGCAATACTTAAATCATGTGCCTCTTTGAGTTCCCTCTTCAAGCCCTTACTCCTTCTCTTTCTCCAGGATCTAACCATCTTCAGGGAAAAAACTGAGAAGATCTGATATGACCCCCTCTCCACCATCGTTTCCCTTCTTATGTTGTTTTTCCACCCCACTCACACACTTGGAAGTTAGTACACAACTTTTTTCTTCCAGTTATTCTACTCACTTCATATTACCACTGTCTCTCACCTTCTCCTTTTTTGTGGAGGCAGCTAAAATATCTGTTGAGGAAAGTTTGTTCCTGTATTTAAAAACACAATATTTGCTTGTTTTCAAATTTGAAACTTCTACGGAATTATAAACATTTTGCTGGAAGTGAAAGGTTTCATTCAGGAAGCAGTAGTACAAATTGAGAGAGAAAAACATTGGTATATAGCTGTAAGTGGTGCACACAGTTGCCAGAGCATCTCCATTCAATTGCTATTTCTTCCATTTGACTGACATTTGCAGATACTAATTGCAGAATACTTTACAATTAGTTAGGTCCCAGAAACAAGAAATACCATTTCCCTTCTTAACAGATGGGGAAACTGAGGCCCAGAGAGATCAAGTGACATGCCTAATGACACACAGCAAGTCAGTGCCAAAACCAAGGTTTTGAGACCAAGTCTCTGGAAACCCATGCCATTCTGTGAGCTATGAAAGAAGGGCCTGGATTCTGTTTTTCCTCATGCATCATGAGTAATAGTGTCAACTACATTTTGACAGATTAATCTTTATTACTGGCAATGAAATAAGAGGAAGAAAGAATCACAGCTTGATTTTCAGCTCCCATAGTGTGCTTGTAATGTTGGCAATTAGAAAAATCATCTGTTGACTTGTCAACTGAGAAAATTTTATCTGGAAATCACTAAGAAAGACAAATATGGAACCCCTCAATGTCCTTTTTACAGAGTCATTTTTCTGACTATATCCACACTTTAATTTGTCAGAGTTGCTCAATCCCACATGGATTTAGTTTCCCTGGAAACAAGTCTTTTAAATCACAGTTGAAATCGCCAACCAGACTGGAAGTGGAATTCAGTTAAAGAAAAAAAAATCATGTTTTTTTAGGGGTTTCATTCTACTAAAAGTTCCTAAACCAGATTTTTCTAGCATCCCTTGCTCTTTATCTATTACTCTCTTTTATGGGTGCTCACTGCCATTACTGAATGTATGGTTTAGCTAAAAACAAATTGCTAGATTAACAGCTAGAATTGGTTAAATTACTCACATGTTCTTTACTCCCAAATATTTGCCAAAATGTTTAGATAAATAATTTTCAGCTTCTGGGTTTATTCACAAACTGTTATTTCAATTATTTATTATACATCACTGGTCATTGTAATCTTGTGGTTCTGCTTCTGCCCCTGACTGGGTGACGAAGTGGAAGATCATATGCATGTTTACATGCAAATAAAGTCAACACAGTGTAGGGTATGATCCTGGTTGGTATGATATTACAGGAGCAATAGCACAGAGAACTGTGGTAATAGTCAAAGTGGTAATATTTCTTAAGTACTAACAAAAAGAAAACTTTTGAATTTAACCAGTACTTTTGTCTGCATTACATATCTGAATATTTTGATGGAGAACCGTCATTTCAGATAATTCCTATGAATGGAACAGGTTCATGAATTAGGAAGGATGTGAACATTATCAAACTAAAGAACAGCAGAGGGTTCAAACAACATTCATCAATACTCTTTTTGTAGCATTCGGTCACTTTCTAAGAGAGCGATGCTGACCAAGTTCTGCACAGATATTACAACAGTGACCAACAAAGGCTTCACAAATGTAAGGGACACTGAATGAAGTATTGTTATCACTGCACCTTGAAGACCATTGAGACAGATTTAATTGAGAGGAAAGGTAGAAAAACCTTCTTTTTGTCCTCCCTTTTCCTTAACACTCCACTACAACTTTCCCATTTATTTGCCTAGATAGTGGGCTAGATTCTTTGGGGCAGTCTGGCCGCTTTGAACTGCATTAAACTGTCATCATAATTTGGCACTAAAATCAGTTTAACTGAGCCAAGAACAAAAGCGGTGATAATAGTTACAGAGAGTTTTATCACTTCCCTATTCTAGTATGACAGAAGCAGTGGAAAGAAGCTGTGGTGGCTACAATATCCAGCATGTCACTGACCCTGCAAGTTCAGCCTTTTTTGGATGCTTTCAGCACAGGATAGACTAATTCCTGAAGCTACTCTAATCCCAGCTTTCCACAGAACTGGACTAGAATCAGTGCAACGGGGGCTACGTCTACACTGCAGAGTTTTTGCACAAAAACTTTTTGCGCAAGATTTCTTGCGCAAAAAATTCTTGAGCAAGAGCATGTCCACACTGCCATGTGCTTTTGCTCAAGAGCATCCATGGCAGTATGGATGCTCTCTTGCGCAAGAAAGCTCTGATGGCCATTTTAGCCATAGGGGTTTCTTGCGCAATACACCCCTGTTGCCCATCCACAATGCCTTTTTGCACAAGAGCTTTTGCGCAAAAAGGCTTATTCCTCATAGAAAGATGAATAACTCTTGCACAAAAAGCCCTGTGTTCTTACAATTTACTATACTTTTTCTTCCACAACAATGCGCTTGTAGTGTGGATGCTTTACAAATTTTTGTGTAAAACCGGCTGTTTTTGCATAAAAACTCTGCAATGTAGACGTAGCAGGAGTGCAGAGGCAATTTTTTCAAACCATCCTTTTGATTTAGTCTGTCTGCCGTTCAGCCCTACTTCTCTATGCATAACTGTCATAGGGTACATCTAAACTACATCCCTCTTTAGAAAGAGGGATGAAAATTAGACATATCGAAATTGCAAATGAAGCCGGGATTTGAATTTCTTGTGCTTCATTTGCATAATCGCATCATGGTATTTTTTCAAAAAACGCTATTTCAGAAGTGAAACCACGGTCTATACGTAGTTCTTTCAAAAAGAAAAGCCTTTTTCGAAAGATCCTGTAAACCTCATTTGTTTTGAGGAGTACAGGATCTTTCGAATAAGGCTTTCCTTTTCGAAAGAACTGCGTCTAGACTGCCGTTTCACTTTCAAAATAGCATTTTTCGAAAAAACGCCAATGATGCAATTATGCAAATGAAGCACAGGAAATTCAAATCCCAGCTTCATTTGCAATTTCGATCTGTCTAATTTATATCCCTTTTTTGAAAGAGGGATGTAGTCTAGACATAGCCATGTAGACTCTGCAGACCCACTGTTTATCAAAGCAGCACAGAAACACTTTGGGAAACTGCATCCAGTAACATTTCTGCAGCAAGTTCAGAGGTGAATATTTAGGGCCTGATTCTCTGCTGCATTGTGTAGTCATTCATACCTCTCTCTAGCTGTCACACTTTGTTTATAAAATTTATAAAAACCTGCCACAATTGCTGGTTTGGCAGCCTTGTGCATTCACTTTGCACAGTTCTAAATGCTTACACAATGAACAAGGATGCGAAGAAGCAGACTATTGATGGCAGCACAGTGACATGAAATTGGTCTTTAAAGCCAAAACTTGGTCTGCTATGAAATTGGCACCTAAATGGCACAACCAGTTTTTGCCCACTGCACCACAGCAACAGGAGGATGTTGTCAAGGCTACACCTCTGAAACATCAGTGGGAAATAGTATTAGAAGTTTTCATTCATGCCAACATCTGTGGGGAGATGAACTGTAATCTGACAAGCCAGGTACAAAGTGGGCTTCTTTTAAAAGACACAATAAAAATAGTAGGAAAAGAAATTAACTTGGGCTATGATCTTATAAAGAGTGACAGGTTAACTTAACTGTATGCACCCATCTATTGCAGGTTTGAGACCTTGTGTTTCAAAGACAAAAAATATACCAGCTGAAAGTTTGACCAGCATGGTTTGTTTTGTTGATCTCTACACACTTTCCCTCTACCCCTTAATTTAAAAAAATATATTATTATTCCTTTAATCATGTTCTGTACCAGCAGATATTGTAGACATAATGCACAAGGGATACAATGAGTACAAAACACTAAAAACTACAGCATAAATTCTGTCCAAACATGTATCAGGATCCCACTGTGCTAGCTCTGTAAAAAAACACAGAATGGAAAGATGGTCTCCTGCCCCAAAAAGCTTACAGCCTGGTCAGTATGAGTTACTCTCCTGAAGGCAGGATTTAGCTTCACGTGGATAACTATACATTTTCAATTACTGAACGATTACACTAACAAGAGGAGATAAATATTTCTATGTAAGTTTACTAAATAACCATTTATAAAAGACCACCGCATGACTCACCCATATCATATTACTGATTTCTTTAAAAGGACTCCTGAATAACATATAACATATTTAGAGCTGAAGCAATAACACAGACTGTGTAATTTCACATGGTATTTTTGGTTTAGAAATTAAACCCCAAGTTTGTTTGTTTACTGTGAGAGGAATAAATAAATAGAATCCAATATTCTTACCAATATTTTTACTGATTTAAAAACTCCCCAATTATTTTCATATTAATGGGGATCTTCAAAGACAGAGCAATTTTTACGAAGAAAATAATTCTACTATTTTTATCATGCAAAAGAATGTTAATTTATTCCTGAAAATTCCACCTGTGTCAAATTGGCTTCAGAGTGTGCAGAAGAATATTATAATTCCATACTTCCCCCACCATTCCTCTCCCTCCCCACACACACCTTTTGTTTAATTGAACCTCAGGGACTGAATGTATTTCTGACTCATCTAGCACACTCAGCTGGGGCCAAGGTGGGCTATGTAATGAAATTATTGTAAAGGCAACTATATCTAATAGGTCCTGATTCCACATTAGTAGAGAAATGGATATTGTAACAAATACCTGCAAATTAATGTAACAAGGGAGCCTTTTCTATGTTACATGACAGCTCTCAGAAAAACACCAGCCTAAATTCACGCAAGTAAAGTACAATTCATGATAGAGGGTGATAATTTATATTGATTTTAAGACAAAATGCATTAGAGAATGTCAAAGCCCTAACAGGGAGCCCCAAACATGATCAGATCATCAATTCAGTACTTTAAAAAAGAAGCAGAAGCAGCATTGTTTCCCCAAGATTATAACCTGTTAGGTTTGATTCACCCCTTCCCTCAAGACCCACGTGCATCTTGACAAAACAGATGGAGATTATGACACGCCATATTCCTTCATGGCCACTGCCTCTAAACCCTGCTGGCAAGAGTGGTGGGCTTACATTTTGGTGGAAGACACAATGTAACTCCCAGGCCTGGTCTACACTAGGGGATAAATTCAAATTAAGATATGCAACGTAGCTATATTAATTGCATAGCTTAAGTCAAAGTGTCTTACCTCAGATTTTGACGCTATCCACACTGCAGGAAGTTGAAGGGAGCACACTCGTCCTTTGACTTCCCTTACTCCTCATAGAAGCAGGACTACCAGCATCAATACGAGCACCCTTTCAGTTTGAATTAGTGTGTCTTCACTAGACCCGCTAATTCAAACCCCGGAAGATTGACTGCGGCTGCTTTGATCTAATCGATGGTATAGATGTGGCCTCAAAGACCCGGTGAAATTGAAGTAGCACAATGACATAGCCTGCATCTGTCTGGACGCTCACTATTCATAACTTCAGATCAGTAGGGAGCATCCACAGATTGGCTTTTATTGAGATTCTGGCATATGTGAAGCTGGAATTGCCTCATTAGGCTTCCAGCTGAACTGACTCCATTTTGCTACCCATCACCTGGTTTATATTTTTAACTGTAGCAGCTGAAAAGCAGAAATGGGGTTAATAATTTAGTTGTAGTCTCATCTAGAGCACTAGGAGCCCATCATGTATCAGAATTCCATTGCATTAAATGCTATACAAACACAGAACAAGCCATATAGAGCACAACATCTCAGTATAAATCAAGAGACAACACATAGCAATAAACAGATAGAGAAATACAAGCTTAGGCTACCATGTTTGTGTCAGGGCATCCAAACTCACCTCTTAGATTTACATGCATAGGAAAATAAAAGGTCAACTTTAAACCATCCTTGGTGACTTAAGCTATAGTATCAGACATCACTGAGATTTCACAAGCAACTCAGAATCTCAGTACTGGACGTGTGGCTGAACTTTTTCCAATGTCTTAGGTATATTATTTTTAAATTATGATGCCAAAATATTTCACTATGTCTGTATCCTTTTAATGGAATCAAATGCAGTTAGTTATGGAAAATAATTAAAACCTTTCTCATAAGTAAAAACTGTATTCCCTCCCTCCCCCCCCCAATTGAATTTATTTATTATATATTTGGTTTTCATCTTGTGCAAAGATGAAAAACAAGGATGGAACACAGCTAAAACACACAAGATGCATCTTTTGAAAATGCAGCAGGCAAGTCTCAAGAAGGTACTTATCTAGACTTAGAGGATCCTCATTTACCTGGAAGTTGAATTGGCATTGTTACCAGGTATTTGTCTTTCTCATATGCACAGTTATACTGATCATCAGATTTGTGGTCAGGAAGAATTTTCCCCCAAGGTCAGAAAGGCAGGGATCTTTGAGTTTTTACCTTCCTCTCTATACTTTACCTCTAGAGGTGATCTGGGTTTATTTTACTTAATCATTTCCCTGCTATGATAGAGGCTCTGGCATTGATGGAGCCTTTGTCTCTGTTGCCAGAAAGTCTATTTTGCTGAAAACTGAAATGTTTTGGTCAACTCAAGTCCCTGTGTTTAACAGAGGGGTATGTGTGTGAAATTTAATGCCCTGCAATATATAAGATAATCTGATTGTCCCTTCTGGCCTTAAACTCTATGAAAAGAAAACAAAGTCACAAATTTCCAGTGCATTTCTGGGCTCAGCATCTTTTGTGCTACAGTAATACTTCTGCTTCTCGATGGAGGATTTTATTTCATACACCTTACTCAGCAAAAACTCTGTTTGATAGCTTTGAAACAGCACTGTCAGCCAGAGCTGGGATAGTGGTTTTGGGCCAAAAATCTACTCCCTGGTAATTGGTACAAGAGAAATCATCATTCTCTCCCTTCGACATAGTGTGGCTTCTCCCAGGACTAGATAGCAAATGCATGGTCAGTTTGTACAGCCATGTAGAGCTAAATCTGTAGTAACAAGGGTCAGGATTTGCCTTTAAATGAATTTTAGCTGTACACTGCCTTCTTAAACAGGATATTCTGTCCTTCATGGATAAGTCAGAGCTTGCAAAAAAATCAAGAAAAACAATGTCCACCCACTTCCAAAAATATTATTTCAGGTTTTTTTAATGAGATACACGCAACCTATTACCTCTCTGAAACAATAGATGACTTATTCGGCATCTAAGTTATATCTAGTCTTACAATGAGTAAAGTTAACGGAGCTAACACTAAGTCTACACTGCAGTTATTCTTTAGGAAAGGTATGCAAATTGAGAACCATAATTTGCATACCTTTTTCTGATTCTTTTTTCGAAAGAGGCTTTTCCAACATTTTCCCACACGGGGCCAAATGTGGGAAAAACCTCCTCTTTCAGAAGAGCCCTTATTCCTCATAAAATGAGGAAAGGCTTCTGAAAGAATGGTCTTCTGAAAGAATGTGCCCACTTTTTCGGAAACTGATCCGAAAAAGCAGACGCACTCCCTGGACACAGCAAAGTTTTTCCGGGTATCCCAGTAAAACTCTGTAGTGTAGACATAGCCTAAGAGGTGTATGTTTTGTTTTGTTTTTTGTCAGCCCATCATCACACTGAGCATTAGCTTTTAAGTTATCCTTCTCTTGCCCAGTGCTTTTCTCCATGAATGAATGTGTCACACTAGTTTCTTCTGTTTACCGCATCCTATGATTTACTTCGTGTGTGACGTCTAAAATAACTAGATATATTTTACATTGTTATGAACAAATACAAGAATTGGAAACCTAGTAACTTGCTCGTTCTTGAAAAAGATGAGGGTTTATTAATTTTGTGGTGTGGAATAGATATGAGTAATAACTGTCTTATCCATTTATTACTGTGACTCATGATGGCTGCATGTGAAGCTAAATAGTTTACCCTCATTTGGTCCCAAAGGTGTTGTAACATTAAAGCCACCAACTACACTAAATTTGTGCAGTCCTAAACCTGGTCTTTGGCATTTCTGTTGTCAATCTACCTTTAACATCAGCTTTCTCCAACTTTCCCATCTTACAATAGTCATCTGTGAACTTTACTCTGGAAATCAAATCAAACACAGAAGCAAATTTGAGATATTCAGTAGCCATCATATTGTAACAGATCAATGGTCAGTGAAAACAGCTAAAACTTCCTAACTGTCATTCTCCATACCAGCTGAATAACAGAACTCAGCTCTTCCTCCAAAGGCACGGGCTCTTTTACTTGAGCTAAAATATCTTTAATGTTTAGTAGTTGTCAAGAGGTTACTGTGAGAGTCCACCCTCCTCTGCAACAGTTGTGATGTCTAGTGGCAAGTGTCCACCAGACCACACTTTCTCTCAGGGAAGTAGTGACTAATATCCACAATTCCAGGCAGTAGCACCTATGCTGGAGGCTTCTAGGTTCAAAAAGCAAGGGCAGAGAGGGCAGGGGTATCCAGTGGGTTCTAACCAGAGCTCCATGAAAAGAATCATCCCAAAAGGGTGTTGGTCTCTATGCTTCTGGAAGCATCCCATGAGTTGCTTCCTACCCTTAGGCCTGCCTTGGGCATCTTCTCAGTTGGCAGCAGCTCGGCCTTCCCTTTTGTCCCTGTGGTCAACTGGTTCTCCACAGCATAGACAGGGTCCTCAGCCTCAGCAATTCTTCTTCAGGAGCCTGCAGCACAAGACCACTCTCCTCCTCAACTAGCCCAGACACATCGGCTTCCTTTTATATGCTACATCCACAGGGAGTATGCCCAGAAAGTATGAGGGGAAGCATGTCCTTTTGCATCCACAGTGATTGGTTAACCCCTGCCCGATCAGTCTGGGAGTGGTACATCCTGTCACAATAGTACAGGGCCTATGCCCTGAATATCTTATCTCACGCTGTCATCATTATTATTTGCATTGCAGTAGCTTCTACAAAATCCTTCCCGTTGTGCTGACACTGAATAAAAGATGGAAAGAGCTTCAGCCTGACTAATCTAAGAGCATACCGTGGAAAGTAGAGCTGATCAGGAATTTTCTACTGGAGTGATTTTCTGATGTAACACCCCGTTTCTGCTAAATAAAAATTTTCCATAGAAAAATTGATTTTTGCCAAAAGTTTTTAACTTTCCATTGGGAAAATCAAGATGGACTATTGCACTGAGTCAGTTTGACCCAAATTGGATTATTTCTTTTTTGTGACCAAGCCAAAACATTGATCTTCAAATCAGTTAAAAGAATAAAACTGCATTTACTGATGGGGCATAATGTTATGGGCCTTGTCCATTTTCTACTACAGGGCAGGCTTCCAGGAGGACTACATGTCACACAATGCATTTCCTCTGTGTGGTGCATCATGGCAGTCTGGGTGCAATCACAGAGATGTAGTCTGCCCATCATACTTTGCACACAGGAGTAAGGCAGGGGGCAGAACTACAACTCCTGTAAGGTAATGAAGCAGTGGTCACCAATCAGTAGATTAGGATCTATTGTTAGATCCTGGAGTCTCTGATCCTGACTGGCTTGGCCGAGAGGCTGTTAAGTGCCAGCATTTCAGCTGCCTCTCCCCCCACTGCTGTGCTACTCCTACCCTCTGCCTTGGACCTGCCTCCTGGCAGCTTGATAGGTAAGGTGGAGGAGACTGAGGAAGGGGATGCTGAGATGTTAGAGCGTCCCCTTCCTTCCACCCTGTGCCTAATGTCCACAGAGTGAGTAGTGTTGGGCCTCAGAAAAGGAGCAAGGCAAGGGCTGAGGAAAGAAGGTGGGGCAAGTGTGTTTGGGTTTGAGCTAGATCTTGGCTGGTGTGATGGGGAGAGGCAGCCCCGCACTGAATCCGTGGGGCCCAGCCAGGGTTACCTGGCTGCAGAGGCCCTTCCCCCGCAGCCCTACCGAGCATGCCCAGGCTGCAGCTCAACTATAAAAGCCTGGGGAAGGGCTCAGTCTGGGCTGGCAGCCGGAAGAGAAGGACCTATGAAGGAAGCGCCTGATCAGCACCAACCCGAGACCCCAGGAGAAGCCATCGGAGACGCTGCGGCGAGTTGGGGCATTTCAGAGGCCGCCCGCTGAGGGGACGTCACCCCAGGGAGGGCAGCAAACCTGAGCAGTACGTAGGAAGTAGTTCCAGCGGACCAGGTAGGAAGTGGCCCAGGGCAGGAGCAGGAGCCGCCTCTCCCGCCCCGGGAACCTCAGCATGTTTTGGCAGGACTTCCCCGCTGAGGGAGTGGCACGCCGTCCTGTCACTCACAGGGCCCTGGGCCAGGACTCGGTGGAGTAGGGTGGGCCCAGGTCCCCCTACCAGGGGTACGGTCCCGCTATAACCCCGATCGGCCAGAGCAGGCCTTGCCTTAAAGGGTCATACTTTGAGACCGTGTTTATGGACTCAGGCCGGAGGGCCTTATCTTAAAGGGCCATACTTTGAGACTGTGTTTACTGATTTAGACCAGTAAACCAGTTCTAGAGGGCTAGAAGGTATCTGGGTTCATGGACTCGGGGCCCCTCCCTGTCCACCAGTGGGGGGCAGGAGGGAGCACCCCACCACAGCTGGTAATGGTGATCCATGGCCAACAGGAACTGCAAGCAGCCGTACCTGCGGATGCACAGGTAAATAAAGCATCTGGCAGCCCATCAGGAACTAATCGTGTTGGACCGTGTCTGGCCCGCAGGATGCTTATTACCCACCACTGATCTACAGAATGCTTCAATGAAGTTTTAAGTATTTGATTATAGCTTATTTATATGGTACCATCTTCCTCCTAACAACGTAAGCATTTGGTTCATGGCAGTATGTATAAAAGTGTGGGGTTTTTTTGTTTTGTTTTGGGTTTTTTTTGGCTAGATTCATTCATACCAGAAGGATATCAAGGCAATGCTCAAGAGAGCTAGGAAAATGTATCAACAACTTAAAGAAGTATTAAGTGAATAGTATTTGATAACTATGAAAGCTATGTTTAAAATACAGAATCCTAATTTTTTGTAACCTCAGAATTCATATGTGCTATCCAAAAGAACACTAGGTAATATTGGTCTAGTATAATACAAATGGGATTGGCATCTTCTTGAGAAAAAGAGGTCATTGATGCAGAGTACTGAAGAAAAAAAGTCAAAAAAAGACAAAACAGTCCCATTGTAGTGCTCACTAGAGGAAATCCTAATGATTGTAATATTTGATCACTCAGTTTTCTTACATATTCTACCATAATAGTGGGACTGGGATTTTTTCAATAAATTTCAAGGGTTGTGATTTCTACATCCTGAACTTGCAGTAAAAGTCTGAAATTCAATAACTTGTAATTTTTAAATATAAAAATAAATAATTTTTTATCCAAGGCATTTGAATCCATGTTTTCCTTCCATTTGGAAAGAAATATAAAATTCTTTCTGCTGGAAAAAACTGATGAGGAGTGTGTAAAATATTTAGTTTCAATAAAGAATTTATTGGCTATTTGAATAACATAACTGCTAAAATGTACTAAACTTGTGCCAAAAAGAACCTTTATTTAAGCATTCTTTGGAAATATAGCTGCATATCTTCTCTCCAAGTCTAAACACGTTTATGAGTCATTCTCTTGACTTAATATTTTGCACATTTAGGGCCAAATTCTCAGTTGGTATAAATCGGTACAGTTTCATTGGCTTCAATAGAACTGAGGGTTTGGTCCAATTAATCTTTAAAGTGTGGACACATATTACTCTTAGCATCCACCAGGATGTGATTTCAGTGCTTGCTTGTCAGATTCCTTCAATTTACACTTTGGCTCTCCCCTTTCAGATGATGTGATCCCAATAATTTAATGTAAAGACTTCAAATGGGTTTGGATCAGGCCCAGTATTATCAATTTGCTAGTTCATTCATCTTGCCTGGATCTGCTGACTTCCATTTTCTATCCTCCTCATTCAAACCCACTACCTATTTTCCCTGCCTCTCTATCTAAGCTAATCCAAGACCCATTCTGCTGCCGAAGAACTGAGCTGCCGCACATAAATCCACCCTCCTGTCATTATACTACCAGGTCTATGATGGATTATCAGATGATCTTGAACTATTCTTTTGGACTTGTTGCTCTATCCTAATTTCATATGCTCCCTGGCTTTCCCAGATAAAAGGCATTCTGATAGGCATAGTGAAATAATGAAAGATGCAAAGATAGCAGCTAGCCCAACCCCACATTTCCCTACAGAAGCAGACAAGTATAGAAAAATCTTTTAAGTATTTTGCTGATGTGTAAAATTCTGGAATTCCCAAATACATAGTTTACTAAAAACTACTTTGGAAAATGTTGCCTAAAATCACTTCTTCCATTAAAGTATTCAGAGAGGAACTTTTCATTTTCAGTGTCTGTGTATAAGAAAAAAAGTTTAGGCTACATACTTTGCAGATTAGAAACTTCTAATATCCTGCATTATTTTTTGGAAAATGCAAAGGAAAACCCAGGGACCAAACAGATATCCTCACAAGTGTTGTTTAATAGATGCTATTATCTTAAAGAATTGACAGGAAAGTTTGAGGGGAAAAAAATGAAACATTAATGAAACACAAACACTACTTGCCTAAGAAAAAAAATACTCAAGTCCCCAACAGAACGTCCAAAGAATAGCACAAAACAATGTGCGTATATATCCAAAGAATTATATCACACTTTGTAATATACATGTGATGAGATTTATTGTGAGCTAAAGAGTGAGAATAATATTAGGAATAATATTCCCTTACAGGAATAACGAGGGGAAAATCAAGTTCTGTGTATATGGAACTGAAGCAAAGGAATCTGAAGATCTGTTAAAGTGGAAGAGAATAAATCTGGTTTGATTTATGCCTGCTTTTGTTTTGTGTTCTTTTTATGTGTAGCCTGGGGAGCATCGTGATGATGTGCAGTGAGTCAGGGTGAAACGTGTATAAATACATGTACTGTCAATTTGCAAAGGCTTTTTTTTTTAAATGCCTTTCTGTACATTCCACACTGAATTGTGTTTCCTTTTGGAAAAACAGCAGATAACAAGAAAAGGTAGAGCTGACATAGAGAAGGGAAACACTCCACCTTCATGCTGTTTTCTTTCCTGCTTTTATGCATCTTCTCTACTCTTCTTAAAAGCGGAAATAATTGTCAATGATACTTGTTAATTGGCATTTTGATGCAATATGGTCCTACTGATGCCTTTCCTTTACATCAGGGGTGGGGAACAGGCCCATACACCGGAATTTCTGGGGAGTGTGTGCTTTTTTTGTAAATGTGGACCGCAATGGTTTTTTTTAAATAGAAAGGAGCATAAGAGAGGTTAGTGAAAAATTTGAGTGGAAACAGTGATTGGTAAAATGATTTTGTTATAACATACTAAAAATGTATACAGTAATAAAAAATTCAAAGAAATTATCTTCTGGGATCATGGTGGGCAGCGCAGCCGCCATGGTCCCCTACCCCCTTGGTCGCCGCTGACTACGGCTGCTCTACCTGCTCGGTGAGGCCAGTGCTGGGTGAGTGTGGGCGGGGCTTCCGGCCAGTGGGGGGCCAGGCCTGGGATGCTCCTCGTGGGTACCAGCACCATTCCCCTGGTTCTGCCGCGCTGCCACCAGCCCTGCCCCTGCAACACAACACTCTACCATCACCCTAACGTAGTAGTTCTCAAACTTTTTGGCCCATGGCCAACCTGGCTAAATTCAAACCTTTCTGTGGACCACCTGTTGCTAATGGAAACTCGCTGTTAATTACAAAATTACTCCTGAGCCATTTTGCTAGCGCTGCAGCTAAGGAGAATGGTTTAATTTAACCAGTAAGAAAAGAAATATTAATTTAAATTATTAAACAGACTAAGCACTTTAACTTTCCCATGTTAGTTTATCAAACTGCATCTTAAATAAAGTAAAATATTAATTTATGTCCAACACAAAAGGTTTCCATGGTTTTTTTTTTATTTATGGCAGGGGAGGGGAATCTTTTTTGCGTCAGGGGCCACAGTGAGAAGCAAAAAAAACCCCCAACCCTTCCAAACCACCAACCTTCAGTGATGTGGCCTCCAACTGAGATGACACTTCACTCCTCTGGTGCTCCAGCCCCACTGGGAGAAGGGAGAGGGACAGGACTGAGGTTCAGGGCTTCCCATAGAATCATAGGGTTGGAAGAGACCTCAGGAGGTCAGAGTCCAACCCCCTGCCCAAAGCAGGAACACCACTAGATTTACTCCTCTGGGGTTCTAGGGTTAGTGGATTTTGTGGCCCCCCTAGGCTCTGAGGTTGGGACAAAAATGGGGGGTTCAGTGTGCGGGACAGGTCTGCCAGCAACTGGAATGGGAGTGTAGGATGTGGGTGAGAGGTGAGGTGCAGGAGGGGGTGAGGGTGCAAGGTTTGGATGGTAGGTAGGGTGCAGGGAAAGGCTGTGAGTTGGGTGTCTGGCCAGGGGGAGGGGCAAAGCAAGGGAAGGTGCAGTGTGTGATACAGGAGCAAGGGAGGGTACAGAGGCAGGCTGGGGGTAGGGTGTGTGACCAGGGGGGAGGATGCAGGGTCTCGGTATGGGGGTGTACATTAGGGGGTTGGGGGTGTGGGGATCTGGGCATGAGGGGATGGGGGAGCACTTATGTGCCTGCATGCCCCATGCTGGTCCCAGGCACAGCCTCCCACTGCTCCCATTGCCTGGATTCTGGCCAATAGGAGCAGTGGGGAAAGCCTCCAGGCAGCGCGTCTGAGCGCTGTTGTTCCCTCAGCCAAGGAAGGGGAGCGGAAGCACTTCTCCATGAGCCAGATCACTCAGTGAGGCTCGAAGCTTTCTCTCCCCACCACCCCAGGGGAAAGCTGACGCTGGCGCTCCAACCTCTGCTTCAAATCCAACGATTGGAATCCATCAATTCCAAACTTATTTGGGATTTGAGTTCATCCCAGTCTAGTCCTGAGTTAGGACAATATGTAGGAGTCCCCACAGAACTTTGAGCCACAGATCACGGCCACTTCTCCCATGAAGCAGAACTTCATCAGTTCCTTTCTATGCAGAGCTCAGAAAATATAGACAGCAACAAGATGGGCCCTTTTGCTCCTTAGATATGGGAGGTTCTCTTAACATTTAACATTTTGGTATTAAACTCCTACCATTTTGCTCTTACAGAAGGACTTTGACCAAATTCTTTGACATTACTGCTCAAGTGTTGAAGTTAAGTACATTCTTCAGTTCTGTGCTGGATCAGAGCATCAATACTCAGAAAATGACTGAAAAAAATTAGTTGGTTTTGGAAGCATGCAGCTCACCTTACAAATCCAGCCAGTACCTCAATTTCCACACTTGCTAAGTCCTTCTACCAAACTAGGAACTCTTCTTCCAGGCTTCATTTCCGTATCCATGACTTTGTAAACATTCTCCTTATTTCTCAGGGGTCCACCACCTTCATGGTAGACTTCTAAGTTATCCTTGACCCAGCATGTCTCAAAGCATCTTGCCCAGCTCCTTTTGCAGACTTCTGTTTCAAAACTCAGCCTTTTGCCTTGTCAGAGAGACTTACACTAGATCGTGCCATCTCCCTAGCTCTCCCGGACTACAGAAAGCAGGCTCTTCTATACTCTACATATTACTTAACAGCTTACAGTTCCCATAGCTCCTGTGCAACAATTTCTGGGATTGCACTGTGTTATGTGGTTTTTTTTTTTCCAGAGGTAGCATTACAGAAGTGAGCTGAATTCCAAATTATCTTCAAGGGTCAGTTCCCCTGTGACAGGTTTATTTTCTATAAGTCACCACAAACCCCTGATTTTTAAAAAATCTATTCAGCTTATGCCAGATGTGAATCAGGAAAGAATTTTAATGGCACAAACAGGAAATTATTCATAAATGTACATGCCAGTTTTGCACCCCAAAGTAAAAGTCGGGGGCTATGCACTTATATAGTTTTTTTCAATTTGCCTTCTGGTTTATGTGGCTTTAGGGTTTGTGTGCCTCACTTTTCCTTTGCAACCATGAGGGCTACAGACTTCTTTTTTCTTGTTTTAAAATGAAAGCTGGGGTTTGTGATGCAAAGCTGGGACTCTAAGATTAAACACTCTAAACAGCTTATCTCACAATAAAAACCTTAAAACTTATCCACACTATCATGATGATATTATTCTATAATTTGCTATGTGAGATACTAAATGTAAAATGGTGTTAATCGCATATTATCATAGTAATTTTTCAGTGTGGAATGATGCAAATTGCTAAAGGTAACCATGATGTTGAATAACTAGGAAACCTAGCAGGTAGAAGACTACCATATATTCCTAGACATTCAGCAAATATCTAAATGGAAATTTGTTTCAAATTACCAGTTCCTAGAGGTTCATGTTGAGAATTCCAGTATGGAATTAATTCATACTTCACTGCCATAGTATCTCTGAACATACACCCTGAACTTGTTGAAGTGCAATGGTCAAAATGAATTTATAAAATGAATTCCCATTTTGTATCGTATAACAAATTATTTCTGTTTAACTGTGGGTAAGACACAAAACACATCTACCCACTTGAAAAGGAAAGCTTTAGCCAATTTCTCCTCCTAGGTCCCAACTTTGTTACATAACTGACAAACACAGATATATTGATTCCATAAGCAAATGAAACTATGTAGTTATGCCCTGCTAATGTACCAGTAAATGCTGAATTTAATTCCTAGATTCACTTATAGGTCAGCATCACCTCAGGATAAACTGGATATCCCTCTGCAAAAATAAACACCTTTGCTTTTGCTCATTGTTTATTTTTCTATGTGTGTTGTCTCATCTTTGCATTGGTGTATCTCAACCTAGGAGGACGAGACCACTATCCTGTGACAGCTTTTGAGTCCATTGACATTACTATTGTTTATGTTTCCTTCCATCTTACACCTCTTGACTCTTTTGCGATTTTCATGTTTGGAGTGGTATTATCAAAGGAAGTTGGGAATTACCAGTGTCTCAATTTTGTTTTTCATCTGATTCATGAAGCACTTTTTATAACGTGAAAAGCAGTTCATGAATTGCTTGAGAGACAGCAAAAGAATAGTAGTGCATCTATTTCCATACAAATGGACTCATTATTATGCAGGCTGGTGATAATTTATGAGACTGGATTATTGTCTGCAAACAGGGGTCCTGCTGGCAGGGTCCTTCTGTTTACAGTCAGGAAAATGTGATTTCACAGTTGTTTTAAAATATAGTTTTTAGATTGATATGGTGCACCTAATTTTGACCCACCAAAAAACACTGATTAGACTTGGAGTTTTCTGAAGACATCCAGAGGCATTTTAATATTAGCATACAGTATTTTACACCATCTCAAAAGTATCATCTTGGAATGAGGTAAAATGCTACTTCATGGAACACTGAGAATCATAGGAAGCCACATAATAAAAATCATAGAGAGGGTGAACAGGGAAAATGTTTTGGAATAATACGAATGTAAACAAATACTCTTTACATGATCCCAGTTAAAATAGATACATTTACAAATCCCGATATAATTTCTGATCATTATTTTCACTCAGCTACTTCATGTATATTAAACTTTTTTGTTTCATCATCTATATTTCAGATCATTCTTGTCTCCCCCTCTTCCTCCCCCCCCCCCAAAAAAAAAAACCCAAGAGGATTGAGCCTTAAAATGTTTTGGAGTTTGCGTCTGGTTTGGATAAACACTCAGGCCATGTCTACACTAGGAAACTATTTCAAAATTACTACATTTGACTTAAGAACTCCTGATTTAACATATTCCAACTAGTGTGTCCTCACTATGGGGAAGCATTGAAATTAGTCCAGGCAGGCTCTGTTAATGTGGATGGATGCACTATTTCAGACTTAGAGACAGAGGAAGCGCTCTGGGGAGCTGCAGGAGGTCTCCTGGAGGCCAGTCAGTTCAAACTAGCAGCACCGGAGCATTCACACTAACGTTATTTTGAAATTACTATTTCAGAATTAGTGTTACTCCTTGTGAAAAGCAGGAATACAGAGTTTGAATTCTGCAGCTCGTTATTTTGAAATAATGGGCTTGGTAGTGTGGACGCACCACTTACAAATTCAAACTTGGGTGGGGGGCGTTATTTGGAATAAAGTCCTACTGTATACCAGGGCTCAAAGATGAACTTTGTCTGAGGTCTCTAAACTTCTTGGGCCTTGAAGAATTAGGGCCTTGAAAATTCAGAGAAACAAAGCAACTCATTTGATTTCTGGTATTACCCAACTCTGGTCATGACAAAGCCACCACAATAGTTGTGCTTTAGTATTTTGGCACTTCTGGACAGAATCTGGACGTGCAGAGATTCTTAGCTGATAAAAGTCAATGTTAATGGAGTTTAAATAACTTACAGCAGCCAAAGCCCCAATCCACTATAGATAACACAGGCCAATGACGAATCAAAATACCACTATTAGAAATCATTCATAAAAGGGATGTTGTGTTCAATTCCTGAAATTAGCAAAGATTCAGAGAAGTTGAGGTGTGTTTTGTTTTGTTTTTTTAAATCCATTCATTCGGTTCCAGTATCTAATATACAATGAAGAAGATTCTTGTCCAAATTCTATACCATAATTGCAGACCCCTTCAAACTGGCCTCTAAATGGGAAGAGAACTCCCGAGAATGCAATAGAAATGTTCTTTGTTTTATCAACTTCGCCAAGCACAGCTATTTATAAATGTAATTGCTGTGAGAGGACAGAGTACGGTAAAGCTGCTAGCATTTAGATAGTTCATTGTATGAGTGCATGTGTGGTTTTTTTAATTTTGAATTTAATTTTAATTTAAATTAGCTTCCAAGCAGATGGAGAAAATCTGAGTTATGTGGGATGAGTAAAACATTAAGAGACAACCAAGAACGCTATGAGCATTGGCATTATTGGGCACAGAATGTAGGAAGGTGGACACCCCCACCTTATCATTTTTATATCCTTATGGAAATAGGATGAAAGGGATTTATATAACTGAAATGAAATCACTAATGGGTATAGACAAGTAATTCCAGTCCTCTTTATTACTATCATCTCTCTGGTGTGAAATATTCTTTGTTAATGATCAACATACACATAATTATCAGTGTAAATTCTTTTAGGATAACTAAAATATCTGTTGGTTTTACAGCTGAATTAGGATGTAATTATTAAACCCTGTATTAAAGCCATGTCAGCTATTTAGGGATCCTTATATTAAGGTGCTGGAGAAGAAATACAATCTTGAACTAACAGAGGACTGTTCCACAATCAATTTTCTTTTACTTCCTCTGCCTCTAACAGGGAAAAAACCTCTGCTCATTCATAATTTTTCATTTCATTTTGTCAGGTATGTCAACATGCATTGGGCCTTCCGTTTTGTCTCAGTAGAATTTTACATTTCTGTTAGTTTACAGAGAAGCTTTAAAGAAGTCACCAATGTTTAGGAAAAGTTGAAGGTGGGTGACACTATCCTTGTCTCTTCTAGCATGTTCTTGATGAGCCTGATCTAGCCCCCAGTAAATTACGTAGGAAAAAGTGCACTGATTTCACTGGGAGTTGGATCAGGTCACATGTATGCTATGTAAAGGCATATCTGCAATGCAATCCAATTTCTTTGGATTCCTATTAACCGAAGTTCAGGCTAACTCAAGTTATGTTGACTGAAACACCATTTCTCCAGAGGAACTAAATTCTTCAGGGGATGAAACTTCTGATTATTCAAACCCCTGAATTTACAAAGGCATTGGCTGACACCCTAATTATTCTAGAAGTCAGGATTATACTAAGCACATTACTGTGTTGTAACTTAAAACTGAGCCTCTTTTTCAGTGTTATACTTTACTCTTTCTGCTCACAATGAATTTCCTGTTTATTAATCCATAGTTTTTATCATTTTTCTCTTTCCTACTTAAAAAAAATGGTTGACTCAAATGTTAATGCCAAGCAAACTGATATGATTATGTATTCAATTACAAATAGCTCATTATAGCAGCTAATGGGTAAAATTCACTGTGAGAATCCCTGCTCACAGTATGGCTCCTTACTGAGCCCTGAAAAAGAAAACTGCATTCTGTTTTCACAGTCCAGCCAGCAGTCTGAAATTTCAAAAGAAGAGCACCTTCTCTCCATGTATAAGCTATGAAATTTCAACTGCCTTTCTGAAAAGTAGTGTTATGAGATGGGCATAATGAGAGAGAAATGTAAGGCAGATTTAAACTCCACTTTGTTACTAGTTTCATAATAATCAAAAGGAAGAATATTTTAATGTTTAAAATGCTGAACTTTTTTGCAAATGTTTAACTCACTTTCTTGTGAGTTAAAATCTGGTATTAAAATAGGATACAAATACTTTAGAATCTTTAATATTTGTTTCCCACTGGGGCCACTTCTTCAGTGATGTCACTTTTCAGTGAGAGAGGCACCATAAGAAATGGCTGTTACAGCTGAACATTTGATTTTAAACTATGTCCTAATGTAAAAGGATTCTTAACTTGTGAACTTTCAGTCTTCAAGGCACAAAAAACAGGCAAACTCTTCATTTTATGATGAGTGTTTTCTTATCTGAACAGACTGCCTCCATTACCACAATATCCGTGCACCTCACAATCTTTAATATATTTATCCTCACAGCAGCCTTGTGAACTAAAGCAAGCATATTTCTCCATTGCACAAATTGGGGAACTGAGGCACTGAGAGGCTAAGGGTACGTCTACACAGCAGGACTAAAGCTGAATTAAGCTACGCAACTTCAGCTATGTCAATTGCGTAGCTTAAGTCAAAATAGCTTAATTCGGCTTTTGGTGTTGTCTACACAGCAGGAAGTCGAAGGAAGAGTGCTCTCCCTTCAACTTTCCTGACTCCTCATAAAATGAGGGTTACCATGACTTGGAGTAAGAAGTCCTCTAATTTGACGTTATTTCGAAATAAAAGTTTGGAGTGTAGACGCGCACTATATTATTTTGGAATAATGTCAGCTATGTTATTTTGGAATAATGCTGCTGTGTAGACGTACCCTAAGTGACTTGCCCAAAATGGCGTGAAGTCTGTGATGGAGCAGGGAATTGAGTCTGCAAACTCCTCAACTGTCACAGAAACACTAGGTCACCCTTTCTTATCATACTTGAGGAGAGAAATGTGCTTTACATTTGATTAACTCATTTTAGTTCAATGAAAAATTAATCATACTTAGGTTCTTGCACCATGCTCTTGTATTCTGGTTTTTCTGCTACAGTTTTTTTAAAGGGCTCTGAGGAGGGAGAAACTCATTCAGAAAGTCAGTACCTGGCAAACAAACAACCCCCACTCCTTCCCCTCCCCGCCCCCCCCCAAAAAAACGCCCAGCAACAAATAGTAATGGAAAAGGCAGGTTGTCTCCAGGCATCATTTGGTTATACCAACCATAATAAGAAAATTCAACTCACCAGACCACTGGATGGTTGACTTGGGAGTTTAACAAGACCTGCCAAGCCATTTACATTATCTGCTGTGCAAGTGTCAGAAGAGAAAGAGAAGATTGAAGTCTGAAGGGATTTGGTCTCAAACAGAACAATAGAATAGGGGGAAAGGGAGTCATATGAAAACAAATAAAAGAAGAATGTGAGTGGATAGAGGAAGATGAGAGTGAATATTTCAACTGAAAACTATGATAGCCAGATAATTTATATTAATAAATCATTTAATGCATAATAGAGTTGGGATTCAGGTGCAAACAGATGCATGGTGAATCTTTTAAATTTTTTTGTTTTCTCTGTAGGTTCTTATGAAGCCCCATCACCATTTATGTCTCACCATCAGTGATGAATGTATGCTCACAATATCCCTCAGAGGATTAGTCAAACTTTACAAATGGGGAAAGAGGTACAAAGACTAAATTACTTCCCAAGGTCCCACACAAAGTTTGTTGGTAGAACCAGGAGCCCATATCAAGTCTAGGAAGAATCTTGACCACTGGAACTCTCTATTCTGATCCTACATTGAGCTCCATATTGGCAGACATTTACCTTTTCATACAAATGAAATACAGTGATGGTATTTTAAAAGTGACTTCCATTTTGAGAGCTATCCAGAGTTCCAGGAATTTTCAAGCCTAGGTACATCTTACAGAAAAATGGAGGCTTTTCCAACAATTAAAATGCAAATTTTTAGAGTCACCTGATTAGCGCTCAGCTAACTAGACCCAGCTAATTAGATCATTTTGAGGAAAATAGATTGGTATATATGTTACAAGAGATGCAATATGTATGTAACTACAGCAGTTCTTTACCCGGAGCTCTTACTATAAAACCTCAATATTTCCTTAATATTTGTGTTTGTTTATCTGATTTTATTAATGAAAAGGGCCTTTATTTGCATCAAAATCATTTTGCAGTTCTTAAATGTTTTAAAAATACTAATAATTAATTGTATTAATTATTGTATTACTATTTTAAGTTAAATCTTTCTTAAATAGAGTTCAAGCTGACAGTGTGATTTGCTGGGGTTCTAACATGCTACACAAATTACTCTGGGTGAAATCCTGGGACCAGTAGGTGTTTTGGCTCGATTTCACCAGGAGCCAGAATTTCACTTACTGGTTTTTTTTGTAAGTTATAGCTCTTAAAAAGCCATGACATGCTTTATCCTTGCTAACGAAGTAATAACATTTTGTATTTGGTAGTTAATCTCCACAGACCGCTGTGAGGTAGGTCACTACTTTTAGTCTCATTTTACAAGATGTGTAAGACAGACACTAAGGATAAGTGATTTTGCAAAGGCCACATACCAATGAGTGCTGAGATCCATTGTGGTGCACGCACTGCACAATGTTATCTGAAAAAAGTAAGGATTACTGACAATTCCCCCTCCCATATAATCCTCCATCACTCACTGCCGTCTCACTTGATTCACATTATCCACCCAATGTTAATTTTGCTGACTTTGATCTTTAATGGAAAATAACAATTTGTTTTTCTAAATACGTGTCTACCTCTACCCTGAATTACTGCAGTGGCTGAACACTTCCAAAGTAGTTTTGTCCCCTTCCCTCTTGCATTCCCCTTCTCAAATGGCTTTAGCCCCATGAATGTGCCTTCCTTGCCAGCTCCACTCTATATTCTGCAGAACTACAATGGTCCAGTTCATGCATATACTCCCCTGTCTTTATTTTATCCACACCTGCACCTCTCTCTGAGACCAGAGACCTCTGTACCATCTCTTGAAAGCACTCCCAAGTTGACTACTCCCAGCTCATCTCTCTCTCTCTGTACCCTTGTAGCCATGTAGCTAAAATGTAGCTTTATGCAGTATAGAATCATAGAACACTAGCCCTGGAAGGGACCTCGAGAGGTCATTGAGTCCAATCCCCTGCCCTCACGGCAGGACCAAGCACTGTCTAGACCATCCCCGATAGATGTCTATATAACCTGCTCTTAAATATCTCCAGAGATGGAGATTCCACATGTGCCTCAGTGTACCTTACCAGCCATCCTTTCTGGCTAGCAGAAAGGAACAGCTCAGTGCTGTTGGCAGAGATTCATTAAGCAGACTGTTTGTGTTCCCTATTAATATTAAAGCAGGAATAGACCAAAAGGGTCTTTTGGTCATTATTGTCACTTTTTTACCATTAGTAGTGTTTTCTCTCTCTATCTATATATAAAAAAATTTCTGTTGGATGACCATCACACTGCATCCCACTGCCCCCTCTGCCCTCCGCTGCCATGCCTCCTCCCTTCCTCTCCCCTCCCTGTGCTGCAGGGCAGGAGCTGCATATATCTCCTCTCTCCCGGGGGGTGGGGGCAGAGCTGTAAGGCCTTCTCCCTTCCCCCTCACAGAAAGGTTGGGAGCCGCGTACCCTCTCCCCTTGCAAAGGGGGACCAGAAGCCATGCAGCTTCCCTCCTTCCTCCTCCCGGGGTGGGGAGGTATGCTGGGAGCCATGCAATGGGATGCTGGAGCCGCATGGTCTGCCTTCCTCCCCCTCCCTGGTTCTCCTGCAGCATCCCCTGCTTTTGCACCTTCCCCACTGGCCAGACACCTACCCCCAGCCTGCTCCTGCACCCTCCCTTGCTCTTGCACCCTCCCCCTATCCAGACACCTAACTGCAGCCTGTTGCTGCACCCTCTCCACAGCCAGACACCTACTCCCAGAGAGAGGGGGGTTGGCGAGCACAGCAAGCAGGGGGCACAGCCCCCTAGTCTTCTTTAATTTGAGAGTGTAAGCATGTTTTTTGTACTAGATCTGTTTTTACAGAAGCAACTGTGTATTTGCGTAAGTGCAGAATTAGAAATGTGTGTTAGAAGATAAGTGTGAAGGCCATCACTGGACCAGATGCTTTAAGGGGGAGCCAAGGACAAACATGAGGTGCCAGGAGATTGCTGTATACCCCTAAAGAGATGTGGCTGAAGGGCAGATTGATAACTTGAATGATAAGGCAGCACCTATCAATTGGGGCAAGATAGCTGTTATAGAAAGAACTTAAGAAAACAGCACTGGTCAAATGGTGATTGATTACAGCATGGCAGTGCAAAACTTGCTGATCTCAATCAGGGCTGGCCCAAGCCATTTTGGGGCCCCGGGCCCCGGGCGTGTGGCGCTGCCCCCGGGCGCACGGTGCATATGCGGGCCTGCCCCTGGGGCCCACGGGCCCGCCCTAGGGCACACAGCGCATGTGTGGGCCCGCCCCCGGGGTGCACGGCGCATGCGCGGCCTGGCCACAGCCACTGGCGCGCAGCCCGGGGCCCACCCCTGGGGCACACGACGCATGCGCTGCCTGGCCCAGACACTGCTGCTGGCGCCTACGCCGGGCCGTGCAGGACCCCGCGGCCGTGGGGGGAAGGGCGCTGCTGGTCGGTGCCGCGGGGATGAGGGGGGCCGGCGCTGCTGGAGCCAGGCACGTGGCGCCGGCCTGATGGCAGCTATAAGGGACGCCGCACGCCCCTTACAGCTGCCATCAGGCACCCCCCATCAGTTGGTGTCCCGGGCAGCTACCCGGCTCGCCCACCGCTCAGTCCGGCCCTGATCTCAATGAAGGAAAACTGCCATAAAAACGAAAAACTTAAAAAAGAACAAATAGTCTTGCAGCACCTTAGAGACTAACAAAAAATGTATATGGCTTTAAGGTGCTGCAGAACTATTGGTTGTTTTTTAAAGTTTTGCCAGTTAAAGACTAACAAGGCTACCCCTCTGAAACTTTTGAACATGCTATAAAAATGGGGCTGCTTTACCACAATATTTGTATATGTCTTGCCAAGATTCTGGAGCATTGGTTCAGATCTACAGAACTCCACTCCTTCCTATCCGTAATCAATCTGGTTGGCCACCAGAGATGTGGACTAGTAAATATACTGATTACTGGGATTGTGTGTGTGCGTGTCTAAATAAGCATATGCTAGCTGCTTCAGTTTTTCATTCTTAACAAACAAATTGCCTCTTACCCAAAAAACATCCTGTTTTGTTTCTTACTAGCATAACATCCTAACCCTGGTAGTTAAATACTGAGCATATTTTCTCATTGGGCTGAGACAGAAAGAATTTTCTCCTTTCCTTAGGCTATGTCTAGACTACATGTTTTTTTCTAAAAAAGTGGCCTTTTTTCAAAAAAACTTCACCTGCGTCTAGACTGTCGCCGTATTCTTTCGAAATTAAATTGAAAGAATGTGGTGGTTTTTTCGACTGTGGTAAACCTTATTTTACAAGGAAGAACACCTTTTTTTGAAAAGAGCTCTTTTGAAAAAAAGCATTCTTGACCGCAAACAGGGCTTTTTCAAAAGAGAGCGTCCAGATTGCCTAGGTGTTCTCTTTCAAAAAAGTAGGTAGCTTTTTCAAAAAAGTTGTGGCTGTTTAGACGATCTCTTTTGAAAGAAGCTTTTTCAAAAGATTCTTTCAAAAAAGCTTCTTTTGAAAGAAGCATGTAGTCTAGACATACCCTTAAAGAAACTGTCTTCTTTTTCAGCCTCTGCTATAATGAGTACCTAGTTAGTTTCTTCCCTGCTTAACTTATTGTGGGGTATATAAGGCCCATGGTGAGATCTTTAGACTCCTCCCAAAACTTCACCATTCTCTAAGGCAAAAAACACATTATTTCTCAACTCCCCTCAGCAAGACTAAAACCAAAAGAACTATAAAGTTTATAGGCAAATCATTTTGTAGGTATGAGCCAAAGTTCTTAAAATGTTCAAGAAACCAACAAGGACGCTTGTAGATTTCCATATTTTTAAAAGTAAATTTTCTGCTTTTTTTCCCCCCAGACCTCTCAGAAAAATTCTCCTTTGGGAGGACATATCATGTGTAAATACAATGAGATTAGTTTCTCAGGAAACTGGCCGTGGGACAAGAAGTGGGGATTAAAAAATGTCAGGTTTGCAACAGCAAAGCTAGTTTCCACTTTAAGCACAGAGAAGCTACTTCAACTCTGCAGCACTTTGCATTTTATTTCATAGCTCTAGATATTATGCAATTAACGTTAACAACATCCCTATCTGATATGTAGCAATAATGGTAGGACAGGTTAATTAACTTCCAGATAACCAATCAGTGGTCATACCTAACAAAATCCAGAAGTCCTGATGCCAAAACTTATGCTCTAAACATTAGACCCACTGCCTGTCCTTTTGCTAAGTATTTTTAAAGTTCACCAGTCGTGTTCCTTCCTTTATTTTGTGTAGTATAGCCAAGTGTCCTTGCTGGGTTTCAGCAGACCATGCTATTTTCCAAAGAAAAATGGAAGTCTGAATTCATAGGGTTTTCACTTTGTTAGCATGGATCTCAACTACATCTATCTGGTCAGTCTGTAGATCATGCTGTTCAAAGGAGGAGCAACAAAGTAGGTAGCAGTGTGTTTGGTTGGTCATTTAAGAAACCCTTGGAAAAACTTCTGCCATACCAACATTTTAGTAGAGATAATCACAAGAGATAGCCGGGCTCACAGAATTATTATAGCTGGGCACATGCTGTTCAGAAATAAAGGCAAAAAGAATGTTTTTGTGAGGCATGAGAGCCTCTGGCTACCAATCTTGAAATTGTTTATGATCGAGATATCTGCTACTAATATTGTGGCTCACAATAGGAGGTAGCCATGCATGTGATAGGAAAAGTCAAATCCCCACAGGTGTGCCTGAGGAGGTTATGTGCATTTGTTTGTTTGTTCATGTTTTTACAGGAGGCAGTCTCCTGTCTTTTGGGAGCTCTGGAGTCATCCTAAAACACACAATTGCCTTGTACAGTATGTTGACAAGGTTTAAGGCAGCATGTACCTTTAAAGGGAGGTATTAGTTTAGGAGATGGGATTTTTTTTTTGTTTAGTTTCTCTGAAGAAAACTTACTGGCTTTTGATTATAAATTGATGTATCATTCCATGTAGAAAAGGCTGATGTTGATTTATGTATTTATGTATTAGTGAAGAAGCACCCCCTTACTGTTTGGGAACTATGCTCATTCAGTATCATGGGCAGGAAGAGCAGAAAAACTGCTACTTACCCTCTGTGACCTTCTTGCAGTTTGAAGCTACTAATAATGGAGGCTCCATCACATCATGAGGCTTTTTATACTTGAGAGGGTTGTTAACTTTGACCTTAAGTACTCATGGGTTTCTGGGAAAGCCTGCTTTCAAATTTGCAAGATTAAGTCTTAGTAGCAAATGTCTTTGGAAAATTTTGATTAATATGTAAGATTAAAAGACATATATAGCTCTTAAAATGTTTGAAGATTCCAGTGTTTGTGTCTCCCCTTACCGCTAACAAAGAAAATCACATTGCATCACAGTGACATTTGAAACATGGGGGAGATATTGACAATGACTCTGTAAAGGCTTTTCTTATCAGAAATTTTAAAAAAGGGCATTACTTGAAAACTAGACCTTATTCTTTGTCAGTGACGCCAAAGCGGAGTGGGAGTGCCCAGAAGATACAGCAATAGAATGTATTTTCATCAGTGGCCTGTGGATTGGCCTGACCTCACATTTTAAAAGTGAAAGGATATTTAAGAACTGGGAAAAAAATGGCTACCTCTGCTGCCTCTTCCAGAAAGGGGGTGGGGATCATATCTATTTAATGATTTGCCAAAAAACAATGGGGTCTATCATGCTATGTCTACACTGCGGGTTTTTTTTCGGAAAAAGATACGCAAATTGCACTTTGCAATTTGCGTATTTTTTTTCCTCTTGTTTTTTCGGAAGAGGCTTTTCCGACATTTGGCCCGTCTACACAGAGCCAAATGTCAGAAAAAAACCCTCTTTTGGAAGATCCCTTATTCCTCATAAAATGAGGAATACAGGGATGCTGAAAGAACGCAGCTGCTTTTTCGGAAACTGTTCCAAAAAAGTGGACGCATTCCCTGGATGCGGCAAAGCTTTTCCTGGATACGTCCAGTATCTCGGAAAAACTCTGCAGTCTAGACATAGCTTTCCTTTGTGATTGTGAACAAGTCACTTAAGTTCAGATGCACAAAGGGAGCTTTAGGCACCTCTACAATCCAGAACTAGGCTAGTTCCTGTGCTTGTGTCTCTGGACATGAATGCTGCTTCTCTGCTCTACTTGTCCACAGGGGAAAGACAGATATGTCTGTCTGTCTCCTGTGAGTCCAATCCAGTAGATGTACTTAGAAACCCCCTAAACTCTCTATAAAAATACCTGCCTTATAACCTTCAGCCCAGTAGTTAAGAAACTCACAAAGGACATTGGAGACCTCATTCAGTTTCTTCCACTGTCTAAAAAGAAGGGGTTTTTCCACCTTTCAAATGAACATCGAAGCCATTGGACTGTGGGATTTTCACAAGTAACAACTTAGGTGAATCAGCCTTCTGACTCCAAAAGAGGGGATCCTAAGCACTTATAGGTGTCTCCCAAAGGTTTAGGTGCCTAACTCAGTGTGAAGGGCGGGGCTTAGGATCATCTCTCTCCTCTATCAGAGGGGTAGCCATGTTAGTCTGGATCTGCAAAAGCGACAAGGGGTCCTGTGGCACCTTATAGACTAACAGATGTATTGGAGCATAAGCTTTCGTGGGCAAAGACCCACATTGTTAGACGAAGTGGGTCTTTGCCCATGAAAGCTTATGCTCCAATACATCTATTAGTCTATAAGGTGCCACAGGACTCCTTGTCACTCTCTCCTCTGATCTCCTACTGGCTAGCTTAGGCAACTCCTTACCTAACATACTGACTTTTGTGGATCCCACTCTAAGGCTCCTATCTTGCCCCATGAATTCTATAAGGAGCCTAACAACTATCTCAAGCTTTGTGGATCCCATTGTTGTTCCGGTGATTTTTTTTTTAGGTGCCTAAAAAAGTTATGCTCTCATGTAATAGGATGATGGAGAACAGATCTACTTGGGACAGACATTGGTGGCCAAGATAGCTAGTAGGGTCAACTTTTGCAGCCCAAAGTGTAATTTACTGCAATACTGCACCAATATTAAGGATATGACTGTTCATGAACGTGTATGCTTATGTCAAAAAGACACCAAAACATCTTTATGTATTATCTAAGAATGCAGATTCATAGCTTCAAAAATTAAACCAGTAAAAATATAGTTTTATGACTGTTAAAGGCTTGAAGCATCTCACAGGGAGATTTCTGCCTGCCTCAGACTTATCCTCTTTGTAGCATTTCTTTGTCTTATTTTTCTAACATGTTTTCCAGTTGCCTTGATGACACTGCAGAAAATAGTGAATGAGACAGTTGCTAATTTGACAATTTTCTTTCTTCAAAGAACAACTTAGGTTGAAGTCCGTTTTCCTTGTCTTTCTTACTGTGCCATGCCACTCAGCATGAACATCTGATGATGAATTTCTTCTTGTCTCATTTTCTTACATGTTGTAGACTTGATGCTAAACATCTTTATATTCAGATTTTTGATGGATCCTTGATTTAAATACTCATTTACTTTCCAGAAGGTTTAGTGTCTTATCCATTATCTAATTTTATCGATGCTTGTTTTACTGTGATGACTGTGTGTTAATTTACAGATAATCTGAGGTAAAGCAGAGAAAGTTTGTAGAGAAAGAGATAATTGAGTATTTAGTGGTGTCTCACTCTTTTAAAAAAGAGATGAGAATGCAGTTAGTGTTTGTGAAAGTGCCTTATTGAAAACCATTGATCAAGTCCTCTTTGCACAGAGCAAATACATTACTGTCTGCTGTGGATTACACATCCACCCATGTGCCTTTCCACCCCCTGTATCCAGTAACCTGGTGAGCATAAGATCGTTCATTTTGACCTTAACTTCTCTGAGTCCTTCAAGGAGAATGTCAGTTGCAGTAATTGTGATGTGAACATCTGCCCACTAGAAAACATAAACATTACTGACTCATTTAATGTACAATTCCAATGTTGCTTTTGGGCAAGTTAGAGCCTGCACCATATGTAAAAGGCTTTGCATCCAAAACTCACCAGCCATCACCCATCTCTTGAGTCCATGTCAACCCCTTTGAGGTCAATGTCTTTCAAAGAAGTTCTCCAATCTTTTCATGTTTTTAGTGTATACTAAGCACATTTCTGTGCTTGGCCTTTCATAAATCCATTGGCTTCTTTTGTGACTGTGTGCCCCGGGACCACATTTTTTTTTCTCAACAAGTTTTTCTGGAGTACCAGCACCTTTTTTCTTACAAAAAAAGCACTGCATAAATCTAATACAACTTCTGCAACTTTCCTCTCAATTATTTTTTTTTTTGAAGCAACAGCATTGTGATGTAGAAGTCACCAGTTCAGCTAAAGGAGGTAAATTTGAATTACCAGGCTTTTCAGACACCGGGGAGTGTTCATAGAATCATAGAACTGGAAGAGATCTCAGGAGGTCATCAAGTCCAGCCCCGTGCCCAAGGCAGGACCAATCCCAACTAAATCAACCCAGACAGGGCTTTGTCAAGCCGAGACTTAAAAACCTCTAGGGATGGAGATTCCACCACCTCCCTAGGTAACCCATTCCAGTGCTTCACCACCCTCCTAGTGAAATAGTTTTTCCTAATATCCAATCTAGATCTCCCCCACTATACCTTGAGACCACTGCTTCTTGTTCTGCCATCCATCACTACTGTGAACAGCCTTTCTCCGTCTTCTTTGGAACTTCCCTTCAGGAAGTTGAAGGCTGCTATCAAATCCCCCCTCACTCTTCTCTTCTGCAGACTAAACAAACCCAAATCCCTCAGTCTCTCCTCATAGGTCATGCGCTCCAGCCCCCTAATCATTTTGGTTGCCTTCCGCTGGACCCTCTCCAATGCGTCCACATCCTTTCTGTAGTGGGGAGCCCAGAACTGGACACAATACTCCAGATGTGGCCTTACCAGAGCCAAATAAAGGGGAATAATCACTTCTCTGGATCTGCTGGCAATGCTCCTCCTAATGCACCCTAATATGCCATTAGCCTTCTTGGCTACAAGGGCACACGGTTGACTCATATCCAGCTTCTCATCCACTGTAATCCCCAGGTCCTTTTCTGCTGAACTGCTATTTAGACATTCAGTCCCCAGCCTGTAACAATGCTTGGGATTCTTCCGTCCCAAGTGCAGGACTCTGCACTTGTCCTTGTTGAACCTCATCAGATTTGTTTTGGCCCAATCCTCTAATCTGTCCAGGTCACTCTGGACCCTATCCCTGCCCGCCAGTGTATCTACCTCTCCCCCTAGTTTAGTGTCATCTGCAAACTTGCTGAGGGTGCAATCCAGCCCCTCATCCAGGTCATTAATAAAGATGTTGAACAAAACCGGTCCAAGAACCAATCCTTGGGGCAGTCCGCTAGAAATTGACTGTCAACCTGACATTGAGCTGTTGATCACTACCCATTGGGCCCAACAGTCTAGCCAGCTTTCTATCCATCTTACAGTCCATTTATCCAATCCATACTCCCTTAACTTGCTGGCAAGAATATTGTGGAGACTGTATCAAAAGCTTTGCTGAAGTCAAGGTATATCACATCCACTGACTTTCCCATATCCACAGAGCCAGTTACCTCATCATAGAAGCTAATCAGATTGGTCAGGCACGACTTTCCCTTTGTGAATCCATGTTGACTATTCCTGATCACTTTCCCCTCTTTCGAGTGCTTCAAAATGGATTCCTTGAGGATCCCCTCCATGATTTTTCTGGGTCGGCTGACTGGTCGGTAGTTCCCTGGACTGTCTTTCTTCCCTTTTTAAAAGATGGACACTACATTTGCCTTTTTCCAATCATCTGGGATCTCTCCCGATCTCCACAAGTTTTCAAAGATAATGGCCAAAGGCTCCTCAATGACATTTGCCAACTCCCTCACTACCCTCAGATGCATTAAATCAGGGCCCATGGATTTGTGTATGTTTAGCTTTTCTAAATAGTTCCTAACTTGTTCTTTCCCCACCAAGGGCTGTCCACCTCCTTCCCATACTGCGTTGCCTAGTGCATTTATGTTGCTTTGATTCAGTTTTTACAAAGTAAGTCAGTATCATAACTTGAACAAGAGATAGTTGAACAAGAAAAAATAGTTGTGAGATTTTTTTATTCATAAACTCAAAGTAGTTTTTGTTTTCAAGGGTTCAAATCAGACCTATTTTCAAAGATTTTCACAATTAAAAAATAAAAACCGCTCAAAATGGTTACTGAATTTCAACAACCATTTAATAATATTGTCTAACTTAAAATATTGGGGGGGGGGAAATAAGAATTTAATGAAAAATGAACCTTAGATGATGGCAACAATATTTCCACACTTTACCCCCCCCCAATTTTTTTAAAGAAATCTTCATTTAAAACGTAAGTATTAAGTATCCCTGTCTCCTCAGTTCCTACAGTATTAATACATTCGTTTCACAATGGTATTATCAACAGTGTCTCATTAGATTTCAGAAAATACCTTCTTTTATACATATATAGGATCATGAGCTTTCATCTGATGAAATGGGTGTTACCCATGAAAGTTCATGAGCCTATACATAATTTTTAGTTTGTTAGTATCTAAGGTGCCACAGGACTACTCAATTTTACTACTCCTCTGAGAATTTCCCCCCCATTTGTGTTTGCTGAGATGCAAACTGGTCTATTTCCTGCCATGTCGTCCTCCTGGTGACTTGATAAGTGTACATTTACTGCTTATATGTAATCCCTTTAATTACTCACTCTATGTTTAATAATTTTCACTGACATCTCTGGTTTACATACACTTTAGTCATATTTCCAGCATATTCATAATTATTAATACACATATCATACACTATTCATGTTCAGTGAGTTATTCGTTTTTACATATTACCTTAGAAGGCATATTTTGTACAAAGATTATTCTGATCATGTGTAGGATGTTAACACAAGGTGCTTAGTGTCATATGGAATACCACATATAGACTTATATAAAATACTTACTGAGTAGCCATCAAACACACAGCAGTGGACTAAAAGTGTATTAATATGCTAATATGCAAAAAATTTACTTGGCTATTTTCTCAATAATTAAATCTCCTGCTACCAAGGTAGGGGAAATTATGTTTATATTATCAATAACATAATCAATTACAGTGAGCAGTTGTATTAGATTAGAATTTATTTCAGGACCTACTGCTAATTAACATCCAAAACCATTATCAGTAAGTGGAATTCATTGCATTTATGTTGAGGGCAGCGGTGAAACTATCACATGGGTTTAAATGTGGGACCTGAGGAGCTGTGTCCATGGCAATAATCAGAAATATAAATTAATTCAGTCATTAATTTATCTTTCTAAACCAATTGTTCTCTTGTTTGTGTTATACCCTGTTTTGTATTGCTTAACAGCTGTTTTCTGCAAACACTTCCATTTTATAATCTCATGATTTTTTCTTAAGCAATAAAGAATATTTTGTTTCCAATGTGCCTCTCAGTAGCATCTGGCCATTCATTAAACCTTGCTCTGTATTTAAAATGACTATTCATTTATGTTCTTCTCAAAATTCAAGTTCTCCTTGCTTCTATGATGCAATCATAGCCTTTTTAGCCTGTTACTAGACACTGTTATCTTCAGTATGTTCCCACCCAAGATGCCTTGTAAAAATCAACAACATGGTGCTATAGCTATGTAAATTGTCTGTGACAGTTTCTATCACATTTGCTAATTTTCTAACAAAGGCAACCTCTTCTATTTTATCCTAATCACTTATTTTCTTTTATTAAAATAAGATGTGTTATCTTGAGCTGTAGATGAATACCAACTTCAATTCCAAAAGTAATTTTTTCCTGCCATGAAAAAGAATTGTAAGACTCTTGCATGGCTCTTTGTTCTAGCATTTAGAATGATAAAGATATAAACTGAAGAATTTTATGTTTTCACAGTAATCCTTATCTTGGAACTCTAATAAGATCGTCTTTCTTGCCCCAATCAGAGAAAATGCAATGAGCATTTCTGTGATAGTGCTAGCAACACATCATCATGGGTTATGGTAATGGAAAATAAAAAAAATGCAATAAAATTAAATGAAACATGGTATGTGATGCAGTTATTGATATAAACAGAAAAAAGAACATTAATATTGTCACCCTTCTGTTGAATGAGAACAGAAGTCTGTTTTTTTTCCAGGTTGGCTTCACAGAATTTATTTGCATATATACATCAGTCCTGGAACAGAGGTTGTCAGGCAGCATGGAGGCCTTCCCTTCTTTCAGGAATCTCAGCCCTACACCCGTGCCTAGATCTTAGGGTGCAATTCTGCCTCAAGAATTTTCTCCAGTCATAGGCAGAGATCAAACTCCTGTTTCATGCCCAAAAAATTAACAATGCAGGACAGCATATCTTCTCAAGGCTAAACATTTGTTTGCTTGCTAAGACAAAGAACTTTGAAGACTCATGCAATCAGGCAATGTTTGGCATAATCTTTTCCTTTCAGCAGTTCAATATCTAACTTCCATAAGCCAGTTCCTGAAGTTAAATTATCCTGTTAAATTATTCTGGCTCGAACAAACTTGACAGGAAGTGTTACTCCAGTGACTTAAACCAATCATCAGTGAGAAGTTCTTTAACAGGAATCTAAAATGCTATCTAATGAACAGCACACAGCTTCATTTCCAACAAGGAATTAAATATATACTATGATGAGCAAGAGTAATCTGTAATGGTCAGCAAATGCAAACTTTCATTGCATTCCCGGGTGTGTAATTTTTACATGTCCTTTCTTCCCTCTATGAGAACCAATGGAGACAGTTGAATGCTTAAAAGTGAAAAAATTGGTTAATGAAAGTCATAGAACCACAGAAATGAGAAATTAGCAAGTTGGGCTCCCTGAGCTGAGGCAGGACCATGTAGCCCTAAACCATTTCTGACAGGTGTTTCTCCAATCTGTTCTTAAGAACCTGCAATGATGGGGATTCCACTGTATCTATTGTTTTCCCTAATATCTAACATAGTCCTGCCTTGCTGCAGATTAGGCACATTACTTCTTGTCCTACCTTCAGTGGACAAGGAGAACAATTGATCATCATCCACGTTAGAGCAGCCCTTAACATATTTGAGGCTTGTTATCAGGTTCCTCCTTCAGTCTTCTTTTCTCAAGATTCAACTTGACCTTTTTCTTCAACTTCCCCCACAGCATAGTTTTCAAAACCTCTTTGTCATTTTTGTTGCTCTCTTCTGGTCTCTGTGCAATTTGTCCACATCTTTCCTCAGGTCTGGGACCCCACACTGGATATAATACTTCAGCTGTGGTCTCAAAAGTGTGGGACAGTTACCTCCATGTTTTACATATCACACTGTAATCAATTCACCCTAGAATGATACTAGCCTTTTTTCACAGCTGCATTACATTGTTGACTCATTTCAGTTGGTGATTCACTATAACCCCCTCTTCCTTTTCAGCAGTACTACCACCTAGCCAGTTATTCCCCAACTTGTGCTGCATTTGATTTTTTCCTTCCTAAGGGGAGTATTTTCCACTTGACTTTATTGAATTTCCTCTTGTTGGTTTCAGATGAAGTCTCCAATCTGGCAAAGCTGTTTTGAATTCTAATCCTGTCCTCCAAAGTGCTGACAACCTCCCCCAGAATAGTGTCATCTACAAATTTTATAAGTATACTTAGGGGCACCAAATAGCAAGGGTGAAAAATTGGAACAGGAGGTGGTGGTGGTGGTGGGTAATAGGCACCTATGTAGGATAAAGCCCCAAATCTTGAGACTATTCCTATAAAATCAGGACATGTAAGTGTGTTTTCCATTCCATTATTCACGTAATTCACAAAAATATCCTAGGACCAATCCTATTCAACTTATTCATAAATGATCTAGAGAAAGGGGCAAGCAGTGAGGTAGTAAAGTTTGCGGATGATACTAAACTGTTCAAGATAGTCAAGACAGAAGCAGACTGTGAAGAACTTCAAAAAGATCACACAAAACTAAGTGATTGGGCAACAAAATGGGAAATGAAGTTTAATGTGGATAAGTGTAACGTAATGAACATTGGAAAAAATAACCCCAACTATAAATATAGTATGATGGGGGCTAAATTTGGCTACAACAAATCAGGAAAGAGATCTTGGAGTTATCGTGGATAGTTCTCTGAAAACGTCCACACAGTGTGCTGCGGTGGTCAAAAAGGCAAATAGAATGTTAGAAATTATTAAGAAAGGGATAGAAAATAAGACCCAGAATATCTTACTGCCCCTGTATAAAACTATGGTACGCCCACATCTTGAATACTGTGTACAGATGTGGTCTCCTCACCTCAAAAAAGATATTTTGGCCTTGGAAAGGGTTCAGAAAAGGTCAACTAAAATGATTAGGGGTTTGGAACAGGTCCCATATGAAGAAAGGCTAAAGCAACTGGGACTTTTCAGTTTGGAAAAGAGGAGACTGAGGGGGGATATGATAGAGGTATATAAAATCATGAGTGGTGTGGAGAGGGTGAATAAAGAAAAGTTATTCATTAGTTCCCATAATAGAAGGACTAGAGGACACCAAATGAAATTAATGGGTAGCAGGTTTAAAACTAATAAGCGAAAGTTCTTCTTCACACAGAGTATAATCAACCTGTGGAACTCCTTGCCAGAGGAGGCTGTGCAGGTTAGAACTATAATAGAGTTTAAAGAGAAGCTAGATAAATTCATGGAGGTTAGGTCCATAAAAGGCTATTAGCCAGGGAGTAGGAATGGTGTCCCTGGCCTCTGTTTGTCAGAGGCTGGAGATAGATGGCATGAGACAAATCGCTTGATTGTTGTCTTCGGTCCACCCCCTCCGGGGCACTTGGAGCTGGCCACTGTCGGCAAACAGGCTACTGGGCTAGATGGACCTTTGGTGTGACCCAGTATGGCCATTCTTATGTTCTTATGTAATATTAATTAGTATTGAATCCAGGATTGGCTCCTATGGGAATCCAATAGATACATCATCCTAAATTGACTGCAAACCACTTATAACTAGTCTGAGACAATTTTTCCACAACTGGACTTTATAAATTTACGTCATGCTTCCTTTGTCAGTCTTGTCCCTTTAAATTTCCTTTGCTGGCAAATCCTAACCTGTGCAGTGAATTCCACTGAATAACAGAGTTTACTGGTGCTAGGGCTATGGAAGAACAGATGGAGCATGAAACACTCTTGCCATGACCCCTACCTCTGTGTTCCAGTGACACACCCTTCTTACTTGTCCCTACAGTGACACTATATGGAGGCTGCGGTAGCAGAACATAAAGCTGTCTTACCAGCTTTACACAAAGTGAGAAATTGCCAAGCGTGGCGGAGGAAGTGGGAATGTGTCTCTAATAGAGCTCTATCTGGTCTAAAGCTCCTACACTAGTACAAAGAGGTCACAGTGGAGAGGAGAAACAGGCCTTCATTTCTACAGGCCAGAAAGAATATTTAAAAGGCCAAGCTTTCCATAATGGAGAGTCCTTGCAAGATCAAGCATGCTTTTGCACACCATTTCAAAAGTGGACTTAGATGTTTGTCTTTAAAAAATTAGCCCCAACTATCTAGAAGTCCACGTAGTGAACAGAGGTGATTTTACTGTACTGTGTGAATGCCACAATTTAATGTGATTTTCTCCTTATTTTTCATGTTAGTTGAGCTTGGCTGAGCGTATGAAGGCCTGGAGTTTTTAGTTCACCTTGTCAATAAACCTTGAATACAAATATTACAGTTTAACTTTGACGTATGCAAACAGCATTAGCCGTAAATAGCATAAATTATGCTGGTTTGTGTGCTCTAATGAAGTAAGCTTGGAGCCAAGAGCAGCTGGGTTTCTAATCCTTTTCTGTCTTCATTGTACTGTGCAGGTTTGGGAAAGCCTCTTGGTATCTTTGTGTTTCAGTTTCCTCATCTGTAAATAATCTGTAAATAATAATAATCATTTTATTTTCCTACCCTCCTTAAAGGGGTGTTATGATAATTAAGATTTGTGTAATTTCTTGAAAATTTCAAGGTGTAAACTGCCACTAATATTCATTTTTATTAAATAGCATGACACAAATTTGACAGCTACTAAAAAAGAAACGGTTACTGTATTGTGAGGCTGTAGGATTTCCTGGTGCATATTTAGTATTTGGCAGTGTGACTGCGAGAGCCACAGACCAATCTTACCAGTCAGGATCTAAACCTTTGTTTAACCAAATACTGCACTTTGATGATGAACAGCTTAGAAAAGCTTTTTGCCTAGCTATTTTATTATATGTGGGCACATTTAGCTATATGGAGTTTACAGCAGTCTATTCTCAAGATACAAATGTGAACTTAAAAGAAAAATCCTTCCTTTTTTAAATTCTGCAGGCATTGTAAATGATGATAATAATAATCACAGCGAGAAAGAGTCCTTGAACAACGGGCCAGATAAGATTGTGTAAATCAGCTTTATCTCAATGGAGCATAATCACTTTATATTATTTGTGTGTTTGGCCCAGTGTCACTACAGCTATGTTGAACTTACATTTCAAGGAGTGGCTGGAATTGGCTTGGGTAATTAGAACCAATGTACAAATGCCTTTTGAAAATTACATACGCAATCTGCACCAAGAAGTCTCCCTGTTTACTTTAGGGTTGTCAGGTAGTATAGGCATAAAAGTTAGGTTCTAGAATGGAAAAATAATTCATATTGTCATTACATAGTAATGCAAATAATACATTTTTAGAGTGAATAAGCATTTCTTTTCACTGTTTACAATACAAAAACTGTATTGTGTTACTTCAGGAGAACCAGATAGTAAAATGACTAGAAATAGACCAGTTTATGGTAATTTTTTTGCACAAATGGAATGAAATGAAACAAGTGAAGATAATTTTAACTCTTGTCAGCCAGCAATCTTAATCCAACCAAGGGGAATCTAGCCAAACAAGCCACCTAAAATCCCAACAGACTTGAGTTATTCTGTACCATTTGCCAGCATACAATATAATCTGATTAATCCAGGATATTGTATCCAGGTTGGAAATAACAGTGAAAAGCTCACTCTACCTTGAAGAAAGAATTCAGGGAAGTCATAGGTAGCTCTCTTGTGACTCAATGTCATGCCTCCAGCAAAACACTCAAAATGTGTTGAGGTATCATTACGATCAGAACCAGTGAAACTTTTTAAGAGCACCTATTGTAGCTCATCTCCCTTGTCATGCATCCATCACCCAAAAGGTATAACTCCTCCCCCACTCTCTCAATTTTCCCTAGGCTTTGACTACCTTTAGGCCCAACTCAGCAACATGGAATGGCAAGCTTTTGGCTCAAAGCCATCCATAGAGTATTGGCTAACTGAAGATATGCCATTGCCCCAAAAGATAGCCCAAAGACATAAATCCTGATTCATGTCTCAAAAACAGCACAATTAGCATCATGCAATTATATGGTCATATCAGAGTAAGAATCCTCATCCAAGGTAAAACACGGTAAATACAAAATGAAAGACAGATTCAGTATCACTTTCCACTAACAGGGCAGAATTCTTATGGGTTTCACAGGTGGACAGGCCCAGTCTCAGGTCAATAGTATCACTGAGCTCTGAGAAAGCAAAAAAAAGCCCAGCACATTCTGCTATGGAGATTTGGGGGACCATATTCAAATGGGAAATCCTAAAAGGAGGTAAAGGGTGAGGTAGAAAACAGTCAGCATTGTGGCCAGCAGTCAGTTCTTGCTGGAACTTATGCTACAGCTGCGGGACATGGTCAATGTTACTCATAATAAAAACTTTGAGGGTCCCATATGATCCCCTTCATCCGTCCTGAAATAATTTTCAAAGATACAAATAGCAGCTCTTCTAGCCCCGGTAAATAACAAATCCCAAAGTGCATGATGTCTAGTGGAGGGGAAAGGAGCAGGAGGAGGAATTCCCTCAGGTGAAAGCATATTATTTCTTTCTGAAATATTGGTCACCCTTATCTCTTCCTAAGGAGTCTTTCCTTACCTTCTCAGACACAAGTTGTGCTGACCAGCACATTTGATACATTCATGTCCAACTCTGCGGGAAACAGACTAAGCATATGTACCAATATGAAGGACCCAGCAAGCCTGTTTGACCTTGGACTCCTGCTCAAAGTCATTACAACATCCACAGGCCCATCATGTGGCTGCTAGTGTGACTGGCTGCTCACCCCATCTGGATTAGGGGTTCAGGACTGATTTGGCGCACATGGAAGTTGGCAATTGCCCTAATCACCCATCCTAAGGCTGGCACTTGAGAGATCCATAATCTGAAAGTAAGTATAAAGTCAATTGCTTAAAAATACATTTGCCTCCAGGTCTCTCTCAGTGATTTAGCTAATTGCTTCTGTCAGGGTTCATTGTACACACCTCCCCACCCACTCCCTTTCAGCCTACAATTTTTTGATTAAAAATAATTGTCGTGTTGTCTTACTCATCATATTTTACCATTCTCACTAAGAAATAATGTTATATAATGTCACACCAAAAAGTGATTCAACCGTATGTGTCCTACAATAGAAGCCATTAGGTCTTCAGACCACCAATATAAATCCGATAGGCTGAAAATCAGGTTTTAATCATTTCCTTTGCGACTCATAAATCTCTTGGCAAACACTTGTCTTTAAATTGTAAAGGTTCAGCTTGAAAGGATGTTGTAGGCCTGTGGCTATAAAAAGCAGTTTAACATTTATTTTAGAGATGAGAAGTCGAGTAGGCTTCTTATCTACTGTGCTTAGAGACTGTAAGAAACATGCAATAAAAGTTAGCTGGAACAATACACTGTCCTCAGATTTGAGTTTAAATCTCAAAAAGGGAAAGCTGTCCAAAGCTTGGATTAGTGCTCCGCCTGAAGCCTAATTGGGCTCTAATCCTCTGTCATCATGGGAGACAGGAAAATTAAAGATCACAAACTGCAGTGTTCCTAAACCCAAATGACATTAGAAGCTTCTCAAAAATCCTGAGATGTCCAGTTTTTCAACATAATTCCATCAATGTTATCGTAAATTCCTCTATAAATACCTGTTTGCAGAATCTTGACAAAAGGGCACAGCAAAAAAAAAAAAAAGTTTAGGATTTTAAGTGCAGAACGTTTTGCTACGAGACAAGACTTTTTCCTAAAAGTGTAAAATTTAACTCTCTGCAATGGATAGCATCAGGTCTGGCCTTAGGGCAAGGTGAGCAAGGTGGTTGCCTGGGCCCTGCTCCTTCAGGGCCTTGTGCTGCCTGCCCACACAGCCGCTGTCAGCATGCCACCTTGGGTCCACAAACTCTTTGGCCAGGTCTGGATAGCATTCAGGCTTTCTGAAGACTTCTTGGAAGATAAGTCACCCCCGAAATAGGATGTCCTTTTTCTATATATTCTGGCTTCTATGCTTACTACTGGGTAATAGGAAGAAACTCATAGTTGTCTCAGCTTTATTATAAACTTTCCTTTTTGCTCTTCTTGAAAATATCCAGTAATTGTACCAGACTATTTAAGCCAACATCTGTTCTTAAGCACATCTTCAGTGGAGTTTGCCCGGATGAACACTTTTAACAGAGGGAAGTGTATTTCCTTAATGATCTGCTGGTCTCTCTCCTTTTACATCTTTGAGTGTCACTGCATTTCTAGCTGAGAAAGGCTGGGCATGCTGTTTTCAATGCCATTCTTGAATTTATCAGAATGGTCTCAAGGGAGTCATACAAAGTATTTCTTTCCCCCTACAAGGGCAGAGTGAATTTTCTCAATAGGCCTCTCACAAGGCCTTTGGCAGTTTAGACACAAATGTTCAAACTCAAACTAGAGTCTGGATCCCTTCACATACAACAATGCATCAGAACTGCTAAACATATCTTCAATATATCAGAGAGTGAGAGAGAGAAGTTTTGGTTGTGCAGGAGATAGGAGGGCTGAATCTCCCTCCACCCTCTGACCCTGGATTCATAGCGGGATAGTTAAAACCATACAGAAAAGAGACAGAATCACCAGGCAGCTGAAAGGGGCTGGCTGGACCGCTCCACCATCCAGGACTGTCCCAGCCCCAAGCCTCCCATCCCCCAGGCACCCCTTAGGGAGGGTGGGGGGGCTACAGCTCCCTTCCCAATTCATACAGAAACATTGATGGTTGTTCCCCTTTATCAGGGAATGAGGGAAAAGTAAACACAGTTAGCTCCATTCCTCAATCTGGTTGGGGAATCCAGGGGACAGATGACTCTGGATCTGCCCCAGCCAAGAGACATGCACCCCTCTCCCAGCTGTGCCTGATGTAGTTGCAGTGGCCATGGAAAGGTACTTCTCACCTGGCCCTAACTGCTATGATGAGGGAGGGCCGGGGTAGTCCTCCTCTCTCCTGGGGCAGCCTGCATCCTGACCCCTTACCACAGAACAATGATTTAAATGAAGAAAAATTAAGTACCCAAACAACACTAGGCAAGTCTTCTAGTAGTACCATAAATGCATTTATGACAATGGTAATATGGGAAACTGAACTTCTCTAGCATATTAGAAACAACATTTTAGTGGCCTAAGTGTCAAATTTGGATGCACTTCAATCATGTAAATACCAGCCATGTTAACCCACCACTTCATTCTTCAAAAGCAGATACAAATCAGGTATGTCTGTCTGTCTTTCTCTGTCTTTCAGGTGAAAACCTAGAAACTGAAGTTTTAACTGGTCTCCTTGGATAAGAGATCCCACTGCTTTTTTTTTTAAAATAAGGGGAAGAATTTGCCCTGGCATCTTTGTCCAATGTCAGCCTTTCCCATCTCTGCAGTCTCCTGCACCAGATGTCATACACCATATATAGCCCTTCCAGAGTGGGTGGAGAGGCCCAACATGGTACTGTGCCAGCTATCACCTCGGGGAAGAAAGCAGAATGCCACATAATTCCTGAAAACCACATTTGGAAGGATGTGGTCTTAGCATCACACCCAAAGATTTTGGGTTAAAAAAGTGTATAGAGAGCTCAGCTCCAGAGATGCAACAAGATAATTGACAAATGAATCCACGTGGATTTTGAAAGGCTGAGTGATTTTGGAAGGGAGTCCACTGGCTTGCTACCAGAATGTTAATCATGTGCCTGGCTGAAATATGAGCTTATGAAAAGTAAAGCAGAGATGGGGTTTCACCAAGGGTGCCACTTCTTGAAAGAGGAGATATTGCCCTTTAATTCAATAAGATTTGTCGAGGATATTAAGTCTAATGCCTTTAGGGTCTACAATATTAAATGCAATTATTTGTGTTATTGAGGGATTGTATGTAGGAGATGTGGCTAATATAAACCTTGTAAAATATTAGGATCTTCCAAGGATTTTTTTGAAATAATGCCAACTTTTAAAATTAAGTGCCCTTTCCCAAGAAATTTCTAAGAAGGGATGTACTAATGTAGTTCCCCTAAATATCAGCCATTTGAAGTTTTGCCCAAGGAAGGAACCCACTGTATGGCTTATTATCTATTCACTCTCTCTTCAAAAGCCAAACTAGATGAATGAGTGACTCTCGGAGTCATGAGCATTTTTGTTTAGAGCAAAGGGTATGATGAAATTGTTAACACAGGAAAACCTCTGGATGGGGACTGAACCACTGTTCCAAGTGGTATATCACATTTACAATCTTTAAATTTTTTTAAATAATTTAATGCTCCATTTGTGAAACTTATTTTATTGTGCCTTAGACATTGTCTAAAGGACAATATTGCACCTGAATTTATGTAGTTAAACAATTGCAAACAATCTGCTTCAATTATCTTTTGATTTAAGAGTGACATATTTCAGTTAATCTTAAACAGATTCCAGATCAGTTTATACTTACCCAAAATATGATTGACTTAAATGAGAGTGTGCAACACAGCATTTTTGCACCATTTTAACAGTAAATTGTTGTTTTTAAATCACTCTTTCAATGAAACCTCAAGTTTCTTATGTAGGAAAGCCCTTCCATTCCCTGATTTAGGTCAGTGGACTGTATCTAAAGAGATGGTTCAAAAGATTAGTGTTCCTTTCCCTGCAGAGTCTCAGCTCTTCAGGAACAGGTTGAATATAAACACAATTTGAATTGACACAAATTGGCGGGACATGAACTCTTCTGGCCAAACTATAATTTGCTGTTTAATATTATAATTTCCTATATATAAAAATTCTCAATCTGTTCTGCAAGTCTGTGTATACTTTGTAGGGAAAGATTGGCACAAGCTGTAACATCAAGGCTCTCTGCCCAACAAGTCTTAGTCAACAGCAATGAGATTAAGGTCACTATAAAAGACTCAATTTTAATCTCATACTTTAGCTGGTTTAGTATTAAACTATTGGTCCTTCTCCCTCTCCATGTGGATAGGAAATTACTTTCTTTTCTACTCCCAGCTCCTCTCTGTGGAACTTTTGATTCTGTTGATTATCTGAACTGCTGTTTTCCATCATTTAAATGAACAGAATATCAGGTGGCTGATAGTCTTTGTAGGGTATCATATATTTCTTTCATATTTCTAAATCAAGATCACATCATCATCATCACTACACACTAAGAAATGCCTAGCAACATTATTCTGTGAATGTCTGCCCACCAAAAAAAAAAAATACATAAAAAAGCTGAAATCTCAGGTTTCACAATATTTTTGTATTTGTTCATGATGACACCATATTAGTCCTCAAGTCCACACTGACAACTCAAATATATTGTATTTATGATGTATTGGGGTTCTGTAATGCTACTTTTTTTAATTTACTGTCCTTACTAGAGTAGTATGAATTCATGACAATGTTCTCTTATGTCAATGCTCTTAAGCCGATGCAATTGCTAGATGGAGTGATAAAAAAAATTGTGCTTGTGAAAAGGCAATCGTTACAGAATGAACTCTCTTTTTTTCTTAAATGGGAACATTCAGCAGGGAACCACAAAAAGAGCAGAAACTGAGATTGCTGCTCCTAGGAGCCAAACCCATACCCTCCTCAGCCCTGTCCTTTGGCAGGGTTGCACAGACCCCAGATAGGAGATATAACTATCTGGTGCAGCATGAGGATAACCCCCTACCCTGCAGGTAATATGGGATGGGGAGGGAACAGGACTGGGGGATGGAGGACTCACGGGGGGGTGTATGTGGGGAGGTCATGTGCCCCATTTAGCTGGTGCCCAGTGTGTGTCCCTCCCACAAGTTGCTCCTTATAGTTCAGTCTTTACTATTCCATACATTATTAGGCTACCTCCAAAGATGATTCAAATTGGCACTGATCTGTTTCCTTCAAGGATCTATGGAACTTTGCACAAGCTGAATATCTGGCCCATTGATAGCACAAGTAAGACACATCAAATTAAAATAATAATGCTGGGTACTTAGACCAGAAGCATTTTACACCTTGGTGGGAATGGGAATGAGATTAGACATCTCCTCCTTTAGTCTTATCACTGGGTATTGTAGCTAAATGCAAATAAATTACCAGATGTTTATCACAGCTGTCAAAGACAACTTTTTAAATTATTATAATATCACATTAGATGTATTTCCCAACCTGCTTTTTAAAATCTGAAGTTTGAAACCATCGGCATAACTTCTTAAATGATACAGTGAACTGATTATCCCTAATTAGATCATAACATCAGTGATGTGGATACTAAGATAAAACCAGATACTGGTCACAGGTTAATGATGTTTCAAAAAGCTGACACCAATGATAAAAAAATTAAGATTGCAGATTTCCAAGGCTACATACATTTCTGCTAAATCAGAGGGTTTTGTTTAGAACATAACCAAATTTAAGCTGAGAGAGATATATGAGGGAAAGGTTGAGAACAAGGAAGATACGCTTATGAAATATGATCTTAACTCCACTATAGTGACACTGTAATATGTTATGTGGCAAGTACGAGATGAACATTAGGAGGCTCAGTGCTGTAGTTAACAGTTTAATGGCTGTCATTCAGCTTTTACTCTTGTGCTTTTCACAGTTTGCTTGGTGGATGACAAAGAAGGGTATAAGTGCTGAACACAAAAAAAAGCACTTTGGTTTTCCCATGTTGATGATGAGAAGTGTGTCAAAGGAAACACTGCTTATTTGGGGTTGTCTAAACATAGCTAACATATAAAAATTCAGTTTTGCCAGAGTTTACTGTTGTGCAAAGATAGTAAATAATTTTGGTCCAGATTCAAGAATGCACTTGATATGTACTTAAAGCTAAATATGTACTTAAGTGCAATTTCTACATAGCGTGTGGGGTTTTTTGTATGTGTGTGAATCAGAGTGTTAGTTTGTGTATGCTTTGGTTAGCTATAATAAGTTGAATACTATAGATAATGATTACAACGTTAGGAGGTTTTTACCACTAGCAATTAATAGGGGTCTATCTAATGGATGAAATTACATGCTTCTTTTAGCACAGCACGTTGACCTGAAAATATCTTGCTGGAGTTTATAGCTACAAAGGCCTATTTTCCAAAGTTGGCCTACAGAATCTCCCTGAGAAAAAATGGACCTTAATTCTCACAGTTTTGCTCTGTATTTTGGAATGGCTTCTAAAAAAACATGCTTAGGAAATAAGTCCTTGTCTTTCCAGATAACACCACAGAGCAAGAGACAGGCTATCGTTAGTGTGGTCACATTTATATGTAGATTCCTCCTTGTTTATTCTAGAGTATATTTGATTTTTGTGTGTTCCTGTTGGCAGTAAATTCTGCAGCTGCTGAGAACAGGCAGGCTGCAAATGATTTAAACTGAATTAAAATGACTATTGAAAAAGAGGATCATTTTATTTCTCATTAAAATGAGGGAATGTTTAATTCAGGAAGGCTGTGTCACACTCTGAATGCAAAGGAGGGTTTGGACTGGGAATACTGAGGCACAAGAACTCTCACCTGAGAACCTGAACACAACTCTGTTGCAAGACAACTGGAAGAGTTACATACCGTAACTTCTCCTGATGCAGCCTGAAATTCTCCCAGCAGCACTTTCCATTTTGACCAAAGCTCTGTTTTGCTCACTAGGCTTTTTTCTGACTCTCTAATAAAGACCCTCCTGCTCCTCTCACTTTCACTAGCCTCTCAATCTCACTATTCCCCCTCCCCACATGGTTAAACTGAAGAAGAGCAAGGCACAAATGGCAGTTAAACAGCTAACTCCCGAAGACTTTCACAATGGCAGTTAAGCATTGCCTTCCAATGGAAGCAGGATGCTCAGCTGTGTGTGCCTTTGAAATTTCCTCCAAGTAAATCTATGTATACTTCTGTAGTATGGATGTGCTACCAAATTACTACGTTGTCTCTTGCTGAAAAGCACTATTGAAAACCCATGTTTTTTTGTCCATTATAGTTTGAGTAATCATGCATGTCACTAGTATCTTTGCATATGTTTAACTTTGGTGTGTGTGTGTGTGTGTGTGTGTATAAACTCTGAAAACCTAATAAGCAAGAAAATGACCATCACAAATGCAAATCCCTAAATTAACTTTGTTTTCCATTTAGTGCATTTAAATTCACTTTCTATTGTTTCCATAGGGTCCTATAGTTGAGTTCATTTCAGGGTAGGATTGGAATAATTTTTGTTGGAGTTCTCAGAATTAAATTACCTTCTAATCCCATCTGAGTAGGAGTCCAAGATTTGATATGATGTTTTTAAGAAACCTCATTATAAAGGCTGTATCACTGTAGGAAAAAAGAAATAAAACACAACAAAAGAGAAGTGTGATCATTCACTAAGTAGGGAAAATTAAGCTAGTTAAAATTCTACTGCATTCAAATAGGGGTGGGGAAGTGGCTCTGTTGCCATTCAAGCCTCCCAATCTCTCTCTGAACAATTATAAAATGCAAATATTTATACAGTTATGCATATTGCAATCACCTCCCTTATTTTCCAAACAAATGTTACAATTTAGAAGTCAGGCTTAGCAACAGTTCTTGTCTTGGACTAGGCAGTGCTTTTTTTCCTGGTGCACAGAGGCAGACTGTGCACACACAGCATCAACAAACTTCTGGTAGAATCTGCTTCCAATGAAGAAATGGTTTCCACAGTATTTGGGATCCTATTATTATTGAACTGTTTTGCATTGATTTCTAGATGTAGTCTTGTGCTTGAAATGTATAACGTAGGGGAACTCCAGGCAGACACTATATTGTGGAGAGAGATGATTCTAGAAGGCTATAATGTAGAGATGCACCCTTAAAAGATTAGAGGATTATGCCCCTTGAAGTAAGGGGTTGGGAAAACCTCAGGGTTGTGTGCAGCAGTTGACCAGAGAGGCTCTCTAGTTTGTTTTATGAGCATTTTCTTTCTTTCTCATTCACTGGTTCCTTAATTAATGAACCCCAAGATCATTATGTCATGTCAGACCCAATGTTCCCTCTAATCTTTTTCATCTATTGTGGATTTTTTCCATCCATGAGTGGAATAATTTGTATGTGCACCAAGGCAGTGTGAATGAGCACCACCAATAGAAACACAAAACAGGTGGGTGGAATTTGAATTTATCCTGAGTGGCTGCACAAGCCCACAGCTTACAGGGAACACCAGACATATTTAACCAGAAGGAAACTGCAGTTGTTCTGAATTTACTCTTGTGTTTGCAACTGAAAGCTGAAACAAAGAGAGGCACCAGAAAAGCACATGGAGAACAGGCATAAAGGCTTTTGCAGGTATTTGATGAGCACAATAGTAGCTTGAGTAGCTTAAGAAGAGGGAAAAGCCAAAAATGCATGTGTTGCAACCTCATCCAATCTGCAGTTCTCAGGCAGTGTTGCAGAGGACCGGCAAAGCATTAAGTTACAAGAAAGTAAAAGTAAAAGTAAAAGTAATGCTGACTAAATTTGAGGAACATTGAATGACAAAAAAGGAAAGAAACCTTTGAGACTTTTTTATATGCATACTTTTCCAATACCAGGTCCCACTAATTTACAACCTTTAAAGTGTTAATAACTTTGCAAGCTATACCCCACATTGTAGCATCTTTCACAGGCCTTTTCTGTACTTACCAGATGATCATTGCTTTGGAGATTGATCTTCCAGGGTTTGATTTAGCAGATCTAGTAAGGACTCACTGAATCAAATGCTGAGGGTACCCCCATTGACCCCAGTACTCCTTAATATCAAGAGTTTCTTCCGTTGACCTCCTGTGGTGGGGCCACCCCAGAAAATCAATTTAAGGGATATTGATTCCAGCAATGCAATTCTCGTTGCTGGAGACGTCTGCCCTAGTGTGGACTTGGCCACAGTATTTCATCAAGAATTACTATTTTTGCCATAAATTGAAAGAGGCAGGGAGGACTCTTCTTGAAACTGTGATTTTGGCTTTTTTAGTACACAGGAACAATAAAGGGAGGACATAAGAGTCAACATATATCTGACCATAAGCATCTAAGAAGAGTAATTTATTCAATGCAGGGGTGTATAACTACTACTGGAGTAATGGGGAAAAGAAAGAGAACATTCAGGCTGCATATCTCATTTCTTAATGAGAATTACCAATCTATTTGAGCAATCTTTTAATGAATGTACAATTGAGATGTTTAAAATTACAGTAAGCAAATACTAGAATCCCACTACAACTGGGGCACAAACACTAGAAATTGTACTTATGAGCTAGCCTAGAACTAGTTTGACAGTAATCTGTTTCTTCTTTATCTTCTGTGATTTAACGAAAGTAGTGATGGAATTATTTAACATTTTATTTTGTACTTTTCGAACTTTAATATTTCAAGTGATATTTTTGTCAACACTTTCTATCCTAGTGTAGGGGTTTTTAATTTCAAATTACCATATGCAGTTTTTATAAAGGTGTCGAAATTTATAAAAATAATGGCTCTCGTGGGAAATTCTAACAAATCCTTAATTATAACAGTACACATTCCTCTGCTATAATTAAAAGTTCTGTCCTCTTTTGGAAAATACTTTCTTTATACCAGGCTCATCAAAATAGCTATCTTGGTTGCATCTGGCTGTGAGAGAGAAAGCATTATGTTGTGGCGTCTGTAGAAAAAGTGGTATTAAAAGCATTCTTTAAAAGAATTCCCACTGTTCTTTTTTCTTTATATTTCATTTCTGATATTATTATTGTGGCTTCCAGCTATACTTAAGAGGCATGGGCTGAACATAAAGCACAAAGATTTAAAAACATTTAAAATCTTAAATAGATCAGATTTTAAAAAGCTTGTGAATATGGGCTATTATTGTAGGAGTTGACTGTAGGGTAGCTATTATTGTAAGTAGAGCAGAAGGCCCTTCTGCATGAAGAAAGGGGGGAGGGGTGTATAAATCTGTCCTCTCAGAAGTATCCAGCCCATCAGTACAGCAAAACATATATTTGATGAAAAAATAGAGCTGTGGAATAATAGGAAAGGGGGAGGGGAAGACTACCCTCAGAACTGTTGTTTTTACTGGAGTCTGTAGGGCATTATGAACTAAATTTTTATATAGGAGAAGAGATGCATGCGGTACACAAGGTGCAATTCTGATCTTATATCACTGCAAATTCAAAGTAACTCTCTTGATCTCAGTGGAGTTCATGCGGATTTACACCCATGTCAGCTGAGAGCAGAAGTCTGCTTACAGACTAACAGTTTTCTGTGTATAGGTGCTTTCTTCCTCGTTTCTGATTCACGTAAAGCAAAAATAAAAAAGTCCACATATCATTACCTTTTTGTTATTGGCTGTAAGAATAAGAACCTGATATTATTTGTGTAGGTGTAATGTGGGTGCTACATTTTGGGTCCCTTTGTTTTGGCTCAGTGCAGCATATAAATCAAAAATTGTTATGTACAGTATGCAAGTTGCCAACCCTCTGGAATTTACTGTGCCTGCATTTTTACAAGGTTAACCCTAAAACTGATGTTCAGAGCTTTAGCTATTCAAGGCCTATCCTTTCATTAATGGGGGCTTCAAATTTCTCAAGACGTGTTCATTTAGTTTTCTATATAGAAATAACCTATGTCTTAAGAGACCCAGCAGAATAAAGATTGGAGGACAAAAGAACCTTGTGCCCACTCCCTAGATCATAAGTGAATAACTCCCATTAATATCCTAAAGAGTTTTGATGAATTCAGCCTGTTTTTGTAATAAAGCTACAGTAGCTGCCTCTTGTCAAACTCACTCCAAGGATGAGAATCACTGGAGAACAAACTCCACTTAAAAAACCCTGGTATGATATAGTCCAATTATTTGGAGTTTCACTGTTTGGAATGCACTACAGACACACACCAGATCTCATCTGAATATGACCACTATGGGTATGTCTAGATTACATGCCTTTGCTGACAGAGGCATGTAAAGTAGGCTACCCAACATAGTCAATGAAGCGGGGATTTAAATATCCCCGGCTTCATTAAAATAAAAATGGCCACCACGCTGTGCTGGCACAGCTGATCGTCGGCACAGCGCACGAGTTAAGACGCGGATCGGTTGACAAGGGAAGCCTTTGTCGACCGCTCCATTATGCCTCGTGAAACGAGGTTTACAGGAGCGGTCGACAAAGGCTTCCCTTGTCAACCGATCCACGTCTTGACTCGCGCGCTGTGCCGACGATCAGCTGAGACGGCACAGAGCGGTGGCCATTTTATTTTAATGAAGCCGGGGATATTTAAATCCCCACTTCACTGACTATGTCGGGTAGCCTATTTTACATGCCTTTGTCGGCAGAGGCCTGTAATCTAGACATACCCTATGACACTGGTTTCAATAAATGTTCAGTTAAAATTTCCGTAAAAATTGGAAATAAATGAAAAATGGGCCCAAACCATGTGAAAGAAACAGCTTTGAAATGGATTTTTTTTTTTTTTTTTGCAATTAAAAATTTTTTAACCCACTGTTGCAAGTTGTCATGATAGTTTGTGATAAAGAAGAGTTCACATCCATTTGGCTCTTCTTTCTCCCAAGTTGTTCCTCTTATGGAGTTTTTCTGTTTTCCTTATGTGGAAACTAATTGGTTTGCAACCTTTGTACAGTCGTATCAAGCTGTCCTTGCCTAAAGCCTCTAACTGTAAACATCTTGAAGTTTTGTTTTGTTTTCGTTTCCCCATCTGCAATTCGCAGCTCCCCTCTTCCTTTATTTCTGACCTCTGACTTCTTTTTCCATTATAGTTTTATACTCATAGCTACCAGGTGTCAAATCTGCTCATATTACTACACCCTGAACACAAGACAGACAGTGGAAGCCACGCTAGCTGACGTACTACTTAGCCCATCTCTGCCCTGTGTCATACATTAGCTTTTTTACATTATATATCATCTGGTGATAGAGAAGCTTAGTTGTGACCATTTTAAAGGAGCTAAGAGCCAACACAGTTATAATGGTAGAGACATGAATTTTGAGAGGATACCACAGTGGGTCTGAGTAGGGAATGGGAACTGTGATCAGGGAAGCCAACAGACTCACTGGGCCCCTGGGCAACATGGGAGGAGCTGGCTGCATGTTCCCAAAAGGGGAGGGGCCTCAGGCAAAAGGGGTGAAACTAGCCAGAAATGCACCACAGCCACCCGCCAGCTCTCAGCGCTGCATGGAGTGCACTATCTGGGGCTCCGAAGCATGCACAGGACTCCAGAAGTGACTTAAGGGCCACTGCTGCCATGGTAGTGATGGCTGGGAGTCCTGGGACCCTTTGAATCTCTGGGCCTGGAGGCAAATGGCTCCTTTGCCCTGAGCTCTCAGTGGGCCTGACTGTGATCTATTGAAAACCACAAACAAGCAACAGCTTGCTTCATTGTCTTTTTGCCAGCTCCTGGGTGCCAATCAAATCAACTGCTCTGGTCAGTTCAGCCCTGCTAGCAAGAGCCTCTGGCAGGCCACAGCCTTGATTTAGTGCCTAGCTCCAGTCATGGCATAGCTAGAGCTCAGTTTTAGAGAAGATTTTACAAATACTCTGTGGCATATAATAACACTGCTCTACAGCCAAAATGCTTCTGAAATAAATGTAGTCAAACTTTACTAATTCTGGGTCACTGAGAATGAAAATGATGCTTAAAATTGTTGATTGGCTCTAGTTTTCAAGATATGCTATTGGGTCAGTATATACGACCCTTGACTTGGAAATGGCGGAGGATAAGTGAGTTATAAAGGGAAGGGATCTCAATTTAAACCAGAAATGACTAAAATACATCTTTGACTGGATCTATGAATAAATCTATGACTGGGTTTGGACAGTACTTGCTTTTTAGGCAAAACAATGAATGATGCAATCTGAAGCTGGTATTGCGTCATACATTATATGAATTGCATCATGTTATTCCTAGAAGTCATGGATGATGCAATCATAACAAAGCTTACATCACTCTGCTGAACAAATTGCCCTATATCAGCTCTAGAAATCATACAGTGTCATGCTCTCTTATTTGTCAGTGTTTGATTTTGCAAAGGGACACATTTCTGTTTAGCCAAAGTGAGCAGAGTTGCCTCGTACTTGTGTGAACAGTGCAGATAACTTCTGCTATGTTTGTGGTGAAGTGACTTTTGCATCACATAAGTGCAGTATAACCACTATGGTTAAGAGAGCCTATCACCTTTATTTTGGCTGCAAAATTGGAGATCAGGACAAGAGGTGGGCCCCACACATATGCTGCAACACTTGTGCAACAAATCTTCACCAGTGGTTGAACAGAAAAAGGAAATCTATGCCTTTTGCAGTGCCAATGATTTGGAAAGAGCCAACAGATCATACCAGCAATTGTTACTTCTGCATGGTGCCTCCAGTTGGGAAAGGTGTGTCAAGAAGAAAAAGTGGACTGTGCATTATCCAAACATTCCATCAGCTATACGCCGAGTATCCCACGGAGAAGGACTGCCAGTTCCTGATGCACCAGAATCATTCTCACTTGAGTCAGACGAGGAAGAGGAAGAGGATGAAACTTCTGGTCCTGAACCATCAATGTCACAGGACCCACATTTTCTCCCATCCTCCTCCTCTGAACCACACCTCATAACACAAGGTGAACTGAATGACCTTGTCAGGGATTTGGAACTACCCAAGAGTAAGGCAGAGCTGTTGGGCTCCAGACTACAGCAGTGGAATCTCCTGGCAGGTGATGTTAGGGTTTCCATGTTCCGTGACCGTCAAAAGGATCTTGTCCCATTCTTCTTCATGGAAGGTGATCTTGTAGCCTGCAACGACATCGATGGTGTGATGGCAGCCCTCAACATCGTTCACGATCCAGATGAGTGGAGACTGTTCATTGATTCATCGAAGACGAGTCTTAAAGCTGTTTTGCTGCATAATGGCAATGTTTTGCCATCAATTCCAGTTGGTCATGCAGTCCATATGAAGGAAACCTATGACAACATGAAACAACTTTTGAGGTGCATAAACTATGACCAACATCAGTGGCAGCTTTGTGGCGATTTGAAGGTTGTTGCTCTCTTGCTTGGTCTGCAGACTGGATACGCAAAGTACTGCTGTTTTCTCTGCGAATGGGATAGTCGTGCAAGAGATTCCCACTACATCAAGATAGATTGGCCACTCCGACAGTCATTGGAGCCTGGGAGGAAAAGTGTTCAGCATCCACCACTTGTTGAATCAAGGAAGATTTTATTACCACCCTTACACATCAAGCTGGGTCTGATGAAGAACTTTGTCAAGGCCATGGACAAAACACAAGCAGCTTTCAAGTACCTCCGTGGAAAATTTCCAAGGTTAAGTGAAGCTAAGATAAAGGAAGGTGTCTTTGTTGGTCCTCAGATTCGTGAACTTCTTCGAGATGATGCATTTGACCATGCACTGCGTGGCAAGGAAAAGATGGCATGGAAAGCCTTCCAATTAGTGGCAATAAATTTTCTCGGAAACAACAAGGCAGATAACTACAGGTTGTTGGTGGAAAACCTCCTCAAGGCATACAAAAGCCTTGGTTGCAACATGTCACTAAAGATACATTTTTTGCACTCTCATCTAGATTTTTTTCCGCCGAACTGCGGAGCAGTGAGCGATGAGCACGGCGAGCGATTTCACCAGAACATTGCAACAATGGAGAAATGCTATCAGGGCAAATGGAGCCCATCAATGCTTGCAGACTATTGCTGGACAGTGACAAGAGATGCTCCATTTAATGAATACAAGAGACAAGCCAAGAAGCGCCGAGTAGACACTGAATAGGACTAAACTATGTACATAATAGTTTTTTGCCTTTTGTTTCATAATAAATTTTATTTATATAACCCTTTTGCTGATTTTTAAAGTGTTACATAAACAGGACAGGTGAAATATTATCATGTAAAGCAACATAAACACATGAAAACACCTAGGTTTACAACTTATGATTAAAGCTCTACTATCTACACAATATACATAGACGTAAAATGTAAAAACTTAAATATCTTGGCAACAGTAGCCAATCAGTTGTTTTAATTGTCATATTTGAATTCAGCACATCAAAATACATAATAAATAGCACATTTTCTCTCTGAAGCAGACGACTTCTAAAAAATTGTAGACCAGTGTAATCGGAGATATCCTTTTAACATAATTTGTAAGCCCTCTAGTGGCTCTGACCTTGTTCTGTGTTTTAGAAAGAGAACAGCAGGATGCATACAACTAGACCCTGCAAGCTGGAGTATCTTTAGGAAATGCAGTTACTTGTGCCCCAGCTATACTGGTGTAGTTTCTTCACGGTATTTCTTCTTGTGTAAAGAGCAAAAAAGACAAAAGATGTTAAACTACATACATGCAGTTAGATACCTGTGCTGTGTGTGTAGCTACCTTCCTCATTTCCTCTGGAGACTAGAACATCTAGACTCATGCAATAGCCAGAAAAAGCCAAGCAATAAAGACTGGATTTATTTTTACAAAGTAAAGAAATCTATTAAAAAAAAAAGGTCAAATTTAACAAAATCCTTACAGTGCTTTTTAAAGTTATGAATTGTTGAAATTGCCAAATCAAAATCTTTCCTTTGTTTGTTTAATCCCTACTAAAAGCCAAATCATTTTAGACTGTTGGGACTGTGAAGTGCTTTAACTTTGAATCAGGAGAACATGAAAGATAGATGGAAATGCCGGTGGAGTCAAAATAATCCAATAAATGTGGGCTCAACTATTTACTCTTCAGAAATTGTAAAATTAGACTGCCTAATATTTGTAGCTCTTCAGTCATCTATAGTGACAGTTGGTGTACTTTAGAGTGGGGGTAGGGAATTACTGTTTTGCAATCAAGCTCATGAACTCAATCTGCTTCAGTATTTTTAATTAGTGTTATTTTGTTTCCTTCCGATCCCTAACAAAAGTCGTTTTTATTCAACAGTTAACAATGCTGAACACTTTATTCTTATATATCTCAGATATTGGACACTCCATTGAATGTCATGCAGTTTAATTCTGAAGGTTAACTATGTATATGGTTTAACCAAAATATCCTCCTTCATTGAAGAATAAACAGAAAAAAGGGTACAACCTCGCAAGAAAAGGAGAATTCAAAGACAGCAAATTTTTCTCTCATGTCAGATATATTTTTATAAATAAAATATTGCAAAATATACTATAGACTATTGGGTTTGTGGAAGAAGACGGAATGTGTCCTATATCTTTCATTTGTTTTGTTTTTTATTTTGTCAAAAAAATTTTCTCTGTTCTTTGTTCTTTGTGATTTCCTTGGCAGCTTACATCCATTTGAATTTGTTTCACTGTTTTGTTTTGGTTTTTTTACATTATATTTTGGGCCCTAAAATCATTTTTATACAGTACTCTAGAGTAGCCAAACAATTTGGGTCGAACAATATCCAAAAATTCAAATACATTTCCAAATGTAGCCAAATCTCTGGAAATACAGTTGAAAATCTTAGAACAGGCTAATTTGAGAACTTATTTATACTCTCTGATTCTGTTTGATCCAAGAAGTAAACAGAGAGAGAGAATAAACAGCATGTTGACCTATATGCTTTAGTATCGGGTGCCTCATTTGAGACACCTTACCAGGCTTTGATTTTCAGTCTTTTCAGCACTTTCTAAAATCAGACCCTTTTAAGGCTTTTTAGAATACACCTCAACAGGTAAGGCACACAAAAATTGCTAGTCACTTTTGAAAATTCACAGCATTTTATCTACAGTAATACATAATTGAGAAAATTGAACAAAGTGTCAGGAAGGACAGAGGGAAAAGATAGTGAAGAACTGTCTAACCTTTGGAAAATGTAAAAGAAATTTTATCACAATAGTTCTTATCACACTTGTATTTAATAGTTCTCATCCCTTGTATTTAATATTATTACTAGGTTTGAAGCTCAGCTGATCAGGATCCATATCTTAATTTTTAGTTTGCAAATCACTAATAAATTATGGCAACTGAACAACTCATGACGGAAGTGACATAAATTGTATGTATATTATATGTTGCGCAGAAGCTGGGCAATACATTTCAACAAAGTAGTGCTGTAGAGGAAGTAGAAGTCATTTGTATTAACTAGATACTTGGTTACCCAGCTTTTTCTCATACCTTTATGCTTCATTCTTCTTGCTGTATTCATTCACAGCAGCTCTAATTTAGTAGTCCTGGGTGCGGAAACTCACACGATAATCCACACTGTGCCATTTCTAGATAGAAGTGTCCCCTTACATTTTCAAGGAGACCTGATGCACCCAACTTACCTTAATCTGTTATCTACACCAAGACCCTTAGATACCACAGAATATACTTCCTGGAGAAAGTTTGCAGTACACACTTAAAAATGCCTTAACCAAACAGGGACACCCACCAAAGAAGTAGATCACACATGGAATGGGCCACCCAAATAGGCCAAGAGAACCTGCCTCAATACAGAAAAAGAATCCATCAAACCACACACTCCTAGTTGTCACCTATCACCCCACACTGAAACACATATGGCATTTCATCAAGCATCCTGAAAGAAATCTCTCTCAAACCCCTTCTTCTGGCCTTCAAACAACTCCCCGGCTCTCCAAGATCATCATTAGAAGCAAGCTCCCCACAGACAAGCACCCCCCCCCTTTCAAAATAGCACCAGATCCTGCCATAATAAGAGATACAAAATCGGCTACATATTTCCACTGCTACACTAATCAATACTTCTCACAGCACATCAGTAAAGATTCATTGATCCTACACATACCTGTCATAATATGTGGTATACCTCATACAGTGCACTAAATCATCAATGAAAACCTGCCCAACACTTTTAAAAGGTGATCCTGGGAGTTAAAATTCATAACTTTGCTAGACTCTAAAAATCGTCTTAAACCATAGATCCAGTGCCTTAATTATTATAAGGATATATAACCCACTTGCTCCCCTTTTTTACTCCTCAATATTGATGGGTCTCTTGACCTTGAATGATCCTCAGAATGTGTCAGCTACTTATGCTAAACATTCTGTTACATGTTGTATTTAACTGTGACAGTCTTTGTATCTTTCCCAGGCCTGAAGAAGAACTTGATGTAGCTTGAAAGATTGTCTCTTTCACCAGCAGAAATTGGTCCAATAAAAGATATTACCTCCCCTACCTTGTCTTCCCAGGAAGGATAACTGCAGAAAACAATTAGGGAATAATAAACTAAATATGAGTCAACAATGTAATATTGTTGGAAGAAAAAGCAAACATTCTGGGATGTATTAGCAGGAGTGCTGTATGCTGCTGCAATGCACAAAGTAATTCTTCCAGTCTACTTGGCACTGATAAGATCTCAGATGGAATACTGTGTCCAGTTCTGGACATTACAGTTTGGAAAACATATAGACAAAGTGGAGAAAGTCCAGAGAAGATGATTAAAGGTCTAGAAAACATGCTAAGAGGATAGATTGAAAAAAAAAAAAAAAAGGATTTGTTTAGTTTGGAAAAGAGAAGACTGAGGGAGCTCTGAAAACACTCTACAACTATGTGACATTCTTCAAGTACATGAAAGATAGTTAAAAAGAGGAAGGTAAAAATTGTTCTCCTTATCCACAGAAGATAGGACAGGAAGTAATGGGCTTAAAATTGCAGCAATAGAGATTAGGGTAGACATTAGGAAAAATTTGCAGTTAGAGAACAGTGATTCTCAAACCTCAGTGGTTCAGGAGCCTAATTAGGGTATGTCTACACTACAGAGTTTTGTTCGGAAAAACTGCCATTTTTCTGACAAAACTTGAGGAATATCCACACTGCAATTGCATTCTTCTGCAAGAAAATTGAAAGAACAGAGGGGTTTTCCCAGCATTGGTAATCCTCATTCTACAAGGAAGAAGCTTTTTTGAGAAAGAGCTCTTTCACAAAAAAGCATGTGCGGATGGGGAAGAGGGAGTTCTTTCAGAAGAAGAGGAAAGAGGAAAAAACACAGGTGCCCCGGTGGCCATTCTGTCTATAGCAATCACCACTTACATTCAAGAGAGTGTCTATTCAGTCTGGACTCTCTCTTTCGAAAAAGCAGATCGCTTTTTCGATGCACTTTTGCAGTGTGGACGCTCTCTTTCGGAAGAAGTTTTTTCTGGAAGAGCTCTTCCGAAAAAAGCTTCTTCTGAAAGAAGCCTGTAGTCTAGACATGGCCTCAGTGATCAGTATTACCCCAAAGAGCCACAGTAGTGTGAATTCACAGTTTCATTAACTATAGTATTGTATACTCATATTTAAATGTTGTGTGTGTATGAATACATAAATATAAATCTCATTCTCACAGCTAAATGACAGACCAAATGTTGTTGTTGGCTTGATTAATAATTAAATCACATAGTGTTTTCATATCATGTGCCACAAAGGTGAAAACACATTAAAGAGCCATTTGTGGCTCACAAGCCTCAGTCTGAGTATCTGCATTAGAACAAATTATCTTAGGAAGTTGTGAAATCTGTCACAGAAGGCTTTTTAGAACAGATTAGTCAAATATCTGTGTGGGCTGGTCTACATAATACTTAGTCCTACCTCAGTAGAGGATCTGGACTGGATGACCTATTAATATCCCTTGTAGTTCTACTTTTCTATGGTTTTATACAGGGTATAATTCCTTTGTGTAAGAGAGGAACAGAGCCACATGTCAGCCCTTCTGTGCAAGGATATTGGTGTTAGTAGTGAGGAAAGTATTTTGCTTTCTTTGCTGGCCACAGATACTGCACAATGATTGCACCCATGATGAGGTAATGGGGGATAGACACACAATGGAGAAAAAGAATTCTGAAGTGAATAAAATCTTTAGCACTTAATTGTGAATGAGGGAAACAGAGGGCCCTGCTTGGGGCATCCTCTTGCCACAAGTAAAGAGTTTAACCTTTCTTTTATGTCATATGACAGAAAGGGTGTTATTGGGCTACTTCACCTTGAATTGTTCCTTAGAATGTGTGTTAACTACTTATGCTAAACATTCTGTTCCACCTTAACTGCGACCCTCTGAGTAGCTTTTCCAGATCTGAAGAAGAGCAGACCTGTTTTAAGCTTGAAAGTGTCTCTCTTCCACCAGTAGAGATTGGTCTCAGAAAAAAAAATTACTTCATCCAATTTGTGTCTCTAATATCCTGAGAGCAACACAACTACCAGAATACTCCTTCTTAGGCTGTCATTTCTCATTTCATATTTGTACCACTAAGAGTAGTATTGAGAATTTGTCCTTACTGAATTTCATCCTATTGATTTTGGATAATTTCTCCAGTCTGTCAAGATCATTCAGAAGTCTAATCCTGTTCTCCAAAACATTTGCAACCCCTCCCAGATTGGTATCATCCACAAACTTTATAAGTGTTGTGGCAAAGCTCTGACTTTGCCCCATGAGTCCCACGTTTTTGTTGTGTTTGTCTCAGAGGCTCCCTGTGACCCTCCACACAGTTCCTTACCCTTTACTACAGGCAAGAGTCACAGCTTACTGAGCCCTTCTCAGCTCAAGATTGCCTACTGAATAGGGTATAATCCCTGCACAGTCCAGATCTTCCCTCGCAGGGGCAGACTCTGCAGAAGCATGGGGAGGGTTGTGGGGAACCGGGCCCACCCACTACTCTGGGTTCTGGCTGAAAGACTTTAAGGGAGCGATAACAAGACAGGGTTTGTTCTACGCCCACTACTTCTTTGAGCCACTTCCCCAAACAATCCTTCCCAGGACCTCTCCTCTGGTACCTGATTGGTTCCAGAAGGTTCCTTTCTTGTTCTGGGTTAGCCCTTGTTAGTTCACCCTGGATTCAGAGACTTACTCAATCTAAGGATAATATACTTTCATCCTACCACTCTCCTGTACCTCTTTGGCCTGACCCTATCACAGTGCACTCTTTATGGTATTATTCAAATAATTTATGAAGCTGTTGAATAGAACCGGACCAGGAGAGATCCCTGAGAGACCATCAGTATGCTCTTCAACTTGATGGTGAACCTCTGATAACAACACTGAGTGCAGTTTTCCAACTAGTTGTATACCCAACTCACAGAAGTTTCATCTATTCTATATTTTCCTAGTTTGTTTTTGAGACGGTATTGTGAGACTATATCAAAAGCCTTACTAAAGGAGAGCCATGTCACCTCTATACTGTTCCCCCTCTCCATCCACAAGGTTTATTACTCTGTCAAAGAAGGATATTTGGTTGATTTGACTTGATTTGTTCTTGACACATCCATGTTGATTGTCAGTTACCCCTTAATGTATCTCCTCGATGCTTACAATTTGATTGATTGATAATTTGCTCCATTATCTGTCCAGGAGCCAAAGTTGAGCTGACAAGTCTAATTCCCTGGGATGTACTTATTTCTCCTTTTACAGATAGGTAAAATATTTGTGCTTTTCCAGTCCTCTGGGATCTCTCCTGTCCTCAATGAGTTCTCAAAGATAAATGCTAATGACTGACTCAGAGAATTCTTCAGCCAGTTCCTTAAGTATTCTAGGATATTTTTCATCAGGCCCTGACAATTTAAGAAATCAAACTTGTCTATGAATTTTTAACTTGTTCTTTCCATAGTTTAGACTCAGACCCTACACTATTTACACTGAAGTTCATTATATTAGTCATCCAATCAGTGCTAACCTTTTTTGGTGAAAACAAACAAAATAAAAAGGTGTTAGAGACCAGCCTTTGCTGCATTTTCTGTTATAGGCTTTCCCTCCCCATTGAATAATGGGCCTAACCTGTCCAAAATGTTTTCTTGTTGCCCTTTATGTCCCTAAAAGTTTAATCTCATTTTGTGCCTTGAACTTTCTGATTTTGTTCCTATATGCTTGTGCATTTTTTATATTCATCCTTTGTAATTTGATAAATTTTCCACTTAAGTTTCAGATAATTAAAGATCTCTTGGTTAAATAAGAGTCTCATACCATAATTCCTGTCTTTCTTAGGCTTTGCTCTTGTGCCTTTAATAATCTCTCTTTAAAGACTGCCAAACATTTTCCCCCCTTAGACTTGCTTCCCATGGGATCTTACCCACCAAGTGTCTGAGTTTGCTAAGTCTTCCTTCTTGAAGCCCATGGTCTATATTCTGCTGCTTTTTCTCCTACCATTCCTTAGAATCATGAACTCTATCATTTCATGATCACTTTCATCCAAGTTGCCTTCCACCTCCAAATTTCTCAACCATTTCCTTCTTATTTGTCAGAATGAAATCTAGAACAACCTTATCCCTAGTTGGTTTCTCCGCAGTTTGTAATCAATGAATTCCAGGAACTTGTTGGATAATCTGTTCCTTGCTGTATTATTTCCCCAGTAGATGCTGAGTGGTCTAAGTCCCCCACCAGCAGATAGTCATGTGCTTGGGATGATTTTGTTAGATGTTTTAAAAAACTCTCACCCTTTCTGGTTAGGTGGTCTTTAGCAGACCCCTACAATAGCATCACTCTTTGCGGGTTTTTTTTATCCTTTTTGCCCTTACCCAGATACTTTCAGCAGGTTTTCCTTCTACTTTTGTCTCAGTCTCAGCACAAATGTATGCATCTTTGATTCACAAGATAACAGCTCCACCCTTTTTTCTCTGCTTGTTCCTCCTGAACAACTGGTGCATTTCCAGACTGATATCCCAGTGTTGTCAATTATTTCACTGATTGACCTGTGATGCCAATTATTATTTCTAGTTCTTCCTGTTTTTTCCCTATATTTTTTGCATTAGTATATAGACATCTACAAAATGTGTTACATTTCCCCTCTATATTCTCTCCTATTTCTCCTTGCTTTGTCCCTGCTATCAGTGCCTTTATTCCCCCCAGACTGAAAGCCTTCATCCAGGTTTCCATGTCTTGGACTTACCTGTTGGCTTTTGTCTCATGCCTCCATCAAATTAAATTTAAAACTCATCTCACTAAGTTAGCCAATTTGGAGTCAAAGATGCTCTTCCATTTTCTTGACAGGTGGACTCCACCTTTTCTCAACAGTCCTTCTCAAAACAACATCCAAAGATTGAGGAAGCCAAAGCCCTCCTGGTGACACCATCCATACAGCCATGCATTCATCTCCAGGATGTGTATCTCTCTGCCTTGGCTTCTCCTTTGAAGCTGAAGGATTTAAAAGATCACCTGCATACCCAATTCCTTCACCATCATTCCCAGAGCGCTGTCACTTCTTATCTGCTCATTGTCATATTTTGCAGCCTCATTAGTGGCCACATGAATGAGCAGCATGAGATTGTAGTCTGAGGGCCAGATGATTCTCGGTCATCTTTCAGAAATGTCTCAGATATGGGCCCCTGGCAGCTTACCACATCAGGCTTACAAATGTATGCCTCTGTTCTCCTTAGAAGAAAGTTACTGACCACCATCACTGTTTATCATCATGTCTAGGTTCAGTCTTTATGGAAACAAAATTTCAGAGGCCAGTTCCAAATGGAATGCATTCTGTGAAGCAGGAAGTATAATTATAACAAATGTATTCAATAAATATTACCCCTTTTTCTATTATGAGACTATACTACAACCAGATCATGTTTTTATTTATCTAGCCATGATTCACAATTTGCTTGCTAAACAATTTCAATGACTACATATTATTCTATATTATTATCATCTACTGTTTCCATTGCCACTGCACAAAGGAGTCCAGTCATGAACCAGAACACCCGAGGTGTTAGATACTGTACAAATACAAAACAAAAAGTCTGTTATAAAAAACAGTGAGGAGTCCTGTAGCACATTAAAGACTAACAGATTTACTTGGGCATAAGCTTGTGTGGGCAAAAACTTCTTGATCAAATTCATCCCACGCCATGCATTTGACAAAGTGTTTTTTACTCACGAAAGCTTATGCCCAAATAAATCTGTTAGTCTTTAATATGCCACAGGACTCCTTACTGTCTTCTGCAGGTACAGACTAACACAGCTATCCTCTGAGATTAGTCTATTTTAAGTTGTTCATGAATAGTTAATGGTGAGTAATTGATATTCAAAATTAGGTCAGTTTTGTGGGAAATCGCGATTCTATTCCCTGACTCAATGAATAGAACTTTGAGAACCAGAGTTTAGAAACTTAAAATACAAATTGTGTGAATATTTGGTAATATACTGAAAATTCCCTTTTGTTGGTCAGTCTTGGCTGGAAAATCATTTGCTAGAAAGATTGCCAAAAGCCAGTTCAAAAGGGATAAGAATACAGTGAAAGAACGTTTGTCTAAAAATTCCGTATGACAGATTACATAAATAGTGATTGTGTTGTGGTGGTTTATGGATTGTTGAGATGTTACTTTCATGCTAGTGCCCTCAGTGGCTTACGCTTCCTGCAAGCTCATGGGAGGAGCCAACTTTCTTAATTTACCACCAACAAAACAACCTACCTACTTCTGGCTGTAACAGAGTTTCCATCCCCACTTCTTCTTTAGCCTTTTCTTTTGTCTTCTCTCCCTCTGTTTTCTGATCTGTCCTGCTTTTGGTTGGGAAAACTAACAAACATCACAGGTTTGGAAATAAGATAAAAATGTTTTGGTTGCAACCTTTTTAAAATTTCCATTGCTTAAGAAAATGTGTAAAATATCTGGTTATATAACTTTAATTATCCCATATCCTTAAGACAATAAAAGTAGAAGGGTTTTATATCATGTTGTAATTATTAAAAACTGCTTTGGACCATAAAACGATCCTACATTAGGAAATAGCATCAAAATAACATCCATGAACCATGGCAATCCATTTACTACCTAATCTCTTTCTTAAATCCAGCTCAGTATTTAGTCTGTGTAAGAAGAGTTCACTGGAAAGTAAAAGCTGTTTCTGAATACAGTCAGAAATAATATAAAGTACATTAAGAATTTTTTATACAAGTTTTTCCTTCTATTACTTAACATCAGGCCTTTTATAAATTTAAGACAAATAGCTATTATTATACTTTCAATTCTTACTGATAAAAATAAATGGAAAAAAATGGAAAGTGCCTAAACGTGTGTCAAAAGATATTAGAGTAACCTTTATGACAGAGCTACAAAAGCAAAGAAAAACATTCTCTCAGCCATTATATGCTTTTATATTGTGAAATGCATAATAAGTTTTCAGGTCTTGTAGAAAGAAAGACTTAAGTTCCAAACTGATGCCCTTTCTCCTGAAATCCAAATTCCCCAAGCCCTGAGGCTGTTTGGAGAACGAAATAGCCTACTGGGTAATTCAGAGATCACTACAGACCATGCTAAATTGTACCATCTATTGCCATCCTGTAGGCCAGCTGTCCGGGCTGTTCCCTACTCTGACACTCTGGGTATGTCTAGACTACATACCTCTGTCACCAGAGGGATGTAAATTAGACATAGCGACATTGCAAATGAAGTGGGGATTTAAATCTCCCATGCTGCATTTGAATAAAAATGGCCGCCACATTTTGCCGAGTCAGCAGTTTGTCAGCAAAAAGCGGATGTCAAGACGGGGATCGGGCGACACAGAAAGTCTTTGTCGGCTGATCCTGTAAACCTGGTTTTACGGGGCATAAGGGATCGGCCAACAAAGGCTTTCTTCGTCGCCTAATCCCCATCTTGACAGCCGCTTTTTGCCGACAAACTGCTGGCTCTGCAAAACATGGCGGCCATTTTTATTCAAATGAAGTGCGGGATATTTAAATCCCTGCTTCATTTGCAATGTCGGTATGTCTAATTTGCATCCCTCTGGCAACAGAAGGATGTAGTGTAGATATACCCTCTGAGTACAGAAGATGGGGGCCCACAAAGCTCAAAAAGAAAAAAAAAAAAACTTTGCCTCTACAGACACTGGTTACAAAAAAACTCCCTCCTCCCCCCCCCCAGAATCACAATACACAGATTTTGTGGAATTGCTGCACCCATCAAGTGATTTTTATCGCTAAAAAAACAGGGGTGAACACTTGAACCAACCCCTAGTGAACACTTGAACCCACTACCAGGGATACTCTAAGCTCTTTTGCCCCAAAAGAGTTTGAAAAAAAGAAAAGAGAAAAATAAGTTGAAGTATCTGGTAACTGATCTCTCAGTCTGAGGCATGCAGATACACATAGACAGACAGATCTTCCTGGATACAAGAATCAAATCATCACCTAAAAAAAAGTGATTTTTATTACAAAACAAAAGATAAACTTGATAAAGCATACTTGGTTGCTAGATGTTACATAGCAACTAAGGAAAAAATTAAAATACAGAGAAAAGTCTCTGTGCACAATATTAGCTTTTAAATGGTGAGGGGAGGCATAGATTCACACACAGTAGTTCAAACAAACCCTCAAAATAAAGAAAATAATACCCTGAACGGGACTAGATTCACTTTTCCCTTTACTTACTTCCAGACTTCTCTTTGTTCAGTCCACTTCCATGCCCTGAATTCCTTGGAGGTATGGTAGTCCTCTCTGGGTTTAAATCATTCTGTGTCTCTCAATTCCTGGTTTTTCTCTCCCACACAAAGAAAAGCAGGCAAGGAATTCTATACAATTCAAATTTCAACGCTGTATGCCCATTGGTTCTCTGGTTCCCTGCCAACACCTTCGCTAGCTACCTGAGCTTAACCCCTTAGTCACTGGGTGCTTGTCAGTACTCCCCCTGTCCATTACACCAGGCCTGGGCAAAATATGGCCTCTGGGCTGGATCTGTCCCACCAAGCTACCGTATCCCGCGTGCAGATGCAGTGGGGAGACTCAGGCAGGCTCCCTTGCTTGCCCAGCAGCCCTGCACACTGCTCAGAAAAGCAACTGTGGGGCTGTTTCTCTTTAAAAACTGTGAGCCCAGCTCCCATCTGACAGAAGCTGGCCAATGGGAGCTGCCTGTTTGAATAACAGGCAGCACATGAAGCACCATGCCCCCCTCCTCTCAGCTCAGTTATTCACACAAGCATATGGCCACCTGTGCAGATGCAGGGCAGGCAGGCTGGCTGAGAATCTTTTTAAACTCTGCAAGCATTTAGCTCTGCAGGCAGGCAGTCTGGTTGGGCTGCTGGCCAGTAAGTCTCCTGGCCACACCCAGCCTCTCCCCTCCCCTCCCCCAACTCTCTGCCTTCCCACTCAACATGCCTAAACCCTCTGCCCCCCTCCTACACCCACACCCCCTCCCAGATCTGGCACCCCAATCCCCTACCGCAGATCACAATCCCCTCTTACCCCAGGTTACAACCCAAACTCCTGCACCCCAGTCTCTTGCCCTGGGTCACAACCCCCTCCTGCCCTAGGTCACATTTTAAAACCCTGCACATCAGTCTCCTGCCCTAGGTCACAAATTCCTTCTTCATCCAAACTCCCTCCCACTCTCCTTCCTGCATTCCAATCCCTTATCCCAAGCTCCCTTCTGCACCCAGCCTCCATCCCAGACCACACTCCTCCTCCATTAATATCATGGAAAAGTGTGGCCTTTGACCACTTTCCAAAATCTTAGAGTGCCCACCCCTGCTGGAGGCCTAAGGTCATCCCACATGTCATCTTTTCCAACCCATCTCCTATTGTCCCTTCCTTCACTGCTCCTATATCAGGAGAAAAAAAAAAACAGCTGGAAGAGGATTTGACATCCAACTTCAATAACTTATGTTAAGAAATGATATGACTAAACAAATATATAATCCTATGGATTCCTGATGTAATATATTTACAGTTATGTTTTCTAAATCTTTAAAAATAGACCCAGATTCTCAAATGTCAGATAACCACAGCTTGAAGGAAGACAAAGCATTCAGCAAAATTTAGAGCAGCTTCCTAGATGACTATGTACCCGGGGTCCTGGACACCCATTGGGAATTGCTGAACTGGAGGAGCATTACAGCTTAAATCCCTTGCATCAAAGTACCACTTATGTCAGGGAAGAACAGCCAAGAGTCCATTTATGCCACTGCTGGAGAATTCTCCCAAGCTGTAAAAATCCCAAACCCTAACTTCCAGGTTTAAATCTGCTTAGTGCTGTGGAGCCGGGCACAAATCAGACATAACAGAGATCCAAGATTCAGCTAATACAGAAAGTTATTTAGTATTCAATATTTATCCAAGTAGGAGTGAAATGAGCTCCTTAAACAAAAGCAATTAACTGCCATTATGTAGAAAAAAGTGGACTATGTTATTAGAAGTTTTCAAACTGCTCCCCTATTGCCTACAGTAGCTCTCGACAAGACTGCTGATACCAAAGCACCAACAAGGCTAAAATAAGGTAGATGGCTTATTCTTAACTGAATTAAATCTTTCTCTGTTCAGCTTGGTTTGCATGGGGGAAAAGATCTCAATAAGGAATTAAGGAAGATCTTGACTTGTTTGCAAAGAATTTGTTCAGAATTAGGCTGGGAAGGTTCACATGATTCGAATATTAAAATAACTGATGATAACCTATTTAGGAAAGACTGACTTGGCAAGAGGGGGAGAGGAGTGGTACTCTATGTAAAAAATGGTATTACAGTACCTGTTTCTGAGTCACTGACAACCGGGAAGAAAATGATCTTGAATGTTTGTGATTCAGTGTCCTAGGAGATAAGGCATAAGATGGGGTACCAGGTGGTATCTGCTAGAGACTACCAAATCACAGCAGAGAACAGGATGACTGGCTTTTTAATATGATAGAAGTCTTTTTTTTAAGAAATAGGTTCATATTGTTTTATTTAGCAATAATTTTGAATAGCATATAAATTCCTTAGTAAGAGAAACAGGATCATCTCTGTAAGGCCAGGTCTACACAAGGGGAAAGTCAAGCTAAAGTATTCTGTGAATAGCGTCGCTAGAATCGATGTACCTTAAATTGAGTTATCGCACTGTGGGGGTTGACAGGAGAAACTCTCCCATCGACTCCCCTTATGCTTCTGAATCTGATACTGTACTGGTGCCAACTTTACTAGACACGCTAAATTGATTCCCAGGGGATCGATCCCTGTAGCACCAATCTCTCGAAAAGTGTAGACAAGACCTTAGAATAGGTGAGGGATGGTGAGTGAGCTCTTGCAGGGGCTGGAGTATTTAGCAGGGGTGTTGTCGCTGCAAGATGAGGCTGGCTTGTAGCTAGTCCCTGATAATGTCTTGATCTACAAGAAGCTCATATAGAATAAGGTTTGGATCCCCAGAATAAACAATGTTCTCTTTAAAAAGCTGAGTCTTGTGATTAATGATTTAACACAGCATGTACTAAAACATCCTCAGCTGAAAATTCACTACTGCCAAAAAATGTTGCATTCATCATGGGGGAATTCTATATTAATCATCATCTTGAGAAAGGATTTGATTGCAAAATTAAATAATAGTGATAATTTAGGAACAAGCAATTATGATTGATCACATTTGTTATATGCAAACAAAATAAAGTCCAGATCAATAATAGATGTACACGTGATGCTTCAAAAAGGACCAGTTTCATGAAGCTGAAAACAATTAAGCCAAAATCAGTTGGTAGAGAAAATTTAACAAAAAAATTTCAGTGATAATTTAGAATTATTTGAGGTCATTTGACAAGATACATAAAAATCATAATCAAGAAACTGCCACACTGGTTAAGAAAATCAATATAGCACAGAATGGAAGTGAAGGGAGCTATAAAATCAACTGATATATAACAAATGGCTGTGTCAAACTGTTTCTTCACTTCCACAGGTGGATATTTACATTTTAAGAATACCTGATAAAGATCCTGAAGGTGTTTGTCTCTGTCTGTGAGATTGGAGCAAATCCAGTTGTAATTTAGGGCCTGGCTGTAAAAAATTGATTGTGTGATGTGTCCTGGATGGAAGCTAGAGGTATATAGGAAAGAATAATAGTTGGTAAGTTTCTGGTATAGGATATTAGTAATGCAGCCATCATTTAATTGAACTGTAGTGTCAAGGAAGTAGATGTCTTGTGTGGACTAGTCCAGGATAAGGTTGGTGGTGAGGTGGAAGTTTATTTATTTTATTTATGTATTTAAAATATTTTTATCCCGCCTCTCTATTTAAAATATTCAAGGTGGCTTACAAAGTTTTAAAACACAATATATCAAAGTGTAGAATAAAAGACCCCAAGAGGGGGGCATAAAATCTCAGAAAACACACTGAGAGGAAGGGTGACACACACACAACACACATATACCCAAACATCAATAAAAGCATGAGTTGAAATCCCTGTGGAATTCTTCAAGGGTCTCCTTCTAATTGGTCCAAACGATGAAGATGTTGTCACTGTAGCGTAAGTAGAGGAAGAGTGCTAGGGGATGAGAGCTGAGGAAACATTGTTCAAGGTCAGCCATAAAAACGTTGGCATATTGTGGGGCCATGCGGGTGTCCATAGCTTTGCCACTGATTTGAAGGTATAAATTGTCTCCAAATTGGAAACAGTTGTGGGTGAGGATAAAGTCACATAGCTCAGCCACCACATGTGGCTGTGCCATCATCAGGGATAGCCTTTGTGTTTTCCAGAATATCACTGATGCTCTATAGTTTCCTCAGGAAGACAGTGGTTTCTTGAAGGTAGCTAGGATGCTGGTACCATAGGGTCTGAGGAGAGAGTCAACATAACCAGATATTTCTGCTGTAAGTGTGCTGATGTCTGAGATGATGGGATGTCCATGATTTCAGGTTTATGGATCTTGGGTAGTAGATAGAATACTGGAGATTTGTTTGTATAGATTTGGTCCTGAGATGTAGCAGGAAGTTTCATGAGCAGACAGTGTCGTTTCTTTTGGCATTCCTCAGTGGGATCAGAGGAAAGAGGCCTGTACAATGTGGTGGTGCTGACTTTTCTAGAAGCCTCCTGTTCGTAATCTGTCCTGCTCATGGTGACTACAGCACCAGTTACTCAGGCTCCACCACCAAACGGATATAAGACACAGTATTATACATTAGTAGCAGGGATAATGTTCAGTCAAAACTTATTTTCTATTAAGATTGATTTGTTGACAAATTGAATATTTTCATGTGATGTGATTTCATTGGAAATTCTCTATTTTTCATCAGAAAAGCAACGTTGTCAGGCAACACTCAAAAATTGCATTGTGTTTTTGGCAGTTTTCAGGTGAAACATTTTTGGTTGCCAAAAACTGAAGAATTTTGTTTTTTATGGGTTTTTTAACCAATCCCCTTCCCCAACCAAAATATGTGTGTGTATGTGTGGATAGATAGCTAGATAGCTAGATAGATAGAAGAAAAAAGGTTTTTTTTCCCAATTACTTGATTCACGAGTGGAAAAAGTATAAGTTCTGAACTTTTAGAACACCTTAATGCTGATACATATATGGGTTCCATTTTTCTGAAGGAAGAAGTAGTCAACATACAAATGGATTAAATTTGCATGAAGTGGTGTACTGTTTTCTGTGTGTCTGGTATTCTGTATTGTGAGATATATTTTCATTTTCAGGAAACATTCAGTTCCCAAATACTGCTGTCAACACTGGAATCCTCAAGCATCCCATAAATATAGATGCCTTCCATATCCCTGGTCTGTTAAATGGGATGTTAAATTTTGATTAATCAGCTAATTGAGTAGTCCATGGAATTTCCATGGACTACTCAACTAGTTGATAAGGGGGTCACTCGCTATCCCACTGTGCTTCTCCCTTTGAAATGTACAAAAGCTGCCCGCGGCTCTTGTTTCAAAGGGAGAGATGCAGTTGGTTCCCTCTGCCTTTCTCTCTCTGAAACGTACAAGAGCCATGGCAGCTCCTATACATTTCAGAGGGATAGAGGCAGCGGGAGCTGGCATGGGTTTCCTCTGTGCCTCTTCCTTTGAAATGTACAAGAGCCTCTTGCACTGTTTCCCCACTGCCTCCTACCTCCTCTGCCCCCTGCGGAGATGGGGCTTGGCAGGAACTAGCTTTTAAGACGGCTTCCCCCAGCACCAACTCATGCTCCCCCACCTTTCTGCCTCTCTCTGATGAAGGCAGCAAAAGGGCAGGGGAAAGCAACTAGTCGAGTTCCTACTCAACTACGCTTACATCCCTAGTCTGAGGGTCTTCTTTACCTGTTGAGGTTATCCCACATTGTCCAAAAGGTTCAGATAGATATCCCCCTGCCCTCGCTCCCCTGCCTCCACTAATACCTGGCTAAGACTTGGTTTGGATTGTGTACTTTATCTCTTTATCAAACAAGATGTACAAACCATGAGATACAGGACCTGTCAGTCTGATGCTTCAAACATTAATCTGATAGAAGGAAGCAGTTTCTGAAAAGGAAATAGATTGTCTGCTTAATGGTTAGCTTAGGGATCCAACTTCCTTAGTTTTCTTCATGTATTACCTTCATGTATTATAGAGACTGTAAAAGTTTTTCCTTTGATGTCAAGTTCAGAGTATATAGGATTCTTTCAGTCTAGTCAGTAAAAGCCTTGATTTCTGCAGCAAAGTTTTTATCAAGGCTTAGCAATAAGCACTTGAAAGGTGCACGTCTCAGCCCTCGTTGCCATCGGAAGAAGCCTCTCTGGTGGTAAAGTCAGGCAAACTGTTAATAGTCAGTGATGTATTTGACAAATTTAGCCCATTTTTTTCTATCCACAGATTGCTCAGACTTCAATTTTTCTAATGTATTAATGATCCAGAATTTTTAAAATATTTTATGGAAATGTATTTCAGCCTGGAGTTTTTTTCCCCTCATCTCAACTGCATCTTTGACTGTTTGAGTGTGTGGTTGGTCACTTTTACCACAGGTATTGATTCTGCAGCTTGATTGGAAGAGCGCCTGATATCTCCTACACAATTTTTCAAAGTGGAGGAAAAGAACAACTGTCATGGGGTAGTGGATAATTTTGTGTGGATAGGGGACATTTGACATGAAGAGTTTTGACAGGTGGTGGGGCTGACACAGTTCCCCCCCCCCCCATCTGCTGTGCTTTCATTCCCTAGTACTCACTTCATTTTCTGAATTAAATCTCAGTATATTACCATGAACAACTGCTTGAAAATAAATATTTGCATTATTCCCAGCCCAGATACTGAATATTCTAATCTGTATCTACAAACCCAGCTTCATTTCCATTTAATGTTTCCAGCATTGAGTCCTGCATTATTTCTAGAGCTAGATTTCTTTTCCCCCATTAAATTAATCCCCACTCCTTCCATCATCCCTATAATTTTCAACCACGTCTATTCACTCTCAGTGTCACGGAGTTCAATGCCAGAAGAAACCACATATCATCATAAAGTGATCAATTAGACCCAGAGCCTGTAAGCAAGAACCAGCCTTCAAAGCATCAGAAAGACAGAATGCCAGGTGCCATCTCAGAGCCCTGACTGTGCCTATTCCAAGTCCCACCTTCAGTTGTGACCATCCTTGATGCCTCAGAGGAAGGAAATAAAAAAACCAAACACAGAATAGACTGGACAGATCACTTCTTCAACCTTAAAGTCCCTTCCTGATGCCTGTCCTTCATCTCTGTTCATTCCCACCGAAAAAATGCTTCCTTTTACCCCACAATCAAGTGCTCACTTCTGGTGCTGAGGAGAGAAAGTGAAATAAGTCACTTGCAAGTACAAACTGTGGTTCTATTTCCACACTAAACCTTACCTGGGCAGAATCTCACATTCCTTTTCTCCATCATTCCCCCCCTTGCTCTTAACACTCTGCTCCTCCTTTCTCCTTCTCTCTCATTATTCCCCTTGCTCCTCTTTTTTTCTCCCTTTCACTCCACAGAACTGGCACCATGATTACCACAAGAAAGGGAGGGCTAATGATGGGAGGCAGGAGGAGGCAACTGACCTGGGCTCCAGTGATGCAGAGGGGCCCAGGACTCTAGCCACCACTGCAGCAGTGGGAGCCCCGGGCCCTTTAATTCACTGCCAGAACCATACATGGTACACTGTAGAGTCCCAGGCGGTGCACTCTGAGCTGGGAGGAGGCCACAGTCCAGTTGGTGCTAAGGGCCAGCTGTCTGGCCTTGCCCCTTCTACCTGAGGCTCCATCCCTTCCAGGAGTGCAGAGCACTCCCTCCCCCCTATCCCCCACCCCGTCCCGGGGCCCAGTGAGTCTGTCGGCTTGCCTGAAAAAAAAAATCTTATTTCCCCATGAGTTCAGGGCTGAGATTGACCTGAGGAGAGCTCAGGGCTGCGATGGCTGGTTCTCAGCTTCAGTTTTAACTGTTCTTAGCCCTCGTTGAATACCATTTTATCTCCTGGGGGTGAAGTTCTTGTTGGACATAAGAGAAAGGGGAGCACCTGACTGTCATCATGGCATTAGGCTCATTGTGTATTTTTAAAACTCAGGATGCAAAGCTCACTATTTTCACTGGAAATATGGCCTTTAAGGAGCTAGAGAAGGGCTGAGAAACATTAAAAAAATATAAAACAGCAAAGGTGTAAAGACTTAATTACTGCCTAAAGCAGCAAACATCTGTTGCCAGAAAACTGGCATAACAAATGACACTTAAAACTGAATCGTATATGCATTACCTCTTTCAATCTACCAGCACTCATTAAGCAGAAAAGCTATTAGATTCTTCATCCCTGTGCTTTTCCATTCGTGAAGTACTTTTGAATTGTTCTGTCAGTGCAGCTTTATGGACGTCTAAGTAAAATATTCATCTTCTTTATTTAAATATTCACTTCAGAAATCACTTCTCCCACCCTCCATGGGACATAGCAGCAGCAACGATCAGCTAAAATGCTTAAGGTAACAGCCTTCAGAGGTAAACATGAAGAGGGTGAAGGCCAGGCTTTCTTAGTGAGAAACCTTTGATGCTGCTGCTCAGTACAGCCTCACTGTGTTCATTTTCAGGGCATGCTGCAAGGTGTAGCAATTTCTCTAGGCTTTCGGACAACAAGGTAACGTGAGTGTCGGTGGCTGGACTGACAAATGTTTTGAGGCACAGATGCCTTTAAAGGATGTGGTGGTTGTAGGGTGGTCCTGAGGGTACCTTCAGGGAAATCATCTTTAGCTGTGACTTCCAGCTGTGAAACCTTACTCCTGGGTTTGCCAACTCAGTGGCAGACCCTTATGGATTTTCAGGCCTTGTTCAGAAGAATGAGACCTTGGAATGGAGCAGGATTGCTGCTGGAAGTGAGAGCAGAAACAGTGGCCAGTTTTCAATGATTTGTTTATTCAGCATCTCTCATAAAAACTATGATAGGAACCTGCTTTGAAAGATTAAGAAGTGTAATTAAAGGAGCAATAAATACTGAGGGGAGGTTGCTCAAAATCTTAAAATAATTGACATAATTATTGAAAAAATAATTCCCTTCTCATAGAATCATAGAGCTGGAAGAGACCTCAGAAGGTCATCAAGTCCAGCCCCCTGCTCTAGGCAGGACCAATCCCAACTAAATCAACCCGGCCAGGGCTTTGTCAAGCCGAGACTTAAACACCTCTAGGGATGGAGACTCCACTACTTCCCTAGGTAACCCATTCCAGTGCTTCACTACCCTCCTAGTGAAATAGTTTTTCCTAATATCCAACCTGGACCTCTCCCACCACAACTTGAGACCATTGCTCCTCGTTCTGCCATCTGTCACTACTGAGAACAGCCTTTCTCCATCCTCTTTGGAACCTCCCTTCAGGAAGCTGAAGGCTGCTATCAAATCCCCCCTCACTCTTCGCTTCTGCAGACTAAACAGACCCAATTCCCTCAGCCTCTCCTTGTAGGTCATATGCTCCAGCCCCCTAATCATTTTGGTTGCCTTCCGCTGGACCCTCTCCAATGCGTCCACATCCTTTTTGTAGTGGGGGGCCCAGAACTGGACACAATACTCTAGATGTGGCCTCACCAGAGCCGAATAAAGGGGAATAATGACATCTCTGGATCTGCTGGCAATGCTCCTCTTAATGCAACCTAATATGCCATTAGCCTTCTTGGCTACAAGGGCACACTGTTGACTCATATCCAGCTTCTCATCCACTGTAACCCCCAGGTCCTTTTCTGCAGAACTACTACTTAAATGTGTTCTTTAATATACAACACATTTAAGCTCTCATCTTAATTTTTTAAACCAATCCTGTGTTATGTAAGGGCGTATGGCCAGCTACAAAAGTTTTTAATGTTTGCTGATAATACACAGAGTTAGAATCCTAGACAACTTATATGATTTCAGAGACAAACTGATCAAGACTACAGTGAGTATATTATTATTCGAAGGACAGGCACCTGCAGTTTAGGAAGCTAGTGTCTATCATATGCAAATACTGCTTTTTTGAAACCATCCCATTATCATGCTTAATATAAGCTTTTTCCCATCAGACTGACTGCAGTTTTAACATGCTGCTAATCAAAAGATTAAATCCAACCTATGGTACCTGCTAATCTGAAAAAAGTACATTATATTTTACAGCATATTTCCATTGTAGTGGCTCTATGTTGAAAAATCTGAATTCAGATTTCAGTTGCAACAGCAAGGATCTGGTTTTGGCTCGAGGCTCACCACCCTGGAGAGGCTGAAACATGTAATTTAGCTTTGCAAGCCCCCTTGTGGTACATGGCCTTGGGCAATTGCCATGCTTGCCACCTCCTAATGCCAATCCTGCCCTTTTTACCTCCCTAAACTCATCCCATGTCCCCTCTTTACCTGTGTAGAGAAACACTGACACTACTGGGGCAGCCTGCCAGCAGCAGACAATGGGTTTGGGGGCCAGTGGCAGGAGACCTCCCCTGGTCTGTCAAATTCTCTCATTCAGGACCAGTCAGGTCCTGAAGGTGCCGGACCAGAGCGGCCCAACCTGTATTCTAATCAGTAGTAGCATAACAAGGAACAATTACTTGACGCTAAAAGAGTATTTAAAAAAAGGCTGAGATATTGAGCCAAATTGTACCATAGACTGTGTAAACAACAACTTCCACTCCAATAGAAATGATGGATCTGTGGGAGGAATTCATCCCTATGGATTTGTATATGCAGGTTTACTTCTTATGGGTATTAGTATTCTTACATAGTCAGACAAATGATCCTGCTTTGTTCCCACTGCATACTACATCTAGTATTTTATACATCTGGTCTCTGGTTTTACATTATAGTGTTTCAGACCAGAGTAGGTTAAAATATATTTAAAGGATTATTCTTTGGCATCATGCACTGTACATTTGCAAGTATATTTATTTGTAGTTATTAATCTTACACAGATCCTACTACATATTTCTTTTATACTTTATATTTGGCCCCGTACAAGATACCTGAAGGCAGTAAATTCTTTTTGCATATACCTGTTTACCTGATATATAAGTGGATTTCATAGGATCCTTTAACAACCTTTATGACAAACTGTATTGTTTATTTTTTTCTACTGTTAAATTCTGGCATATAAATATTAACAGTTGATGTAAAAAGTTATCAATGCAATAATATGGAACTAGAGAAATAATAATTATTAATAATAAAAAAGTCTCCTAACTATATTGCGGTAGTGCATAGAAGAGATTTTGGGGTCAGTACTGCAAATTCATAGAATCCTTCTCATTGTGCCTGTATCATCTTGAAATCATTCTCCAGCTTTGAAAAATGTAAAAATTATCTCCAGTCATGAATGGGACAAACACATCTGAATAATGTAGCTATCTTTAACGTGCCTCAAAACAGTATCAGGGAACTTAGCCCTGGTCTACACTGGGGAGTTATTTTGAAATAACTCCCCTTATTTTGAAATAAGCTGGCTAATCTCCACGCTACCAAGCCCATTATTTCAAAATAACAGGCTGGAAAATAACAGGCTGGTTATTTCAAAATAATAGCTCCTGCTCACAAAGTGGAATCATGCTTAATTGTTATTTCAAAATAACATTAGTGCAGACGCTCAGCTGCTGTTATTTCAAAATAAGTGGCCTCCAGAGGCCTCTCACAGCTGCCCTTCTGGCCACTCCACACACCTGACAACTCCACTGCTCCCATTCTCCTGCAGACTTTAAAGCTGCAGGCAGAAGGGAAAGGGTTTGTGGCACCACACCAGCCCTGTGCCACACAGCACCCTTCAGTGCAGCCATGGCAGACCCCAGTGTTCCCTCTGAGTCTTCACGGCTGCCAGCATTCCTCAGCCACCTCTGAAGCCTGTGACCAGGAGTGAAAGAGGGCATCGGCCTGGGCTGATGCAGAGATCCTGGAGCTCATCAAGGTCTGGGGCGAGGAGACCAACATCCAGGATCTCCATACCAAGAGAAGGAAGGCTGAGGTCTATGGCCGGATGGCCGCCAGGCTGGCCCAGAAGTGGCACAGCCAGGGCCGGATTAAGGGGGGGGGCTGGCCGAGCAGCTGCCCAGGGCACCAACCTATGGGGGGCGCCTGATGGCAGCTGTAAGGTGCACCGCGCGGCGCCCCTTACAGCTGCCATCAGGCGCTGCGCACCCGGGGCCGGGAGCCGCGTGGCACCCCTTACAGCTGCCATCAGGCGCCGCATGCCTGATTGCAGCTGTAAGATGCGCAGCACGCCAGGGGGCAGGGCCGCGCATGCACCGTGCGCCCGGGGGTGGAGCCGTGCATGCATCGCGCACCCACTGCCCAGGGCACAGGAATGGCTTGAGCTGGCCCTGGGCACAGCTGCATCCTGGACCAGATGCAAATGAAAACAAAAGAACTCTGGCAGGCCAGGGAGGGAAATGAATGCTCTGGGGTGGCACCTCACACATGCTGCTGCTATGAATGGCTGGATGCCATCTGGATTGTGGAGGTGTGATAACCTCCCCCCACCTCATCGTCAACTCCAGCCAGGATGTGCCCGTGGTCAACCTCCACAAGGGCAGGATTGTGGAGGAGGATGAGAAGGAGGAGGATCAGGACAGCCTGGACACCATGCCCACCAGCAAGGTCATCATCATTAGCCTGGAGCAGGTCTTGCCCCCTGGATGTCTCCCAGGGCTTGGACGAACCGAGGGAAGGCAGTTCAGGTGAGCTCTATAACTTTCCCTATTCATATGCAGGCAGGCGCAGCCCAAGGCCGGCTGCGGCAGCTGGCACCCTGGGCGGAAGGGGCGATCGGTGCCCCTGCCTGCAGGGCCGTCAATGGCTGTGACGTCATCATTGGGCACCCGGGCCGGCCGCGCCCTAGGCAACTGCCTAGTTTGCCTAAGTTCACGGGCCACCCCTGCATGCAGGGGCAGGCAGCAAGGGGATACATGCTCCTTGCTCAGCCTTCTCAGCCTGGGGCTCACACAACACCCTGTGCATGTGGGTGCACATGGCCTCAGATCCATGACGCTCTCACACAGGAACCGCTTGCTCCTTCTCACAAGGTTCCTTCACAGGCCTGCCTTAGTCCAGACTCTGTGGTGGGACACCTTCTGAACACAAGCCACAACTAAGGAGGGTAGGGTCATGGAAACACATAGCAGTGCTGCACATGGCACAGGCTCATGCCCACACTCTCAGGCAGCATCCACTCCCAGTCAAGCGTGGCGATGTGGAGGAGACTGATTCCCTGCATGGGACCCTGCTAGGGGGAGGAAGAAGAGGGGACCCCAGTAAGCACTCTCTGGCAAGTGGCATCTGTTGCTCACACACACCTCCCTCAGCATCTTCCCCTCCTCTCCTCCAGCGGGCAGGGATAGGAGTTCTCTCTCTGTGGGACACCACCAGTGCCAGACCCGGTGTGTGCAGGACACAGAAGGAAGCTGAGTTGCCCTGTCCCATCCTCCTGCCTGTAGGCTCCTGCTTGTTCCTAGAACATGGGGGTAGTGATACTTCCCTGGGACATCTGTGCCCCTACAAGAAAGTACCCACTGTCTAGGCAACAAATGGCCTCGCCTGAAGAAAAATTGCCATCATCTGAACCGAGACCTCAGTGTCAGCTCAGAGATTAGGTGTAGGGTTCACGCATATTGTTTCCTGGAATGACTGCCCTTGCCACTTTTCTTCACAGCTGGGCCAGCTGCGTGTGTGGCATGTCCAGCTCCTCCCACACCATCAACATAGCTCCATGATATCCTCAGGCAGAGGTGAACCTGTGAGGACCTACTGTGGGAACACATGGACTGCCTCTGCTCCCTCAGCTGGACCTCTGATGAAGAGCGCCAGGCTGACCGCAAGCTGAGGAAGGCCATGTGGGAGCAGCTGTCATGCCAGAATGAAGCCATGTGCTCCTCTATCATATCAGTCATGGAGCCCCCTTCCCTTTCATCCCTCCCAGGTTCTTTCCTCAGTCCCTCACCTGGTGTATATTCCCCAAATAAAAAAATCAGAGTTTTGTGTTCAAACAAAAAGGCTTCTTTATTTGGTCTGCAGGGGAGGGGATAAAATTGGGAAGGGAGGGCAGGGGAAAGGAAGGGTGGGAGAGGAAAGGCACACGGGGGCAATGCAGAAGTCCCTTGTGGGGAGGCCCAGAGGAGAATCTCACAGGTGGCCTTGGCTGAAACTCTCCCTCAGGGCCCCCCTGATGTGTTCACCAAATGGCAGCAGTGTCTGGCTGCTCATAAGCTCTGACCAGCTGATCAGCCTCTGCTCCCCACCCTGGTAGTAGTTGTGAGCACACGGCAGGCCACCGCCACCACCACCTGGGAGATATTCTGGTCACCACGGTCCAGGCGAGTGAGGAGACTCCGGAACCTTCCATTTAGGTGACCGAAGGCACTCTCACAACCATGCAGCACCTGCTCAGCCTAGTGATGTAGGTCTCTTCAGTGGGGACCATACGTGGGTTCCAATCTGCCTCTGTAGGGCTTCATGAGACAGGAGAGCAAGGGGTAGCTGAGTCACCCAGGATGCACATTGGCATGTCCACCTCCCTGACCCTGATGGTGCAGTCGGGGAAAAAAGTGCGGGTGTACATCCTGTGGAAGAGGCTCGAGTTCTGGAGGATGCAAGTGTCGTGCACCTTCCCCAATCACCTGACGTAAAAGTCCGTGAACTGGCCCTTGTAGTCCACAAAGGCCTGCAGCACCATTGAAAAGTACCCCTTTCTATTGATGTACTCGGAGGAATGGTGGTTGGGGGCCAGGTTGGGGATGTGGGTGCTGTCAATGCCCACCCCCCACCACCACCCCGCAGTCAGGGAAGCCCATAGCAGCAAAGCCAGTGATGGTGGGGTCCACGTTGCCCAGGGTGGTGACCCTCAGCAGCAGGATGATGATGATGGCCTTGACCACCTAAACAATCATAGAAACACAGAATAATAGAGTTGGAAGAGACCTCAGGAGGTCACTGAGTCCAACCCACTGCCCAAAGCAGGACCAACCCCAAGTAAACCATCCCATCCAGGGCTTTGTCAAGCTGAGACTTAAAAACCTCTAGGGATAGAGATTTCACACCTCCCTAGCTAACCCATTCCAGTGCTTCACCACCCTGCTAAGAAAATAGTCAAGTAGTCAAACCTGAATGAGCACAGCCCTGACTGTGGATTTCCCCATGCCAAACTGGTTCCGCATAGAGTGGTAGCTGTCTGGCATGGCGAGCTTCCATAGTGCAATGGCGATGCATTTCTGCAGGGGGATGGCAGGTCTCAGGCGGGTGTCCCATTGCCTGAGGGCAGGGGTGAGCCACTTGCAGAGTTCCAGGAAGGTTGCCTTCCTCATGTGGAAATTCTGGAGCCACTCCTGGCTGTCCCATCACTGCAGGGCTATGCGATCTCCTTCCACCAGAGTGGAGTTCCATGTTGTGCTGAGGATGGAGGGGAATTTGGTGCATCAGGAATGCCAGGTCCTAGTTGAAGCGGTCTCCTAGTCTGGGACGGTCATCATGGTCCTAAAGCTCCATGTGGCACAGCATGAGGTCCAAGAGCCTGGCACCACTTTGTAGCAGCTCGGCTCTATGATGACAGTGCTGTGGCATCCAAAGGACAACCAGAGCACGTGGCATGAGTTTGGTGTCCCACAAGGGGGTAGTCAGGAGAGAAGTGGCATGTGAGACACAGCTGTAGAAAGGAGCACCTTTAAGCTCGCATCTCAGCTACCCTCAGGAAGCAGCTACAGGAAGTAGCCCTCCTTGGAGAGCTTCCAGGGGCTTTAAATCCGATGAAAGCTTCAATCAGTGTGGATGTGCTATCTCAAAAGAATTTTGCGCTGTTTCGATGGCACCTTGTAGTGTGGACACGCTATTTCAAAATAGTTGTGTCAGGAGTTATTATTTTGAAATAAGTGATTTTGAAATAGTTTCCCAGTGTAGACATCCCCTTAGATGTAAATAAGATTACTGACAGTTTCACGCAGAAAGCTAAAGTGAGACATAATGTCTTTAAATTGGAATGTTAATGAAGACTGCTTATAAGTGATTACAATAATTTTAATATAGTGTAATTCATAATGCAATTATGTAGTTCATAACAATGGAATCATTATTAAAATAGTAAAGATACCAACGATAGATACATTAAAAAACAAGAATATAATAGATATGTATAAATATGCTAAAAATAGCTTCCCCAAAAACAGAGTGCCTTTCCCAAACACACAAACATTTCTTCTGAAACACTCCACACTCCCTGCAAAAATAAAAGTCAGCACCTATATATCAAACTCTAAAAAGTATTTATCACTAAACTAAAAGTATGTTGTTCTCCAAAATAAAGGGGAAGAAAGATGAGCTTTTTCAGAGTAATTTATTCTTCTCCATAGAGTTACCATATTTTCCACAGGAGTTTCTGATGTGATTTCTGTGTTAGTCTTATTAATATTTTTGCTACCTTGATTGATAGCATTACAGTGGATCAGGACTTGCAATATATTTTTTTCTTAACCATGCATTCTTGTGCCATATTATATGTTTAAAATCTCCTTAAAACTTATCAGATTATGCTTAGAAACCAAATTATTAATTTGGGGGAAATAGTCAAGAATTCTTTTATTTTAAAAAACCCAGCAGCTTCAATAAAAATCTGTGCTAGGTCCACTGTCTTTACTGCATACACAGTTCACTTCAGTACTATTTGTTGTAAACTACCATCTAATATACATACATTTCAAATAAACTATATTTTCTAAATGTAGTGCATACAGAGTCAAATACAAAGAATAGACTAGCTTCATATACATCAAAGTATTTTAAAATACTAAGATTTTATATTTTAATTTGAATCTATTTTGTATTGCATTATGTTATAGCTAGTTTTATACTATATTTTTTGGGGGAAAGCCCAATTTTATAATAGCTCTTACGTCTGTAATTATATTATGTATAGTCATGTTATATACCTATTTGAAATAGAACTGTAGGAAGAGGAAAGACAGATTCGGGGGAGGGAGTAAGGGCATTGAGAGTGAGAGAGACAGTAATTCACAGACAGAAATAGTTAGTTGTGGGATGCTGCTCTATTCATTGCAAATGTCCACCCACAGAAGAGGAGACTGGGGAATCACAGAGGGCCTCTATATCTTACTCTCCAAAACGACAGCTATCCCACTATACCAGATTAGCTGAACAGAAGGCTGGAAAGCCCCAAACAATGATAAACATATCTGATGTGAGATACATCTTTCACACTGCAGATGCTCTCAAACATTTGTATTCTGATACTTGGCGTATCTTCAACACCACCCTAGTAATCCTCTTTGGGTAAAAGATGTTTTTCTGTTGTGTGCGTGTGTGTGTATCATTTTTTTATCAGCTTATTTCATGCTTTTCAATGGAGCCATGTAAGAGAGAGAGAGAAGATGGAAGGCTTCTAAGGCAAGGGCTAGCCTTTACTTAAGCTCAGGACTGATTTGAATATAATTGGACCTGAGAACTTTCCATTTTGAGAAGTTGCTAGACAGGTAAAGTCCTTCCATTCCAACAGGACAATATTAATTGGAATCAGATCCCTTTATTAAGTCAGCTTATATCATAACAATAAGCAGTGTAAATAGAAGGGAAAAGATAGATTTAAGTATGTGGCCAGTGTAATCTGGTTTCCATCTTGCATCAAAATAGAATTTATTGTATTAATAGATTATATCTGGATACTTGACAAGAAGCATTTTTTATATAAATTGATTTTGCTGTGTGACGACAGTTTTCTTAAAGTGCCCAAAGTACATTTCTTATTATTCTTTCCCCTTGTTAATAAAAAACAACTAAATCCCTTCATTTCATACAAAGGGTAAGATAACTTCATCAGAATAGGATAACTTGACACACGAATCCACATGGCTAGAGTCTGTGACAGTCTGTACCCCTATGTCCTCCCCTTTTACAAGACTATGAAATTTTACACAAAGAATGTCTGGTGAGGTTGCATTTGGGAACTCATACTGATCATTATTGCCTTGATAAAATATGTATAGCAATGGTGTGTCTAAAGGTATAGGATTCTAAGGTAAGTAGATGTCTCGTCCAGGTGTCAACAAAATCAAATGGATTATCACTTAGTTAAGTGGACATTCTTTGGCAGGAAAGAGGATGTGGGTAAAAAAAATCTACACCCTGACAAAGAAAAAACCGCTGGAGGTTCAAATATATGCAGACTTTATGTCACCTGAGCTTCAGCTGGAGATGATTCTCAAAGAAGAGAAAGGACTATAAAAGGAAAAACAAGAGACCCTCCAAATTACTGCTCCTTCTCTCTATCCAGATCAGCCACAACACCTGAAGAACAAAGGAAGAGGCATTGGAGTGGGAGAGGGATCCTTACTGAGAGATTCAGCCAGTAGGACATGTGGTGAGAGAGATCTTTGCTTTGAATTCACTTAGCTTGTTAAGTTAGGCAATAGTTGTAATTTACTTTTTGTCTTGTAACCAATTCTGAATGTTATGCTTCATTACTTATAATCACTTAAAATCTTTCTTTCTATAATTGATAAACCTGACGAGAGTATTTGGACTGAAGTGTTGGGGAGGCTTTATTTGAGATAACAGGGTTTGTGCATGTCATTGTCTATTAATAAAATGACAAACTTCCTATGAGTTTGTATTGTCCAGGAAAGTGCTGTGACATACAAGATACACATTTCTGGGGGAAAGTCTGGGATTGGCAATTTGCTGGTGTCACTCTGAAGTGTAATTCAAGGTGGATGGCTGTATACTCTTGAAGAACAGCTGGGAAAAAAATTACAAGCTGGTCTCTGTGTGTGAGCCAAACTGGAGTGCTACCTATCATTGCAAAGCCATCTGAAAATCATCCCAGCTTAGAGAACTGAGGGGACACAGATGTTCCTCAGTCCAGATTTCATCCTGAATAATGTCACAGAGATGTGTGTGTTGCACATGGTGGATGCAGGAAGAGTGAGAGCACATGTAGGCTATGTCTATACTATAGAGTTTTTCCAGGATACCAGAGGTATCCCAGAAAAAATCCACAGTGTCCAGGGAACGCATCTGCTCTTCTGACATTTTTTGTGGAAGAGCAGATGCATTCTTTTGGAAGCCTTGTCTTCCTCATTGCACGAAGAAGAGGAGCTCTTCTGAAAGAGGAGGTTTTTCCGAAATTTGGCCCAGTGTAGATGGGCCAAACTTCAGAAAAGGCTCTTCCGACAAAACTATTGGAAAAAAGGTATGCAAATTGCGGAGTACCTTTTGCCGAAAAAAAGTGGCAGTCTAGACATAGTCTTAGCAGTGGCAGTCTAGATATAGTCTAGACAAGCAGAGCTGACCAGACCATGACAAGTCTGTTGTGTCAACTTTCAAGGTTTCAGCATTTCATTTCAGTCCATGTAAGAATGACATGAATATTATTGCAAATAAGGAACTGTGTCAAACTGTGAGACACTCAGATTCAAGTCCCTGCTCTGCTTGTAAAAAAAGAGGAACTTAGGATGAAAAATTATGCTGAACAGTAGACAGAAGAGGGCCTTGAACATGAACTTGGTCTCCATATCCCAGGACAGCATCATAACTCTCCTACACGTTCAAATTGCACCCTTCCTGCCCCCCAACTAATAATAAAAAGGCTGTCAGAAACAATAAACATTCACAGAACTTTTCGGTTTGATGAAAATACCTATTTCAATAGAAACGCTACTTTAAAATGTTCCTGCCAGCTCTATTAAGCAGATAGGTCAAGTGACTATTCCTCTGAGGAAATGGAATACAACCAAGTGCTGGAACCTCAGCCTACTATTTTGAGAAGAACTTGACATATACTGGAGCCAGCTCTTCTACATATGTACTGGGGTTGGGAGAGGGTGTTAGGATGTAGACATTCAGGCCTGCCAATAAAGACCCCTATATTCAGGATTTAAATGTAGTCTTATAATTTAGCTAATCACACAGGTACAAAAAAGAATCAGAATCATAACCAGCCTGTGTATGGATCTGCTTGCACTGTAACAGTCTGAGGCCTTATTCTTTGGGTAAGCATCAGGGACAGCCATAAACAGGGAAGCGTAGGGTCACATGCTTCCATTTCAATCCAGTCACAATGAAATAAGGTGATATTAGGCTGTTAAGAAGGCAATCCAGTCTAACACCTCCAGATACAGGAAAGATCCCAGAAGTTTCAAAGAAAACTTAGTTTGGTGGTTTTCAGTCTGGCAAGAACTCACTTATCAATAGATGTAGTTGGGAAACCCTTTTTTCTTTATTATTTTGTCTTTATGGACCTCACTTTTCTATTGTTAATCGGTATAGTCTTGTGACGGACGGGGTCACTGTCCTGAGGCCACACTCCGTCTCCAGGCGTTAACACCGCCCTCCCCCATCCACCTAATTCCCACTCCCACATCCGCTGGGTGCCCGTGTGACGTAATGTCCAAAGAACCCTGGCTGTGCTCCTCCCTGGAGCCAGACCCACTGTCCCACTCTCCCTTCAAGCATGCTTCTCCCTTGTCCTGCTCTGTTCTTGTCCCCTCCGGGGGAGGGGGGTTCATTGCCCCAAGGGAAGAGGATTAGGGGGACCCAGCCCACCGTCTCTGCTGGGTTCCAGTCCAGGGCCCTTAGGTGCAGGGGTCCGTTCCCTCTGCACGGCTGATGGGGTGACTTCCCTGAAACTTGTCAGTCCATGGGCACAAATACCACCTTGCCCTGGGCTGCCTCCTATTCCCCTCTGTCTCTCACCCCCGCTCCCCTGGTCCAGGGTCCTACCGGGCTCCCGGCGCCTCCTCGCTCCTCCAGCCCTGGGGGGGCCTTCGGTCATCAGTCCCCCGTCAGTGCCAGCTTCGGGGTTCAGAGGCCCTGGGGCTCGGCTGCTGCTGTCCCTCTCCAGCTCAGCCCCCTTCTTTCACGGCGGGTGACCCTTTTAAAAGTGCCCGCCGCCACAAGAGCTGTCCTGGTGCCCAGCGTCAGGGCCGTCCCGACACTCCATCGTGCCTTGCCCCGAGCCTGGAGCGGCCGTGTGCCTGCCCCCAGCCTGGAGTGGCCGTGTGCCTGCGGCCCCATTCCGGCCATGTGCACACTACAGTTCGCCGGAGGCGGGCTCTCCCACCTCCCAGGGAGACAGCAGGGGTGAGTCTGGCCTGACTGCTGGTCGCCCCGGACCCATCACAGTCTCTATCTGGTTCTTTAGTAGTTTCTGTCTGGTGTATTAATTAATTTTGCTGGGCATAAATCACTTAGCAAGAGAGCCAGTGATCTGGAGAGTCTGGTAAGGCTCTACATGGATTCAGGCCTTTAACTCCTCTCTCCACATTTGACGCTAACGCAGGTGTAGTCATTACATAAGGAAGTGATACCCTGACAGAAGAATTTGGAAGAAAGTCAATATAGATTCAGGCATTTTTTTAAATGTCTCTGGCTTATCTGTGAACACAAATCTTTACTTGATTTTCTGGGACATTCAAAATCTAAATTATTAGGTATAAGCTATTCAGGGCTAGAAGATCATAATCGTAAATAAAGCACAGTATCAAATTCTCTGAATGAAATAATTCCAAAAAGTGCCATTTAATTTTGATGATCAGCAGGATAGCTGGCACCAGAAAGAAATTTTACATTCTAGAAGACAGCTGTTAATAGCTTTTTTTTGGTATGCAATTTCCAAAGGCTTTTTTGTTTGACTAATATTTCCTTGAAGATCCCTGCCTCATCAGTTGGATGGTTGGTAATGAAGAAGGCAAGGGTCCATTCATAGACTAGGGATATTAATAAGAAATGTTGAACAGCTGCCATGTTCAGTGTTCACCTTCCAATCTTTTACTGAAAGAGGCACAAGATCTGATGAAAAGAGTAATAGGTGACGATGTCTTGAAATACAGTGTCATCATCCACACGATACCTAATGTAACACATCAAGTTAATTCACAGAAGGTGTAAATTAACACAGGATTAGGGCTGGTATATATGGACAAAACTAGGATTTCACACCAAATAGGAATAATTCAGCCAGCGCTTTGCCTCAAGAAATAATATATGGCTAATTCTTCAGAGGAAAGGGAAAATGCATTGTATACCTGGTATACACAGATGATGAAATTATAACTAGCCCTGGATAACACATGTTAGTTTCTTGGTTGTAGGTGGGAACCCCATGAAATACTGATAGTATGCTTTGAGCTTGACATTTAATTTTCCTGGTTGTATAATGAATGTGTGATATATGGCACATATTTACATATAGTGTAATCACATGTTTGTAAAGCAGTGGCAGGAAAAGGTTTCAAGCCATAGAATTGCATTGCTGTCTGCTACATGTTTTATGATAAATTTGCTTAACTAACAAGAAGCAACATACAAAGTGAACTGGTTCTGCTGTAATCTAACCTGGTTTTATTCTGAAGGTATGTCTGTGTTGCTGCCATGAGGTGAAACTGCAACTTGAGTTTGACTATCTCACATCCCAGAGCTATTTGATTAAAGCTTGGGTTTGTCTACATGAGCTGCAATCACACCTTGTGGCTGCAATGCTGACATAAAGTGACTCTCCAGCTCTGCCACCATCTACCTCAGTGAGCAAACACACAACAGGTAGCAGTGTCATAAAATTGTGACACACAGGAAACTGAACTTATTTCTTGGCTCCAATCCTTTGACATGTGTCAAATATACAAAAAGTATTTAAAAAATTCCTGTCATCTGGCAAGAATCTGGGAGATCTACAGTACAACCATCCATTCTTATGCACATCCATATCTTTGAAGTTCTTTTCTGTCTCTGTCAATCATTCAGATTTTTTTTCCTCCAGTGTATCTGCTTTTATTTAACTCTGAGTACACATATGTAAGTTATGCTGGCGATTTAATACATGACAGCAGCTTCGAATGGCATGGAATAAGGATTTTCTCTTGAATCAGTGGCTTTTTAGAGCCGATTTTTAATTATGCAGACTCCATAGTCTTTTAATCTGTTTGTGAGAATGTGTTAGAGTTAACAGGAAGTGTGCCATTGCATAGCAACATGCAGGATGCGTAACAAGTTTAAACGTCTCGCTGAACCTTTTATAGCATACTACCATCATAACACCGGGAGGGGGGGCTCATAAAACATTGTCTGGTTGATGCAGCAATATTATTTAGTGAAGAAAGGACTTCTGGGAAGGCATGAAGCATATGATGGTTCTTAACTAGTTCAGGTTATTTAAAACAAACGTGGACAAAGGGGATCCAGTAGATATTCAACAAACATGTGGACAAGGGGGATCCAGTAGATATAGTGTACTTAGATTTCCAGAAAGCCTTTGACAAGTTCCCTCACCAAAGGCTCTTATGTAAATTAAGTTGTCATGGGATAAGAGGGAAGATCCTTTCATGGACTGAGAACTGGTTAAAAGACAGGAAACAAAGGGTAGGAATAAATGGTAAATTTTCAGAATGGAGAGGGGTAACTAGTGGTGTTCCCCAAGGGTCAGTCCTAGGACCAATCCTATTCAACATATTCATAAATGATCTGGAGAAAGGGGTAAACAGTGGGATGGCAAAGTTTGGAGACAATACTAAACTGCTCAAGGTAGTTAAGACCAAAGCAGACTGTGAAAAACTTCAAAAAGATGTCACCAAACTAAGTGACTGGGCAACAAAATGGCAAATGAAATTTAATGTGGATAAATGTAAAGTAATGCACATTGGAAAAAATAACCCCAACTATACATATAATATGATGCAGGCTAATTTAGCTAAAAGTAATCAGGAAAGAGATCTTGGAGTCATCGTGGATAGTTCTCTGAAGATGTCTACGCAGTGTGCAGCGGCAGTCAAAAAATCAAACAGGATGTTAGAAATCATTAAAAAAGGGATAGAGAATAAGATGGAGGATATCTTATTGCCCTTATATAAATCCATGGTACACCCACATCTTGAATACTGCGTACAGATGTGGTCTCCTTATCCCAGAAAGATATACTGGCATTAGAAAAGGTTCAGAGAAGGGCAACTAAAATGATTAGGGGTTTGGAACGGGTCCCATATGAGGAGAGATTAAAGACTTTTAATCTTTTCGGCTTGGAAAAGAGGAGACTAAGGGGGGATATGATAGAGGTATATAAAATCATGAGGGGTGTGGAGAAAGTGAATAAGGAAAAGTTATCTACTTGTTCCCGTAATATAAGAACTATGGGCCACCAAATGAAACTAATGGGCAGCAGGTTTAAAACAAATAAAAGGAAGTTCTTCTTCATACAGCGCATGGTCAATCTGTGGAACAGGTTTTAAAAGAGAACTAGATAAATTCATGGAGGTTAAGTCCATAAATGGCTATTAGCCAGTATGGGTAAGGAATGGTGTCCCCAGCCTCTGTTTGTCAGAGGGTGGAGATGGATGGCAGGAGAGAGGTCGCTTGATCATTACCTGTTCAGTTCACTCCCTCTGGGACACTTGGCATTGGCCACTGTCAGCAGACAGGATACTGGGCTGGATAGACCTTTGGTCTGACCCAGTATGGCCATTCTTATGTTCTTAAATATTAAAAGATGTCCACTGATATTCAAGAGCAACAAGTCCCAGTAACTTTCCCGGACGAAAGGTTGCCCATTACAAGTGAGGTGCATTGAGATGGAAGTGCTTGCAAGATATTTTAGATATATCAAAATAAATAAATTTGGCTCCATTCCAGAGAAAACATGTCCCTCTACTATGATTATTTTTAGCCAGATGTGGTTTTAACAGTTTATGTACTATATGGGGAGGGACTTCAAGGAATGTTCATCTTTTCAAACTTGCATATTGCTTTGTTGCTTCTTTACTCCAGTTACATCAGCAAAAGAAAGCAAAACAAATATGTTACAGCTTAGGTGCTATCAAACAGAAGAAGAGAAAAATCCTGCCAGAAGCAAAACCTTTGGGACTTGCTAAAATCTCTCTTAACAGCTGTATTATTCTGAATACATTTTTTTTCCACTGTATTAACTAAGATCAGTATTTGCAAGGAAAGTTCAACTTAAAGCACCCAAGGGGTCAAGAAATACAAGGGAGAACAAGAAGCATCAAAAAGTAAAATTAAGGGAAAAATTGTACTGGACAATGAAATATCATTAGGAAAATTATCATCCTAATCTAGAGGTTAAAGGGGAAAGGGGATCTCCCACATGGAAATGCTTTAAGGTATTCACTTTCCTGAACTTGGAAGAGAAAAAGAATCACATACATTTGTGAAAATGAGGCAGCTGTCAACCTGATAAGAACTTTTGATATATTATTGGAACTTATCTTTAGGACAAAGGATGACAGGAATGTGAATGCTTGATAGTCTTATCTAAGGATTTTTTTTTTAAGGTTGACAGATAATGGGAGGAAAGCAGAGGAAGAAAAAAAGAAAAAATTCCATAAATAGTCTGGGAATTTCCATTAGCAATGAGCACACTGAATAATCAGTGTGTAGAGTATCACACAAATCATATGGCATTATACATGTATTAAACAACATATCTATGGCCACCCATGGCCATAATGGAAGCTATGAATTACAAGAATTTTGTTGGGTTACACCAAACAGATCCCTGCTTTACATTATGTTATTCCAATTGTGATTGGATTCACATGTAAGCAAAGTCTGATGAACTCTCCCCTGACAGCTAACTGTATTTACACATCTCAGAGGGGTAGCCATGTTAGTCTGTAACTTAACATTTTTTTAAAAACAATGAGTGGTCCTGTAGCACCTTTAGAGATTAATCAAAAATTTATATAGTTTCATGACCTTTCATGAGCACAACCCTCTTCTTCGGGTGAGTGAAGCAAGAGGCACAGAGAGGTACAAAAATCCTAAATTTTAAGCAGAAAAAGAGGAGAGAGGGATCTCCTTCCCATGTGTCCATATGATAAAGATGTCATCAATGTAGCATAAGTAGAGTAAGGTGGCTAGGGGATGGGAGCTGGCCCCACATGGGCCCACAATATGCAAATATCTTTATGGCTGACCTCAAACAACATTTCCTCAGCTCTCGTCCACTAGCATTAACAACATCCTCATCATATGGACCAATGGGAAGGAAACACTTGAAGAATTCTACAGGGATTTCAACAACTTCTGCTCCACCATCCTTAGTCTGGATCAGTCCACACAAGAGATCCACTTCTTTGACACTAGAGTACAATTAAATGATGGCCACATTTCCATCTCCTAATACCAGAAACCTACCAAGCATTATACTTATCTACATGCCTCTAGCTTCCATCCAGGACATATCACACAATCAATTGGTTACAACCAGGCCCTAAGATACAACCGGATTTGCTCCAATCACACAGACAAACACCTACAGGATCTCTGTCAGGCATTCTTAAAACTTAAATACTCACCTGGGGAAGTGAAAAAACAGACTGAAAGAGCCAGATGAGTACCCAGGCATCAGCTTCTTCAAGATATGCCCAACAAACAAAACAACAGAACACCACTAGTCATCACTGACAGCCCCCAGCTTAAACCCCTCCAATGCATCATTAACAATCTACAACCTATCCTGGAAAACAACCCCTCACTCTCACAGGCCTTGGGAGATAGGTCAATCCTCACCTACAGACAGCCCCTAACCTGAAGCAAATTCTTTCCAGCAACCACATAGCACACCTCAAATGTACTCACCCAGGATCCTACCCCTACAATAAACTCCATTGCCCACTCTGATCACACATCTATACAAGCGACACCATCACAGGACCTAATCACATAAGCCACCACATCAGAGGCTCATCCAGTTGCAGTTGCACATACTCTAATGTGATCTGTGCCATCAAGTGCCAGCAATGCCCCTCTACCATGTATATTGGCCAAACTGGACAATCTCTATGACAAAGGATTAACGGACACAAATCAGATATTCATAATGATAACCTGTTGGGCAGCATTTTAACCTGCCTGAACACTCATTAATAGATTTAAAAGTAGCCATTCTATTGCCAAGTAATTTCAGGAACCAGCTAGAGAGAGAAACTGCAGAACTGGCCTTCATATGCAAATTTGACACCTTCATGTAGAGACTGAACAAAGACATTGGTTGGATGGGCCATTATATTCAACACCCAAATGATATCAAAAGCTAAGTATCAGAGGACCACTCATTTTTTAAATGTATTTACATGAACACACATTCTCCACTTAGATATCCAGGAGATAGTGTGGTATTGAGTTACAAATCACTTTAGTACTGAATTCAGGGATAATGAAATGCTGTTATCAATATTGTCTTTATTGTATGAACTGTGCTTAACTTGTCCTAAATGAAGGGATCAGTCTCAACTGAAAGGACCTCATTAATCTGGGCTTGAATGCCAGAGCCTGTGAAAGCAAAAGGGATGGAATACCCTGGTGTCTAGCAAGAAGGTGTGAACTCTTCCTAAGAGTCCCTGGTCTGGTTTAGCCTGTTCCTCTCATTTTTCAAAGAGAGAGCTCAATAGGATCCATTAGGAGCCATAAGAGCTTAAATCACTTGCATGGGAAAGCATTTCTGAAAGCTGAAAGTTGCCAAGAGCAGTCACAGCAGAGAGGCAGGTGGCGGCAGAAAGTAGCCAATAGAGAGGAACCATGGTTGGCAGGGCAGCCAATCAGAGTAAGTGCTCAGGTGGCCGAGCAAACAAGGTGCTTTCTTCCCCAGGGAGGTGAACTCACACACAAACATACTCCTGAATCCTGAGTCCTCACTGACAAGGATGATAGCTGTGAGTGGTGTGTGGGGAGGGAGCAGAGATGGGTATAGAAAAAGAACTCAAGAACGGGAAGGCTGGCAGCATTGCCCCACGAACTCTGGGTGGGGTGTCTTGGTCACAGTTTTAGAATTATGAATCCTGCTTATGGCATTTCCCCTCATTATTGTAGAATGACACCCCCCTTTTCATTCAAAGTTTATTTTCTCCACTCAGACTCTGTGCCTTTAAGTGTGGAAGTAGTAGGGTCTCTTAGAGGTGCCCAGGGATAGTGTGTAATTTTCCCAGGTTATGGAGGAGGGAGTCGAGCCAGCCCACGGTCCCTGTCCTTGGGGAGGGCATGGGGCCCCAGGCCTGCATCTTCCCACCCCAAGCCCAGCCCTGCTCCACTCCCACTCAACCTTCTTCTGCACCTGCTATGCTGCATCCAGTCCCCATTGCACCCCTTCTCTGAAGCCCAGACTCCTGAGAAAAGAAAACTGGGACATTATCCAGGTGAAAGGAGGCTTTTTTTACAGCCTGGTGTAACAGTGATAGGGCATAGACACATCGTGTACCAATCCCATCCCAATAAAAACGATATGGTACAATGGCAAGCAAGTATTGGGAAGAGGCCATGAACAGTTATCTTTTAACAAAGTGTTTAGGATCTCAGTCATTATCTGATCTATTGGCTGGTGGGCACAGTGTCTCGGCAGCAGGGGCAGAGTTACTTATACGTGTAATTAAAGTTTGGCAGGCTCACTTAAAAAAATCTAAATGCTCTGAATTTTTTGGTAGCAATCTGGATCTGTGTTGAAAGCCTTTAATGAATCTCAAATGGCTAACAATCTGTTACAGGAATTAGAGGCCTAAATTAGAAAGTGGGTTTCTTCACAAGACTGGAGAATAGAGGGTTTTTTTTCCCCATTAACACTGAACACATCTTTGTTAGAACATTCAGTGCTGGCAACTGTACACATGCGGCACATTTCACACACTGAGGTAGCTTCTCTTTGGGAGATACATTGGCATAAGATCCTATTAGAAAAGTTTACTGAGGGGAGACTTACAAAAGCAGAGCTTTTGGTAAACTTCCTGGGATTTGTATTGGAAACCTAATAAAAGTCTCACATTACAATCGGTAATTTCCCCTTTAGGTGATCTCACCTTTGCACCACCATTGGAGATGAGCCACATCCACCGTGATTTAATTAGCACTGATATCACACTCCCATCTCTGTATCCCTGCCTTTTTTTGTTTCTTTTCACTTCAAGCATCCGAGGAACTGAGCTGTATCTCATGAAAACTTATGCCTTAATAAAATTTGTTAGGCTTTAAAGTGCCAACAGACTCCTGGTTGTTTTTGCTGAAACAGACAACCCGGCTACCCTTCTGAAATGTAATAAACTTTAACTCCTATTTTGTGAGAAATAACCTGTGCTTAGAATCTCTCTAACGGTACATCTACACAACAGTTTTATTTTGGAATAACTAACGTTATTTTGAAATAACATAGTCCGTGTCTATACTACAAGCAGTTATTTCAACATAAAGTCGAACTAATGGCGAGCTGGAGGACTTCTTACTCTGACTCCTGGAACCCTCATTTTACAAGGAGTAAGGGAAGTCGGGGGAACAGTGCTCTACCTTTGACTTCCTGCTGTGTAGACAGCGCCAAAAGCTGAAATAAGCTATTTCAACTTAAGCTACACAATTGACATAGCTCAAGTTGCATAGCTTATTTCGGCTTTAGCACTGGTGTGTAGACGTGCCCTTAGAGATGGCTAAGTCTAACAAAGAGGACAGAGATTTCCACCAATACAATGTAGAAGTATGGACAACATAAAAATGAAAAGAATGATTTCAACAGGAGTTGTGAGAGAAAGCAGGATTTGATCTATGATATATAAACTGATCCATTTTATATAAATCACACAGATGGAAAATACAAGCAGTTATGTATAAGTACCTTATTTTCCTATATCTGCATTTTCAAATTGAGATTAAATGCACAATTTTGAGTTTGGCCCTCAGCACCAGGATAAATTTTAGTGTCAGTGATCAGACTTCAATAGATAAAGTGTTAATCTTTCAGAGTGCACTAGTGGATTAATTTTGGGGTATTAGCAATCTCACCTTTCTTATGCACCCAAAACTGCCATTCAATGTACTAGGAGTATTGGGGCACACAAAGGTTGAAACAGAGGGATTATAAATATTGACTTTTTAATTTGCAACCTCCATCACTGTAAGTACTGTGAAGGCTTTTATTTTTTAAGAGATGACAAACAGAAATTCTTCAGAATAATACATCATTCCTAGAAATATGCCAACTGAATGATAAAGCAATGTAAATATCCAATCTGTAGCTTAACTCACAAACATCTTTAAAGTATGAGGAATCCACTAAGAAGCCAGCTGACACTATTAGGACAGTTGTCCACTTTGCCATCTATATTTGGTGCCTTCCAAAAACAAGGGAAGGAAGAACTTTGATTTTATTAGACACGAGTGAAATTAACTGTCATTTATCAGTGTTTTAAAATCAAAATCTACAGTGATTGAAGAAGATCTTTTGAGAAATGTCAAATGGGATGCCTATTTCTTGAGCCTATAAAATACAACCGGTAACTAAAGCAACTGAGCTAAAATGCATAACCTACGATTCCATTTGGATGTATATTTTGATGGTTACATGCATTTCCACAAGTGATAGACACTGATGAGCTAGACACTTAAATCTGCTCCCTCTACCAATGCTTCTCTTAGTACTCTCAGACACTGCCAAGTGCAAAGCAAAATGCAATACTATGACCTAATTTGAGGTTGTGTGAAAGACTTATAATTAACAGAAGTTCCTTCAGGGATTTCTTACCAATTTGGTTGTAGCCAATAGGAAAGAAGAGCTGAATAAAGGTGACAGAAAAATATCAAATTTTTTTGGTGGGGAAATCTCTTCCTCTAAAATTTCCTAAGGGGGAGAATATAAATTGTAGAAGTTCCTAGTATTCATTGAAGATTTTCAGTTTTCTGTAGCAATTTGTATTGAAAACTAAATATATATATTTTTTAACTTAAATGTCACAAAAAAACCCAGAAAAATGCATTGAAAATTATTTCACCCCCAAATTTAGATGTGTCAAAAAAAGGCAACTTTGTTTGAATTTTTTTCTATTACATATTTTAATCTCCTCTGAAGTTAGAGTTTGGAGAAGTATATGAATAATTCATGTATTGACTTTTCCTCACATAAAATTATTACAAAGCACCTATAGAGCTGGCATAACACTTCACAGTCCCTAGGGAAATCAATCTGTATTAACATAAGTGAGTAATACAGTATATATAGTTCTGAAGTAATATAGATTTAGTGGTTTTTTGTTTTTAAAGATTCTGATTTCAGGCCTTTAATAAATGGATGAGGAAGCAAGCAGGCCTTTTCCTTTTCTGTCAAAGTTCCTCCTTTCCCCCTGAGAACCTGATTGGGTTTTTGGTCCCAGTCCTGCCTTTCAATTATTTTCTCTGTCTCTGCAAGGTCTAAGCAGAGTGTTAAGTCCCTGCTTTCTGGACTCTGTCACAAAGCTATTTCCCAAGCCAATATCACATGCTCTTGAAATTTATGAACAGCAGACTGTAAAGTAGGTTACTTCTACTCCTGGTTTTAGAAGACTTGTTTTTTAAAGGCATCTGTGATAATGGCTCATTAGAAAGAGCTGAGCATGTGCTTTCTATGAATGACAGTCAACAGAAGATGCTTACCAAAAATGATAGATGAATTAATTTTGGTTATGGCTTGCACAACAGAGCAATCAGATAAGTACAATGATTAAATCACTTTCAAAAAGATAATCATCCTGAAAGGGAAAAAATGCCTAATGCAGCTAAAAATTGAAATAAGATTCAATCCATTGAAAAATTATAAGTGCAATTTAGTATAGCTCCATTGACTTCAACAGAGTTTACATCAGGTGAGGATTTGGTCCTAAGCCAAAATTTGTATTTTTGTATCTACATATAAAAACACATTCCTATATAATGTACACACCTATGTGTGCACATACATAGGTCATTAACTACTGTATGTTGCACAATCTGGCAAAGATATTGTGTTTGTTTTATAAAGTATTTGATTGCTATGGCTTGAATCCCCAGTGGCTCTGAAGCAGCACACTCAATTGGAATTCTGTATAATTTCGCAATAAATAAAATCTATCCCAAATTAATAGATTAAAATATGAGAAATTAAAGGAAAAAATAGAATTACATTGGATGATATACAATAAACTCTGCTAAATTAATGATAATGGGCCACACCAATAATTGCTCCAATAAGTCAAATTCTTGGCATCAGCATTCAGGATGCTGAGCTATATAGGATTTTGAAAGCCAATATCTTAAGTGAATATCTTTTCTCTTCCTTTATTAAATTGTGTGCTTAAATGGACGTGTTCTTATTGTATTCCAGAAAAGCTATGGGCACACAATTCATTCCTTGTTAGAACATCTTTATTAACAAGTTGCCTGTTTCAGTTTTTGCAGCAAGTTGGAAATAAACATATTTTCATTTGTGTTGCATTAAGTTATTCTGCAACCAATATGAAACGTCTTGATGCAGTCTGAAAGGTGAACAGATGGGATTTTATTTTTAGCTCACATTAGCACAGCCCATCAAACTCTCATTTGCCTGATATACCATCATAATATAGCTTACTACTGAGTCTTTAAAGTATAGCTTAGCCTGCATTGTTACATTCAAATGACAAAAGGCAACTATGTGATAAATATTTAATTACCATCATGATGGTGTTTATGTCGCTGAAAACTAGTTATTGTAAGTGAATGGAAGAACTTTGGTTATAAAGAGGTATATTAGTAGACTATGTAGTACTGAAATGACAGCAGATTTTTTCAATTAGAATCTTTTAAATAAGAGTAATACTCAATTTGGAAAAATATTTGTGCAGAACAAAAGAGTATACATTCCTACACTTCTGCAACTACCGCAGCTATGTAAAAATTTAAGTACCTTTTAAATAATAAACTAAAACAATGTTATCCATTATATTTTATAACCAATTTTAATACACAATATCATAAAACAATGCACAGGGAAAGAAATGTAAGCTAAAAAGAAAAAGAAGATTTTAATTTTAAGATGAATTTTTGTAATATCAACCAATTATCAATATACAAATCTGAAGTGTTAGAAGAAAACTACCACTTATGTTTTCTTTCACAGAAGCTTTTTGCCATTGAGGATAAAATACAACCTCTTAGATCAAACAAATTCTGTTCACTTGGGAGTACACATTAGTTCAAAGCATTTTGAATTTGTTACTGAGTTCATGTGCTACTAAACAACCTGTCATGTGTATTCAGTGTCCTTTCTCCCACCCTTTCTCCTCCGTGCAATGACTACAGCCATGGGAGGCACAAATGCATACATGAGGCTGACAAGCAATAACTAGCCACTTTTCCATAAGTAGCTTTGAACATTTAAAATCTGGCTCTCTCTAATGCACGGATCCATCACCAAGACTAATCACAAAAATTAAGAAAAAATGGTTACCTCCTTGCAACGCTTGTTCCTTGGGATGTGATGCAGACATGTATACCACATGGGGGGTTGCCTATCTGGAGTATTGAAGCTGGAGAACTTTGCCCAGCAGTACCCATAGGGGCGGCACCCATGCCTTGAAGCTGTAGGCCCTCCCGTAGTCATATAATGGCAGCACTCCATGGAACCCCTCAGTTCCCTCACCTTGAACAATCAGCAGTTAACTCCGGTGCACATGGAATGGAGAATGGGATCGTGGAATATATCGTGAGACCTAAATCAAATAGATACAGTGTGAAGTGAACATGAGTGAGGGTATATTTTTTTTTTAGTCTCTACGGTGCCACATGCCTACTTGTTTTTAAAGTTACAGACTAGCATGGCTACCCCTCTGAAACATCTTCCTGAAGGTATATGGTTACCCCCCATTATGCATTTGGTAAAAACCCCACAAGGGGAAGACAGATTGAAAGGAAGCATGGTGTACTGATAGTACTGGCCAACCACGACAAATCTGAGCAACATCTTGTGGTTTGGGAGGTCCAGGGCAGCAAACCACTCACAATAATTCAAGACAGGGAGCAAAGTTTCTAGGGTGAGCATACAGAATCTCACATATCTGATGTGTTTGTGAGATCACGGAGGTCAAGGATAGGTCTCCTCCTTCCCATGGGGTTGGAGGACCAGGGAATATTGGGTGTAGAATCCCCTGCCTTGGATGTTTTAGGGATATCTTTTATGGTCCCCAAAGCCAGGAAGAAATTACCTTGCTCAAGGAGAAGATTCTTGTGAGCAGGGTCCCCAAAAGAAATGGGGGAAGGGATGGAAAGGGACTGTAACACATAACTTGATCTGATGGATGTGGCTTAAGCCATAAGATCCTCCCCATCCATCTTACCCATTCCTTACACTATTCCTTTTCAGACCCACTTGTCTGCTGTAATTGAGTCCCAGACACTGTAAAAATAGGGCCACCATTGAATGGGAGGACGGAAAAGGAGACACAATGTATTGCTGTCCTGCACATAAACTAGGTGCTCAGGGACAGTGGTGAGGGAAGAAAAGCTTTAATCAGAATCAGAGGACCTTCTCCTTTAGAATCTATGGGTATGTCTATACTACAGCACTAATTCGAACTAACTTAGTTTGAATTAGTTAATTCAAATTAAGCTAATTCGAAATAACACATCTAGACCCAAAAACTAATTCGAATTAGCGTTTTGCTAATTTGAACTAGCGCGTCCACACTGATTGGACTCTGGGTCGCATTTAAGGGCAGCTGAAACTGGTTCTGGCAGGGCATCAGGTCAGTAGTTGCTTTGTGTGGCTGCTGTCTGAGGCTATCTGAAGCTTGTGCTTAAAAGGGACCCCCCTGGACAGCCAGTTCTCAGCTTCTCCGCTTGCTTGCATACCTCGCCGAGGGACAGCAAAGCGTTTTCCTCTGCGCCTGCCTGTGTCGGTGGTTCCCATTGGGGACGCCGCCCCAGTTGGCAAGATGGAGCCAGAGCTCGCCCTGGGCATTCTGCTGCAGTTTTTGGACTTGCTGCTGCAAGCCTGCCAGCAATGGCTGGAGGCTGCCTGGCACCACCTGGTGCACGTCAGCCCCCTGCCTCTCCACCTGGCCTCCCTGGGGACCATGGAGGAGCTGCAGCAGCACCCGGACGCCAGCGTGCCCAGCTGCATCTGGCATCTGGACACCAGCAGCAACTGGTGGGACCGCATCATCCTGGAGCGCTGGAGAGACAGACAGTGGACCCAGAATATCAGGATGAAGAAGGACACCTTCCTGGAGCTCTGCGAGTGGCTCGCCCCTGCTCTGCAGCGACGGGACACTCGCATGAGGCCCGCCATCCCCCTCCAGAAGCATGTGTCCATCGCCGTATGGAAGCTCTCCACGCCGGACAGCTACCGATCCGTCGGGAACCAGTTCGGCATGGGGAAATCCACCGTCGGAGCAGTGCTCCTGCAGGTACAGCACTCACCGGCCACTGGGCCGGGGGGGAGGGGGGTTGCAAGGAGGGAATGGGCCGCCCCAGGGAAAGCGGGGGCAGGGGAGGAGGCAACAGTGCCCTGCACGGGAGGGTTCGGTCTGTCCCGGCCGTACTACACTCCACCCGCAGCGGCCAGGATCACAGCAGGGGTTGCTTCCAGGAGTGGGGTGCGGGGCAGTGCCAGGGGAATGAACACTCCCAGCCACCCGGGTGCCCCAGTGATTCGCGGTTTGCTGTGTCTCTCTGCAGGTGGTCAAGGCCATCAACAGGGTGCTGCTCCGCAGGGTGGTCCGCCTCGCCAATCTGGACGCCATTATCCAGGGGTTCGGCGCCCTCGGCTTCCCCAACTGCGGGGGGGCCATCGACCGGACACACATCCCCATCCGTGCCCCGGAACACCAGGCCTCCCAGTACATCAACCGCAAGGGGTACTTCTCCGTCCTCCTGCAGGCCGTGTCTGACCACCGGGGCCAGTTCACGGACATTAACGTGGGCTGGTCCGGCAAGGCACACGATGCACGGGTGTTCCGCAATTCCTCTGTGTGCCAGAGGCTGCATGCCGGGACCTTCTTCCCCAACCACCACATCAGGGTCAGGGACGTGGACATGCCCGTCTGCCTGGTGGGGGATGTGGCCTACCCCCTACAGCCCTGGCTGATGAAGCCGTACACGGGGCACCTCAACCCCTCCCGCCAGGCCTTCAATGCCAGGCTCACCAGGGCCCGCATTGTGGTCCAGGGGGCCGTCAGACGACTGAAAGCCAGATTTAGGTGCCTCCTCACCCGCCTCAACCTCTCCGAGCACAATATCCCTCCCGCGGTGGCAGCATGTTGTGTGCTGCACAATTTGTGTGAGTGGAAGGGGGAGGCTTTCCTGCCAGCCTGGATGGCTGAGGCTGAGCGCATGGCTGGCCACTACGCTCAGCCCCGCACCGCCGCCGTCCGGGAGGCCCAGCGGGGGGCCGTCCAGATCCGGGAAGCCCTGCGGGAGAGCTTCCTGGTGGAGGAGGAAGACTGAACTCTCCCTGCATGCCCCATTGGGGCCTTGTTCCACCCTCCCCTCCTTCCCCTTTCCCCTCCCTAACCCCCCTTCCTAATGTTAAATAAAGACACCTGTTTTGAAAACAACAATCTCTTTTTATTTTACATAACTGGGGTGGGGGGCGGGAGGAATGAGGGGGGGAGAGGGGAGGGGGAAACCTGGGAGGGGGAGCTGGAAGGGGGAGGAAGGGGAGGACGGGAAGGGAAAGCTCAGGGTTGGGGGTCCTGCTGGCTCTCCCGTCTTGCAGCACTGCGGGTGCGGGGGCGTTGGGGGGGGGAGTGGGTGTGGAGGGTGGGGCAGGAGGGATGGGAGGTGTGGAGGAAGCGGGAAGGGAAGCAGGGGTGGGAGGAGGAGTGAGAGCTGGGGCAGCCGCAGGGGCTGGAGCAGGAGGAGGCAGGAACCTGTCCACCAGGGTCTGGAGGTGGCCTCTGAGGGCACGGCCCTGCTCCTCCAGTGCCTCCAAGCTCTGCTGCCGCAGCCGCAGGTCCTCCCAACCCAGTGGTCCTGGGTGCGGAGCTGGTGCTCCAGTAGCCGCAGGTGCCGCCGGTGGTAGTCCTCCAGGTTCCTGGTGTGCCTGCTGGCCCGGGTGCAGGTGGCTGTTGCAGGCGGGGTGGTGCGCCCTGCACTCCCAGGTGCTGCGGCTGTGGTGAAACAAGAGCAGTGGTCAGTTCTCCCTGGGGACACACTGGGTGAAACCCATCCCCCCCGTGCAAGGTGAGGTCGGCATGTGGGGAATGGGCCAGGGTCCCTGCATGACACCCAGCTGCTGCTCCATGGTGGGAAAGGCCCAGGCACACGGTCCCTGGGCTCCCTCTCCCCCCACCCTCCCCATACACATAAGGGGAGCATGATGGCACTCACATGTGGAGCCCTCCTCGGCCTTGGACGACACAGCCGATGTGCTCTGTGAGATGCCTCGGGGGTCCTGGGTCCTGGGCAGGCTCCCTGCAGGCTCCTGGATCTCGGCGGCGTCCTCCTCCTCCTCTGTGTCAGGGACGGGTCCCTCTGCCCCGGGGTTGATCACCACCCGGGGGGCATGGACTGCGTGAGCCCCCAGGATGCGGTCCAGGGCCTCAAAGTGGGGGCAGGCCTCTGGGTCGGCCCCTGGCTGGGAGGCCCTGGAGTAGGACTGCCGCAGGTCCTTAATTTTGCGGTGGACCTGCTCCCGGGTCCTCATGTGGCCTCTGGTGGCCAGGCTGGCAGCCATGCAGCTGTAGACGACCACGTTCCTGTGTCTAGTGCGGAGATCGTGGACGTTGGAGGCTTCCCCCCAAACCTCGATGAGGTCCACGATCTCCGCACAAGACCAGGCGGGCGCCTGCCTCTTGCAGCCCCGGGCAGGCTCCTGGGAGCTGCCAGCCTGGTCCTGGGAAGAGGCGGAGGGCTGGGTGGCAGCGGGTGGCTGGCTGGGTGCTGGCAGGCTTGCAACTGGCACAAGCATTGTAGCCAGACTGTGCCCCTTTAAGGGCTCCGGGGCAGGGAGGGGGGCAGAAAAGTTTCCCTGGTGTGGCCCAGGGTGGCCACCAGGGCAAGCTGGGAAGGGCTAGCCTCCAACTAGTTCAAATTAAGTGGTTACACAGCCCTTAATTCGAACTACTTAATTCGAACTAGGCATTAGTCCTCGTAGAATGAGGTTTACCTAGTTCGAATTAAGTTCGAACTAGCGGTTTGTATGTATAGACACTAAGAAAGTTAATTAGAACTAACGGCTGTTAGTTCAAATTAACTTTGTAGTGTAGACTTTTTCTAGAGTAGTTCTGATGAAGCACAGGAAGGGAGAATTGTCCTGAGAAAATGCTGGAAGCAGTATTGCTGTTAAGTTGCCGACTGCTATAATGGCATCTCTTTATTACCAGAATATATATATACTGCCATAGCATCCAGCGCAGCTCAGGAGTCTTTTAAAAAATAGTGCAAGTTTTTTCAGTCTTTTCTGAAAGCAAAACCCTGCTATACAAACAAAAAGTCCTCAATTGTATGTTTTGCAGCACATTAAGTGCAATTCTTCAGCCATGAGGTCCTCCTTATGGTCACAGCTGATGCCATAATTCTGGTCACAGTAGCTGCTGCATCCAGAGCTGTATACAGTGGTAGTAGCATCTTTGGTATAATTTAAATGTTAGTTTAGTATTAGTGTAATTATCTTCTAATGTTAGAACAGTTTGTGCTTCCAAGCTCATCTCTGTAGGCTTGAAGGCAACAAACCTGAAATAAACAAAGAAACAAAAAAGCACATGACTCCATGAACTAGGACTCTTCGGATAAAAACCACACTTAAAAAATCAGAAGACTTACAATAAAATAATAGTTGTCAATGGTGCAATTTCTTTTTAAAGTGGCAGGCTCCCTTCCTAGTGAGGGAAGCTGAAGGGTTTACAGCACGGCTGTTGTGATTGGAGCAAATCCTGGGGCCCTTCACTTCCCACTGAAGGCAGGATTTACTTCTGTCTTTGATGTGACTATGTTCTCCACCCCCTGCAAGGTAACTAAGAGAGCATCATTGTTTGAGGAGAGCACTGCTAGGAACAAAAGGGTACTCTTCTATTGCTTATTAGAACCAATATAGCAGTCTCTCAGGCAAATGGACAGGGCCCTATGGCTATTTGTGGAAAGCCCAGCAACTTCAATGTGATCAATGAAAAGCTATAAAATGTTCCTAAGTGCCTATGTGAACAAGAGGATTATATCCCATTTACATAAGGGTATGTCTAGACTACATGCCTCCGCCAGCAGAGGTATGTAAATTAGACTACCTGACATAGTCAATGAAGCGGGGATTTAAATATCCCCTGCTTCATTAAAATAAAAATGGCCGCCGCGTTGTGCCAGCTCAGCTGATCGTCGGCACAACACAGCAGTCAAGATGCGGATTGGTTGGCAAGGAAAGCCTTTGCCGACTGATCCTGTAAACCTTATTTCAGGAGGCATGAGGGATTGGTCGGCAAAGGCTTTCCTTGCTGACTGATCTGTGTCTTGACTGCCACGTTGTGCCGACGATCAGCAGAGGCATGTAGTCTAGACATACCCTAGGTAACTTAGGGCTTGTGTACATGGGAAGTTGCTTTGCACTAAGTTATAGGTGTGAATTTAAAGAACACTAGTTGCTCTACACTAACTCCGTGTGGATGCACGTTCAGTAAGTGCATCAGGTCAACTGTTCCAGGGCACTTCTATTGCAGAGTAAGGCTACATCTGGGTCACAGCATTTACAGAGGCACCAATGCAGTGCTTGTGGCAGATATTTTTCAAGATATAGTATATGTTTCAAGCTGAGGGAAGAACTCTCCTGTTGGCCTAGTAATGCCTGTCTCTTCAAAGGACAGCAACTATGTCAGTGAGAAGCTCTCCCACCGACACAGAACTGTCTACACTGTAACTTAGGACAGTGGAGCTTACATGGCTCAGGGATGTGGATTTTTCACACCCTTGAACAATATAAATTATAGTGACCCAAGCATCAAAGTAACATGTGGTGTAGACAAGGTGTGCATGAAGGAATTAATGTGGAGTAACTAGTGTTCTTTAAATTCACATCCTTGATTACTTGATACAAGCCATTGTGTACTCAGAAACTTAAATCATATTGACTTGCAATAAGACTTAGGGATTTTTTTGTAAATGACCAATTGCCAGCTTTTAAAAGGTATTTAGGTACCCCAAAATGATTTGTTGCCTAGATGGAGTCTCAATAGCACCTAACTGCCTAACTCTGATGGGCACCTATCTTTAAGCACCTAAATACCTATTAAAACTGGTCCTGAGTTACTTAGGAGCCAAAGTCCTTTTAACTTCAATGACACATGTTCCTAAATGCCTATGTCACTTTTAAAGGTATGACTTTGGCTCATAAGTTTCTTTGGAGAATCTGAAAGCATTACTCCCTGTCTTAGATGCCTGTTCTTATTGCAATAAAATCAACCAGAAAGAGGGTCTGAGCCTACATAACTCCTTTTTAAGTAAAATGATTGTTTTGTGTTCATGCCATCTTCTTGTAGCCATAGTAGTCCCAGGATGTTAGAGAGAAGATGAGTGAGGTAATATCTTTTATTAGACCACTTGAAACCTTGTCCCTTTCACCCACAGAAGTTAGTCCAACAAAAGCTAATACCTCACCCATCTTGTTTTGAGTTCTGAAGAGCTGGGCTCTTATTCAGGGAGAGGTCTAATATTAAAGTCTCAGACTGAGCTTCAAAGAGTCAGTGAAATTATTTAGAAAGAAGATTGGCACACTGATAAAGTTAAAAGGAGGAAAGAGAGAGTAAAGTTAGCTCTAAATAATTAATCAGAATTATAAACTTTAAGGAACAGGCCTATAATAAGAAGTAACAATGGTATTCAGTAGGTGTCAAAGGCTACATCTACCCTGCAATGCTATTTCGGGATACCGGAGTATCTCGAAATAGCTATCCCGCATCTTCATCGCAAGCCCGTCATTTCGGGCTCGCTATCCCAACTTCCCTGTAAACCTCATTTTACAAGGAGTAAGTGATGTTTTGGAATAACGCTTTATTTTGAAATTTGGTGCTGTGTAAACAGTGCCAGATGACGAAATCAGCTATTTTGAAATAGCATCGAACTAAGATACACAATGTGTAGCTCAAATTGCGTATCTTATTTTGAGTTATGGGGCAGTATAGTCACACTCAAAGAGGATAAATCCAATGAGCCAAGTCAGGCATATATGAAACCCTACATTATTCAGTCTGTTCAAACATCCAGAGAATCCATCAAAGCATTTTACTAATGAGCATAAGTACCAATCACCAATGTTGTATTTCCTTCTTTTCTCTCAAATGGCTGGAACCTAGGAATAATGTCTTTAACTGTTTAAAGGCAGCAGACACACAAGGCTAATTAATAAGGAACACAGCGACCACAGGAGAGAAACAGATGGCTGAAAGAGTGAGAATGAGGGACAGTGGAGAATGGAATTGATGAAAGTACTATATAGGCTGATATTGCCTTGTGTGAATTCTGAAGATATCAAATACATATGCAAACAAACTCTCAAGTATTGGTCCTGGAACAGACACAATGTACTTCTTACATGACAAGTTTTACATCAGCTATAGTATTGTAAGTGTAAAGATCAGATAAATGTACAAGTCAAATTGGCCATCAACTCTCTTTCTATAAATTGGATGATATTATTTCAATGCTTTTTTAAGTCAGGAGTTAGGAGAAAGAAGGCCTTAAAACATGAGATTACTTCTCATAGGATTCCAGTCACTGTAGAGCCCTAAGTCCTAGGCTGTTAGATATTTTCTGTTGAGGGAGGAATCTCTGTCAATCTCCCTGCTGAAGCTGTTCCATTGTTTACAATTGGAGTCACTGGACCAGAGTGAGGGAGACAATAACTCTACAGGGCACCCGCTTGGAAGGTGGGCGAGCCAGTGACCAATGTGACTACTCCAATGATTAATCATTTATCCAAACCAAAACAGTGAGATTTCCCCACCTCCTTCAGACTATTCCCATAGCTCTCTTTCCTGAGAGATTGAGGACCCCTCATCAACTCCTGTTCCCCGCTCTCCCACATGGCTAAAAGTTATGAGGTGAATATCTTCTCTCCCTTGCTGACCATTATGTGTGGAGTGAGATGTCGGCCTGCCTCATTCTCACAGGAAATGACGGACACTTAAGTCACCTCACGCCAGGAGAGGAGTTCCTGGTTGTGGATCACAAGCAGCAATAGCAACCTTCCTGAGGTCTGGACTTAGGCACCTAACTCTCAGAAAGTGGCAGGACTGAGGACACAGCCCTCTCATCAACTAGTTTAGGTAAATCCTTGCCTAGCACACTAAATTTTGTGGATCATAGTCTAAGGCACCTATCTAGCTCAGGCTTGGTGGATCATGATGATATTCCAGTGATTTTCCAGGTGCCTAAAAGTTAAGCAATGCAACACTTAACTCTGGCTCTGCGCCAAAATATCAAAGTCAGAAAGTCATTGATATAAGCAGTGTACTGTACTTTTAGCCATTCATGCTCTCACAGACACTACTGAACCAGGCCTCTTTGCAAAACTGCTATTGTTGCAGTTGATGGATATTTCAAAACCAATTCCATTGAAGCTCAATAATACTGTGTTGACTACCTAGCTATGCCCATTCCAAGTGCACAGCTCAATGCGCAAAACAGTGGTCCTTTCATAGAGACCACAAATAAGGAAGGAGATCTGAATTTTTAGTGTGTCATTCTTCAGATGACAAGAATGAGCTTTAAGCACAATTTAATCTGTCTCAGACTACACATCTGTAGTGATCTCATTAGGTATCTCAGTGAGGATCTGTAGTTTAGTAATCTATTTTCTGAAGTACAGTCCATTATTAAGTAAATAAGGCATGCTAGAGAAAAGAACAGTGATGATTTATTTTTTCTGAAAAAAATGTGCAGCAACCAGCTAAAACTCAGCAACATCAATACATAGATACTTGCATCTCATGAAATTATATGCAGCCTTCATTGTGACATCAAAGCCTTTCTAAAGCTCTGAAATGCAGCAGTCCCTTTCAGTGAACAAATTGGAAAAACATTAATTTGAATTTTAAGTGTACATACTCGTTTTTCAACTGGGACAGCCTGCCATCAATTGATACTGCTGTTTCTTAACTGACATGAAGGGATGAACAGGCTCAGCAAGAATGTGGTAAGTGTATGTTACTCATAGACTTGTGGTTTGGCCGGATTACTGGTATATAAATTACCAGAAAATTGAATCTTTGGGTATTAAAACTTATGGTGACATTTATTTTTAGCTACATTACCCATTTTCCCTCTTAATTTTTCTATTTTCTATCAAGCAATTTAAAATGTTACCGAGTATTGCAGTGCGTATTTACAAAAATGGCATGGCTTCAATATTTAGAGAGGTAAAATATGTTATGACAATATCATAGCACATTTTAATGTCATCTATCATTAAATATCAGTACACTATCATAATCACAGTGTATAATGTTAATAAAGACATTAAATAACATGAATGAATTTATGCTAAATGTAAATGACAAGCTGATAAATACAGACAGAACTCATTTCCTACACATTCACAATATGCTGTTTAAACCACTGTTTGCTTTTATTACTTGCAAAGAAATTATTCTGAATGTTCATATTAGATTATCATAGATATGGTATCTGTCTATTACAACTTTCTTGATATTCATGTATCAATTTTTATGTCTTATATCTTCCAATAGTTCTTAAGTTCTGATACAGCAAAGCATTATGTGCATCCACTTAAACACCAGTCCATACCTATTTAATCAAACATTTAAATACGCACATGACGCATGTAATAAAGTTAAATAAGGATGAAAAATGAAGGATGGTTTGCTGAATTGGTGTCTTAGGTACTCAGGTCATAGCTGAAGACATGCAGTGTTTTCCCTCAGAGTTCTAGAAGTCAGATCTGTCCTAAGCTCCTGCCACCCACACCATATCCCAATTGCCCAGAATGGTTACTTTTGCTCTGAAAAACACATTTGGGAACTGTTTGTTATTTCTTTCTATGAAACAAAGTTTTTCAGCCTCCTAACCAGGGACTTACTGGAAGTGATTCAAGCCAAAATTTCCAAGCTTGGTTGCCAAAAATGTATTAAAGTAAATCCATATTTAGGCTCCTATAGAAGTACCATGATTTTCAGAGGTCTTGATCACCCACAACTCCAACTGCAAGCAGATGCCTACCATCTCTGAAAAATCACACCACATACTTTGATACATAAATCTGGATTATGGTGCCTGAATATTTTCAAAAGGGCCTCAGTGACTTTGCATCCTCAAAGTCCTAACTAACCAAAAGAATGAGACAGAATCCCGATCAGTAAGAAACTAACTTCTCCCATTTGGAAAAAAGGCACGCAAGAAAAAAAGCCCATTACATAAAAGAAATGAAAAACTAATTCAAGATTTATCAAAGGAAAAGCACAACATGTATTCTATAGTTTCTTGTAGTGTCTCTCTAAAATGCTCCTTAGTTAGTGAAATGCATGTTGTTTTGATCAAAGATGATGCTAGGGGGTGCCAGTTTTGGTCAGACTTATTCCTGGAGGTTTCACCACATCTCCTGATATTTAACTAAATGTTATACATTAATTCCTGGAGACTCCCAGACAATCGTGGAAAATTGGCCACTGATGTAAGGCCACTTAAGGTGCAAATTTCATCACTTTATTAGATCAATGGCAGTTGCAGAACAAACTTTTGAACTTCTACAGAGTGCTTTGCAACTACATTAGATGTTACATCTTTTTCAGTGAGGTTTGAATAGCATGTGGAACACAATTACTGCAGAAGCTTACTTAAGAAGGTCTCATCTTTTTCTTTACTCAACATATGACAAAAATCTCCTTCTTAGATTTTTGTCTATAATCCTATGCAACATCTTCAGCAACATTTTTTTCTCAGGGTAGAAACAAATATTCAGCAGAAATATATTTTGCCCTGTATGGATGTTTGTATCTATTGTCATATTCATGTTTAGCCAACCATCTTGCATTAATATCAGGGATTTTTGACATATTTTCAGTGCTGAAGACCAACAGAGACTGTTCCTAATGAAGACTGGAAGCGCTACCGGGAGGCCTGGAACAGGGAGAGCACTTCCTCTTTTAGCTATGATCCTAATCCACCCCATCCAGTCCCACAAACTTTGAGCTGTGTTGCTAACTATTCATAACTCTGTTCAATCATGGCTTCCATATTCAAGGATAGTTACATCCATCCACAAGCCCTACCAGTAGCCTTCTTTCTCTTGGATTCTGGATAGTGCTCTCATTTTTTCTAATAAGCATAATAAACCGATGATGTTCTCATCACTTCAGGTTTAATGCACTGAAATCAGAATCTGACAGTTCCAGTATTCAATATCTTTCAAACGGATTTACTTTAGAGTGACAGATGCATGATTTTCACCATCAGTGTGAAATAAAGTTCATTTAAAAATCAATTCATGGAAGTTTCAGATATTATATTATCCATTTGCCAACTTTGTGGTTTTACAAGTCCCATTGTTTCTATTTTTTAAAACCACTTTTAATTTTTTTAACACACCTGCCATAAGCTGTTTGGGGAAGAGAATGGTCTCTGTTTTACGCTCATACAGTATGTAGAGTAATTGCCCATGAGCAGTAGGTGCTACCATCATATAAATAATTCTAATAAGTAATTGTTGGTTGATGATGCCTCTGATTCATTAATTGCAATAATACTTTGGAATCCTCAGATGACCTTAAAGACATTACACAATGCATTTTAAATCATCCTGTATGGAATGTAACCCCTAAAAGACATACATTATGTCTCCTTCTCCCAAAATGTCTCCTATCTTTTCACTTTTTCTTTCTCAAACTGTAACATTAAGAATTTCTTGACATTTGCACAATGGTGGTATAAAACTAGTCCCAATACTAAATGAAAATTGGAAGGGAAAAAAAAGAGTAAAAATATTTACTGAGTAAAATATATTTGGCCATGAACATGTAAAAATTATAGTTGGCAAATTAAATACTCCCAAGTATTTATTTCTTCAAAGAGAGTTCTGTATTTCAGCGATGACATCCATATAATGTATAACAAGTATTACTATGGTAACAAAAAAAGGCTTTATATCAAAAAGACAATACAAAGATTTTTTTCCCCATCTTTCTCATTGTGTTGCTGATATTGTAGGGTAGTATAGTCCTCAGAGTTGTATGTGGGAAGTATGTGGAATATTTAAAACAAGAAAAAAATGGGAGTAAATATAATATAAAACAAAGAACAATCCTGAACTGGCAGAGTTATGGTTGGATGGAGAACTAGTAGGTAATTTCTACCTGTAAATTGCAAGATTCTATAATTGGAGGTAGATATTTCTATTCCACTAAAATCACAGATGATCATAAAATCATCTCTCTATATTTATTGATTACAACCTCTCTCACAAAAATGAAATGATAGTAATTTATGTGCATCAACATAAACATGGCTAATCAATTTTAGGTTCGGGGGGGAAGGACATTCTTGTAAATAGAATACTCCTGGAATGTCCTTGAAACACACTGTTTTGGAAGGGGGACATAACACAATTCAAAAATCTATAAACACATGAGAGAAGTATATAAAATCTAGGCTGAAAAACCCACAAGGACCAAGAGCATCATCAACAAAAAACACCACCAACCTCTGCACATCAAAAAGTTCCAGAGTTTTAAAAAAAAGCAAGTCTGTTATGAAATGCTCTCTGAAGAAGACAGGCTAGTGAATGCTTTTATAGATCCCCAGTCAATGATATAAAAAAATCATTTAGGGCTGTTCTCCATCTGGTATTAAATAATTCTTAACAAGCTAACATCAACCAAACTATTTCCTTCATTAGAGACCACAACTCCTTCTCTTAATGCTGGTGAACTAGCTTCAAAGCAGCATTTGACAGCTTCATAACTCAAAAACAAACAGAAAACTAGTATGCTTGACACATCTCAGTTTTGTTGATTGGATCTCTGCAACCCTCAGTCGTCTGTGACAACAGTCACCTAGCTTTTATATAGCATTCTTCACCTGTAGATGTAAAAGTATTTTAAAAGAGTGAGAAAATACTGTTCCCCCAGCCCTTCATTTTATAGAAGAGGAAATGGGGGGAGGGGAAGGTATGGCAACATAGGAAAACAAGTAAATAAATAAATAAGCCCTAGTAGCAAATGTCAGAGCCTGAGTCAACCAACTCGTCTTGTGGGGCTCTGCTGCAGGACTAAAAATAGCAGTGTAGATGTTGTCACTGGTGGAGATGGTACTCTGAGACTCTTCCCCCTTGGCAGGTTTCAGAGCCCTAGTGCCAACCTGAGCTTGAATTCTCACCCTGCTATTTTTAGCCCCGTGACCCTGAGTCAGTTGAACTGACACTTGCTGCCATGGGTTTTTTTTATGGGTAGATGTACACAGGAGCTCAAATAAGTCAAAGTCCAACATTTCATACAGGAAAGTCACTGGCTGAAATAGAAAACAGGTCTCCTGACTTCCACTCCAGTGTCTTCTCAAAAGCACACTGCTGCTACCTTTGAGTCTTTCCTTTTTCTCCTTAATTGGTACCCCATTTATCCACCGAGAACAGGAAGAGTGTGGGAGGGGATCAGGATTTTTAGTTAGGATCCTGTATAGAGATATAGCAACCTATATTTAGGCGCCCTTTCCATAAACCTTGTCTTTGTCTTTCACTTTGTCCTCTCTAAACATATCAGAGGTGAGCCAACATTTTTTAAAAAGTGGATATGAATTGAGATCGAAATTTGGCTGAGGAGTCTTTCAATAGTTTAGGCAGGAAGGCCCCAGCATTTTGTTTCAGCCCATCTTTAAGTTTTTTATGATAAATAGACACATCTGAAGTATAAAATGTTGCTGAATCTACAAATGTAACTTCATTGTGGCAGAAATTTATTATAGCAATCAGGTTAAAAACTGCAAGAGCCACAGGAAAAGAAATTAATCACTGCAAAAATCTTTTGCTGAAGTTCTGGGATAAATTCTTTTTTTTTTTCCAGATTATGTAATAAATGAAAATTAAGCTTAAATTAATCTCCCTTGAAGTGCTTTTGTTTTGTAGTCCATATTTACTATGTTTTCAAAAACAGCAGTTACCTCCTTTGGCAATGTCCACCAAATCTTTTCTTTAAATATTGTAAATTTGTGCGTACATAGACCAGCAACAGACTACAACTACAAATGAATAAAAAAGCCAATTAATTTTGGTGCAAGAAAGGCAGTTATGGGTGTCATTGGTGAGATGTTAGTGATACCCATAACTAATAACTACACAATAATGGAGGAAGGTGATGGGTGAATTAGCCATACCGACAATAAATAAATAAGATTAAACAGAAACTATAAGATTTCAAGTAACAAAAGAAGTACTTGTCATCTCATATTATCTTTGGGTTTTAGACTGGCTCCAGTCACAAATGTGTCTGACCATGGTGTATGAATTATAGACATTTGGGGAAAAATCCTTGTGCCATACCCAACCAGAATATCTCGGTTGGTCACTGATCAGTGCATCTTTCTTTGCACAGATGCACAAGTGACTCTGTAACCATTCTGAGGAGAGTACTCAAACCTATTGTGCCTTCAATTTATTAGCATCCAAAGGATCAAATATGTCCTGCCCTAGTTTTTCTCTCCTTACTGCCTTCCAGGGACTCTGCATGGAACAGAGCTCCAGCAATCTTATTGAACACCCCCAGAGCATACTTCTCCACTGTCATAGAGGGAGTTCTGGCTCCTTTTTCAGCTAGGGTGCAGAGCAGGAGAAATCAGGAAGAATAGGATGGGAAGCTGGAGAGTAGTCAATAGGCAGAGAAGGAGCCACTGGGTGGAGCCTGGGGTCCTCTACTAATTGCCAATGTAGGGAGGGACCCAGTCAGCAAATACTGTTAATTATGTTGTTCTTTAGATCTGATCTTGGACACGGCCACCACATTTTTGAGCTATACTAAATCCCCACAGGCCCATGAGTGGGATCATTTTCTACTGTTGCCATCCCATGGGACGTTCTGCTGCTGGCATCCCTCTTAGAGACTACAAGGCTACCTGAGCTTCTGCAGTGAACCTGGCCTCATGTCCATACAAAGAACGGCATGAAGACTTTAAAGAACAGGTTTGTAATGCAGTGTATTTATGATCCACTCTGTCCCCTATTCATTTACACCATGTAAATGAGAAATAATGATAACCGTGTAGCTAATTGACCAGTGCTCTGATACACATGAAATTTGGGGGATGCTAAGAAACTCTATGCTATGCGATTGCTAAGATTCCCAGTATTCTTGTAACCTTGGCCAACAATGGCAATAGCAGAACACCACAGTTTTCTGCAGTATTAATATGTAGAAACAACAACAGCAACGAAGACCTTTCCAAGTGGGGATGAAGGACTGAATTAATGTTATAACATCAAACTGTAAATTCCTTTTGCAGTGGCAGGATGTTAAAGTATAAATGAATGTATTTTCTGTCATAATTATCGCAGTGTATTCAGAAAAGTCAGTATTATGTCTGTTTGAGTTTTATTGGTTTAATCTGCAATTTGGAAACCATTTGGGGAACTTCTGTACATCCACAAAGGTGTTCAGTTACAGGACGAAGAACATTTCTTAGTTCCCAGGAGACAACCGAATTTTTGTGATTTAGATAAAACAATTTAAAATCACCACCAAACATGATTTAAACAAACAAACAAAACCTTATAAAGTTCTGCAAAACTCAAACACACACAAAAAATTCTTTGCTCTTTTTACAGATTGAGGGTAGGACCCAAAATCTTTCACCAAAATGCCTTGAATTTTGAAAAACAGAGACAAATGTAATCTGAATCTGAATCACTCTTATGCTGAGGCTTGAAGGCTTTGTGCATCCAAAACCACAGCATCTAAGAACCATCTCTGTAGAATAATCTTTCCATTTGTTAATGTTTGACTTCTACCTTAGAGAAGGTACATTTAACCTTTTCCTCTTTGGGCAGAACATAGATGAATGTGAGTGAACTTTAAACTGTAACAGCTGTGTTTTAAGTGACCTCCATGTGCCTCCAGCAAAGCTTGTACAACATTCACCACTTAATATTTTAAATTTGTGCTTCAGTAAAGGTCAAAAAGGAAAAAAAAATGCTTCAAGGCCATAAATATGTTAGCAGAGAAGAAACCATTTCTTCATTTAAGTGCCCATTTAAATACACATCTCTTTGTTGAAGGTAAGAAGCCAGCATTTTAATAAGAATGTCCTGTCACAATGTGCAATTTCCATGTTGTAGTTAACTTGACATGTTTGGAAGAATAGAATGTGTTATGTTCAGAGTACAGTTGGTCAAAGATTTTTGTTTGAACCTTACTGCAATTTTCTACAGTCAAAGATTTCATGAAAAGCTCTCTTTTTGAAGAAGTCATTTTTTTCAAAACTGAACATTTTTTTAAAAATTAAATTTTTGAAATTCCAGAATTTAGGGTTTAAATTTTTGGTTTTTGCTCACTTTTCCCCTTTACTCCTTGTTCTTTCCCCCCATCTCATTATTACTCAATGAAAGAGAATGAATAATATTGGAGACGTCTTTCACCTTTTCGTCGTCGTTTTTTTTTTCCACACAGTGAAACTTCTCAAAACTTCATTTTTTGAAGTTTTCCAGAGGGACAAAAGGGTGCGAAGGAGAGAGAAGAGATACAAGAGAAAATATATATTTATATAGTTATCCTTCAGAAGAAAGGAGAAAAAAATATATTTCAAAATAGAGCTTTAAAAAAAATCACAAACTTTTCAAAAAGTTACTGGTCACCAGTCATCTCAGGGGCATTGTTGATATGTACTCAGGGGAGCTGACAACCTTGTTGGGCCCCTTGCAGAGTGGGAAAGGACGGCTCTATGCTACTGGAAAAGGACGGGTCCTCTGGCGGAAAGGGCAGGGCCAAGGGATAGCTAAACCCCAATGCTGTGCCCTCTCCCCCCACACACACACACAGCCCTTAAAGCGACCCAGAGTGTGCCATTCAGGTGGTGATATAAAGGGTCCAGGGCTCCAGGCACTGCCAGTGCCACAGTAGTGGTGTTGACAGCCAGGATCCCCAACCTTTTTTGACTCACTGGGCCTCAGGGCAGTTGCTCGTTTTGCTACCCTCCCCCCGCCCCATTGGCAGTCCTTTAGGCATTTAAATTGCTACCCAGAGCCTAGTTACATGTAATGAGAGAATAGCATGTTTTAATTTACATGGGGCTCTATAAAACCTAAAAGTCAATTCAACTGGGCAGAGACACAAAGTGGCAGAGATAAAGCAGGCCACTTTCCTCCACAATGTCTGTTATGGGGCACTTACTATTGTTTGTATGTCTCCTAAACAAAATGAAGGGTACCCTATTAGGAAGAATATAGCTAGGAACAAAATAATCAGTTCACATAAAATAGCAAGTTTTCCCCTAAACAGATTTCCCTTAATCATACCATGACTCTGAAGTCTGAAAATAAAAAAGAGCTAATGCTACATCAAGGAAACGAGCATCACTGAGGAATTAAACAACAAATGGTCTGGTAGCACTTTAGGGTATGTCTACACTAGCCCCCTAGTTCGAACTAGGGAGGCTAATGTAGGCATTCGAAGTTGCAAATCAAGCCCGGGATTCAAACTACCTGTTATTCCTCCTGGAATGAGGTTTAACAGGTAGTTTGAACTAGGGCTTTATTTCGAACTACCGCGTCCCTGCCGCGTGTAGACACAGGCAGTTAGTCCGGACTTCTAAATTTCAAAAATGGCGACCGGCCAGAAAGATGCAAATCAAGCATGGGATATTTAAATCCCGGGCTTGATTTGCAACTTTGAATGCCTACATTAGCCTCCCTAGTTCGAACTAGGGGGCTAGTGTAGACATACCCTTATAGACTAACAAAACACGTAGATGGTATCATGAGCTTTCGTGGGCACAGCCCACTTCTTCAGATGATCAATCACTCTTCCTTTGACTTCCCTTACTCCTCGTAAAATTAGGGTTACCATGAGTCAGAGTAAGAAGTCCTCCAGCTCAATATTATTTCAAAATAAAGGTTTGTAGTGTAGATGCGTATTTTGTTATTTCAGAATAACATTAGTTATTCTGAAATAACGCTGCTGGGTAGGCATACCCTAAGGATCAGAGTCTAAGCTGTACTGGAAGATAAGTCAGTTTATAACCAGTTCTAGTTCTAGTATAAAAACAACTTTTGACCCCACACTCAGCAGAGCTCAAGCAAATTTCAAAATTAGGCCCAGGAAAGAAGAATTTTGAAAATTTCTGAACTACAAGTTCAACCTCTCTAGTCCAGAACTCTCTGGCCCAGAACCACTTGTGGTTCAGAATGATTTTAGTTAGCTATATATCCACTTTTCATGTGTGTGGCCAAGTTTCCTGTGGTTCCATAAAGTTTGTTTATAGCCACCAGTGCTGGCTCTCAGTTTTCTGTGCTGTTATTTAGCTCTAATTTCCACTAACTGTCCTTTAACAGCCAAGTAAGCAGTGGAAGTGTTGATAATGCTGCTAGACAATATTGACCTCCCATGGTCCAGAAAATTCTCTTGTTCAGAACTGGTCAGGTCCTGAGGGTGCTGGACTAGAGAGGTTGAACCTTCATTAGTAATATGTAATTCAGCTTTTCTTTTATATTTAGATCTATTGACCAGTATTTGAGACATGCTTTCTGAAATTATGGAGCACATAATCTCTTGAAAGCACATTAAGAAACGTTTACACATATTGTTCTATAATGCCTGAACTCAAGCAATACACTTTCCAACTGATGATTTTTATCCTGTAGGATGTCTAATGGTACAGGCTCACTGATGCATAATTTTATATTCCCTTAAAAATGCCATGTACCAAAGCTGTTTGAACATCACAAAACCGCTGTTCTAGTAATTTTTTGCTGATTTTTTAAAACTTTGCTACGTATTTCCATTGCTAATTTGTTTCAGTTGAAATATTATAATTTCAGAGTTCATTAAGATTCTGACCTCTGTGATCACTTTGGCATTTAGGGCTGAAACTTTCCCATTTTGTATTGACATAACATAAGAGCCTGCTCATGCAAACTCTGATGCATGTGGATAACTACTCATGTGACTCATGCCTGCTAAGACACTTGTGAGAAATCATGGATTAATAATGGAAATTTTGAGGAGTAATTTGGGAATAATTTCATTCTATAAAATTCTTAGAATGGGGAAGTCAATGGAGCTATGTCAATTTATAGCTGGGGTTTGGGTTCAATGTAAATTGGTCAAGGCCAATGGTGGGTCCCAAGAGAAGGTACTTCAGATCAACACATCTTTGATGAGCTATCTGAGCTGAGTGATAACGTGTGTGTATGATATTCATGATATTCATTTTAAGTGAATGTAGTCCTATGACAGGCTCCATCTCTTTGTTCGCTCTCAGTGTTGTATAAACATTGATTCCTCCCGGGCTCCAATGTTGCAGAAACAGGAAAAGATTGAAAACTGAAACTAGCCTCATTTAAAAAAAACTTAAAAAAATTATGAGTGGTCCTGTGGCACCTTAGGGTGCGCCCACATGGCAGGGCTCAACTCGAAATAAACTACACAAATTGAGTTACATTGATTGTGTAGTTTATTTCAAAATAGTTTATTTCAAAATTGGGAGCATCTATGCAGCACTTATTTTGAAATAGAGCACTCTTTCTCTGACTTCCCTTACTCCTCATACAATGAGGGTTACAGGAGTCAGAGTAAGAAGTCCTCCAGCTTGACAGAATCAACATTATTTCAAAATAACTGCCTGCTGTGTAGACACACACTTAGTTATTTCAAAATAATGGTGCTGTATAGACGTACCCTTGAGACTAACAAAAGCATATAATATCATGAGCTTTCATGGGCAAATCCCACTTCATGTACTGAATTTCATATTATTTATGGAGGCATTTGAATGAGGCCATCTTTTTTAAACAACTTTCACCTCACTTGGGTGTTTTTACATCATTATGGTTAGGATTTGTTCTAGTATTTTCCTAGATGATGCATAAATGTGTTGGATATTATATGAAATGAAGGCAGATGTTATTAAACCCAGTGCTAACTGCACTAATATAATGGCCTCAATATGGAACGATTCGTATTTGCAGGTTGTAAAAAAAATGTACACTGCTTTAAAGATACCTTGCTTGTTAATAGGAATAATGAGCCGTAACAATGAATTAATTGACTGCCTAATATAAAAGATATAATATAATGTTCAGTAGTACAGCAAGAAAGCCATTGCTTAAACAACTGAAATGTGATGTTTGGATTTACAGACAGGAGGAATATCTGAGACTGCTAATATTCTTTGTAGAATAGAATAACATTTAATAGAAATGTTTAAAGAATTATCACCAACAGCCAAAAATCATCGCAAGCTATGCTTGGAGTGAGTAACAGAAGAACAACTTGTGCCCACAAGCTCCGCTGAGTCCCCAGCACTGTTATGATCTGTTTATGAATGGAACACCAGAAAGTGAACATGAAGACATGTGTTTAACACAGGACAGATGGGCACTCTAGCCAAGTTCTTAGCTGAAGGGTGTACTGTTAGCTGTTCCTCATATAGTGCACTTCAGTGCAATCTCTTTGGTGTCTTCTACCCCTTGCTACAGTACAAGCTGAGGGTCTCAGAGCTACTCCTAAGAAGATTCCTTGTTGTGATGTATCAGTGGCCAGGCCAGGGAAAAGAGCAGAGAGGTGACCTTTCCCACTGTACAAAATGTCTATGACCCGTGCAGTTTCCATTGCACATACAATTGTTCTGAAAGCTTACAGCCCCTGTGTACGCCTCACTGGGGGGGGGGGGAGGGGCAATGATTTCCTCAGATAGTGGAGTCCAAAAATTGTGCAATTTTACTCTCCTGGTTCCTGACTCTGACCTCATTCCATTGACTTCACTGGAGTTACTCTTGATGCACATCAATGTGAGAGAAATGTAGCATTTAGAATTGTACCCTTAAGTGATTTAACTTCATGTCCAGGAAAACTAGGGAAGAGGCACAACAAAAGCTTCTGGTGCTTTATGAGGAGGTGGTCACCAAAGGGAAAGGATCTCCTTCCAGTACTCTGGGCACAGAGCAATTACTGACTGTCACAAGAAGAATCAAGACCAGGTTGTTTTGCATGTACATTTTACCGAGCACATCCATGCCCAGGGCAGAGCGTGTTCTGATCTTTCATTCCCAAAGACTGCAGCATCACCTGCTTGTCATAGATACTGGTCTTTGCTGGATATGGATCCTGCCTGAAACACCAGATCTGCCTGGTTTCCCACAAGAGACAGCAAAAACCTTCATGATCTGTAAGAAGGTGACAGTGTTTGCAGTTATAGTTTTAAATGTTTTCAGTTGTGATAAGCACAACATATCAACTTTTGACACCTGATTGCCTTTTATTGACTTTCCTTCTTCCCAGATATCTATAGCATAACACTGCTCACATAGTTACCTACAGTGCAACCCAAGCATTGTGACCGGTATGTGTTTAATTTTTTCCAGCGACTAGAAGGATAAGACAGATCAAATGTGTCTTTAATAGTAGATTATACAGAGTTCATCTGCTGACCTTGTAAACCAATAGAAGGCAGCAGGAGGGGAATAGGGGATGCTGCTGTGAAGCAGCCCCTTTCTGCAGGGGTCCCAGTGGGAAGATGGGCCCCCGTGTGGACTGAGGCTGTTGCTGCCAAGCAACCCCTGTTCACGGAGGCCAGGGCTGGCTGCTGCAGGGGCTTCTCAGGTAGCAGCCCCTGTCCGCGGCCAGCCCTGGCTGTCATGAAAAGGGGCTGGTGCTGGAGAAGCCCCTGTTCGTGGTGGCCAGGGCTGGCTTCTGGGAACAGATGCTGCTCCGGCACCAACCCCCGTTTGTGGCAGACAGCGCTGCCCACTGCAAACAGAAGCTGCTGGACTCAGGGCAAGCCAGGATCAAGCAGTCCTGGCTCCCACTGATCACTGCGCCTCTGCATTTAAATGTAGTAAGAAGCTGCATGGATGGCTCCGGAGCTGGCATGAGCCAGGACTGCTTAGTCCTGGCTAGAGTGGATTCCTGGAGCTGCAAATTGTATTGACTATATGATTAGCTAGATAATCGTATTTTAACATCCTTAACTGAAAACACATGCTAAGCCAAATTTATCAGAAAATGAGTAAGCTACCATCTCCTCTGACAACCCACAGAGTGCTCTACAGTTATTAAAGACCATGATCTAAAAAAAACCAGACCCTTTATACAAGATGAATTTTAAGAACATGTTTTATGGATTAAGAAAATACAATCATTTCATACTCCATCAAGACTTGCTTATTCTCTTCTGTCTCCCATTACAGTGTTACCTTTCTTCTAAGAGCAATGGCTGGTGGAAGGTATTTGTGGTTAAAATAGATGAGAATCTGAGGGAAACTTACCCACTTAGCTGGCTCTTGTCAGGTGTATTAATCAAGCCATTAGCCATCTAAAATACCTTCTACGGATGTTCTTTGTGACCATTTTATAACATACTCTGGAATCAGGTGTTAATTGTTGGTTAGCTCTTCTATAAAACTATAAATGAATTGTTAACATAAAACGATGGAAGAAAAGTATCAAATGTGAATTCACGTCCTCTGGCTCATTGCCACACAAGCAAAAGTATGAGTGTGTCTCCAGTGAGAGGAGCTAGATAAGGCATCATCCCTGATGCTTCCCACCCCACTGCAATAAAATAATTTAAGAGGGAAATAAAATTGGTGCTACTATAAATGTTAATAGAGTTTTTGTCTGCATGAATTTGAGGATCTAATTTTCTAGGTTCTGAGGGTATGTCTACACAACCACCCTAGTTCGAACTAGGGTGGTTAATGTCGGCATTCAAAGTTGCAAATGAAGCCCGGGATTTAAATATCCCGGGCTTCATTTGCATCTTGCCGGGCAGGCGCCATTTTTAAATCCCCTTAGGTCGAACTCCGTGCCTGTGGCTACACGCGGCACGGAGTAGGTAGTTCGAATTAGGATCTCTAATTCGAACTACCGGTACTCCTCGTGGAACATAGCCAGCAAGATGCAAATGAAGCCCAGGATATTTAAATCCCGGGCTTCATTTGCAACTTCGAATGCCTACATTAACCACCCTCGTTCGAACTAGGGTGGTAGTGTAGATATACCCTGAGTTATCTCATGCTATATGCAAAAGAAGGTCAATGATCTTGTTCGGGGAGGGCCAGATTTTGAACCTTTAGTCATGCTAAGGAGCAGGTTACTCACACAAGTACTCTGAGAGACTGGGTGCTTAGCAATCAAACTATTTATTACTGAGCACATGGCTCATTCCTGGGATGAATCCTATCGATTTTGAAGTTTGAAGGACTGGCCAATTTATGAGGTAGCAGTCTCACACTCAGTTGCAATGAAAAATTATTAAACCTTCAGCAATTTTCTCAGAGTCTTTGAAAGTTCATAATTTACGATTAGTAACAACAAATGACAAACAAAATAAATGAAAAAGCAACAATATTTACATTGTAAAAGAAAAACATTCATAATCAGAAACCTCCGTGGGGCAGCTAGAATCCTATATAATCCAATAAAGTCATGATAACAACCCAGTTGATAAATAGCTAGCAAACAGCCAGGGTTTTACAGTCACTTTTATTTCTATATTAGATAGGCATGGCTCACAGAAAGCTTCCACATTTGCCCAAGAGTACATATCAATAATTCTGCGCACAGGACCTGGGCCATGATTTTGTAACAAGGACTGTCTAGCTTCTGTCACAATATGATTGTCTGCGATGGTCTCAGAGTGTAGCTATTTATCTACATGAAAATATTTCAGTGTTATTATTGTACCATAGGTGGAATACTGGTATAAATATTCTGAAAATGATTTAAGTTCCATTTTGTAGGAATCATGTAGTTAAAAATATTCACACAATCAGTTCACTATTTTATGGTTATCGATGCACAGCTTAGAGATGGGCAAACACTGCAAAACGTTACTTCTATACATTTGTTCCAAGTTTTTTGACTCTATTCGCCTTCATTTTGAGTTTTAAACTGGCTATCCTAGCACACAAATTACAGGGAGGAACATTCAAAGTCCTGAATTTTGAAACAAATGTTGCATGAGTGAGAATTTGCAAAACTGAATCTTTACAGCAAATCTGATTCTAAAGGCACACAATCAGGGAATTGATTCCAGAGACAAACCATGTGATCTTTATGTTCAACAAAATCAGGTCAAATTGGAGACTGCAAATAGCAATGAAGAGTTTGTAAGTAATCCATATATTGAAGTATATTTGCATAAACCATTAGCCAAATAATTTTGACCAGTGAACAAATTTGTGGAAAATGTGATCTGTTCATGGAAAATTTTAAACAGGAAAAGGGCTAAATTAAATGAATAAATTGCTGTGAAAAGTTTCTCCTCCACAACTTACTAAACATGGGAATAATACTACTTTTTTAACTGATGTGAAAATCTTGTTGACATGCAAAATATTTTTTCAAATTTCATTTTCTACAAGTCTAAAACAATTTAACCAACACATCACTTATTTTTTGTCTTCATTTATAGCAACCGTTCATTTGTAACGATGCATGAATACAAGATGGATGTTCAATCCTAGATGCCATACATCTCAAAAGAAAGATAGCATTTTGTAAATCAGTGGATGAAAACTGCATGATTCATAGTCCCAGGATTTAGCAAATACATATCAGGATGCTGGGACAAGTCCTATCTTATGCTACAGCATCTTTACCCATAACACAAAGCAGCTAAACACAGATGGCCTGACCTTGTCAAAGGGACCTAGACTTGTGGCACCAGCAATCAGTATTGCTAGGATTATCTCCGGGGGGCAGCTAGGTGTACAGCAGAGCAACCAGGTGTACAGAAGATTAGCTTGTACTAATCTATAATGAAGACCTTCTTGGTCTCCAGCTAGCTCCAGGATTGGTGAATATAAAGATGGCCTCAAACCTTCTTTTAATCTCCCACATCCAGTCCTCTGATGAATTCAACTAACTCAGATGGACCCCACAGTGTAGTCCATTGTATGTAGCATAACTGGAGCCAATACATTAGATAGCAGCAGAATTATATGATCTGAGAAGAACACATTTGCCTTTATGGCTAAAGAACAGTGTTAAAGCTGAACGAGAGCTTTGTAAAGTATTTCAGTAGGTATTTTTCTGACAGTGTGTGGATGAACGGCAGTTGTGTGATTGCCACAGTTCAGCCATAAGTCAAGAAAATGTCGTAAAACATCAATGACAGTTTCTTGAACTCATTTGAAGAGAGACTTCCATGGCAGCTTTCAGCTGTTGAGTGGTTTAACTGTTACACAACCATGTGCTCTGGAAAGCAAACATGGGAGATGAATGTTTACATTTCCTACAAGACAGATTACTAATATCTGTGTTAAGTGGCTCCTTGCAGTTTTCTATGGTTCTAATTACGATGTTTAGCTATATTCACACAACTGGACACTTTAGGTGGTTGGAAGTTATTGTGTGGGAGGTTTGAACCATATGTTCAGGATATTTGTATTTTTACTAAATAACATTAACAATCACAAACGCTAGAGTATCTTGTTATAACTGGAAATTTAAAAACAAAAAATACCCTACAATAATGTCAAAATCAGATACTGACTTTAAAAATAACCTTTTATTAATGTGATGAATATTTAGACAGAGTTTGTTTGAAGCTAAGTCCAACCTATTAAGTCCAGAAAATAATTCTGTTATAAAAGAAAACTTTTTAAAATTATTTCATTCATTAAATTAAAATTAGCTTTCAAAGCTTCAGCAAATTCAGGCACAGAAAATATCCAGCTTTAGTAAAACAAGAACTGTATAAAACTGTAGTAAATGCAAATGGAAATAAGAGTGACATCTCAGGAGCAGAATACACTTTTTTAGAGCTAAAAGTGCATCTAAATAGATTACAGAATACACATTAAAACAACTATTGTTGTTTGTCTCTGTCACAAAGATGGGCACACAATGGTTGCCAATCTGCCTGCAAAAATAATTTCAGTATGCATACAGTATGTCTACACTGCAAGGATATTTCAAAATAAGTTAATTTGGAATAATAACTCCTAAATAACTATTTTGAAATGGCATGTCCACACTATAGAGAAGGCTCGAAAGTAGACCGAGGCAGGATCCCCTAATATGGATGTGCTACCTTGATTTGGAGCCCCAGGAAGCACTGGGGAGTAATTACTCTGAATGGCTCTGGGGAGGAGATATTTTCAAATAGGAGCAGTGGAGCATCCACACTACCACTATTTTGAAATAAGTTTTATTCCTCATGAAATGAGGATTTCTTATTTTGAAATAAGAAGCCCATTATTTTGAAATAATTTCAAAATAACAGGCTTGCCGTGTGGACTCTTGCCTTGTTATTTTGAAATAATGTGAGTTATTTCAAAATAACGCTGTAGTGTAGACATGCCCATAGTGTCCTGAGAATTCAAGGAATCAGAGGTGCAAGTAATAGTAAGGTAAGGGTGGTTTTTTTTTTTTTACTACCATCTCTCAGCCAGTAGCAGAAGTTCTTCCTTTTATGTTCTGCAGTCTCTGAATGACTAGGGTTCTAATGTTGTCCATACAGGTAGGTGTGGGAAATTTGTCTGCAAATGCATGAATTTATTACAGATAAATTATTAAGGCTTCTGTAAACTTTGAGTACACAAGTTTATCAAATAATTTATTGGTCACTGAGAACTCCCTGAGGGTATGTCTACACTTGCACCCTCTTTCGAGAAAGGGATGCAAATGAAGACATTTGAAATTGCAAATGAAGCTGGGATTTAAATATCCTGTGCTTCATTTGCATAAGTGCATTATGGCACTATTTTGAAATAACAGTTGCTGTTAAGATGCAGTTATTTCGAGAGAAAACCCTTCCTCATACAATGAGGTTTACTAGTTATTTCGAGAGAAGGGTTCTCTCTCAAAATAACCATGTCTTAACAGCGTCTGTTATTTCAAAATAGCTCTATTTCAAAATAGAGCTGTAACATGAATATGCAAATGAAGCGCGGGACATTTAAATCCTGGCTTCATTTACAATTTCGAATGTCTTCATTTGCATCCCTCTCTCGAAAGAGGGTGCAAGTGTAGACATACCCTGACAGAGTTTAGGATGGCAGCAAACCGGTCCCTGATATCAAAAAAATTGACACACAGTGGTCTAAAGCCTTCAGAGATCAATAGACATTTGTGCTTTGTGAGGAAGAGACAGAGTTCTAATTCAAGCTCTTCAAAGGAAATTGTTTGATACATCTTGTTATTGTGGCAGCTATCTACATCAAATGGATTTGTGAAAACTAAGGACTAAGAGAAAATAGGACAGATTTCAAGGAGTTGGCCCACTGAGCCTAATATGTTCCTACATCAAGTCTAACACTCTCTTCTTGCATTGACTTTTTTTAAAGAAAACTTTCCCTCCAAAAGCTTAATCCCCTAATCAAAAGCCATTTAACTTCAATAAGTGAATGATCAGCACCTAACAGTGGACTTTATTGTTTTTCAGTGTGTCATAGTGAATGCTAGTGTAAATGGCGTATGTTTAAAAGTTAAAATAAAAAAAGAACAAGTACAAAATTACTTATAAAGTAATTACTTAGAAAGTTAGATGTCTTCAAGTCACCAGGGCCGGATAAAATTCATACTAGAATACTGAAGGAGCTGATAGAGGACGTATCTGAGCATTTAGCTAGCATCTTTGAAAAATCACGGAAGTCAGGAGACATTCCAAAAGACTGGAAAAAGGCAAATATAGTTCCCATCTATAAAAAAGGGAAATAACAACCCAGGAAACTATAGGCCAGTCAATTAAACTTCAGTTCCAGAAAAGATACTGGAGCAAGTAATTAAGGAATTCATCTGCAAAGATCTGGAAGAAAATAAGGTGATAGGTAACTGATCATGGATTTGTAAAGAACAGATCATGTCAAACCAATCTGATAGCTTTCTCTGATAGGATAACAAGTCTTGTGAATAAGGGAGGAGCGAAGGATGTAGTATGCCTAGACTTTAGAAAGGCATTTGATACAGTCTCGCATGACCTTCTTATCAATAAACTAGGGAAATACAACCTAAATGGGGTGACTATAGGATGGGTGCATAACTGGCTGGATAGAGAGTCATTATTAATGGTTCAAAGTCATGCTGGAAGGGCATAACAAGTGGGGTTCCTCAGGGGTCTGTTTTGGGACCGGTTCTGTTCAATATCTTCAACTTTTAGATGATGGCATAGAGAGTACGATTATTATATTTCCAGACGATACCAAGCTAGGAGGGGTACAAGTGCTTTAGAGGATAGGGTCATAATTCAAAATGATCTGGACAGACTGGAGAAATGGTCTGAGGTAAATAGGATGAAATTTAATAAGGACAAATGCAAAGTACACCACTTAAGAAAGAACAGTCTGTTTTACGCACACAGAATGGGATGTGACTGTGTAGGAAGGAGTATGGCAGAAAGGGATATAGAGGTCATAGTGCACCATGAACTAAATATGAATCAATAGTGTGACATGACACAGTTGCAAAAAAAAAGAAAATGTGATTCTGGGATGCATTAACAGGAGTGTTGTGAACAAGACACGAGAAGTCATTCTTCCACTCTACTCTGCACTGATTAGGCCTGAATTAGAGTATTGTGTCCAGTTCTGAGCTCCACATTTCAAGAACAATGTGGAGAAATTGGAGAAAGTCCAGAGAAGAGCAACAAAAATGATTAAAGATCTAGAAAACATGAGCTATGAAGCAAGGCTGAATGATTTATGCTTGTTTAGTTTGGAAAAGAGAAGACAGAGGGGACATGATAGCCGTTTCCAGGTATCTAGAAGGATGTCACAGGAATGAGGGAGGAAAATTGTTCTTCTTAGCTTCTGAGGATAGGACAAGAAGCAATGGGCTTAAATTGTACAAGGGAGGCTTAGGTTGGACATTAGGAAAAACTTCCTGTCAGGATGGTTAAACAATGGAATAAGTTGCCTAGGGAGATTGTGGAATCTCCATCACTGGAGATATTTAAGAGCAGATTAGATAAACACCTGTCAGAGGTGATATGCCATGAGGGCAGAGGACTGGACTTGATGATCTCTGAAGGTCCCTTCCAGTTCTAGTGTTCTATGAACCTGTATTTTAAAAAGGTTTAAAAGAAATGGGTTAACACACACATCTACCTCTGACTACATCTACACTACAGGGTTTTTGCGCAAAAACCCATGGAGCGTCCACACCTCAAGCACATTTTTGCACAAGTAAATTTACAGTAAATCAAAAGAACAGAGGGGTTTTTACGGTGTGGATATTCCTCTTTCTACATGGAATAACTGCTTTTTGCTCAAGAGTTCTTGCTCAAAAAGGTGTGCGTGAATGGGCAACAGGGGGTTTTTGCACAAAAAGAGCTAATTGAAACAAGCACAGGTGCTCTGGTGGCTATTCTGTGAATAGCAATCAGAGCTTTCTTTCGAGAGAGCGTCCATGCAGTCTGGACGCTCTCTTGTGCAAAAGCACATCACTTTTGCAATGTGCTTTTGTAGTGTGGATGTGCAAAAAGCTTCTTGTGCAAGAAGCCTGCAAGAAGCCTGCAGTGTAGATGTAGCCTCTATGTCCTGAAGCTCCAGAGCTTTCTACTCCTTCCTTTGTTGGGGGAACCATAGAACATTTCATTTGTATAGTCTACTTACACACAATTCTGCCAGTGACATTTGGTGAATAACCATATTTTATATGAACTTGCATTTCAGGGCTCCGAGGGAAACTCAAGGAGGCAAAGAAGCTCTTACTTAGGGCAAAAAGCCTTGTCAGGCAGACAGGACTTTGCTCAAGGACCTTAAATGTTCGTGCCTCCCATTTCATGACCACTTCACAGTGCAAGCTGACTGGACTCTGATGTCACCCTACCTACCCACCACCATAATAAAGCTGAATGAGTGAACTAATTTAGGGCAGCCACTGCACATGGGATGATAAGGCAAACAGTTCCCTTTGCACTAGAAACAGTCCTCCACAGACCCACTGGGACTCCAGCTACACAGTGAACTAAACTGTGAGTGAGCCTCAGCGGATGAGTAAGATGATGCAGTCAAGGGACTAGTACATCTGGGATTTATGACCAACAGGTGGAAGTGGAGTTATAAGTACCACTGGTGAAGTTACTGGGTGAGGTGGGAGGCATGTTACTTTTCACTTGCTATAACAGGGTTCAGTTTCTGCAAGAACACCTTTCTAGGCCAGGCCTGGCATAGGAGCTTTCTTCTCCTATGGCATCCCTTATCAATCGTCACTTCATCACTGCAGTTGTTTCTCTACATGTAGTTCACAGTGGTCTCTCTTTGTAGCCCCCCATCTCCTTGAGCATCCAAATCTTGCTGGATCAGCTCTCCAGATGGTACCTCCACAGTCCTGCACCACATCTTAGAGGCTGGTGGGGACTCCATCCAAGCCCTCTCTCTAAACTGGGTTCCAGCACAGGGACCCACTAACTAGCAGTCAAGGCCTACACAATCCACTTCCTTACTACTTTTCCCCTGGGCTTATTCCTACTCTTTCTTCTCATGCTCTCCCCCAGTTGTCCCATCTTCCAGGATACTCTCGCATTCCTGTTTTTTCTGAACCCCACCACTCTGTGCTGAGAGCAGCTATAGCTCTCTCCTTACAGACCCTTGTTACTATACGTTTCTGCTTTCTATATAACTCTAAGCCCCCACTTCTCCCCCAGCTGAGTTTTATCAGCAATTAGTCTTTATTAATCCCTGGATCAGGCATCCAGTGCAACAGTGAAGGTTAATTAGCCCCATCTGGGCCACCTTAACTCCCACAGGGCCATTGTAGGGTGAACACCTGAGCACATTTGCAAATATATTTTGTTGTTTTTTCCCCTCTCAAGACTGTGTTCTCTTTCCCTAAATAAAGATATCCTTTCTTCTAGATGATATTGGAGTACTTGTGAAGTTCTGTCTGTAAAGGCACCTAGAGAGATGATATTTAGTTCTCCTAGGTTTCTGAGTAGAATCTCAAGCCCATTTAATTATTTGTCAAGAACAACTCTAGATATATTGAACCAGGCCTGTTTTGCTGCTATTAACCAATTGGCAGATGGATTACACAGATTATATATATGCCAGTTTTGCTCTACCCTTATTAACCAATGTTTATTACATGTGCCAAACTGGGGGTTTTATGACTTTCTATATACAATTGAATGCAATTTGCCACGGAGTGAAAAGGAATAGACAAATTCAAGTTGCAACTGACAAGCTTTAAAACAGTAGGTCTCTTCTACAAGGAACCTTAGATCCTATCAGTAATGAGACGATACAATTTTATATTAATTCTTCAAGTAACAGATGTTGTTTGGATTATACAGTGGCTTGATGTACCAGATTGCAATGGCTTATCCAAGAATCCAGAGTACAGTATGTCTTTGAATATTTGGCACCACAAATAGTTGGAACTATAAAATCTCACATAGAAATCTATGCACTTTATCATTTTTGGATTATAAATTGCTTTATAGAAAGCTGCACTTTTTATTTAGATTTTTGTACTTCATAGAGAGTCTGATCATTAGCATTCAATAACTCAGAAATTTGTATTGAAATATGAATTTAGTTGGAGATTATTTTTTCAGCATTTTAGCATAGAAGATATCCTCTGTGTACAGCTCTGCCCTCCCTCCCCGCCCCCCCCAACAGAACCTGTACTAGGCATAACAGAATAAGCTATTCCTTAAGCTTATTCAAGTCCCCCCTTCCCCCTTAGCTTTTTTAGTATTGGGAGGGGTAAAATATTCCTGCTTTGGGTCTTCAATGGGCTAGCACTACCTCCGTCCACACCTCCCATTTGCCCACCCAAAAGTCAGATGCAGGGCCTGCTGAGGTATTATACCTGCTTTTCTGGAGACATGCATGGAAAGAGAACAGGAGTCAGGGTTCAACAATGAGTGTGTGTGTCAAACATGGGCACCCCACCAATCCATGCAATCATCCTATGAAGGGCAGGTTCCAAGGGCAGCTCTCTAGAAGCCTGTGCTGAGAAGCCAAGAGACTCTAGTGTTATTGCAGACACAGGTCTCTGTGTAGATCCATAGAAGCTCTGCTTGGTTCAAGAGTTACCAATTGCTTCTACAGGAGACAAGCCCATACCTCTGAGATGGAAGAATTTTGAGAGTGCTCTACAGAGATTTCATTTTCCCTTGACACCTAGCCACAGATGTTTCCTGCAGAAGGATGCAATCAGGGTCCTAATTAGAAACTATGCAGAGACAAGGGGTGCAGTGGATAAAGATTATTTTCCTCATACCTGCTGTGTTGCAACAGAGTCAGTGAAATAAAGGCTTGAACTTGGACTTCTCTGGCTTGCTCAGAACTGGAATCCCATTTACTTGTTTTTGTAGCTTCTGAAAGATAATATTGAGTCAGGTCTTCATTCCCCTCACTTCCCCCCACACTACAGATACTTTGGTTTATACCAATTAGTCAGTATTTCCAAATTTTAGTGAAGTTACTTACGGTATATTTGGGAAAAGTTAGAAGTGCTCAGGTTTTTAATCCAAATGTTATTTGTAATACTTATTTCAATATTGAGCCATGAAAGATAAATATTTTGTCATCTTTAAGTGAATTAAAATCATATAAATATGATAATTTATCTTAATACTAGTATCGGGCCAAATTCAGCCGTTGAACCCTTTTAATTAGCATTTCAATTCCAAAAGTTAAAAATATACCATCGATTCTCTTGCAGCATTAACCCAGCCTAACTCATTCTGGATATTTTAATCACGCAGTTAAAAGAGCATATATACTTGGAAGCACAGAAATCACTTGTGTTGTGGGTGGAAGATACTAACTGTGGGTGAGATTGTCATTCACCCGCCATGCCTACATGGGGGATTCCCTGCTTACGCCACCGCACAGGTAGCACTGCAGAGAGGGGGAAGTGGTAAGAGATGAAAGAAGTCCATAAGGTAGTTATTAGCACTTGCACATAGGGGGTTGGGGTGGCTCTTGGACAGGCTGAGCCTCCACTCCATCCTCAGAATGCACCCACCAAAACAGCTGAAATAACCTAGCAGTAGAAGTAATCTGGTACCAGACCTAGCTTGGTCGCAGGAAAATTCCCCTTTAGATTCTCTGACTCTTGGCATTTTTGAGAGTCACATTTTAGCCTTATAGATGTGCAAATTACTATTTTAAAAAATTGTACCAAGGAAGCTAAGTGGAATTTTCTAGCTTTAGGTAGTTGCACTATGTAAACACCTTTTTTTAAAATCAGGAGACACGAAGAAGATGTACTATTTTTACAATCACAACACACTAAAAATGTCTGAACATGTTTTGCACCCATGTTCCAAAAACAGCTGATTTTATACTTGACATTTGAAATCTCTCTCCAATACAGTATCTCTACTTCTCCTTGAAGCCAGGGCTAGATTTAATTAGTCTGGGGGCCTAGGTACACCAGAGAATGCTCCCACTACCTGCCAGAGGCCCATCCCACACCTAGAGTGAACACAACAAGGGATACCCAACTTTCCATTTCCAAAAAGTGACAGTTGGATATGCCCCTCCCCCACCCCAACTCCCCAAAGGTGCCATCAGAGATTTCCTCTTCCATCTAAAGCGGTGGGATGGGGATCCTCAGTTTTACCCATCAGGTGGGCCATATTTGGGTGAATGACCAGCGTTATTTCAAAATAATTTAGTTCGTGTCTACACATTTCGAAATAATGGTGAAATTCTGTCAAGCTGGAGGACTTCTTACTCTAATTCCTGTAACCCTCATTGTAAAAGGAGTAAGGGAAGTAGGAGGAAGAGTGCTCTATTTCAAAATAAGTGCTATGTAGACACTCCCAATTTCAATTTTGAAAAAAGCTACGTGATTGACATAGCTCAATTTGTGTAGCTTATTTCGAGTTAAGCCCTGCTATGTAGATGCAGCCTAACTGAAAAAACCTAAAAAACAGTGAATAGTCCTGCAGCACCTTAGAGACTAACAAAAAATATAGATGGTATCATGTGCTTTCGTGGGCACAACCCACATCTGTAACACTTCTCATACAGAGTCATTTGCAGGGGGTAATGTTGATACAGCAACTCAGAGCCATAGCTCTTGAAATGAATATCCCATTCGGTACCTCACCCTCTTAAGAACTATTGTTTCAGGCTGCCGGCAAGCTCAGGCATTTTTTGCTGCACTGCTCACATATCTGGGTCAGATTTTCAAACTTTTCTTCATAATCATGAGAACTAGCAATGTCCTTTAAAAAAAATAAAAACTGAGATTGTGATGGAACTGAATGACTCCTGAAGCCAGGGCCCTAAACATAGGTTTATAATGCCTAGGCTTATTTTGCCTATTTTACTCTATTCAGCTGTGCATCAGGGTCATATTGTGAATCAGTCACAAAATTGTGTCCATTATTAAAGATGTAAAACCAGAGAGACCAAAATATAACTCAAAAATAGAATTCTCAGTTAGCATGTGTTTAAGCAAAGGTATTGTGAGAAATGTTGAGGATGCTGTTTGAACTCCATCAGCTTTAAGCAGCCAAAGTAGCCATGTGTTCATAAGATAGATTTATTAAACTATGGAATATTGTCAGAATGCATCATTAGTTCCAAAGCAGAAGAGAAGATGCAAGACGCATAAGTGATTTTAAATATTTGCATTTTATAATTGTTTCTACAAAAGACTGAGGATGTTGAATTAAATGACAGCCCTTTATTCTGCGAGAAGCAGCAGAATTTTAACTCGCTTTGCTGCCTTTGCTCTGCAGTCAGCACATAATATGGGATTCTCTCAAAGTGCTCTTAGTTTATCCAGAATCAATTTTTATCACGAAGATAAGGAAATGAGTTTCTCTAGTTGTACTTATGCTTTTAAAAACTTCTCTGTAAAGTATTTCTTAGTAAATTGTCTGTATACCCTCTAACACTAGGCCAAATTGAGTAATTCCATTTTCTTCAATATAACTACCCTTAGAGACTAATTTATTTAAAGATATTCTTATTTAAGGGGTTTTTTTATAAACATAATTGCAAATGTGTAAATTCTGTATCTTACTATGTGGGGAATGAGGGAATCAGGAAAGGAAAAACCTCTTCTGGGCTCCAGTCTAATCTTTGAACACATAGCAGAGTTGATTTCCTTCACAAAAGGTATGCAGTTTCACTACAATACAAACAGGCTTAATAGGGAAAAATCACTTTCCTCTTCCAAGCAATGATAAGATATCTATGCAGCCTCTACAAGGCAACAGGTACTGCCCCTGTAGTGAAATGGGCTTTAAAGGCATTCACCTCCAGAGGGAAGCAGCTAAAATTGACTTCCCTGCACACCTCCCTGAATGAGAACTCATCCAGCAGAATGAGTAGCAACCATCTCCAATGACTGATGTACTCTACTCACACTGATTTCATTGCCTCACCTTGGCTGTGTCTAGACTGGCATGATTTCGTGCAAATACTTTTAACAGAAAAGTTTTTCCGTTAAAAGTATTTGCGCAAGAGAGCGTCTATACTGGCATGTGCCTTTGCGCAAAAGATTTGCTTTTGCGCAAAAGCATCCATGCCCAGTATAGACGCTCTCTTGCACAAAAAAGCTCCGATAGCCATTTTAGCCATCGGGCTTTCTTGCGCAAGAAATTAACATTCCTGTCTACACTGGCCCTCTTGCCCAATATTCTTGCGCAAGAGGGCTTATGCCTGAGCGGGAGCATCAAAGTATTTGCGCAAGAAGCACTGATTTTGTACATTACAAAGTCAGTATTCTTGCGCAAATTCTCGTGGCCAGTGTAGACAGGTGGCAAGTTTTTGCGCAAAAGCAACTGCTTTTGCGCAAAATCTTGCCAGTCTAGACGCACCCCTTCTGTCTGAGAACAGGAAAGGAAGATACATAATTCCTGTGTGTGCCGGCTACTTTTTTTTCCCTCCACATGGTGGCTTAGGCTTATTTCTTCAAGATCCATGACTGATGTTGAGTTTTTTGGTGCACGACACAGCACCAGGCCCGCTTACAGGGGAGGGCAAAGGGGGCAGTTGCCACAGGCCCCAGCAATCAAAGGGGCCTGGGGCTATGGCTGAAGTAGCAGCAGTGGCAGCCAGAGCCCCAAGCCCTTTAGATAGGCTGGAAGGGCATTCCAGGAAGCACTGAGGGCCAGCTACCTTCAGCCATGGTCCTTCTGTCCTCGACCCCACCCCTTTTGGGAGTGCAGAGCTGCCCCCTCCCCCACCTTGTCCAGGAGGCCATCAGCTCCATTGTACAGCATCCACCAGCCACCAGGTGATGATGCCAAATTTGTATAGACAGACATGTACCTGAATAAAACCTTAAATCTAAAGGCCCCTCACTGAGCCTGCTCCAAAATCGGAATTTTGTAAATCTGGCGACTATGACTACAGTGGACTGAACCAACCAGCTTGGAAATCCCCTTCATGAGGACCATCCTTAGGATTTATGGGGCCCTATGCACTACTATTAAACTGGTGCCCCTATGCCTGATGGCAGCTGAGAGGGGGGCAGTTTTTTAGGGATGTGATTTTATAATCTTCAGCGACACACTAATGAAATATTTCAAAGCAAATTTTAAACTAAGGGTCCTGCAAACCAGGAGCGGGGAACCTTTCTTGGGTCAGAGGCTATTGACCCACAGAAAAATCAGTCGGGGGCTGCACACAAGAAAGAAGCAAAAACAAAAAGCAAAAAAATAACCCCTCACTGATGTAGCCCTCCACTGAGAAGCAGAAAGACATTCTGCATGTTTCCCTCACACACCAGAGCCTAGGGCCTAAGCTAATAGATTTTGTATACTCCAGCCCCACGGGGGGATGGCAGGGGAGCTGGAGTGCCAGCGTGGACTCCCCAATATTGGGGGGGAGCCCCTCATTTTGGGAGCCAGATCCAGGCAAGCTGGGGGTAGCATCCAGCTCCCAAGCCTTAGGTTCCCCACTCCTGCTGTAATCTAACACAGTAAATTCAGAAACTGACCCTGTATACCTGGGGTTGGCAAATGCCTGTTAAATGGCTTCATTACCACTTGAATGGCTCGTTTACAGGTTCAGTGTTCTGCTAATAGGTCTGGCAGGCCTTTTCACTTTTAAGTTAACTAGATCCTCTCCAGCGAAAGCAGAGCCAGAGAACAGGGATAGGAAGAGGTGAGTAGGTGGACATTAAGAGCCAGTGGTGCCCCAAACTTCTAGGTGCCCTCTGCAATATGTATTCTGCATATGAGTAAGGACAGCCCTGCTCTCCATTTTGGAAAATTACAGCTCTTGAATGAACTGGATCTGAACATTGCAGCTTGGTGTACATATAAACCAAGAGAGGAGGCATGGTGTGATGTGAAGTTTTAAACATATAATACATAATCACAGTTTAAATGTTGTTGTGCTCCAGCCACTAATTAGACAGGAATCAGCAGTGAAACAACACACATATCATGTAAGAGACACACTTACATCTTACATGAGTGGCATGTCTTCATATGAGGTGTAACAAGAAATACTAATATTATTGTTACTGCTAATAATGATTAATATCAAAGTGCATAGTACAGATACATGCTTTTCATTATACCAAAAGGCACTGTTATAATAGTGCTTCTTCCTGATCCAATGACAAAAATAATTTATTATGATTAGAAAATGGATAATACATTTTACATTATATAATTAGGTTTTTATGACTTGATAGCTAGTATACACTTAAAACAGTCATTATTAAGATATACTATTAAAATATAATGGTGTAAGATACTTTAACAATAATTGGTTGGCTTATAATAGCAAGTATATTAAAAATTGATCATTGTGTGATACAATGGAATGAGTAAACCCTGAGCAGTCGCAATTAATATAGTAACAATGACCTCTTGAAGAGCAGCTGTAATTTTGGAGAATTACAAACCATCTCTAGAGGCCATTTCTGGAAAGGTTTTCTACAAAATAATGCCAAAACACGTCTCTGTAGATAGAAATAAATTTGAATCCCTGATCTCGCTATATTTTTTAAAGCCTCTGAAGTTTTCAGCCACATTATAAGCAAACTCAGTATTCAGAAGTGAAATATTTTTCCTGTTAACCAAAAATGCGCACACAGGATTTTACTGGCCAAATAGTTCCAACCCTATTACCCTTATGAAAAAGATGATTATTTGGAACTAGGTCTTTAACAGAGATAATTCTTATAAGGACTTCTGTAAACCTCAGTCTCTACACCTTCACCCTTGCACACTAAAAAGGAACCTCTGAGAATATCCGAGTAATGTCATGAATGAGGTCTATTTATCTATTTAAGTTTTTCTAAGATGCTATAATACAGTGGTTCCCAACTGCCAGGCCACAGACCGGTGCCAGGCTGTGAACTGCCAGGCCACAGCACACTGCCAGGACATACCCATGGCTTGACAGGCCTATACGCGGGGGTGTACGTGAAGGGTGTGAATACACATACCTGTGGTCCCTGTGCTGGTCTCTCCCATGGCTTGATAGGGGTGCCAGGCCCTTGGCCACCTTCCCCATTTTCCCAGCATAGCAGAGGGCAGGGGCTGCCAGGGGGAGTGAGCAGGAGGTCGGCGGCTTGCAGCACCTCGCCTGTCCCACGGAGCACTAGCTGCCATAGCTCTGCCCTTGCACCTGAGTGTTTACTCCAGCTCCTCTCCCCTGGCACAGAGCAGCGGCGCGGCCAGGGAGGGACGGACCCAACTGTTGCTGAGGGAGCTGTGGCAGGACCACCGGGGGGAGAGGGGGTGGTTGCTGACAGAGGCCCCCTGCAGAAATGTGAGACCTTCCCACCTGCCTCATGTGTATCCCCCGGTTTTGGATGCGGGTGAGAGCATCTTGGCTTCTCATGCTGCAGCTGCTCCTGCCTTTGCCAGGAGCACCAGATAGGCTGGAACCACTCTGCCCGGTTCACATGTGGGGTGTGCAGGCTGGGGGGCCTAGCTGTGTGCATCTCCCTCTTTCCAGGGGTGGGGACTAGTGCAGTGAGGTGGGGACAGAGGGGAGTTTGGGGTGTCTAACTTGTTTCCCTCTGGGCTGCAGGCAAAACAAAAGGGCTAGCTCATGACATTTGCATAATTACATTTAAAACGAAGTTTGCATAGGTGTTAATGGCTCAAGAAAAGAGAGGAAAGGATTCTTTTAACAGAATGTTGTAGATATCTGCAAACTCTATCCATTACAATGACAAGTATTGTGTGAGTACAGATGCGATGTAAAATAACACCTGACCCCTTAAAATTAATTACCATAATGAAGATGCAAATATGCAAATAAAATGTTACCAGTTCTCCAAAAGTTTATGAATATGTTTGCTGGTCCATGGTATAAAAAAGGTTGGGAACCACTGCAATGATAAACTGACCGAGAGGCAGCATGGTACACTGGAGCGCACCTCAGAATGCCTCTGCTCTATTTTTCTCCCAGCCACTGGTGTGCTGGGTAATCTTGGGCAAGTCTTGTCACCTCTCATTGCCTCAGTTTTCTCTTCTGCAAAATGGGGGTAATGATCCTGCCTTCCTTCTTAAGGTGCTTTGAGATCTCATAAGGAGAAGCACTATACAAGAGCTAGGTGTTATTATTATAGAACTAGGTGTTATTATTATAAGCTGAAAAGACGGTAACAGTGTGTCATCTATGCAGTAACACAATATTCTTGCCACCCGAGGCCCTATAGCCCCCTGCCTACTATGAGGGCCCTTTTCTTTCTCTTCCCCTCCTTTCTATCCCTGGTCACTGGAATTAACTCCCCCACCCACTGTTACTATTCTCCTGCAGTGGATTTATTGGGGACCAGGATAAAAGTCCCCAAGTAGATAGTGACATGATCTTGGAGTTATCTCCATATGTTCTTTGCTGCTGGGAAATCCCAGATATCTAATAATAAAAGTTGAAGCCTAATTGAATCCTGTCAATGTCTCTTATCCTCTTTCTCGTGTAGCTGGAGAAGGAGGCAGGTAAAACATTCTCTAAGGAGTCCATCTGTGTCGGTTTAGATGAGCAGTTTTACTCAGTGTTACCAGGTCCTTCAGGGCAAGGGACTAGTTGAGGTGTGAGGTGTGAGTGAGGGTTGTGGGAATCCCATCTGGCACAGGTCTTTTCCCTCCCCTCTGCCCTTCCCCTGACCACCAGGGGCCTTTTTTTCTCCCCCTACCCCCAGCTACCAGGGGTCTTTATTCTCCCCTTCCCCACTGGCACTGCAGCCAAGCCCTGGGAGGAGGGAGAGTTTGAGACAGAGGAAATGCTTAGTCAGTGTGCTGGCAGGCAAGATGGCAGAGCCCCAGCCATACTGGCCACTCCCTTAATGGTATGGCTGCCCCCAGAGGCCCCTCTAAGATTATGTCCCTCCAAACAGCAGCCCCTCCCTTTGCATGTCATAGAAAACAGTCCTTTTCCTGGTCTCCTGGTTTTCCTGGCACAACAAAACCCTGACTTGGCTTTAAGATAGGAAAAGAGGAAGCTGTATACCAAATTTGGTGGACCTAGCTCTTTCCATTTAGGAGGAGTTCTTGAACAAATGGACTCACTGAGATACACACAGATAGACACATTAATTATACATATATGTATAGATAGATATAGATAGTAAATATTGGCTGTAAGTATTTTACTTTTGCAAGCTATGAAGAAATGGAAATAAGCATCTCTTGTCATAGTGATATAACCAAATTATAAACTATGTCCAAACAATATTATTACTTACGTTTGTGTGTACTTTATAACCTATATGCTGAACTTTCAAGAAAAAAAACCCCAATATTTTCTGTCTATTCTAAAAGACCTATTGAAAAGGGTCTGAGTGGTTATTTCACTGTTTCACATTGGACATTCAGTGTCTTAAAAAACTTCCTTCCATGCAAGTAAAAATAGCTTTTTTTCCCTGGAGAATTGTAAAAATGTAAATTATATTTAAAAAGTGCAATACCATCATCTGGCTTTATTTCCACTTTCAGACTCATTTATTTTTTGCAGAAATGTCTGAGAATTGCATTCGTTTTAAACGGGGACAATTTTAATATAGAAACAGTATAATAGGACTTTGGATGCAACATTACTTTACAAATGCCACAGAGGAACTAATCAAGCAAGAAGTACCATTTCTATTATTTTTCAATGTTTCTGCTGCCCAGTAAGGTTTTAGGATATGAGGATAAGCTATTGTAATTGCGATGTTTTCTCTTGGGTATTGATACTAATGGCAATTTTGGTTAAGCACAGCTTCTGTACATTTCTGGTGAGGAAATTCTATTGAGGCTAAGTGATGGAAGAGGATGAAGTGACCTGCATTTTAACATACTTTGGTCTTACCATCCTGGGTATTGCTCTTCAAAAAGGTTTGTCATCATCCCTGGAAATACTTTATCTTCCATTGCTCTCCCTTCATTCAAATCTACTTAGACCAGGAAACAGTAGGGGTTGCTGAAATTAAGCTAGCCAAAAGTATAGCAATACCAACGTAATGCAATTCCATGGAACCATTTGTTAGATGCCCAAAACAAAAAGGTCATTTCAGCAAAATCAGAATTGATGTAAGAGGCATTCATCTTTATATTCAGCACACTTTGTTAATCATTGACTGAACAATACTGTGCCTAGAGCCAACTGACAGGAATTTTAGCCTGATTAAATGTCCCAGTATGTTTTAATACCTTTAAATGGAATTTTTATGGCCTGTTCTGCACGCATATTATTAATACAGTACCATCAAGAAAACCACAGACATGCATAATAGCTCATCAATTTGTAGCTAAGCACTTTTGACCTTGAAAAATCAGCTGTCTTTCAGATTAATGTAGCTGCATTTTGGACAGAAAAAGAAGCTATAACATTGTCATGCTTATTTTTGTCACATGTCTGCACTGGAGTATGGAATAAAGGCCATGCTGCTGGCTTTTTATTGATATTGCTGTCAACCTCTGACATCTGAATTAGAGTCTCTGGGACCTATTCCTAATAAAAATCCACTCAAACATTAACATTTCAGCTAGCAGAGATCACAAGGTGCATTGCTACTGGGAAGATGCATTTAGCTTGAGTTTGAACCCCAGCTAGCCAATTTTCACATTCCCGGAGCACACAGAGACCCTAAAGCACTTAAGAAACAACTCTAATAGGGACCGTGGCATCCACCCACAGAATGGGTCAAAACTTATGTTGAAGGACAAGACAAATAAGATAAACTCTTGCAGCATGGATGCGCAGTGAATGTGATGAAAAGATGTTATTTTTTTATGGAATGAGACAACATATATCGAGTGGTACCTTAGGGTACCAACTGTTCTAGCATGAAGGGGACTACATTGCTTATAACACTAGGAATAGGACATAGGGCTTTCAAACATCTCCTGCCAGAGAGGTATCCTCTTTATGAAACCTACCACAACACTTGCACCTCACTTTGGTATTGTATCCAAGCATTTTAAATGCAAAACATTTTTAGAGGGGGAGATACAATTTGTGGACAGGGAACGGAGATCAGAGAGACTTGCCCAAGGTCACACGCTATGTCCATGGTGGAGCAGGGCTTCAAGCCTACCTCTCTCCCTGGTCCTGGGCAATTAAAATTGTAGTGGAAAGCCTCCCAAGTGCTACCATGAGTCACCTATGATTTCTATGCCTAATCCAATTCGATAAACTTGGGGAGGAACACAATCACAAGACTTTGTTACTACAACTATAACCAAGGGCATGGAACAATTTTTATAATGGTGTTGCTGACACAAACTGTAAACCTTGTATATGATGGAAACTACTGGAGCACCCCTGTTCCAGCCCCTATGACTATTACAAAGGGGGAGAGGATTGAGCTAAAGGGAAGAACATGAAAAGAAGCAAAGCTACTTTATTCATGACCTCATTATGGGCCAGTGCAACATGTCTGACACACTTGGAAAAGAGGTACATGCGAGTGAATTACACTAGCTACTGATGGACGTATGAATGTATCCAGATATAAATGTGAAGCTCATGGAAACATCTGCAGAGGTACTTCCCCAATGAACTATGTACATAGACATTTCCGATCCTGATTTTTAAACATGTTACAGAAACTGTTGCATGGAAAGTTTCACCGTGTTTGCACAAGAATTTTGAGTAGCTAAACAGACACAAGTGGCTATGGTCATTTTAGAATATACTCACCCTATTTATGTTAATATGAAAATCATACAAGCAATCACACTCACGTTTCATGAAAGTAATGACATACTTAACTTGTTTAAGACTCAAACATTGACTGGTCAAATTTTCAAACATTTAAATCTCCATTAGGGAAAAAAACACAAAATACAGGTTGTACCTACCTTAACTGGGACTCTCTGGTCCAGCAAAATCCGTGGCCTGGCAGGACCACTGATGTTCCTGGACCCCAGAGCTCAGGCATAGGGAGGTTGGTCCACGGGGCAGGAGCAGCAGGGAGAGTGCGGATATTCAGCAGGGCATGAGGGGTGGGCACAGGGCACGGAGGGGTGGGAAGCACAGAAGGGAGTTCTAGCGGGGGCCTGGCAGCAGCATCCGGGGAACTCTGGCCCCAGCCATGGAGCTCAGGGGCTGGCAGCTTGGGGACAGCAGCGGCAGCCTCAGAGCTGTGGAGCTCCAGCTCCGGCAGCAGCCAGGGAGCCCTCTCCATGGCTGTGCAGCTCTGACCCCAACAGCAGGCATGGCCCAGCAGGTAGCAGTGGGGCTGGACTGGAGCTCTAGCCAGGGGCAACAGGACAGCATGAGCCATGTTGGGAGGGATCTCCCCATCCCCTCGTTTGGGACCGGTCAGGTCCTGGGGGTGCCAGATGAGGGACATCCAACCTGTACTTTCAAATGTATGTAACACAAACAATTTATTGATGGAAAACCTAAATACAGTTTATACCTTAAACCCCCCTCAAACCTGCAAAGTATGTGCATACTATTCTATTAACAACAACTTCTAATCACCGCTCCCTAACCTAGTTTTCTTCTACACTGTTGAAACTGTGAAACTGTATTCCACCAAAAAGCTGCAAAACTGTCTCATTACAGAGCCTGATGCAGTCAGTGCTCACTGAAGTCAGCAGGACTCACTGATTTTAGTGGGTGTTGGCTCAGCTCACAGCCCATATTTGCATTCAGTACGGGAGGGGGGGGTGAATTAATGATTTAATACTTGAATGTGTGGGAATGCAGAAAGAAAGGGAGACAAATAGGTAGGAAAATAGCTGTTATTAGCAGCTGTCTTAGTGGAAGGAAGGTGCATAAGGGTAACATAACATCCACACTGTGTGAATCCACAACAGCAAGCAGCAATTTCCTGACTTGATTTTTCCTTTGATTTATTGCTATTCTATCACTAGCTACAGTATGGTCTTGTTTAAAGTTATTATTTGCTGTTTTCTCTAAGACGCCATTTTAAGTCCTACCTGAGCTCCAAGTTGAAAGACAAGTGCTCCAATTGAGAAACAGGAAATGATATTCTACTCCTTTTCCCAGTGTTCCCTTTTCTCATTCAGCCCCAGAAGTGGGAAAATAGGACACCCAATTATATGTCCCCAAAGACCAAAGTCCTCTCTGAGGAGTTCATGAACCTCTGTCACCTGTAGCACTAAATTATAGGACGCAATGGTTCAGGAAAATACATACTATACATACTGTTTTTATGGTTTATATTTTCTTGTACTACAGTTGTGTTAAAGTTATGGTTGTACTTATATAAATAAAAATCCTTACCTGGGAAATAAACTTTGGTGTACAATAAACTATATGATTTTACAAATAAAACAATGAACTGCAACAGAAAGATAGAAAATTGTGCAGATTCCATCCTATTATTATGGTGATGATCATTAAAGGACCACAAGTACTGCAGTATATGTATGAAGGTTTTAGAACAAGAGTCTTGACCTATTTTTTTAATCTTAAAGATAATTTGCTAACAACTTCTATTTTATTAAATAGCACTGAACATTAATTTCATCTTGGAGTGCTATGATATCCTGCTCCTCAACATACAACTCTCCATTTTTATTTAATATTTTGTTTCAATTTAAAAGGATTTTAGGTAAGATTACAATTATACAATCAACCCAAAAATGAGGGGAGGTAGCATCATAGAAAGGAAGAAAGAATGAACAGTAAAAAAGTGAAAAGAGAAGAAAGGAAGCAGTAAAGAGGGTGGAATGATCCATCTAAATGAAGAGCTTATAACCATAGAAGTGTGGAACTGGAAAGGACCTCAAGAGTCCAATCCCCTGCACTCCAGGCATGATTAAGTATTATCATCCCTAGAAAGCGTTTGTTTAACCTACTCTTAGAAACCTCCAGTAATGGAGATTCCATAAACTCCCTAGGCAATTTATCCCAGTGCTTAAGCACCCTGACAATCAGGAAGTTTTTCCTAATGTCCAACCTAAACCTCTGTTGTTGCAAGTAAAGTCCATTGCTTCTTGTCCTATCATCAGAGGTAAAGAGAACAATTACCCCCTCCTCATTTTAACAAACTTTTATGTATTTGAAAACCGTTACTGTGTCCCCTCTCAATCTTTCCCATACTAAACAAATCCACCTTTTTCAATCTTCATGGGTCATGTTTTCTAGATCCTTAATCATTTTCACTGCTCTTCTTTGGATTTTCTCCAATTTGTCCACATCCTGCCTGAAATGCTGTGCCCAGAAATGGACACAATACTCTAGTTGAGGTCTTATCAGCATGGAGTAGAGGGGAAGAATTTCTTCTTGTGTCTTGCTTACAACATTTCTGCTAATGCTAACCTCAGAATGATTTTTGATTTTTGTTTTTGTTTTCTTTTAGAACAGCATTTGGATCAGCATTATACTGATGACTCATATTTAGCCAGTGAGCCACTATAACTCCCAGACCCCTTTGTGCAGTACTCCTTCCTAGGTAGTCCCATTGTGTATGGAGCATTTTGCATTTGTCCTTATGAAATTCCATCCTATTTACTTCAGACCCTTCATCTAGTTGGTTCAGATTATATTGGATTTTAATTCTATCCTCTAAAGCACTTGCAACCCCTCTCATCTTGGTATCATCTGAAAAGTTTATAACTGTGCTGTCTATGGCATTATCCAAATCTTTGGTGAAAGATGGTGAACAGAACTGGTCCCAGGGCCAAACCCCTGCAGAAAGAGTAATGCAGTGGCCTGTAGGGCACAACCACAGAACATTGATCAGACTTGCAGAAATAAAGACCGGAGGCTACATCCTGTCCCTTATTCCATCACCTTTGTGCTGCTCTGCTTGAAGAGCCATTTGGGATTCTCTGTGTGTACAGTAAGCCCCAGATAAAGCTGGCCCAGACAGATGACAGCATCTGCTCCTTGATCTTCTGCAATGGAATGGGGATGGTCACTGTAGGTGGTAGAACATCTCCTGTGAGAAGGAGGGGAGTACTACATCCCATCAGTAGCAAAGCTATGAGTAATAGCAACAACCAAGTGCTTTAGCCAGGCTTTTCAAAAATAGGAGCCTAAAGTCAGATTCCTAAATCCATATGAGGACTCTACCTAATGTTCAGAAGTGCTGAGCATCCAAAAAGCCCTATTGACCTGAATGTGACCAGTTGGGTACTTGGCTATAGTCTCTTTTTGGGGATATTATGTCATACTTACGTGATTGCTCTACCAGACTCTCAAACTCTCAGGGATACATGACTCATCAGTCAGTCAGAATGCTCAATTTCCTTTTGATATTTCATAATAGCCTGCAAGCATCATAATGAAAATAATAATTAACATGCTACTGCGAAGGGCTATCATTATCATGCAGGCTAACATGGGGTCCTTAAAAATGATCCGCAAAGAAAAAAAAAGACCTGTGCTAATTTTTGCTTCTTTATGATGAGTAATATAATGGACTGAAAGATTATTTCAAAAGAAAGCCTTTTAATCATACTTATTTTAAAGATAGAAATCTGGGTCCCATGTAGCCTGTGCCAACTGAGAATTTTTGAAATGACATCATCACAAGAGCCTGAAGCCCCATTTTAGCTAGATACTTGAGCACACATCTACTTTGAAGAATGTGCTCAGTTCATATAGAATTCAGTGGGACTTAAGCATGTGCTTAACCTTAAGCACTTTAAGCATTTGCTCAAATGCTTACTGAATAGGGATGGTCTTAAAAGGGAGTTTTAAAAAGCACTACAGGAGTTTAGTAGCATTAGTTTCAGTGAAATCAATGTGACTGTGGTCCTTCTAAATCCCCTCAAGGCTTTTGAACATGTCCCCCTGTTTAAATTTATGGCCATGCTTCAGAGCTTTGCTGAACTGCTGTGTAAAGGCTGAGCAACCAAGAGGGAAAGGGATTGTTAGACATATAAAACATTTTGTTTTGCTTGCTTATGTTAAATGCTAATATAATTTCCTTTTCTTAAAGTCTTTCTTAAAAGTTTCAGTAGCTCTTACTTAAATATAGTGTGAACAGTTACAATATTAATGCTCTGAGACCTTAGAGGTTCTCCAGGAACATTAGGAAAGGGTTAGGGTTATGAAGTCCGTATGAGGTTTCTGATACTCTGTAAGGCAAAAAACCAAACAGGGAGAAAAGTATTTTAAAAAGAATCTTGCCTTCCTTTTACATCATCAGGAAATAAAGGAGAGGAACACAATTTTTTAAAGCCTCCATTGCATGTCATCTATAAACTTCCAGCTCCTGGGCCAAAACTTATTTGGAAAATTAAATAGTAGGTACAAACTCACTAATTTTGTTCTTATTTTTCAGGGCTTCCTTTTCTTTTACCTGGTTTGTTAGGAAACAGTACACCCGAGCTAAGAGTCTCTTTCTTTTTGCTTAGCCTTCAGTCTGAGAAATTAATTTAAAAAATCAATAATCCAAAACCTGGAAACAATATGAGAATTACTCGCGCACACAGTTTTTAATGCTTTCTTCAGCTTGATTAACAGCCTTGCACATCTAGTCAATTAAAATTCAACCAATTGATTTCTTCCATTCATTTATCCAATTACAATGCAGGAATCTGGTAGAACCATTACCACAAGAGTTGACAGGATTCTTTCAGTACATATTGACTATTACTTCACCCACAATTTTACAGTGCAATTATTTACACTAAAACTTTCTAAAAGTGTCAAAAAAGCAGCATTCCAGAATAATTCATTATTACTATTAATGCTGAATATTTGAAGATCTGAAAATATCCTGAACTGTTCTGTATCCTCAAGAAGTGGCTAACAGGACAAAAAAAATCACTCAAAATGATATCAAGTATGTACTTGAAAATGAAATAAAAAGTTGAAGATACCATTTGGAAACACAGTTTCATGTAAGATTTTCTGTGGGATCTGGAAGGGAATTATAGTGGAGTGCCAGCACTTCTGTAGAGGTTGAGAGATCCTTACTGTTCAAAAAATAATTAATTGAAGTGCTCTAAAATCTACATGTTGACTTGGATTGTCTTGGAATTTATTGTGTCTCATAAGGTACAGAGTAGAAGTGCTCCAAATTAAGAAGGACCATACTGGGTCATGCCAAAGGTCCATCTAGCCCAGTATCCTATCTTCCTAACAGTGACCAATGCCAGATGCTCCAGCCTCTCCTGTCATCTGTTTCCAGCCTCTGACAAACAGAAACTAGGGACACCAATCCTACCCATTCCAGCTAATAGCCAGTGATGGACCTAACCTCCATGAATTTATCTTGTTCTATTTTGAACCCTGTTAAAGTCCTGGTCTTCACAACATTTTCTGGCAAGGAGTTCCACAGGTTGACTGTGTGCTTCATGAAGAAAAACTTCCTTTTGTGTATTTTAAACCTGCTACCTATTAATTTCATTTGATGACCCTTGGTGCTTTTGGGTCACTTGAGCAAGATGCTCTTGAGGTACAACCCTCCTAAGAAAAAAACAGCTACTTGTTGGAAGAACTAAGTGATTTTACTTGTTTTTGCATATACCTAGTAGACAAACTATTGCTCCAATCCTCCCCAAATTCTCAGACAATCAGAATTATCTCAATCCTTGAAAAAGGCACTTGAGATAATGTTTGGGACTCCAAGTTGGCATAAGGCTAAACTGCCATATTCAAAAACATGAAATAAATATCTGCCTAAGAACTGGCCTCTGCTATAGCTAGAAAGCTGTAGCAAGTGGTAACTCAGAAATGCTGCCAGAACAGAACCAGATGGGGGCGGGGGAGAGAGAGATGATTATCTTCCTATAGTGACACACCTGAGGGGGAAGATGGGGAGACATCTGTGCTGTCCATTCCTACAAATACCTTCAACCTCCTGAGTTCCTCCCCATGGTTTCTCCCAAGGCTTCCTAGGGCTCCCTTGCCTTCACTGCTTCCTGATCAAAGGAAAGGAATACACAACTGCTCCTCCGCCTTTGCCATACTGCTTCCAGTGGTGGCAAAGTGGCTCCAGAATCACTTTTGTCTGGTTCCTCCCCCATGCTGGTAGCTGCTGCTTCAAAGGAGAAAGTAGAGTTCAAAGCAGCACAGAGAGTGTGGGGAAGTCGGGACAAGAGGTCAGAGGTATAAAATGGAAGACCTAAGGAGGGACTTCAAGTCTGCCTCCCCCATACCTCCTCACATCCATATCCTCCAATACTGTCCCCTCTACAAGCATTCCTCACAGTCCCAACAGCTTCCCGCACCCCTTCCAGGTTTATAAGGTGCATGAATTGGTAAGGAGGAGAGTGGAACCAAGTGGTGAGAGTGATGAAGGGATGGTTGGAAGAGTTGGAGTAGTGCTTAGGTCTCTGAGCAGTGAAGGGCGTGTTAGAGCAGTGAAAAGAAAAGTAGAGTGAAAAGGAGAGGGTCAGGTGTTTTGTGAAGTGTTGGGGGGACTTTAGCTCTGTCCTCCTCAAATTCCTACATCCCCCCACATTTGTCCCCCTCTTTCAAAAACTGTCACCACAGGCTCCAAGTTAGGGCCTGTACTGTTGCTACATTCTCTCCTTTAGAAGATGGGTAGAGGAGGATTAATTGGACTGTACTGGACAAGCACATGGACGGAAGACAGTACAGGAGCAGTAAAGGAACCAGCATGTAGCCAGTGTATTCTAGGGCTGGGAGAATCATTACCTATGAGAAAGAGGCAGTGAAAGGAGAAAACTCGACTGTTGTACCTGTGATTCTGAATAATTATTAAGCACATGCACACACACAAAAGTTACATGCCCAAAACTTCATTAGCACAGACTTTAGGCTGTCCCCCGGTGCTTTGTGCCCATCCAGAATGTTGGGTTCAAACATATGTAAGTTGGGAAATACAAAGGAAAGGTACATGCCACCCCTACAATGTAACCTTAGCTCTGACCTCTTTGAGCAATGCCTCAGCATGCCAATAATTCACCTACTCACTACCCACACAAATGCTAGAGAACATAAGACCACCATAGGACTGTACAGTTCGATGAACCCCGGAATAGCAAGTCAAATCCAAACACACACAAAAATAAAAAGCAAGGGAGGTTGTCAGTCAAAACATTAATAACCTTGAACCAATTCGGTCAACAACAATCTGCACAAAACAGAACAGTCCAAAGGGCAGCTATGTAGCAGCAGCCCTGAGCAGCCTCACACACTCAGTGCTATGCACACAACTAGAGCGTTAGGGCACGTCTGCACTACATGGAAGATCGATGCTACTGCAGTTGATCTTCTGGGATTTGAGTTAGTGTGTGTTGTACAGACTCATTAGATGGAACTCAAAGGGTGCTCCCATCAGCAGTGGTACCCCTACTCCTCGTGAGGAGTAAGGGAAGCTGACAGGAGCATTTGCTTCTGTAGACCTCCCTCTGTGTGGATGGGGATTTAAGCTACATCGACTCCAGCTGTGTAATTAATGTAGTTGGAGTTGCGTATCTTACTTTGACCTTCCCATGTAGTGTAGACCAGGCCTTAAATAGGAACAGGAAAAATGAGTTCAGAGAGCAGGAAGAAGATACAAATGGCTGTCATTAAAAAGACAAAGTCTAACACCTTCTTTTTGCTATGGTAAAAATTGTGTGTAGGTCAGGACTAAAAACTAGGAGGTATTACACTTGGCCTACACTCAAACACCGAGCATGCTCCACTTAAACTACCCTTGCCTTCTGAAACAATGCCATCTCTTACCCCTCACTAACATCCATAGACTACAGATGGTAGCACAAACTGCTGACAATCCTAGTGGCAAGAATCATGTTCATTGAAACTGACACAACTTACAAAACTCTATGCTGAATTGAGACATTCTGGATGCTTTAAAGTATACAGGCTCCTCCCATTATATAACAGTGATGACTTGCCAGCCTGCTCCAGCTAGTCCTTCCATTGATCAACAGAACTCGACCTAGTACCATGAAGGCAGTTGAAGAGCAAACAGATAAATTCTGGAATCCAAATCTGTGGCACAAATACAATATAAAAAATGGTACATTCTCTTTGAATTTCTCATGATTACTTATTAGAGCACTTTGTCTCTTACTGTATCAGTCCCAGTGGCTGTTGCCAACACCAGGGAGGCAGAACTAAGGTGGTGTTACACAGGTAATGTGTATTTTAACTTTGTATTACCTAGTTTTCAGAGGTCTGAATGTAGCTAAGCTTGATGTTTTGGAAAAGTACAAGATACACTGTGCAATCTTAACTCTGTGTTACAGAAATTTGGGGGCATTTAATTTAAATTAAAGCAAATACCTGTCCTCCACTCAACATATGGCACACCCACCCACAAATGAACATATGGAAAACTCTCATTAGAGAGGAAAGAGCAATTGGATACATGTGAAGGAATGAAAATATCAACTTTCATGTTAACTAAAATAATTTACATAAACGGCCACGTCTTACAATTCTGCACTGTTATGCTTGAGAACTAGGATCAATTCTCTTTATGTATGTCTTGTAGCAGTTCTAACACATCGTGTTTTTAAAAAGCACATCACTGTAAACAAAGTTACCTGCTTTGGGTATTTATTGATCAGCTGGGAGTATCCTGAGCCATTTTTTGTCCCTCTTGTTTCTCTGGGGAGTGAGGAACTTCAGTTTATGAAACTCTAATCTTGGCTTCTAAAGCTGAGGCCATAGACGTAGTATTTGTTGAAATCCACAAACTGCATCTTCAAGATGACTTCCAAATCCTCCTACACACCTAAAACAGGGTAGTACTGGCTCAAGAGGGTAGCTTCACAGGCCTTAAAGAGATTGCACTCTGTTATATGCCTCATGTGGGCAGGGACAGAAACTATTATGGACGCTGTGTTCTCAGGCACTAATGTGTGCCTCCTTGCACTCAACACCCCTCTCTGGATGATTATGTTTGGGTGTTGATGGGTTCAAAGCAGAACTCTGCCCAGTTTCCCTCAATAGGCAAGATGAAGAGTTTGGGTGAGGCAGATATATACACCGATAATAAAATAAAGGGATGCTCTAGGGGGCAAGTGCTCTTGGGTCCATGGGAAGAATTGGCTTTCTCTTCCCAGGTACTTGGTCATGTCAACACAGGAACACTAGACATTGTGCTTTGTTCTTGGGTAAGACTGATTCATCTGCCCTGTGCCTGTCACCTGGCTTATCTCTCTTCTTTATATGGAAAAATGTCTATAATAAGCTGAAAAGGTTACATTAACGCCATTAGTTCTTCACTAAGTGCTTGTCAGCAAGCTGTGGGAGAAAAAAAAATACATCTTAATCTTAAACATACTGCTATACCCACAGAACAATTTCCAGAACTGATATGGGCTGTGTAGATACCCTAAGAGAAAGAGAGAAAGAGAGGGAACACTGTGGAAAGCTCAGCAGCTTGCTTTAAATGTTCCGCATCTGACTGAGCTTTCTGAGAAAAACATTAAACTGCTTTTGCCAGTAGATGTTGAGAATTACCTGCATACTGCAAACCCCCACTGCTCCCACTTCCTTATGGCAGAGTATTATTGACCCTGCTAGGTTAAAAGTGCTATAAGCACTAGTATCTTCTAGTCTGTTGAAATTATAATGGTCCAAAAAAAGTACTGTCATTTTTAACTGTGCCAAAAAGAACAAATCTAAATATGGTGAGAGCTCAACTGTAGCCCTCAAATGACATTTTGTGATTTGGCCAAATTTGAAATTTATTTTCTCTTTCCAACCAGTAGGCGTTCTTTTCAACTGCCGCTGCAGGGGAATCACAAGATGTCTCAAAGTTCCATTTTAATAATTCAAATAAAAAATGCTACAAACTTTCACTGGCATAAGTATTGCTTTAGAGAAATTTTGTCCTCCATTCATTAAAAAAAAAAAGTAGTTAGAGAAACATATTACAGAACGGTTCCCTTTTACAGGGTGGATAAAGATGAGCCTGTAATTATATAGAAAGTGAAGGGTATATTTCACTTTTGGACTATACAGAGAGCTCTGTTCCCATTAGTGACTGAGTAGTATTCTAGCCAACTCTAATACAGGGTAATTTTATACACAAGCTTCAGGACTCAGCTTATGGTGATGGCTTTGCTGAAACCATTCTACCCAGAATAAGTATTTATGACTAATAGTCAGCATGCATTGCCTGCCATTTCAAATACGCATCTTCCTTTTGAGATGCCACTTACGTGAACAGCATGTGAATTATAGTAAAAACAACTGTTAGGCTTGGAAGAAGATAGAAAAAGAAGTTGCTAATCACAAGTGGAATTCATAGGGTACAATAAACACGTTATGAACTGATGAGCACTTCTTTTAGCAGCTAGATTCTCTTCTTAGCTGCACCCGTTTTACATCAGCATAATCCCATTGCCTTCACTGGAGTTACTATTGATTCACAGCATAAAGTGAAGGAAAAAAAACCTCTTTCAGCTTTTCTCCATGGATATGGCCATGAAGAGAACTAACTGCAACAAGTCTCCAGCTGGGAAAATGTCTTGCACTGGCCTGACTTGTCAGAATGATGCTTTTCTTTGCATTAAGTGCAACTGTATTAGCTTCTCGAATTTTCTTACATATATACATTAATACACATTTCCCGCAGGTATATACATTAATTAAGCGATTTTTGCAGTACATTAATAACTGGCTGAACTCTGAATTTTTTCCACTTTATATTTTCCATGGAAAATTGGCCAACTTTGTGGGGTTTTTTTTTTAGAAAATTCATGATCACAAAGAATTAGATACAGCCTTACTCAAACATCAACTAGAATTTTTAAATGATTACTTTTTAAAAATAAATTTGATAATTCAGGAGGGGTCCTTTAGTCCTGTCCTACTAGATGAGGAGGAATTCAGTTACCCTAAGTAAGTGCAAGCTTGTATGTGTGTGTCTGTCTGTCTGGCTGGCCATCCATCTCCACAGCAACAAAAAACAAACAAAACCCCTCAGAAGCAAGTCTCAGACCCTGGGTCAACAGGATTGAGCTCACAAGATTCAAGCGGTGGGGCAAAAAATAGAAATGCAGATGTTTGGGCTTGGGCCTATGCTCTGACACCTGACAAGCAGGGAGGCCGAGGCTCCACCCTGAGCCTGAACTCCTACATTGCTATTTTTAAGCCCGCAGCACAAGCCAATTGATTCCATCTCAGACTCACTGCTGGGTCTCTACTGTGCTGTACCCTGGGTGTTCCTCCCCACTGAGTGTGTAAAGGACATACTTAATGCTAAGGCTACAGAATAAGTCACTGTGATGATATTGAAATGTCATGGACATTGACTGAGGCAATGGGCCTTTGTATATATGGAGATGCAGAACTGCAAAACTGGGACCTGTCATACCTACCAAAAGGTTAGTTCATCCTACGTCAAGGCAGACAGTGAAAAAAAATCAATTGCATTTTTTTTAACCCTCCTCACCTTGGGATAAGGAACCAAAGAAACAAACAACCTGCATGACTCAGTACAGACCTAAAACACATAGCCATATAGTCCTGACAGATGGGAATTCCTCTGTGGCTTATGAAAGGGAATAGAAAGTTTGTAAAGTAAATATATTTGCAGTTCTTCTCTGGGCTGAATTGGAGCTGTATCTCTGCCACAGACAGCGCTTTCTCTCACAGACTGATAGGCAGCGTGGTGTGCATTGAAGCCTCAGTCCTATACAGCAGTAGAACCATCTGAGAGTACAAGTAGTACAGTGATGAAGACAAAGCATTATTTAGATAAATCAGCCTCTTTGGTCTCAATCAAAGCAAACATGGAGTTAAAACAGTCTCTATAAGGTGAGGGAAGATTGGCAGATTCAACAATAGAGGAGCTGAACAGACTGTTTAGCTGTCAAAAGCATTTAAGAGTTTTTCTAGTGAAATTTTATTTAAGGGATACCTGCATAATTCAGATCTGAATCTAGATTTTGAACATCTCCAAACTTCACAGGTGTTTGGATTGGAGTTTTGGGTCCACTTATTTTAGAGATAGGTGGAATGCAGAGATGGTCTCATCCAGATGTAGACTTGAATTCTGAACACACCAAAGTTCAGGAGTGTTTTGATCTTGGGTTTTAGTTTTGACCCATCACTATTGATAATCAATATGCACCTTTTGCTGATGGTCACATGGATTAGCATCCTCTCATGGCCAGCCAGGAGCCTTAAATTGGTTCCTCTAGGTTCTCCCCACTTTTAGCCTGAAGAGCCTCTTCTGCTGCCCCATATCCCCCCATCAATCCATCCTCCTCCTTTGTTTCTGTCGTGTTGCCACTCCTTAAGCTGTTTTTACAATTAAAATACAGTGTCCTTACAAGAGATAAAAGGATGGCCTGGGTCAGAAAGCTAAAAAAAAAACTAAAAAAGAATGATAAGTTTGCAAGAGTTCAAAAACTGTTCAGAACTTCAGTTCAGATATTTAGAGCTGCAAGTGCCTTGAAAACATGGTAAAAGTTTCAAAATGTCATGGAATGTTATTAATTTAATTGGATGAGCTTCTTCAGGCTACCTGAGTTTGGAAGGATACCACAAGTTTTGAGAACACTATCAAACAAAAGCTTCCTAGAATTCTGGAATCCTTTGCAAAGTCTACTGTGAACACTGCCACATAGATTTTTTGATTCCACGAGGAAATTTACTACAGAAATACCTAAGATAGAAAGCCAGAGTCTATAAGAACAGAGTAGCAATGAACATCTATTGTATGTTGGACGGCTACTCATTACAGCTTAACCATTATTATGGGGTTCAGTTATGAATGACCTTTTGACCCTACCAACCTGAGTCGTAGCCAGGGACTGGGAAATTAATAACTCTATACCCTTTTCCCATCCTCTGAACCACTGGGTCCATTATGTATGTTCTCTCAATATGGAAGAGAATTTGTGAGGTCATGGGAGGAAATAGAGAAACTTTAAAATTTTATTTTAAATACAAAATGGTACAGCGAGGGAATAAAAATAAGAACAGCAATATATGAGACTGAGTCATACAGTGAAGGAACACAAAAATATGTGTGTCTGCTTTCTGGACATTTCAAGTACATAAGAGGAAAATGCAGAAAAAAGAATTGCTGTTCAGAAGGGTAAAAAAGAAGAGGATACCAATAAAGTCATTGTCATTACATTATTGCCTCACATCAACATTGATTAAAAACAAAACAAAGGATATATAGAATGTAGAATATAAAAACTTGGTCACTTTCTAGACACTCAGGTGTTCCTATACTTATACAATGAAAACATAATACATTGGTAGTTAACTGGAACATTAAATATTCTCGCTGTTCTGGGTACAATAAAAGGGCACATATATTCTTTCCTTTTTCACAATTTGAATGGTTTCTTATAGTTATACCTGTTCATAATATGAATTTAATCTGTAATAATCCTATCCTCTTGTGGCTAACAGTCTCAATGGGATGGTTAGTTAAACTAGTTAACTGAGATTCTCTTCTAGTTTAGATAGCTCTACTACTCTTGGATCTGAGTGTTGCAAGTTCAGATATGAGCAAAGAAATAATTAACTTAAAATGAAATTTCTGAGAATTAAAATTGCTGAGAGTTAATGAAACTTTGCCAACAGATACAGTTCTAAAAACAGTTTTCTAGTTTTGATTGTTATAGTATCAGTAATTGGTGACAAAAAATGTCTCTTTTCCTCATTATAACTTTCTTCTCTTCCTTCTCCCATCCCTCAAGAATCTTATTTTAGACATTTTTTAGAGAGAAAGTTGTAATTTGATGTTTGTAAATATCAGCCTCTAGTGGTATATGATAATTCATCTGTCTACTGGTTCATAAAATTTTACTGCCCAAGGTACCAGATTATGAATGTTATTTAACAGATTGAGCCGAGACCATTTTGGGCATGTCTACACTAAATGGATGATCAATGCTGCCATGTTTGATTTTCTGGGGAGTCACTATATCAAACTCAAAACGTGTCCCTGTTGGTGCTGGTACTCCTATTCCTCATGAGGCATAATGGAAGCATTTGCTCCCATCGACCTCCCACAGTGTAGATGGGGATTTAAGATATGTTAACACCACTACATGGGAAGCGCATCTTACTTCGACCTTCCCACTTAGTGTAGACCAAGCTTTTGACTCTGCTAATGGGGCCCTTAGTGTTGCTATTTTAATTCCCTTCACATCGTCAAAAATATTATTCATGTTAAAGCTCTTTATCTGAACCTTGCTTAGGCTGCTCTTTTAGAATGCTTGCCAAATACACTGTTGATTTCTGGGAAATCTTTGGGAAGCATAATATGGAGGTAAGAGCTTAAAAGAATCCTGAAGTGAATTTGCTGAGGTAAGAAGAGAATCCTGCCCTGCTAATTAAAAGAAGGTGCCTTCATTAAGATCTTGCAATTATTTTCAGACTATCTAGTAATTAGGGAAAACTACTGAACATTTCTCAAAAAGATGTAAATCTAGCTCTTGATTATGTTTTAATCATTAAATCACCCGTCTACTATGTATCAGCTGCATCATCAGCAGATTTTGTTGTTCAAGCTTTTTATTCATAATTACAGTAGAGAAACTCTAACAAGATTGCTACCCTAGCAGCTTGAAAAAATAGAGAGTTCAGTAAAACACGCAGAGAAAAAATATCAAGGAAAATATGATGGAAAGCCAAAATCACCACTCCATGTGAGGGTCCCACGACCACTGAAAATATTCAGGATTCTTTTGAAACTTTACTAACACAACCTTAAATATACCCCAATAACTTAAAAAAATTACTAGAATTCATACCAAAAGCTGAGTATAGAGACTCAGATCTCCAGGCAGAGAACTGTACTGCCATGCTATGCTTTGCCTCAGTTTTTAATACAGATTGAGGTGGGTCTGAGTTGTGGTATGTTAGGATATAGATGTTCAGGCCTGCCTATTACGCTTATACTTTAAAAATTTAGGTGCATTCTTACACGTGTATAAAAACAAAGAATCAAAATCACAGTCTCTCTCAGGGGTGGGCAATAAAATGGCAGCAGTTCACCAAAGTTAACCCCGGGTGGGCCACCGCCACTATATTTACCTGCACCTTCATAGGTACCAACACCTGCAGCCATTGTCTGCTGGCCACTAAAGTGATCTCTCACCTCCCTTCTGGGGGCTTTATCAGCAGTCCTTCATCTCTGCTGCCACTGTGGCTTCTAAGCCCAGCCCCGCTCTCTCAGGGGCAAGTCACAGTCTGTAAGGGCCACACGGCAAGGTGTGATGCAACAGGGAAGTGGGGGGGATCCAGGTCCACTCATTAGTCTGGGAGCTATCCTGGCCAGGCTGGCAGCTATCCTGCCCTAGATGGCCACTTTCCTGTGCCTAGTGCGGAGATTGTGGACATTGGAGGCCTCCCCTCAAACTTGGATGAGGTCCACGATCTTCGCACTAGACCAGGCGGGCGTCCGCCTCTTGCGGCCCCGGGCAGGCTCCTGGGAGCCGCCAGCCTGGTCCTGGGAAGAGGAGGAGGGCTGGGTGGCAGCAGGTGTCTGGCTCATGCTGTGCCAGGTGCAGGGTCTGCTGGCTGGGTGCTGGCAGGCTTGCACCTGGCACGGGCACCGTAGCCAGACCGTGGCCCTTTAAGGGCTCCGGGGCCGGGAGGGGGGCAGACGAGTTTCCCTGGCTTGGCCCAGAGTGGCCACCAGGGCAACCTGGGAAGGGCTAGCCTCCCACTAGTTTGAATTAAGTGGCTACACAGCCCTTAATTCAAACTACTTAATTCGAACTAGGCATTAGTCCTCGTAGAATGAGGTTTACCTAGTTCGAATTAAGCGCTCCGCTAGTTCGAATTAAGTTCGAACTAGCGGTTTGCGTGTGTAGCGCCTATGAAAGTTAATTCGAACTAACAGCTGTTAGTTCGAATTAACTTTGTAGTGTAGACGTACCCTCAGAGTCTAACTGTCTCTTTTTGCCGGGCAGCTCCTTATATACAGCACTGCCCCAGCAGGCTATACCCATGGAAAGCCTCTCCCTCATTGGCCAGAGCTTTCCCTCCAGCCTGCATTAACCCCATCCGGTCAGTCATCCCACACACACCCCATCTCTCCATTGTTTATCTATATGGTCTCTATATGGTTCTTTGATTGTTTCTGTCTCCTGTATAATTAGTTTTGCTGGATGTAAACCATTTAAGATGTTAGGATATAATTGCTAAGATAATCATGTTACAATAATTTAGGATTGGTTAAGTAAATTTCAGTAGAATGATTGGTTAAAATATACCTGAAAATATTATTATATACATTGGGAGGCAAACAGGAAGTGGGTGTGAAAAAAATCCAGGGTAAAAGGAACGGAAACTAGATTCATGCTTGCTGGAAGCTAACCCCAATAAACACTGAATTGTTTTCATCTCGGACTTTGGGTATTGCTGTTCTCTGTTCACATGAGATGGACCAGGGAAGTGGGAGGGTGAAGGGATAATCCCTCTAACATAGTAAATAGGTGTGGCTCTGCAGGTGTACACAGCCCATGGGCTGACTCTGAATGGCATTTTTAAATGTCATTGGAAAATGATCTACATCCTTGAAAAACAGATATATAAATAAGCCATCTTGCTTCTCAGGTAACCAAGTTAGAGTGCATGAGCTAGTTCATTATACTTTAAACCCTTCTGAACACCAGTCCAATATTGTACAGCAGTATCTCAAGACGCTATAACTTATAAGAGTATTACTGCCTTGGTTTGGTCTGGTGTATGATTGCACAATAACATAGTGTCAGAGGGGTAGTTGTGTTAGTTTGTAACTTTAAAAACAACGAGTAATCCTGTGGCACCTTAGAGACTAATAAAAATATATATAGTATCATGAGCTTTTGTGGGAAAAACCCACTTCTTCAGATGAGATGATCTTGAGTCATGCTCATCTCATCTGAAGAAATGAGTTTTGCCCACGAAAGCTCACAATCCAAAAACTGGTACTCTCTGGTCTGGCAACATCTGTCATCTGGCAGGACCACAGGTGCTTGTGGATCAGAGAGCCCAGGAGCCTAAGAGCAGGAGGGCCAGCCAGCCAGGGCAACAGGGTCGGCAGCTGGCTGGGGGCAGCTCAAGACTGGGGCCAGAGCCCTGCAGCAGCTTCCAGCAGCCCAAGGCAGCACGGGGCTGAGACAGAGTCCCCCAGCAGCACAGATCAGTGCTGGGCTGGAGCACTGTGGCAGCCCCTGGGAGCTTGCAGATGAGGTCGGAGCAACGCAGGACCAGAGTCTTCCAGCAACTTCTGGAGAGTGGGACCAGGGGCAGAGCCCTGCTGTAGTTCTACGAGCATAGGGCCAGGGCACTGCTGCAGCCCTCAGGAGCATGGGGCTAGAGTCGCCAGATCCCCAGAGCAGCCCATTGGAGCGTGGCGCCAGAGCCGGAGCCCCAGGATCGGAGCCCCTAGCAGTCCCTGGAGCACGGAGCCAGGGCCAGAGTCTCGCAGCTGCCCCTGGATGCATAGGGCTGGAGCTTCTGCTGCCCAGGGAGCTGGCACCATCTGGGCAAGCAGCTCAAACAGGCTGGGTGGGTGGGGAGGCAAGATAGAATGCCTGCTGAGGCAGCCTTGGGAACCGGTGGCAGGAGACCTCCCCTGGTCCAGCAAATTCTCTCATTCGGGACCAGTCAGGTCCCGGATGGTGACAGACCAAGGAGGTCCAAACTGTATATAATTAGTCTCTAATGTGCCACAGGACTACTCATTGTTAATAATATAGAGTGTGTGTGTTTATTAAAATAAGGGCTGGGCATAATTCATCTACAATGATGCAGAAATTAAAATACTCTTTCCAGTTCAGTTCTGTATATTTCTAGGAAGTATAAAAATATGTCTCTCTTGATTTCAATGATGCCAAGAAATTCTTGGAGTTGAAACTGGCAACCTCCCAGGAAGAGGAAGAGGAAGCTAGTGATCTATGGGAGAAGGCAGCTATAAAAAGCTCTTATTTGGCTGAGTTTTAATTACCTCCGGTACCATTGGCCTTTTGGATTTAGTGCTCCTCAGTTAACACACCGGATGGCTTTCCATGACTGCTGATGGATAACCTAAATATATTTATTTTGCCATTTTTCTTCTAAATCAAAATCTGAAAAATACAAATTTTAAGACCAGAGAAAATAGAATCTCACCTACTTATACCAAATAGGAATCTGCCTATAGGTAGGTATGTTTGATATTAACAGATTCCTATGAGCATAGAAACAAAAGTAGATCTTATATTGAGATGCTGAATAGTGAGAAACCATGGGCCCAATCCAGTAATTCTTGCTACCAATCATAGAGCATATACCAGAGTAACTTCAATGAAGCACCTTCTCAATCATGTCAAAAGTTTTGGTTTTTGGGGTGGAGAGGAGAAGTAGGGGAGGGGAACAGCAGATTGTCTCCTGTGTTTTCATTGGTACTCAGGTCACAAAAAGTAAGCAGAAGGGTTGTGAGGAGACATGAACATTACCACCCTTCCCCTCAGACACACAAGCATTTGCTACTGCCCAGGCTCACTGCACTCTCAAAAACATCCAACACACAGCTAAACCAGATTCTGGCACCCTCATTTCATCTGCTTCTGCTGCTTTCAGTGTTCCAAGCGGGAGAGAAAGCCATGTTAGTCAGCTGTAATGATTCTCCCAATGTAGAGCAATCTCCAGGTGGAATAAAGTTGAATAGATTGGTGAAGTGCCTTGCAAGCACCATTGACCTTGGGAGATCATCACGTCCAATCCCCTTCCCTCACGGCAGGACAAAGCACCCTCTAGATCAGCGTTTCCCAAACTATGGGCCATGGCCCGGTACCGGGCCGCAGGAAAAAAATACCGGGCCTCAGCGTGCCTGGTGGCTGCCGGGAGGGGAGCAGAGCAGGGCAGAGCGGTGCAGGCTAGGAGGAGGTGGCGGTGGGGAACCGGCTGCCGGGAAGAAGGGTTGGGGGCAGCGGGGCTGTCCCGTGGAGATCAGGGCAGGCGGGCGGGCGGCTGGCAGAAGCAGGGTTGGGGGTAGTGGGGCTGTCTGGCAGATATCCAGGCGGGTGGGTGGTGGAAGCAGTGTTGGGGGTAGCAGAGATCAGGGCAGGAGGGTGGGTGGCCGGCGGAAGCAGGGCTAGGGGTAGCGGGGCAGTCTGGCAGTGATCTGGGTGGGCAGGCGGGCGGCAGAAGCAGGGTTAGGGATAGCGGGGCTGTCCCGTGGAGATCGGGGAGGGCAGGCGGCGGAACCAGGGCTGGGCTGGATGGGGGAGATCAGGAGGAGGAGGATGGGAGAGCCAGCTGCTGGAAGCAGGGCTGGACGGGGGCAGCGGGGCTGGTTGGGGGGGGTCGTCGGGGGAGCGGGGCTGACCGGGAGAGATTGGTGGGGGACAGGGGGAACCGGCCACCGGAAGTAGGGCTGGATGGGGGCAGCAGGGCTGGACTGGGGAGATCGGGAGGAGAAGGGAGGGTGGAGCGGGACTGACCCAGGCACATGCAGACCCTACAGATCCTGGCAGACGAGTGAGTCTGGCCGGGGATTCCATTTCCCCCCCCCCCATACCCTCAAGTAGTTGCAAACTGCCTGGCAGGTAGACACACTCAGGCAGCGTGAGCACATCTACCAGCCAGGAAGTTCCCAACTAAGGACTGATACACCTAATTATAATAAAACTTACCTAATTAGAAAATACCAGACATTTTATATGTCTGGTAATTTCTCAATTTGTTTCCCGGACAAAACCCTCAAATACCGGACTGTCTGGGACAAAACCGGACACCTGGCAACCCTACCCTTACTTGCACCCTCCCTCCTAGTCAGATACCCTACACCCAATCTGTTCCTGCTCCCACCTCCTGGAGTGCCCATGTGGCACCGGCTCCCCCAAGCCCTGGCCCAGGCTGGGTGGAGGATGCAGCCAGGTGAAACACTGAAAATGTATTCATTTTTCATTCTTTTTTTATATGCATTTCTATTTTTTGGGCTGCAAAAAACAGTACTGAAAAAAAACGGGTTCCAACTAAAGTAAAAATTTTGGTAAACCCTGATCAAGCCAGCTTTCTATCCACCTTACAGTCCATTTATCCAATCCATATTCCCTTAACTTGCTGGCAAGAATATTGTGGGTGACTGTATCAAAAGCTTTTCTAACGCTGGCACTGGGGGCTTTGGGAGGACCAGAAACAACTTATTTGAATATTCATCATTTGCTTAATGAATATGCAAATATGCAAATGAATGTTACTGGTTCTCCAAAAGCTCGTGAATGGATTTACTAGTCCCCGTGTCAAAAAGTTTGGGAACCCCTGCTCTAGATCGTCCCTGATAGATGTCTATCCAAACTGCTCTTAAATATCTCCAGTGATAGAAATTCCACAACCTCCCAAGGCAAATAGTATATAGTAAAGCAACCCTAAAATTGCTCTGGAAGACTGTGCCATCTTGGAGTTTTTTTCTCCTCTTTGGCATCATTAGATGCTGAGCCATTGGCTCTATGAAAGTTTTGGATTTATTCACTCTTCTGCAGAAATAAAATCATCTACACTCAGTACCTTGAAACTAACTAGGATACTGGCACCACTTTCAACAAACAGACAAAAACTTCAGGTATGTGCGATAATGCCTTTAATACAATATACAAGTGATCAGAGAGCCATCCAGCAAACAGAAATGAGTCAAATCAAAAGGAAAATAAAATTATTAACAAAAGTACCTACCCTTTTGAACTAACTGCATTTTTATCCATGTTTACTGTGTGCCAGTAAGTAAATGTATCACTAGTTAGAAGATGAGAGAAAAAACACAATATTTCAAAATGTGCCTATAGAAGCAGAAAGAGATTCATTCATGTGATGCCTGTTCCTTCATATTGCACTATTCTTATTACAGTAGAAATTATGGAGGGGGGTTGGAAGGTGCTAATTTTTTTGGTACTACTTGTTCTGGATTTCTTGTTGCTTCTATTTTCTTCCTATTTTCATCTGCTTTTTGTCAGATTTTTTCCAATATTTTTAAAACCCTTTTTCTCTCTTGTTGGACAAAATGTTCATAACCAATTACTCTTCAACAGTCTCCACCCACTTCACTCCCACAGTAAGATCAGAGAATAGCTGTGGGTTTTTTACAGTTGCTTTGCTGTACTGCAGAACTTACAAAATGTAACCTAAAATAGTACAAATTGGAGCTTGCAAGCCACAAAGAAACACTGAGTAACTTCAGACATATATACCCCCCTAAAATGTAAGCTCTCTTCCTAGCTTGGATGCAGTCTGTAACATACCCTTAGGATCAACAGAATTCACTCTCACCAGCAGGAGACTTGGGAAAGAGGAGAGATGGACATAAAGGGATGTCCAAAGAAGAAAACAAGGGGGCACAGATTAATTTAAATAGGTTAAAACCATCACTGGAAGTCCTGTAGCTGTAACAAAACACAAAATCTTGAATAGCTACTCCATTTGTTTCCCTTAGTTGAAACATATGAATTTCTATACTAGACACATGGCTGTGAATTTGTTTACATTTTAGGTTTTTAAATTACAACCCCAATTTTTTCAGGTATTTTAATCCAGGTTATTTCGTATTATAATGTGTATGCTCCTCTGAAGTATTGACACAAATGGAATATAGATTTTTGGTACTAGACATATTAGACTCTAACTTACATATTAAGGTTATTAGGAAACAAGAAGAAGGATTTAGAGATCATTAAAAGCCCAAATCCAAATGGTAAGGGGAAGGTTGGAATCAGTAGTGACTGACAAGAGCAATGTAGCTAGAGTATGGAATGAACTGTAATTGGATATTGGGAAAAAAAGAGTTTTAAACTCGTAAAGGGGATGCAACTTGCTAGAATATAACCTCAGTGGTAATTAGATCTCATTTCAGGCAACCCACCTTCTCTACAATGTCAGTTTCATTCATTTTTTATTTTTAAAATGGCAGTAATCGGCTGGTGCCATAAAAAGCAAAATGAGTAGTAAAGATCTGAACTTGATAATTATTACAACATTTTTGTTCGTGTAGTACAAAATGAACAATTTAAATAAATGACTGATTAATTTCACCCTTCGTATACTTCCTCAGGCAGTGAAACTCAGATGCACAACTAGATTCTCCAAGGAATGAAAGAGAAAAGGCTCCAGTATCAGTTACAAGAATTAACATTGACTAAAGCAATATGGTTAATTGTTGAAGAATGGCTGTAGCATCTATTTAAAAAATAAAATAAAATAAAAGAGCAGGGGGAAAAGAAGCTTTCCTACTAAATCTGGAAACTCCATGTCCAAAATGACACCCTATATTTCAGAGAAAAACCATGTCTAACGGACATGGCCATTTTCCCTAACATTGGCAATAAAACTTAATAAAGGACAACTCTGGTGAAATCATCCTAATTTTTTAAGAGCATTGCACACACTACTTTGAACTTGATGAGAAAGACATACTATGAATATTGAGGAATTCTGCACCTATCAGCCTTGTGTATGGTTGATTAGAAAAGAAGGAATGATAGCCAAGCTCCTTAGTGACACCCAGGAGAACACTCAGGAAGCTCTGTACATTTGTAGCCATAAATGTGTTGAAATTTGCACCAAATATGAAATGTGCATGAAACTTGCAATACCAAATATGAAACTTGCAATAACAGTCCTTTAAGGAACAAGGGATCTATGTAGAGGCATTAAACTTAATAAAACTAAGCATGAGAAAGACAAGGTGAATTTCCACAACGCCACACACAGATAAAGATTCTGAATAGTCATTCCATTGCTGGCTAATAAAACTTTTCTATTACTTAGCTAAAATGATCGGCCACAAAACAGAGAAGGGTGCTGACATACAGTTAAGGGTACATAATTCTTTTCCTTTCTTCTCTTCTACCATTTAATTAGAAATCAAAGATTTCCATCTCAAATCAGTGTTTTCAAAGGATGTTCCAACAGTTTGCTGCATCAAAATGGTGGAAAATTGTCAAGGCAAAATCATAGAAGTCAAGAAAAATTATTTGAGTTCAGAATTTTGGCAATTAAAATACCCATGCTCTTGGCCTGCCTGCTCAGCATCAACTTATAGCTGACTTGTTGCTTGTCTTTTACTTATATATTGGCAAAAATATTAGATAATATTTGTATTACAATTTCTCTTTGAGGCCTAACCAGAATTAGGACCCTGTAACACAGTGGTAGTCAATGCCACAGATTCTCCTACTGGTCACTCGGGAATTAGTTCTTCAGTGCTGGAACACTCCCTTCTGGCCAGTGTCAGACATGCGGTTCCCTGTTAATGCCTCTAGGAACTGCCCTGCCACAGTGCCCCCACACTCCAGTGTCCTCTGCCTTAGGGAACCCCCAACCCCCTATATCCATCTTGCCTCAGTGATCCACTGCCTGTCTTCATCTAGCATCTGCCACAGGGGCAAACTGCAGTCTGACATGGTCACTCATCATCGGCAAGGAGGTGTGGACCTGCTGCTCTTCTTACCCTGCAGCCCTAGTACGCTTAGGCCTTGCTTCAGGCCCTGCAGCCTGGGAGCTTGCCTGGCCAGAGCCTCCCCAGCCCTGCCTTTCCCTAGCCCTACTCTAAGTCAGGAAGTGTCTAGCTTCCCTAGCAGCTAGGTCCCTCCTGCTCCACAGCTGGAGCAAGAATTAGTCCATCTCCACCCCCTCCAGGATCTCTTATTTATAGAGCCCCAGCTGGGCCTTAATTGGTTGTCTCTGCCTCAGTTGCTGGCTCCACTGCTCTAGCCCTCTCCCAGGGTTGGATTTTAACCCTTAAAGGGCAGTGTGGAATAAACGCCTCGTCACAGACCCCCATGCTTCTCATATGAATCACAGTGTTTTATATTTTATTTAATAATAACTTATGGTTTCTTTTTGGTTTCCTTCTCTATTTATTTAAGAATAGCTCATTGAGCTCTCTCACCTAGCCTTTTTTTCTTTTTCACTGGTTAACAGCTGGTGCTATCAGTAGACTGAACAACAGATATGGCATAGCTAATTTTAAAAAAATTGCAACCATCTACGTAGATAGTGATAAAGACATAATCGAGTGTCATAAGCTTAACTACTGAACATCAGTGAATAGAGACCCAGAATACATTTGGCCCACAATGCACATTAACAGTGGTTGCCATCGAAGAAGAATCATCTAACTGAGTATTAATTTACTATTCCAAATATTGAATTCAAGAAGTAGGCAAATATTGTGACATATCACCACTATTTCAATGCCAGTAGTTAAATATTTCTTTTCTAATGTCAACCATAGTCACATGTACATGCAGCCCTATTTTTATTGTATTCTTAAATCTAGATTCCTAATGTAATTGTACTGGAGATTGAGATGTTTCTTAAGAATCTCATGGAGGTTAGTTGGAGGCCTCTTGAGAAGAGCAAAGCTCAACTATGCAGCCAGCGTCATATCTATTCCTTTAAACCCAACATACAGGCAATGGCAACTCTCCACTAATGATGCATAGAATTTTTATGGTTTGCTGAGTAAAATAATATGAGTTTCCCTAACTGGCTAAAATGTAAATTTATCTTAGATTTGCAACACTACTGGATTTGCATTTTTTAATGAGACTCCCCATCCAGTGACGAACTCTTGTTAAGAATAACTCTTAGGTGGCAAAATGAGTCCATGGTTCAGAGGTTAATATCACTAAGTAATGGAAGGCTGGCATTCTGTCCCTTGCTCCATGATTACTGTCTTTTTCACACTAAAGGTGAGTACAAAGGTTCTACGTGCATCTTGGAGGTGATTTATGAACTCTTGTAGGTGAACATCATTATGAGAGACAAGAGCAGCAGCAGCAGCAGCACAAAGGAATTCTCTCAGAGCAACTTTTCACACCTTAGCATTTGCTTTCAGGCTAGTAAGGTTGAACAGCTTCCCATCAGAAGCTATTATCAGATGCTATTATCAAGCACGCCAATCTTTGTTGGTTAGGACATGTGCATATAAAGCAAGATGGAAGGCTTCCTAAAACATCTTATGGTTAGTTAAAGGAAGGTCAAAGACAGAGAGGATTCCCAAAACAAAGGTTTCAAGATGATTTCAGGAGAGATCTAAATGCTTTGGTATCGAGTTACAGACTTGGAAAGCCCAGGCAGAAGATCATTCAAGCTGGCAATCCAGTCTGGAGACACAGGCATCACAAAACAGGATAAACTGTGGCTTTCTACACTCAAAACTAAACGACAAAGTAAAAACTGAGCAACTAGCCATGATGAGTAGGAAAAATTTCTTTCAGTGAACTCAACGCAATAAAATCTGTTTGTCCAGAATTGACTTTCAGAGTCATCAAAAAAGCTGTGTCACCCCACTGTGACCTCACATCTGCAATTACCAAACATCTGTGAAGACAAATGGGGCCATTATTTAAATAATGAGACAAATGGAAAATATACTTTTGTGCTTGTCACTTAGGCTATGTCTACACAGCAGTGTAATTTTTGAATAACTGACCTTATTCTGAAATAACATAGTCCCTGTCTACACTACAAGCAGTTATTTCAACATAATGTCAAAATAATGTTGAGCTGGAAAACTTCTTACTCTGACTTCTGTAACCCTCATTTTATAAGGAGTAAGGAGAGTCAGAGGAAGAGTGTTCTACCTTGGACTTCCTGCTGTGTAGACAGTGCCAAAAGCTGAAATAAGCCATTTCGACTTAAGCTATGCAATTGCCATAGCTCAGTTGCGTAGCTTATTTCGGCTTTAGCCCTGCTGGGTAGACGTGCCCTTAGAGTCCACAGGTCTGAAATTTATTATCCTCATCACTAGGGATGTGAACATGTAACCAGTTAATGGGTGATTCTGACTGGGGTAGGAGGGGCGGGAGCGGCAGCAGGGCTGCAGCAGGCCTCCACTTGCGGCGGGCCATGGGCTATCGACTCCAGCAGCCCCGCAGAGTTGGAGCAGCCCCTGCTTGCAGCACGTAGGCTACTCTAGCTGGATCGTGGGGGGGGCGGGGGCACTCCAGCCCAGCATATCCCCAGCCCAGCCCCATTTAATCAGTTAAAGGTTAAATTTAACATTTCACCAATTAAGTAATTAAACGGGATTTTACATCCCTGCTAGTCACAGACTTTTACTCAAATGTAGTGTAAGAAAGCTGCATGCACCAGATAACTCCAGAAAGATGTTATGGGTGAAAGTGTATCTTTAAGACACTAACATCTTCTGAGACATGCATTGTGAATGTAAAATTTCCTGTTATAACAAGATTAATTATAATGGCATTTAAAGAATTTTTTAATAATAAACATATCATAAAGAGTGTTCATCATTCCCAGAGAAACTGCACATAGGAAATGAGATGTATTTATCATAAACTTAAAAGGGAGTAGTTGTCATGCAGCAATAGAGCCTGGGCACAAAAGAAGAGACATTAGTGCTCTCATGGGAAAAAGTATATCCCACTTGGTGTTTTTTTATTATTAATAATTGGAATTAATGGCATTCACTTCCTCCTCCTCTCCCCACCCCCACGCACATTTATTTTTTATTAATGTTGGGGAAAAGATCAATATAGAATCAATCTTCTTTTCCTCAATAAAGTCAGATGAAAGCATGCAGCAGATTTGGGCCACCATCAGAAAAGCAAGCATCAAAAGGAACAGTAGTTTATGAAGAGTAAAAATAGAACTGCTTATGAGGAAATAGGACAAAGAAGAGAATATCTTAGATAAACATGGACAATTGGGTAGAGAATGGAAGGAACACATGATGGTCAGGGAGAATTTTGAAAGAAATAGGGAGATTTAATATAGTTTAATACATTAACCTAGCAATTTAATACATTAACCACTTATCTCATGGAGTAACTTCAGTCTTAAGTCATATCTTCTAAGTATTTTCTGCTAGAAAGTATGTTTCTACAGCAGAAAACTGCCACCCTATTTGGTCAATTCTTTTTCCACACATAGTTTTGACTGAATTCCAAAAAGATATGTGCTTATTAAAGATCAGGATTCAAGCAGATTAAAAGAACATTATGTGAGACTCTGGCTTTTGCTGATAGTTTTGTACTTTAAAAAAAAAAAAAAACCCTCAACTTTCCAGCCAAAAAAAGTGTAAAAAGAAGAATTCTCTGTGAAGGAAATCATCATTGATATATAAATATTTACTCATGTTCAAATAGATTAAGAGGACCCATGACAAAAGCAGAACATAAATGTCTCTACAAAGAAACACTGGTTACTTTGGTTTCCTAAAATAAAACAATGGTAGAAAAGTAGCAGAATTGTATTCAGAGATATGAATACACAACCCCCCCAAAATGCCTATCCCACCCAAGAGACTGCACAAAGCAATCAAATAACCTGGCAAAGTTACTCCAAACATGATCACAGGAGATTTATGTGCCTACGTGCTTTTGAAAAATCCCTCTGGAGTCTTGATTCTCCAAAGTATTTAAGCACCTAACTCCATTGAAATCAGTGTGAATTAGGCATCTAAATACTTTTGAGGATCTAGGCCAGTGGTGGGCAAACTGTGGCCCGAGGCCACTGTGGCTTATTGGGATTCTATGTGTGGCCCACGAGACATTTTATTTACCACAGCCAAAGCACAGGGTTGCCAGATTCTGCTGGTTTGCATCCAAAATTCCCTCTAAGCTGCATGGCAGCACAGTCCCACAGCTGCTTAATGAGTTCCTCCTAAGTAGGGACTCAGGGCTCCACGCATGGAGCTGCCTAGATGAGGGAGGGGCACTTTCTCCCTCAATTACAGCAGCAGCTCAACTGGCTGGGAGAAACTCACTGCCCTGTCTCAGCAGGGAGCTGCTGCTATAGCTGAGGAAGAAGTTCCCCTCCCCGAGCAAAGCAGCTCCTTGGCTGGGTGGGGCTCATTAAACAGCTGCGGGGCTGTGCTACTGCGCAGCTTGGACGAAACTTAGTTTTTGTCCATATAGGTTTTTTTCCTATTGGTATTACAAAAGTGACATACACTTAAAGCATGTGAAGTGAGATGCCTGCTGATTGCACACAACATTGTGAGAGCCAGCTGCTCCCTCTTCATCCAGTCAAAGTGCTGTTATGGTTCAATCAGTATACCCCACAAATTCTAGGTACCCAAGCACACTTAGCAAAACTGTGCTATCCCAGGAGACCATCTTGATTATGGGAATCTTGCGGCCACTGAAGTGAATGAGGACCACTCATGTGGCACACTCACTGGCCTAGGTTGCCCTTCACTGATCTAGGTCTAGGTGCCTCTATGAATCTAAGTGACTGAATACCTTTAAAAATAAGGCCCTTGATCCATTACTGGGATGAGTAGGTGCTCCTGCAATATGAATGAATAAAGAACATTTTAATTGCTATTGATTCTCTGAAAAAGAGCAGCAACTAATATTAACTTGCACTGAAGCCAAACAGAATTTTTAAATAGCTAATAAAAGTTCATATACTGCCTTTGGTCCACAGCTGAGTAATGATAACTGGAGTTCTGTAGGACAAATAAGGTAGCATGGTGAATGTCACATGAAAGGTAGATTGTTTGTTTGTTTTTTTAAACAAACTCATTTTGTATACTTGAATTTTATGGGTACACTAAAAACACAGGAATGAATGATGCCTATCAACTTCACTGTTATGGACTAATGCTATTTTAAGGTTACTGAGCAAAGATCTGCTTTTATACCACATAATCTACTCATTGATCTTTGTCTGTGGAAGGAATAGGTTATTTTCCCATCAGAGCTGGGAAAAAAATGTCTGGACTTCATTTTATGAAGTGAAATTGAAAACCTCTAAGACTTTCAGATTTACAGAGATGAGAGACACTTTAGTTGGGTATTTTCAGTGTTGTGGAACTAATTTGCAGACTGTCACTTGCTGTTGAACACTGGTGAGTGGATGAGTGTTTAGCTCATCCCTGCCTAGACTAGTTCAAAATAAAAAGATATTCCAATGAGTGACTAGATGAGTGTAACCAGGGATCTATTCCATTGGCCCATTTCCTGTACCAATGGACAGTGGAGATTTTAGAAGTTGCATGCTCTCAAATCTTTGAACATGCTTTTTGTTTTGTACATAACATAAGAAACTGATATAGTGGTTGCCTACAAAAATCAATATTCACTAAAGCATGTTCTACACTTGGGGTTCTCAACCAGAGGTACTCAGAGGTCTTCCATGGGGTACATCAACTCATCTAGATATTTGTCTAGTTTTACAACAGGCTACATAAAAAAGCAATAACGAAGACAGTACAAACTAAACTTTCATACAGACAATGACTTCTTTTTATACTATACACTGAAATGTAAGCACAAATATTTATATTCCAATTGATTTATTCTGTAAATATATGTTAAAAATTAGAAAGTAAGCAACAGGTTGCTGTGACACTTGTATTTTTATATCTAATTTTGTAAGCTAGTATTTTCTAAGTGAAACTTTGGGGTACACAAGACAAATCAGACTCTTGAAAGAGATACAGTAGACTAGAAAGGTTGGGGCCATGCTGTTCTATGCTATGGGCTGGTACCAAGGTAATGCACTAATGGAACAAAAACAGATACAGTATCCAAGATACATAGAATAGGAAAGAAATGTGGTATTATGAAAAATCAATTAGTATTACTTACCACAGTAAAATGACTTATTTTTAATTTGTAATTTTTCCCTTTAAAATATGTTTTTGTTGTGATTTTCCTCACTTCATCATCAAGCTTGACTTTGTATATGAGACTTCTGGGACTCATATAGAACATATTGAAACCTGGAAGTGTAGTTCAGTGAAACTATCCCTTTAATGAATAATCCCCATTTCTACACATCTTTTATTTACAGTGAAAACTAGTAACATGGGCAGAAAGCCATCCCTAATTGTTATTTTCTCCCCACACACATCCTTCTTGGCCTTTACTTTTTCATCCTAAGACTTTGTCTTCCAATGGCAAGTCTAAATCACAATGGGCAGCTAAGTTAGGTGCATCACATTTCCTCTCCTCCTCTGTGAAAATACAAGTCACATTTGGAATAAATTGATTTAGTTGTAGTTAGGTTTCATTCACTTGTTTAAGTAAAAGAGACCCTCAAGTGGCTAGATGTATTAAAAAACTTGAAAAAAAATGTACGTCAAGATCTTATATAATGAGACATGTAGTCTGCTCTCAAATAAAAATAATGGAAGTAGTTTAGTGATGTTTTGCTTGTGTGCGAAACGAGATTGCAGCTATAGCTGCTGCGCAACCAAATAGTGATTCAAAATTTCACTGAGGGAACAGGAATCCTCTCATATGAGGGATCAGCTCCAGGACTACTTCATACTTTTCAGACCTGTGAACCATTAGCTTTAGAGTTTTCTTCCCTCTCCAGGTAACAAAGGAAGTAGCATCAGGGTGTTTAATAATTTCCCCTATGTCTCACGTGGGAGTTAGTGTCCATTGGCCAAAATAGCTTGAGTTCCTAACTGAAACTGAATAGCCGCTCTTTGGTTTTTAAAAGCCCTACTGCCTGTGTTATTCCTTCAGTAAACTACAGCTACTGGTCTGACCAAGCTTACCAGCTGTTCAGGCATTACACGGGCCTTAACAAGAAGTTCAGGTACAGTCAAAACCTTCAGGCATAGCCTTGTAAGAGTCCAGGGTTGGTAACTGAGCACACGGCATGTGAAACATGCATTTTCTATGGTGATAAGTATGAAGTCCATCGTCTGCTAACAGGTCAGGCTGCACTTGCCTACCCTTTGACTGCTGATGGACATTGAAAGTTTCATAGTTTCCTGAACCAGAGATATTTAGCTTTCAGCAGTTAGTAATCTCTCTCAGGCTGGCATGTCTGAGGAGCTTCGAAATTCTTGAAAGAAACTTTTATGCACTGGGTGCTAACATATTCCACAGCTTGTGTCAGTTAAGCCTTCTATCATCATTTAATCAGACTTCATTTAATTATCTCTCTATATATTTTTAAAAGTTTTTCCTGCCAGATGACAGAATGTCCCTACTAGGCAACAGAATGACGTTATCACGTCATCAGCATCAACAGTCTCTCTCAGTGAAGCAAAAGTGGCCGGGGGTGGGGAGGATGGCAAGCATAGTGAGCAGAGAGCGCAGCTCCCTAGTTTATTTTAACAGAGCTTTAAAAAAAAAAAAACAGCAGAAACAAACCTACTCAACTTCCAGAGCTTAGAAAATATGCCAGACAGGTCTATGAAGCTACTAAATTCTCAAAGCCTGACTACGTGGCTCACAGATCTTACAGATTGCAGGCTATGTTGTAAAATGTGCTGTATTCAGTTACAGAATTTAGAAACCATACCAAGACTGTCTAAATGGTATGTAATTTATTTGAGCTAGAGTATTATCTTTCAATGTCATAGTTCAAAGGTCAAATTTGATTTAGATGATAACTCCAAAGCTATGCTCATCCAAATTTGCTAAAATATCCAGAGATCAGCAGGAAAACCAAAACCTGAGAACTGGCTTTCTTGTAAGAATTTGATATTCTGGGTTTCTACTCATGCTCTTTTGGACAATGTTTTTGCCTTTCTCGAAGTGTTTCATCTCTTTTTGCTTCCAGGTCTGGAAGGGAGGAACTTAGATGTACACTGGAAAAATATCCTTTTAGCTCAACATTTTGGAGAGTGGAAAGAAAATTGAGGCTGGGGAAAACTAGCTTGCTGTTGATTGGAGGTGTTGTACAAGAAGGGTCTGCCTGCAAGGTGAATGGTGATCAGTTTTCTGGAGAGCACTTGGGAAAGAAGATAAGGATGTGCAGGTGGATGTGCCTGCAATTGGAGAAGAGGATGGAGAGGCCAGCTGAAACTTACTTGGAGATGAAATTCTGCCCTGTGATCCAACATTCCCACCCTGGTAGAAATGGCATCTATTTTAGTATACAGTTTTTTCTAAATTATTAAAAATACCTATAAAGTGACAGGATAACTGATAACATTAAAAAGTTATAGCTATTTTTCACACAGGCACTTTCCCATGAGCTATGTGCAAATTCTTAGTTGATAGTCCTTCCAAATGGTCATTCAAGCTATTTTATACTGGACTTGTACATAAGTTACGCTTTCTGGGTTTTTGAAGCACATACATTTTATTGATATATCTTCTGTGCATATGTGACCAGTATTTTTACCAGTAACTGCATGACAGCTAAATATTATCTGTAATCTTTGATGTCAGTTTCAAAGAAAAATGCCAGCTTTGGGGTTCAAGACTCAGTTTTAAGTAATTCAGAATCAATGCCTTTTCCTTTGGTGCCCTTGGAAAATATTATCTCTCAAATGGCCTCTAAATGACTGCACTGCAGGTTACACTTTAAAAGCACGAGGAAAGAGTCTCGATGGCTTGTCATTTGCAGTCACCAACTACTGCTTTGATATTTCATTTGGCAGAAAATGAAAAATTTCTGACATTTCAGTGAGTAAAAAAGGGATAATTCTTACCAGATTATAACTATAAATAAGGGAATCAGAAGACAACTTTCAAAGCCCTGGTCTGCAGTAGGACTTTATTTCGAAATAACCCACCCACCCCGGGTCAAATTTATAAGCAGAGCATCCACATTACCAAGCCCGTTATTTCAAAATAACAGGCCGCAGAATTCAAAATCTACTCCTTCTTTTCATCAGGTATAATGCTAATTCCAAAATAGTTATTTCAAAAGAACGGTAGTGTGGACGCTTCGGTGCCGCTATTTCAAAATAATTACTCCCCAGAATAATTCAAACTAATTACTCCACAGTGCTTCCAAGGGCTGTAAGTCTGAGTATCTCATCCACATTAATGGAGCCTGCCTCAGACTAATTTCAAGGCTCCCCCGTAGTGTGGACATGCTAGTTCACATTTGTTAAGTTGGGAGTTAAGTTGAATTTACTAATTTTGAAATAGTTTCCTAGCATAGACATGGCCACATTGAATAAAAGAAAGATTCTGTCCTGTCTCCTCCCCCTCACCTTGCCTCCCCCCTCCACTTTTTTGATAAGTGGAGCAGATTTATACCAGCTGGTGTGAATTGACCTAGCTCTATTACAGTGAACAGAGTGTCACTAAGGCTATGTCTACACTACCAGTTTATTCTGAAATAAGTTATTTCTAAATAACTCCCGACATGACAATTTCAAAATAGCGCTATTCCTCTTCACAAGCAGAAGTAATATTTCGAAATAACAAGCCCATTATTTCAAAACAACAGGCTTGGGAGTGTGGACGCTCGCCTTGTTATTTTGAAATAAGGGGAGTTATTTCGAAATAACTCCCCAGTGTAGACATGCCCTGATTTAGACCGTCTGAGAATCTGGGTCTTTGAATTTTCATTTGGATTTCACTTAAAAACTAGTTCCAATATGTCAAGTTGCAGATCCTCTCAGGAGAAGCGTGGATGCAAGTAGCTTCTCAGGAGCTTATCTTCCCATCTGAAACTGAGAAGTCAGTGGAAGTTAGTGAAGTAGAAGAGATGTAAGTTTGCCATCCCCTGCCCTGGAGCTGAAGAAGAAGGCAATCGTAGAATTGTACAAAAGTTATATAATCAAACCTGATGACAAAGAGAAAGCTGCCTGGTTTCAGGATTTCATTTCATACTCAACAATTCTGAGCAGTGGGTTTGGCAAGAATAATTCTAACCTAGAAAATTAACCCTTTAATGACAAATGTAAACTAAATGTCTTGATGATCTGGGAAGACATTAACTGCTAGTTTAAAATGGGACATAGGCACGGGCAGCTATATCAGTTTTACACGGCCATAAATTCATCAATATGACACAGCAGGATTTGGGTGCCAGTTCAGCAATCCATCCCTATGCAGCAAAAATGCTTCCCATTATCTTAAATACATATACATCCATAAACATAACGAGTTATAAACTAACATGGCTACCCCTCTGAGACTTTTTATACATAAACGTATCAATACTCATTTCATCCCTATTCAGCATTGCATTGAGCCTAAGCAGGTGCTTAAAATCTGTGCTGAATTAAGTTCACTGTGACAGTCTAATCCAGTGATTTTCAAACTTTCTTCTCATGACCCCATTGAAGGAAATTGTTAATGCTCATGACCCAACATAATTATATCTTTTGACTAGAGTGAGGGCTCAGAGGGGGACAGGAATGAAGGTCTGGAGTGATGGAGGGGGCTCTAGGTTTGGGGGCACCTCAGAGCTGGGGCAGGAGGTTGGTGCTCATGGTTGAGCCCAGGCTTAACTCCAGCATCTCCTGGTCAATGGCGCAATGGGGGTGCTAAGGCAGGTTTCCTATCTCTCCTGGCATGGCAGGCCATGCCCTGGAAGCAGTCAGCAGCAGGTCTGGCACCTAGCACACAAGCTGCTCTGCATACTGTTCTCACCCCCAGGCACAGCCCCCACTCCCAGCTCACATTGGCTGGGAATTGGCCAACAGGAGTGTGGAGCCAATACTCAGGGTAGGGGCAGCACACAGAGCCCTGTGGTCCTCTCCCCGCCTAGGAGCCAGACCTGCTGCTGGCCACTTGGTGGTTGACAGTGTAAGGACAGGCAGGAAACCTGCCTTAGCACCCCCACTATTCACCGGTAACCTTACAGTAAGGTGACCCAGTCCCTGACATTTTGCGTCCCAATACTGGATTGCAACCCATAGTTTGAAAAACACTGGTCTAATCTATTCCCCGCCAAAGACTAATCCAATAGTCAAAGAATGCTTATAAAAAAGTAACAAAAATATAGTTTTATCATCTGTTTGTGATTATATGAATAAGTTAACTGAATACTGTAATACATTTAGACTTTAAGACAGGTGAGTGTTCAGAAGAGTCTTTGAAAAATGCGTTTTTGACAAATTTGCTTTCTAGTTCTGTTTTTTTCCCCTATCTCCTTCAAAGAAAAATTAAGGTTGAAAGTGTACATATTTTACCCTTTGCTTATTAAATTTTTAAAATTTTATCTGTGGAATACTTGCCATACAATGATTCACCTGATTGTTTGTGTCAGATGTATTACCATCATGTCACAAAGCATGCTGCATCCCAAACTTGATTAATGTTGAACATTTGGTTAGAGATGAGAAAACACTTATTTCAGAACGAAAGATCCGTGCAGAATTAATAATGTAATCTACATGTTCAGGGCAGAAATTTACTTTGCACAGCATTAAAGTTAATCACGGTATCTCTTGACTGACTCATTAGAAAGGTAAATTGATAAGGTGACTACATTTTTATGCAGTCAGGAGAAATTCTTGATTATAAAGCAAACTTCAGATGTACTCAGAAATGTATTGGTCTAAATGTGACTATGCCAGATGGAAAAAGCAAATGATGTACCAAAACCTGAAAACCCTGGGCAGCGCCATGACATGTCATCAGTTTTTGTCCAGAGCTCCTCATACTAATTAATTATTCTTCTTCTCAAATGTTTACATTTACTAATTCCTTCCAGAAGGTCCTGCTTTCCAGGCCACTTCATCTTTTTAGGAAAAGATGATTGGACATAGCTCTTTTCAGAGTCATTCAATGTTGTTTCTGTCTGCTGCTTTAAAAAAAATTAAACGTCCCCATTTAAAAATATTCCTGGTTGAAAACATCCTTTTTTCAAAGAACAATGTTTTAAAGAAGGGGAATTAGACATTTGTTATACATATATTTAACACATATATAATAAAGCTATTGATGTGAAGATCTGTAATAGAATGGCAAACTTTAATATACTTGTTGCCAGACCGCATGCACAATTTATTTTTGTGCAAACAGAATAGGTTATAAATGTGATTAACTCAGCTGAAGCAAAGTGGAATTTTCACAGTGTCTTTAAATTAAGAAGCACTGTGTTCAAGCAACCCCCCATTTCCTTTTTGAATTTCATAACTTGACTTCTCTACATTGTGTTTCAAATGTACTGGTCCTTTGGGGGTTTGTCAAATCCAGCACCAAACCTGATGGGACTGCAGCAGTCTGGCTGCAATGTGCTTATCTTTATTTGACATTATGCAACGGTAATTCTTGGCAGGGAGAAAATAATTTTCCAGACATTAAACTTCAACACCACGTCTAGGTGTATGTTTTTACTTAAAAAATATTCATCACATGAACACATGGTATAGTAAATATTTTTTTCGGTAATTTTTACCTTAAAATCAAGAAACAATATCCAGAATTAAGGTTTTTAATTTTGCTTAATATTTCTTCTAATTACTTTTTTCACACAGAAAACTTTCATACATAATACCCTTTCATAAGAAGTTTTACTACATCATAAATTCACTTGTATAATTCCTCACAGAGGGCCTGTTTTTGTCCCGTCCTGTAAGTTAGCACAGTGAGAGAGGAGACACAAGGCATTGCCTTACTCCCCAGCTCTTGGGCTTTGTACCACTAATCCCTGATTGTAGGTTCTGTAAAGTTACTGTCTACTACTGTCCTCACACAGATAGGTGAGAGGTGGCAGAACTCGGTAAGTATTAGACAGAGCCTTGATTCTATCCAAGTACCTGGTGATATAGTTATAGCAGCACTTGCTAGAGTAAAACCTTTGATAAGTACAGGCCTGTTGAAATGTACTCCCTCCCCAATTCAATGGGGAACCAAGAGGGAGGTTTTGACTCCTTGTCTGCAAATTGTCAGTCTTATCCTCTAGGACTGTAACAAAAGGGTAAAATGAATACAAAATGCAAAGCAACATACAAACAAGTATAAATTAACAGTATGAGGTGTGTATCACTTCCTAAAACGCCTATCTTGAATAAGCCAAACATTTTTACGCTCATGGCTGTGCAGTATACTTAAACAATTTAAGATGCTCCTTATATTTTGGAATGAAGGGGCATTCTAGCCTTTACCTTGTAAGAATCCTTCTTGTGTGCTGCTGAGTTAGGCAGAGTATTCTGCATCAAAAGGATTTATTTTTTCTAGTGTTGCTACTGTTATTTAAAAATATGTTTTGGAACCAGTTCTGACTTCATTGAAATCAATGGAAAAATATTTTATGAATTTAAATAGAAAGAGACTTTGGATTTTTAACTGCAGAGGAAAAACCGTTGAATCATCATTGTTTTCTACAGACAGACTTTTAAAAAAAGGATCATTCTCCCCCAAACATTGTAGGTAGCATGTACAACTGACATAAATCGTAAGTTATATGTGAAAAGTACAAGTGGTGTTTATGCAAGATTTACCACTAAATAGTAAAGCCATCACTTATTTAATACATAGAGCCCTGTGCTGATACAAAATTTTGTATCTGCATCTGTATCTGCAAAAAATGAGCCACGGATAGTTGCATCCACATCCACGGATGCGGATACCTGCAGATACAAAGTGAATAGACACAAATTTGCACAGTTCTAGATACAAAATTCATATGTACACATCCCCAAAAATGAGCCACAGATATCTGATATGGTTACCCACAGATATAAAGTGGATATACACGGATCTGCAGTGTTCTACTAATATATTTAAATAAATGCCATTAGAGTCACAAAGAAAAAACTTCTACCTATTTACATGGAAATGTCCTGTGTTATTTACTGTTACTGCCAGTCCTCATTTGGATAATTTCTTTTCAGATTTGCTCTTTTGAGATCTGTCAAAAATCTGTGACTAAATCTTTTTAAGTGCCTACTGAAAAGCTGTAAACAAGTTGATACCTTGATCAAGTAAAAACTAGAGGAACCTTGTGACACCTTAGGGCATGTCTACACTAGGAAACTATTTCAAAATGACTAAAATTGACTTAACTCCTGATTTAATGAAATCAAAAGAACAGACTAATTCATTTGCAAAGTTAATACTTTCATATTACGACTGAATAAGGATTTAAATTGGTAATCTCACAACAAAGGCAATTTTTCCCTCTCTTGATATTCACAACTCTCCATCAACTGGTATGAGTGAGCTACAGCTACCCTGATGGAATAAATTAATACATTAATAATTTAATAAATCTGTTAGTCTCTAAAGTGACACAAGACTCCTCATTGTTTTTGAAGATACATATCAACATGGTTACCCCTCTGAAACTAGATAAAGTGATATTTTACCCTCGGAAAACCCAGCACATAAGGGACCCAAGTTGTTGTACATAAGTAAAGTCAAGAAACTAATGTTTGAGGCATATCATCTTTGTAAATAATGGCAAGATGTTCTTTTGATATTCTTGGCACAAAATAAATAAAGACAGAAAATTAGGAAATGAGCCACTTAGTAAGCAGGTGCTGCAGAGTGTAAAAAGAGAGCAGCTCCATTGTTCTTAAAGGCCAACTGACACCTCATGGGAATCTCAGAAGAAAATTCATCCTATCATATGGTTTTCTTAGCTCAGGGACAAATCAAACAATGATATAAGTTGCTGACAAAATATAATCTAGTTTCTCAACAGCTGATCTTCAACTATCTAAAAATAAAAAAGGAAACATACAAAAAGTGGAAACTAGGTCAAAGCACAAAAGATGAATATAAGAAAACACTAATTCGTAGAGGTAAAATTAGAAAGGTGAAGGCACAAAACGAGCTCAATCTAACTAGAGGCATATAGGTAAACAAGAAAACATTCTACAAATATATTAGAAGCAAGAGGGAAACCAAGAACTGGGTAGGCCATTGCTCAATGGAGAGGGAGAAACAATAAAATGGAAATGGCAGAGGTGCTTAATGACTTCTTTATTTCAATTTTCACCAAGAAAGTTGGTGATGACTGAAATGGGGTAGGTTTAGAAGTTAAAATAGGAAATATATAGGAGATATCTGATACCTGATATAGGAGATATCTGAGCCATTAGCTATCATCCTTGAAAAGTCATGGAAGTCAGGAGAGTTTCCAAAAGACTGGAGAAGGGCAACTCTAGTGTCCATCAATAAAAAGGGAAATAAGAACTCCTCAGGAAATTAGGGTGCATCTACACTGTACCTTTAGCTTGAAATAAGCTACACAATTTGAGCTACACAAATTGTGCATCTTATTTTGAGTTAATATCAAAATAGCTTATTTCATAATTTGGCGCTGTCTACACAGCAGTTTATTTTGAAATTTAGTGCTATTTCAAAATATTCCTTAATCCTCATGGAACGAGGTTTACAGAGACGTCAGAATAGTGAACCCATTATATTTCAAAGTAACGGGCTTGTTTCAAAGATGTGGAATAGCTATTTTGGGATACTGGAAGTATCCCAAAATAGCGCCACTGTATTGATGTGCCCTTACAGACCAGTCAGCCTAACTTCTGTGCCAGGTAAGATAACGGAGAAAATACTTAAGGAATTCATCTGCAAATATCTGGATTATAAAATGACAGGTAACCACCAGCATGGATTTGTAAATCATTTCAATCAAACAAATCATTCAAACCAATCCAAAATTTTTTTGATAGTTTTAACAAGTCTTGTGGATAAGTGGGAAGTGGTAGACATAGTATACCTAGACTTTAGTAAAGCATGTAATGCAGTCTAACATTGCCTTCTAATCAATAAACGGGAAATATAACCTAGATGGGGTACTATAAGGTGGATGCATAACTGGCTAGATAATTATTCTCAGAGAGTATTTATTAATGGTTCATGGTCATGCTGAAAGGGCATAATGGGTGGGATTCTGCAGGGGTCAGTTTTGAGACTAGTTCTATTCAATATCTTCATCAACAATTTAGATAATGTCATAAAGAGGACAATTATTAAGTTTGAAGATGATACCAAGCTGTGACAGGTTCCAAGTAATTTAGAGGATAGGGTCATAATCCAAAATGATCAAACAGGAGAAATGGGCTGAGGTAAATCGGATGAAGTTTAATAAGGACAAATGCAAAGTACTCCACTTAAGAAGAAACAATCAGTTTCATGTGTACAAAATGGGAAGTGATTGTCTAGGAAGGAGTACTGCAGAAAGGGATCTAGGGGTCATAGTGGACTACAAGCTAAACATGAGTCAACAGTGTGACACTGTTGCAAAGAAAGCAAACTTCATTCTGGGATGCATTTACAGGAGTGTTCTGAGATAGACACGAGAAGTCATTCTTTCGCTCTACTCTGCACTGATTAGGCCTCAGTTGGAGTAGTGTATTCAGTTCTGGGCACCATATTTCAAGAAAGATGTGGAAAAATTGGAGAGGGTCCAGAGAAGAGCAATAAAAATTATTAAAGTTCTAGAAAACATGACCTGAAGACTGAAAGAATTGGATTTGTTTAGTTCAGAAAGGAGGGGTACGTCTAGACAGAGGGGTATTTCTGTATACCGGAGGTATCCCAAAATAGCTACCTCACATCTTTTAAACACACCCATTATTTTGATTTTTTTTTCAAAATAACAGGCGCACTATTCTGGCATCCCTGTAACCATCATTCCATGAGGGTTAAGAGAGGTCTCAAAATAGTGCATTATTTCAAAATGTAGTGCTGTGTAGCCATGCAAAATTGCTAAATAAGCTATTTCGAAATACAATTGAAATAAGATATGCAATTTGCATAGCATAAATTGTGTATCTTATTTAGAATTTAAGGTACTGTGTAGACACACCTAAGAAGACTGAGAGGGAACATGATAGCAGTTTTCAAGTACCTAAAATGCTGTTACAAGGAATAGGGAGAAAAAATATTCTGCTTGACCTCTGATGATAGGACAAGAAGCTTAAATTGCAGCAAGGGAGGTTTAGGTCAGACATTAGGAAGAACTTCCTACCAGGGGGTTGAACACCGGAATAAATTGTCTAGTGGAAGACTGTGGAATCTCCATCACTGGAGATATTTAAGAGCAGGTTAGATAAACATCTATCAGGGATGATCTAGATGGTGCTTGGTCCTGCTGTGAGGGCAGAGGACTGGACTTGATGACTCTTGAGATCTCTTCCAGTTCTAGTGTTCTATGATTTGATGCTGCTTCTTATTCCTCACCTAAAGCTACTATGATGTCTTCAAGATTTCTTGTGGAGTAGCCTCAGAGTGAGAGACATAGATCGTATTAAATTAACTTTGGGCTATACATTATAGGCATTTGTTCAGAAATAAGAGGGAATAAGAACTTTGTACACAGGTTACCTGGATCTTGGTCCTAGTCCTGCAGGAGAACATAGTCTACTCACCTACTTACTCCCTCCCTGGAACAAGTGGGGAGAGATGAGTAGGGAATAATGCAGCCAAAGCTCTATTCCCTCTTACTGTCTGGTGAATATTGCTGAGGCAGCCTATGGTAGGTAGTAATCTACAGCTAGGCTATACCAGCACTTAATTACTATCTCCCAGGAGTAAAGAAAAAGCAGGAGAAGCTTTGTGATGCAAAGTTATGTGTATTTCAGCTTCCCAACATTACTGCTTATGCAATTCCCATATGCCCAGTGCTAGACCTAAAGTTACAATCTAGCCCTCTTCTGGCAAATGAGATCACCACAGAAGAACATCCTGCAACTTGCTATATATTACAGAAACATTAGGTTTTTGACCCTATTACGTAGTCCAGTGTTTTCTAGATTCCTCTCTAAAATCACCAATGTTTCTTTTGAACTATATTACCATTATGTATGAGAAAGCTGTGTATAATGTTACAAGTAATATTACATCGTATCTGTATAGGTTCAGCATTGAATTAATACAGGCAGCACTGTGGAACATTGGTCTGATCTGATATTGGAATTCTTGTGTTCCTAAGCAGAAAACAAAATTACAGTAACTATAGTTATATACACTACTTTAGATAAAAATCAGTGAGGCAGGTCCTCTGCTGGTGTAACTCAGCATAGCTTCATATAGTTCAGTGGAGTTACACAGATTTACACCAGGTTAAAATAAAGCTTAGTATAAGGCAGGCCCTGTTTTAAAAGGAAGAGGCTCACATCCACTTCTCTTTTATTATCCAATGATAGTAGGTTTGTGAGGCTTAACATCTGAAGTTTCAGATGGATAGATTGGAAAAAGGTCTGTTTACAGAACTGCCTAATAATCAAATAAACAAAAAGACTCTAGCACTATAGTCCTTAAAATCATTAGTGAAAATACAGCTTTCTGACTAATTAAACTTTGACCTTAAGAAACCCATGCAAGTGAAAGTATTTTCCCTTCCTTTATTCCAATTAGCTAAACTATTGACAGCTATTTTATAAGTGTCTTTAAAGGTAGGGAGAGAAAGGTTTACTAATGAAATCTGAGAACAGGAAGTATGCTGATTGAATTGCAAAAAGGTTAGAAAAGAAACCAGTCTACAGTAAACTGAACACGCTACATCAGTGGTTTTCGAGCCGTGGTCTGCAGACCCTGGGGGTTGGCAGACTAGGTCAGATTTCTAAAGAGGTATATCCGCACAGTTGCGCGTAGCTCGAAATAAGCTACGCAATTGGAGCTACACAAATTGCATTTTGAGACAGCCTATTTCAAAATTTGGTGCTGTGTAGACAGTGCCAAATTTTGAAATAGAGCATTATTCCAGTGTCTTCCTTATTCCTCCTGCAATGAGCTTTACAGGAATCCAGAATAAGGCGCCCATTATTTTAAATGTATTTTGAAACAATGGGTGTGCTGTTAAGATGCACACAACATTATTTTGGGATAACGGATGCTATTCCGAAATAGCACTGCTGTGTAGATGTATCCATGAGGTCCACACCTCCATTTGAAATTTATTAAGGGTCTGCAAATGAAAAAAATTGAAAAACACTGCTCTATATAACAGATTTCAGAGAGGTAGCTGTGTTAGTCTGTTTTGGCAAAAACAACATGGAGTATGGTCTTAAAGACTAAGAAATTTATGAGGGCATAAGCTTTTTGAAAGCTTTTGTTTCTCTTCAAGCATCTGAGGAAGTGAATTGTATCTCATGAAAGATTATGCCCTCATAAATTTCTTAGTCTTTAAGGTGCCACTGGACTTCTTGTTTTTACTGTTCTACAACTTTTCCTTGCTGCTTCTTACAGATGGAAAATGGAAGAAAATGGAAACAAATCTTTATCAGAATAAAAGCAAGTTAGTTATCCTGTAATAAATCATCTGTTGGCAACTGCAACTGTCATGAGAAAGTTACTTGATCAAGAAATGGCAAATTTACTGTTTCACAGAAGCTTGTGCATGCTCCAGAGGTGCTCAACATTTATTTTCCTCTTTTTTTTCCTGTGGGGTTTATGACAAATCCCAGTGTGGAATCTAAACAGTATGAAGACCCAGCTTAAAGGGTCAAATTGTGTTGTGCAATACATCATGCCAATATAGCCAGATATCCTGGGCATTGTCTTGTTGCAAACTTTTGTTGTTGTTTCCCCATAGCAAGACTGACTGCATCACCAATACTGTCATTTAATTTGTCTTGAGACCTACTTTGCACAGAAGTGTAACAGGGATGTTTTGGTGATGTAGGGATATTGCCATAGACTTCAATGGAGTCTGGATTCTACCCCTATCCTTTCTACATAGGTGTAAAGGGGTAAGTAAGTTAATAACTGTTCTAATACTGTAGTCACACATGCACAGAATGGAATTCAGATAATCAAAAATATTTTCTTTGCTGGACTGTCAGTATAGATTAAAGGAGCATGACCAGAAGTTCCTTTTTGCAAACATACATGCATACTTTTCCATTGTGATAATTTAGAAACTACTTCCACAAATTGCAATGCCAGTAGGTACCTGAAAGACATATGTGACTGGCAGATAAAGGACTCTTAATTCTGCCTTTAAACTAGAACAAATAAATAAGATTTATTAACTTTTCCAAGCTGCTATTTACATTTTTGTCTACAAACATTATCTGTGCTATTGGAAATAGAAGCCTGTTAACTTTCCTAATGGTATTCCACAGACAATTTTGCTAGCTGCTATCAGCAATGTTACACCTGGGTAATTACTGTGAATATTTAGAATTCTTGGGATGCTTTCTTTTCCTCCTTTTTTTATAATCCTTGGTGATTTTCATTACGATATGCACCTGCTGGCAGACTTAATATCACAAACTCCACCAACCTCCATTTTTATCATATGCATTCCTTATTGTGTTCTCTTGCTCTTCTGTGATAGAACAAGGTGTATCATGTATCAAAACTCAGACCAGTTTCCAAACTACAAAGCAAACAAAAGCCCAGAAACTAAAAAACAGATGTATCTATTAGTAGCAAAAGCACCAAACTCCAGTCTCTTGTTCTTATTCAATTATGAATAAAACTGCTCTGTCATTGGACTCAACTGATCAGTTCCTATTAAAAGTTCCAGTCAAGAACCATGGACATAAGTTGCTTTAAAATCATTTGCATATTTTGAATCATCTGCTTTGTTAGTTGGCCTGTGCTGACATGAATTTCTTTCAACTATGTAAAGCATAGGGCAAGTAGATAAAAAAATGGGCACAGAAAAAAGGCTTTCACTGAAACCCTCAGTCAAATAATTATAATAATAATTATCAGTAAAGATGCATAGGTAAAAAGACTATTCATATTCAGATTTTTAGACCTATCTAGATTTAGAAACATATCAAGAATACTTGATAAAATACTTGATAAAATTCACAATGAGTTTTCCATATTTTAAAATTATAATTTTAAAATAAACAGCATTCTCCATGGGACAACTATTGTGTCACAATTTCATATGCTGTACCCATGCCATAAAAACATAGCAACCTGATGCTTTTAGGTATTGTACTACTGCTCTCGATACTCTAAGGCCTGGTCTATACTACATTGTAAGTAAGTAAGTAAAATACACAACTCCAACCACGTAAATTATGTAGCTGGAGACAATATTTTTTACATCACTTTTCCACGCCATTCACACAGCAGGAGACCGATGGGAGCAAACACTCCCATAGGCTATCCTTACTCCTTATGAGCAGCAGCATACCAGTGCCAATGGGGGCACCCTTTGAGTTCAGTCTAGCCGGTCTATACTACACCCACTAAATCAAACCCTAGAAGATTGACCGCTGCAGCATCACTCTTCCGCATAGTGTAGACATGCCCTAAGAGTAGAGTCTCACCAAGGAGATCATTGGCAATGTAACTAAACAATGCCCAGATGTCATATTAGCTAAAATAACCCAAAATTGTTTATCATAAAGCATCAAGAAAGGTCAATAAATCATCATATTCTCTATAGCACAGGAAAGGAAATACACTTTTTGAAGGAGTTTGATTTTTTTGATCCTAGAAGTATCCCTGGATGCTAGTTATATAGATGAGTGAACACTGTAGAAACAAAACAAAATAAAAGCCTGTGGTTGGGGTTGGGGTTGGGTTTTTTTTGAATTTTTAATAAATTCACGTTGACTGTTTTCAGTTCATGTAAATAGTCCAGAAAATGAATTTACTGACAAGAATGTTAATCAAAACAGCAAATTTTAAATGAGACTTGCATAATATTCATGGAAACTGATTTTAAAAGATAAACTCATCTGATCAGGGAACAAAAACATGCCATGTGACTGTGTTTCCAATAAAAACAGCTTCTATTGCAGATAACAAACCCTTGCAATTAGCTATGCACAAGCAATCTGTGGACCAAGAATTATTCATAAAAACAGCTTGACAAATATATTCGAACAACAAATACATTTGAGGAAACTACAGTGCAGTCATGAATTATGAGAAGAAAAAAAAGGAGGAAATCACTGAATAAATTATCAGTGATTAGATTATTCAGTATCAATTATTCACTCAATTCTCAAGCACGGGGAGCACATCTGATAAATGGTATTCGGGGTACAAAACAAAAGTGATCCAAAAATAATTATATCACAATTAAAAGTAGAAGACAGAAACCTTTGATGAGGACTAAAATAAAGTGTCTAGTACCTATTATGTGTGGTGTATATGCAACGATTAATTTAAATTAAAAGATTCCTGCTGACCTATAAATGGACTGAGGACAATCTAAATGGCACAATTAGGCACATGTTGTGTTCACATCCCCAGTTAAAATTATTTTTGATTATATTGATAAAATATCCAACAGAAACTCTGAGGAATCATTCAAATAAGTCTGCAAAGAACTTTCAGAGGACAGTAAATTTCAGTAAATTCTCATTAAAGGAGAAAGATATTGAGCAAATAAATGTACAAAGCTTGTGCATATCAAACATCCTGGAGAATTTGGAATGTCATCAAAAACAGATGTAAGAAAAACATTGCTACATCTCAATCCTAGGACGAATTAAAAATGAACAACCAGGAAAGCATGAAGCAGAACACAGTGATCACTTGTTTGCCAACAATACACTGGTTAGACTCAATGGGCCTGATTGCTCTATCAGGGGTAAGTCAGAAGTAACTCGTTTGAAATCAATGGAGTTGCCCTTGTTTAAATCTAATACAAGTCAGAGAAGAATCAGGTGCACTATGTCAAAAAAATGGCATTCAAGTTGAGCTTTTGCTGTCAAAATTTTTTTGTTGTATTTTGACAGAGTAGGATCATTCAGCCCTGTGTCCTGGCAAAATTCCAGAATGGTTACACGTTCTGCTTGCCTAAATTGTCACCGTATGAATATGAAACTTCTCATTTTGTGTCTTACACTACTCAATGTCTCATGTGGAGTTGCTCAGATCTTCCCTCCAAAAGAGAAAACATGAAGTGGAGGCTGTGCAGGGCAGAAAGCTCCATGATGACCTCTACATCATTCCATTAGAGGGAAGCATAATTTGCCCTTCTGTTCCATTGACTTACTCACAGGATCTAGTAGAACTAAATATATTTTTTTAAATTAAAAGACAATTGCAATGGATAAGAGTAGAATTTGTAACTGTTATTCAGAAACCAAAATATAAAAGCTATATAGGGTTGAACTAAAAAAAAGTATATTAGAACTATCAAGGCGAGTGAGTGCCTTTCACCAGCCTGACTTTTGTTTGACTGTTGTATCCTATTACCCCACCCTTCATCTGTTTTGTCTTTTCAGATACAGATTGGACCTCCTTGGTCCAGCACTGCTGGGACCTGACCAGTCCTGAATGAGAGAATTTGCTGGACCAGGGGAAGTGTGGAGGGGGACCAGCGGAAGTGTGGCCTCTTACTGCTGGCCCCTTCTACTCCAGCCGGGCTGTCTGTCATGCTGCCGCTGCCCCCCGTCTCCAGGCTGCCATGGGTGGCTGGGGTTCTCTGGCCCTGGCATTGGCTTCACACTGTTGCAGATGGCCACATTTCCCCAATTCCACACTGCTGCAGGTGGCTAAAGCTCTCTAGCCCCTGGCTCCACACTACTGTGGGTAGCCAGGCTTCTTTGGCCCCACACTGCCACTAAGGTTTCCTGGCCCTGCACTGCCACGTGCTGCTGGGCTTCTCTGGCCCCCAACCCCGCACTGTCATGGGCAGCCAGGTTTCCCTGGCTCGGTGATGCTGCGTGCTGCTGGGCTGCTCCAGCCCCTGACTCCGTGCTGCTGTAGGTGGCCATCGTTACCCAGCCCTGATCTAGTTTGTCCAGATCAATTTTAATTATGACCCTAACCTCCAAAGCAGTTGCAACTCTTCCCAGCTTGGTATCATCTGCAAACTTAATACTCATACTCTCTATGCCATCATCTAAATCATTGATGAAGATATTGAACAGAACTGGTCCCAGAACAGACCCCTGCAGAACCCCACTTGTTATGCCCATCCAGCATGATTGTGAACCTTTAATAACTACTCTCTAAGAATGGTTATCCAGCCAGTTATGCACCCACCTTATAATGGCCCCATCTAGGTTGTATTTCCCTAGTTTATTGATAAGAAGGTCATGTGAGACTGTATCAAATGCCTTACTAAAGTCTAGGTATACCACATCCGCTACTCCCTTATCCACAAGGCTAGTTATCCTAGCAAAGTCATACATAATCTCCTATTCATCCAATTTAAAAGAAATGGCATGGAATAATCAGGCAGAAGAAGAAAGGAAACTGTGCACCACACAAGAGTGACAACAGACTCCAAATTTAGAGATGTGATGAAATACCCAGTGTTGTCACAATTTTGATCTAAAGCACAAATCACTATTATGAACAGAACAAGCATCCTGGCAAACTACTTGATGAGGAATTGAAATATGCATGTCCCAAGACTAGGCACCAGGGGCTGGATTCAATTTCCTTGAAGCCAATGGCAAGACTCATTGACTCCTACAGGTTGAACCTCTCTATTCCAGCACCCTCACAATCTGACTGGTGCTGAACCAGAGAATTTGCTGAACCACAGGAGGTCACTATTATCTAGCAGTATTACCAACACTTCCACTGCTTACTGGGCTCTTAAAAGACATTTAAGGTAAATTAGAGGTAAATAATAGCATACAATACTGAAAGCCAGGACTGGTGGCTGTAAACAAACTTTATGGGATTGCAGGAATCTTGATCACACTCATGATAAGTGGACATCTGGCTAACTAAAATCATGCCAGACCACATTCTCTGGAACAGACCAGAGAATGCCAGAGTACAGAGGTTCAACCTGAAGAGGCTCCTAAAACAGCAGGTAGTCATATTTGAACTAAAAAGGAAGGAAGGGAAGAAAATACTGTACATTTCACACAACCTTTAAACCACCTAACCCCATTCTCAAAGGGTACATCTAGACTGCACGCCTCTTTCGAAAGACGCTTTTTTCGAAAGAAACTTTTGAAAAAGCGTCTTTCGAAAAAGACTGTCTAGATTACGTTATGCGGATCGGAAAATCGATCCGCTTTTTCGAAAAAGAGCATCCTGACTGCTAGACGCTCTTTCGAAAGAAAAAGCCACCTGGAACTGCTTCTGCCAGGGCATGGGGGCAGCATTTCCTTCCAGGTGCTGCTGCCTGCCCTTTGCAGAGACGCGTGGTTAAAGGGACCCCCCTGAACACCCATTGCTCTGCTCCTGCAGCTGCCTTTGCTGTCCCTCTAGGAGTAAGCAAGGTATTGCAGTGCTTGTTTTGAGTGCCCAGCTTTCTGGGACAGCACAGCAGGTTTTTTTGTTTGTAGGTTTTCCTCATTTGGATCCCTTTTTTTTGCCATGAAGCCAGAGCTGCCCCTGGGCAGGAGATGGCCCCACACCATCATACTGCAAGTTTTGCTGCATCTGCATGACACAGTCATGAGGCTACTTCCCCATCTGGACCCAGACCAGAGGTACGAAAGGTTCGCCCGTCATGCAGCCCCACTGCCCTTGCCTCCAAACTTCTTCATGGGGAGGCGTTTTTGGAGGCTTGACACCAGCTCTGACTGGTGGGACCGGCTCGTTATGGAGCTGTGGGACGACCAGCAGTGGCTCTGCAACTTCTGGATGAGGAAGGCCACTTTCCAGGAGCTGTGTACCTGGCTCGCCCCCGCTCTGCAATGGCAGGACACCCGCCTGCAGCCCACCATCCCCCTGGAAAAGAGGGTTGCAATTGCCCTCTGGAAGCTGGCCACCCCCGACAGCTACCACTCCATGGGACACCAGTTTGGAGTGGGCAGGTCTACTGTCAGGTCCATCCTGATGGAGGTAAGTCATTGTAGGGGGACAGTCACAGTTGGGGGGAGTAAAAAAGGGAGACTGTCAGGAAAGGGCAAGGCGGAGTGGGGGATGGGTGGAGTGGGAGTGAGAGGGAGCTCCTCCACTCACCCTGAGCTGCCGGGGGGGCGGGGGAGTTCTGAGGAGGGGATTTCCGGGGTGTTTGAGGGGGAGGGTGGGTGGTGGGTTCTCCTCCCAAGAGATCAGGCACCCCTTCTAAAATTGTGTTTGAGAATGGGGTTAGGTGGTTTAAAGGTTGTGTGAAATGTACAGTCCTCTGGGGTCTGGGTGACTGGCTCCACAGTGAAGGTCACGGTCTCCTCACTGTCCTCCTCTTCTGGCACCATCTTCCCATCTCCAGACTCCCTGGACTGCTCTAGGTCCTGCTCTGGCGCATCCACCACAGGGTCCCCCAAGCCAGACTGGACAAGACGCAGTGGTGTGCGTGCTTCCCCACCACCAAGGATCTGGGCCAGCTCAGAATAATAAGGGCAGTAGTAGGGGGCTGCCCCAGAATGGGAGCTCTCCTCCCTGGCCTTTACATAGCCCTGGCGCAGCTCTTTCACTTTAGAGTGCACCTGGTCCTGGGTGCAGGGGTGGTGCCCTCTCTTGGCCAGGGCCTCTGCCATGCGGCCAAAAATGTCCGCATTTCACCACCTTGTGTTCAGGGCTTGTAAGGCCTCCTCCTCTGACCAGAGCTCAAGAAGGGTCTTGAGCTCTGGCCCAGACCATGCCAGTGTCCGGTGTTTGGAGCCCCTGGTTGGGTCCCCAGAAGGCTGTCTGGAAGGGCCAGGAGGGTCTTAGGGCTGGGACATGGCTGCACTGGAAGAGCCGTGTGCTCTGGCTGCTTTGATGCCACAACTGGCTGTGAGGGTGACTGTCCCTTTAAAAGATGGCTGCAGACAGGAACCAGAGAGACGCAAGACATGCCCCGGACTGTCCACCAGGGCTTCTTCCTGGAGGCCCTTTTTTCCAAAAAAAACTGGCTCCCCGCATCCACACACACTTTTTTTGACGGATCTCCATCGAAAAAGGCGTTCTTCCTCGTGAAATGAGGAGTACTGCCGTCGAAAGAAAAGCTGCGTTCTTTTGATTTAATTTTGAAAGAACACAGCTGTAGTCTAGATGCACGTGAAGTTTTTTCAAAAAAAGGCTACTTTTTTTGAAAAAAACCTGCAGTCTAGACACAGCCAACGTGTTAAATTACTCAGTGTCCCCTGATGCTATAATCATTTTAAATGATATTTTACGATTAAAGGACTTGGAAGAGGACAATTTTTTCTTTCGAAGATTGATTAAATTGTCCTAAATCAGAGAAGGCTGGGCAAGATGTGTTTTGTGATTCAGTAGAAACCAAATTGTACTCTGTACACTGCAGGAGACAAAAATCGTTCTGCTACATGAAGATCCATTTAAATGTGCCTCTTAAAAGTCATTCTGCTTAATTAACTCTGATGATAAAATATTAGTTGAAGTTCTGAAAGGATGGCTAACAAAGTCCTCCTTCATATCACTGACCCAGATCAGGCTAGTGTTGTGCTAGGCAGGTATGCATGAGGTAATTTAAATAGCAAACTATGAGACTAAATTGTCTAAGACAATTACTATAACTAATTTTATTTTCAATGGGCATTGCTGAAGAGTTGGTTATACTGTACTGAATGGCCTTTTTATTAAGGATCCTCAAACAATTTGGTTATGATTAAGATGTTTTAAATAGGTCAGACTGCTTTACATAACCTTGGAAACCTTAATGATAGTGAATGATTTTGCTACCTTAGAGTTTCATCTACTTTGAGAGATCAGGAAGGATTTGTGCTCGTGACATTCACATGCAAGAGTGTCCACTCTGAGTGAATCTATGAGGTATGATCTGGCTAAATGCATTTGTCTCAGTGGTGTTAATTTAGATTTATTATGGTACAATCAAGAGAAGACTTGGTCATAGTATGCAAAAATAGTCTAATGAGGAATAATACAATATAAAATAATTTTACTTTCTTTAGATATGCCAATTAACCACAAATTCAGTATGTCAATTTGCAGTTTACTATTTTCGCTTTCTGCAATGTATTATGTAAGCATTTTTCCATGTTAAAATATATTGATATTTACAGTAGACTCTCAAGTATTGCTTCCACAGACTCTCTTGTTATTTTTGTTTCCAATAAAAGTTCTATTATTTGAAGTGAATTCTACTCAGAGTCATCATGATCTTGTCTTGCAACTCAGAGAAAAACATATTTGAATTACTACACAGATTTAAAGATATTTCAAGGGAAAATAATTAAAATCAAATTAATTTAAAATTAATCCAGTGCCATACAGAGAAGATTATATCATTCTCAAATACATTGAACTCTACAACAAACACATATTATATGCCAATTTTTACAAAACACAAGATTAGTCTATCAAGCTGCAGGTAACCGAGCAAACTAAATCCAAATCCCATCAGCTAAGAATGGACTGCTGATTACTGAATTAAATAAAGTGGTTTCTTAGGTTAACAAAAACAGCTCTAAGTTCCATACTTGATGCTATTTAAACAAAGCAGAGGAATCAAGCAGAGGAAATGTACCATAGTAAAAACCTTGAGAACAGAGGGATACATTTAAAGAGAATGTTTTATTGCCAGTACCACATCTCTTGAAGTGTTGATTAGGATAAAAAACAGACATACTCTCAGATGAGGTATTTTATTATCTATACATTTCTAATCTATTCTTGTGCATGCATGTGAGAGAGACTTCCTTTAACCTTCTATCTCTCTGACAGGGGTGATGTTCTTCAACAAGCTCTTGATAGAGCCTCTTATCTTTATATTGCAACTGCTCAAAGTTATTTTGTGGATTTCCACAAGAGCATCCTGAGGCATTCCTGGGCCCTCTCTTTTGCTGACACACAATATTTTTACAGCCACCAGCCCTGGTTCTCAGTGTTCTGTGCTGTTATTTAGCTCTAATTTACCCCTAAATGTCTTCCAAGTCTCCGTAAGCAGAGGAAGTGTTGGCAATGCTGCTAGACAATATTGTCCACCTGTGGTTTGGCAAATTCTCTGGCTCTGCAAAGGTCAAGTCCCAAGAGTGCTTGACTAAAGAGGTTCAACTGTGCTAGGGCAGTGTTTCTCACACTGTGCTCCGCGGAGCCCCAGGGCTCCGCGAGACATCTCCAGGGGCTCCGCGAGGTTGACAAACTGGAAACATTGATAGGTACAACACACACAATCAGTGGACCGCTGGGGCTCCGCATAAGTACAACACATACAATCAGCGGACCGCTGGGGCTCCGCATAAATTTTTACGCATGTAAAGGGCTCCGGAGCCCAAAAGTTTGAGAACCGCTGTGCTAGGGAATTAGCTTTTTCATGGCCCATACATCTTACAAGGTTGTGGGGCAGATAGATGGCTCAGTGTTGTCATGATTTATTTTCTGAATTATCATGAGATCTTGCATTAGTTATGTTGCATGAAAATGTCATAATTGACTGGCACATTAAAAATTGGGAATGGGTCAACTTCAGCATTTGACCGTCCTTAAACTATTAAAAAATCTGGTAACACGCCCTTTAAACTCCAGGGACACAATTATAATCTCAGTAATTCAGTGGAATTGAAACTAGTAGAGATATTTCTAAATTATACTGGTGTACTTGGCATCAGAATTTGATCTTAAGTATATATTAATTCTTAAATGATTCTAGAGTATCACTGAGGAACAGCTAGACTAAAAAATATATAAATAGGAATAGGTAACACAATATGTTCCTGGATCATTTTATACTGAAACTTTGAAAAGCATCTGAAGGTGACATAAGGGGGAAGAAAGACTGCTAATAGGATCGGTTTTGTTGTAAAGTAAGTTTTATGATGGATTGGATCAGGTTACTTACCTAAGGAGATTGTGGAATTCCCATCCTTGGAGTTTTTAAAGAATAGATTAGATAATCATTTGTCAGAGATAGTCTAAGCATACTTAATCCTGCGCTGATTGGGGGTAGGCTTTACGAGATGACTTCGTGAGGTCTCTTCTAGCCTCATATTTGTATGGTTATGGCACAATGAAAACTAGCTCATAAAATGGAAGAATATTCTACTGGAAAACTGTAAGATCTGAAATACAAATGTAACATTCCTAACAATAAATTACTATTTTCTTTCTCCCACCCCATTGTTGGCAGTGTTGTTGTAGCCATATTGGTCCCATGACACTAGAGGCACAAGATGGGTGAGGTAATATCTTTTATTAGACCAACTTCTGTTGGTGAAAGACACATGCTTTTGTTCTATACAGAGCCCCTCTTCAGGTCTAAGAAAGATATTCAGAGGCTCACAGCTGAATATAAGGTGAAACACACTGTTTAGCATAAGTCATGAACACATTTTGCAAGAGACCATTCAAGGTAAAGTGACACACGACTGAAGTCCTCAACCACAACAAGAAGGTTAGTGGGTTTGAGTGTCAGAGAGCTTGAGTTCTCTCTCATGCCGGAGTACTGTAGCCATGCTGATATAAGTTCCTAGTGCAGACCAGTTCTGAGACCATGATTTTTAGTCCTCTAGTAAAGTTATGAATGTAAGCTCTCAGGGTCATCTTTGATGAGCATGGCAAGGCTGGGCAATTGTTTGAAAGCCAGAAAAGGAAATTTAGGAAATATTTCTTTCGAGATGTGGCCCCAATTGGTGGAAAAAAAAAGAGCTCCAAGCAAAAATTGTAGTATAGGTCCACTTGTTAACTCTGCCTCCTGCAATGAGTCTAAGTGAGTGTATGTCAATCTGTTTTCTTCTCATAATTAAAAATAGCCTTTTCAGACTGTCATATATAAACCAAATTACTGTGTTTCATATTTTATCTGTGTGTTCTAGGTCACTCTGGGTCTTTTCAAACAAGTCAAACAAACCCAAAACAGAAAGTCTCTGTAGACTGTTAACATAAGAACAGCCATACTGGGTCAAACCAAAGGACCATTTATCCCATTATTCTGTCTTCCAGTAGTGGCCAGCGCTAGGTGCCCCAGAGGGAATGAACTGGCAGTCATCAGGTGATCCATCCTCTGTCACCCATTCCCAGCTTCTGGCAAAGAGACACAATCCCTGTCCCTAGTTTTTATTCAAATTGTACTAAAACCCATATATAATGCAGACCTGCCAAACAGGTAAAGTGCATGAGGTCAAAGTCATCTCTCACACATCATCATCATGCCAACTAGGTGTTCTTCATTTATTTCAGTGGAACTACTCCAGATTTACACCCATGAAAGCAGGTGTAAACCTTTGCACAGTACTATACTGCTTTAACATTGTGGGCACAACCGACAGGTCAGATCCTATGTGGTTTCCCCCCCATTCGTAGTATCGTAGAGTTTATTTTCCAAATACAACAAGGATATGCTTTTACCTCCTTCACTCCTGCTGATAATACAGGACACCTTGGTAAGGGGGTGAGAGGAGAGGGTCATAACTGATTTAAGGAATATAGATGCTATAAGTATTTAGGCTTGCATGCTGTCCTTCAGCGAATCCTTAAACTGTTGATTATTGCAATGTTATGCTTGCCTGGTACATATGGGACAAAGGACAGACTACAACAGAAAAGGCTAGAAAGGCATGTTACCACAGAGCAGCTTATATCCCTATGGATCTGGGTAGTTACCCTAGCCAATGAGTGAGAGTAGGGACAGATATAGACCCCTCCCACTCCCCACTCATACACACAGGAAGTCATTTTGGGCAAGCAGTCCCCACTTTCACCACTGGGATGGGCATCACAAGGGCTAAACAAGGTCATGAGGGGTTGGGCTTATTCTGTCTTACCCTTTTCCAGGGCCAAATAAGAGCTGGGTTACTATAGCACTACGTAAATAAAACAGAATTTGCATTTTTTTTAAATTAACAATGTGAAACGGGTCAAATTGCAAATTTCAAACTTAACTTTGTGCCTCTTTGCATCACACACTGGTGCTGAATAAAAGGAATACTGATATCAACATAAAGGAAATAAAAATGTTGTATTGAAAGTGCCATTTTGCAGCAATGTTCTCTCAAAGCATATTTCTGATTACTGTTCAGGGACTTAGACAACTCTGAAATGTAGCTGAAATTGTTTTCTATTCCTTTTAGGTTGGATGCTTTATTTATTACCAAAATGTCAGAACAAGGTTTTATATCTTTATAGATGTAATGAGTCTCCAGGGATTTCTAAGTAACAGTAAGATAAACATCCTTATTTTTCCCACAGATTCACTGCAAAGGTTTTTTATCAATGAGATTTACACACACTAAATAAGTTGAAAGCCTTAAAAAGACCACACACACAAAAAAAAAAAAAATCGATCATTTTTCTTTCATTACTCATTTAAATATACATTTAATCAATACCATGTGTTATAAGTATTCATCACAATTAGTGGTAGAAGAATTTAGAGATCTCATTCTGATCCTGGTTGTGATCTCAGTTAGAACAAAGGTGATGGTAAATATAAAAAGTTTGGGAAACATCAATGACAAATCCATACTGGTAAACCAGAGTGCTAATACAGAGAAGAATAAGAAGGGCCACACTGGGACAAGACCACATGTGTCTTAGCTAGGTCAGTATTCTGTCTTCCAATAGTGGCCAATGTCAAGTTTTTTAGAGGGAATAAACAGAACAGAACAGACATCCATCCCCTGTTGCCCTTTCCCATTTTCTGGCAAACAGTGTGACCATCCCTACGCATTTTGCTAATAGCCATTGATGGACCTATCCTCCAAGAATGAAACACTGAACTAATAAATGTCAGATTCCAATACCTTTATTCATCTTTGCCTAGATCTTCAGGTGATATATATTGCCATAGCTCTATTGATCTCAAATCTATGGCATTCTGGTGATCTGGGCCCTGGAATGGTATCTTACAACATTGACTTCAATCAGATTGCTAATGGATCGACAGAATTCAGCATGAGTGTCAGTATCGGAGGTTGGCTGTATGCTAGCAACTTGCTTCCTAAGGTAAAATTCTTAAGTCATTACTCTAGCCCCTTGATTAGCCCTTGGTGTAAAAGATCATTAGAACAGTACAGTAAGCACCGTAGTAGTAAACGGCTGTGTTAAAATTTCAAAATAAAATGTGTACATTCTACAGCAGTGCAAAATTGTTTTGTGAAACTGATGAAGTGGGTCTTTGCCCATGAAAGCTTATGCTCCAATAAATCTGTTAGTCTATAAGGTGCCACAGGACTCCTCGTCACTTTTGCAGATTCAGACTAACACAGCTACCCCTCTGATACTTGATTTTGTGAAACTGTAACAAAATGGTCAGGTATTTTCTTTGTTAGTTTTAAATCTGTACTTCAGGTTTTGCTCCCCCCTTAACTGTTTCCTTTATGCAGACTCCTCTGTTTTAAGAGACTCCGGTATTGTCTTGCCTTTGTTGTCCTCCTATTTGTCTTGCTTTCTTCCTTTGCTTTCTTCCTTCTGAAGTTCCCAACTCTTTTTCACTTTGCTTTGCTTTCCTCTTATAAAATGGCCATCATCTAGTTTTGTTCCATGTGCAAAATCTACCACTGGCTTCCACAGGAGTTTTCATAATATGGAGCCTAATGTGAATGTACAGGCTGAACAGCTTGCAGGACCACAGATGTTGCTAGACCTGAGAGCCCCGGCCATAAAGGTTACCAGCATCTGGGAGCTCAGCCAGTCTGGCAGCCTGCAGGGCCAGTGGCCTAAGGGCAGGGAGCCCAGCCAGCTGGCTTGAAGCAGAGTGGGGCTGGTGACTCGTGGGGTGGAGCCCTGCCAGCCACAGAAGGTCGAATGTGGCCCCGCCAGCCAGAGCGGGGTCTGGGACAGGGAGCCCCGCCAGCTGAGAGAGTGGAGCTCCTCAGGCCAGAGTGTGGCTGGATGCATGAGTCCCGCCAGCTGGGGGCAGGGCTGGCTGCCAGGGGCAGGGAACCCCAACAGCCAGAGCAGGGCTGTGGACCCAGACTGGAGCCCAGCCAGCTCACAAGGGGCAACACACTGGCTGAGCTGGCAGCCAAGAGGTGAGTTCCAGGAAAGCTCCAGGCCTGACCTCCCATGGTCTGGCAAACTCACTTGTTTGGGACTGCTCAGGTCCAGGCAGTGCTGGACCAGGAGATCTCACCTGTAGTTTCATTTAAAAAAAATTGTGGTGAGTGCATGTAATGAAAAACTAATAGACCAAGCCACAGGCAGGTAAAATGCAGGCAGGCATAGTGCAGAATTTGATCTCAGTCCTGACCTGCAATTCATCTTGCTTTATCAGTCCTAGGTTTCTACCTGACTTTAGATTCCTATATTTGAAAACAGAGAAAATAGTAAGTAGGGAGGAAACATCTCCATGTGCATATAGATGGTCTGAACTTCTTTCATCCTTATCGGCAAGGCTTTTATTGCTGCTGCAGTAATCGTGAATGTATCCATTTTGATGCTTGGGGATATTTCTACATTGCAATAAAACTCCCCATGGCAGCGAGTCTCTGAGCATGGGTCAACTGAATTGGGCACCTGGGACTCACACTATTGGGCTAAAAATAGCTGTGCAGATATGTCTGCCTGGGCTGGAATCTGGGCTTGAAACCCCCTGCCTTGCTGTGTTTCAGAACCTGGGTTTGAGCCCCAGAGGTAACCCAAGCCCATATCAGGTGACCTGGGCTCTGAGACTTGCTGTTTAAAGCTTGGTTCTGAAGTATAGATATACCCTGCATGGCTCTTATCGCTGTGTTAGCTGAGCGCCATCCAAATGAAAAGCAACAGCAAACAAATTGGCTTTTGTTCTATTCACGATTAAGGGTTTCTATGATTTTATATTGAATTTAGTGAAAACAATAGCATCAGTCAAAAATGTTGCTGTTGGAATGCTGTGATTTTTATAAAATATAACAGTAAACTTTGTTAGCATTTGAGCCTCTGTGTTAGTCTGAGACAGAATTTGAGGTTTGACTTTTGACACTTTGCATCTTAGACTAATAAGTGTGAAGAACAAAGACAGTGTGTTACATTTGCCCTCAAGCAAGGGCACCACTGGGGGTGGCAGCCCCCGTAACGTTTGAATCCCTGGATTGCATAATTGAGGTCTGCTTAAAGCCCATGCCCTGGCTCCAGAGGCAGTTCTTAAATGCAACAGTTTGAGCTGCTTGTAACTTTGCCTTTGGGGCAGAGGGTTTGTTATAAAAAGAGGGAGGCATGGGATTAAGAATGACAAAAGACTGGTCATTCAAGTAATTGAATGATCGTTAGATCATAATGAAAACATTGCTATGTTCTTAAAAGATAGGAAAGAGTAGGAATGAGTGTTGTGCTGCTGGGATTTGAATTTGGGTCAATACTGTAAAATTTATAAATGTTTTTGAAAAACGGGTAACTAGTGAGGCGGCAAAATTTGCAGATAACTATTTTGAGTAATTTTGTAGTAAGTCCAAAGCTGACTGCAAAAAGTTACAAAGGGAACTCACAAAACTGGGTGACTGGGCCACACAAGGGCAGATGGAATTCAGTGTTGATAAATGCAAAGTAATGCACATGGAAAAATATAATCCCAACTATACATACAAAAATGATGGGGTCTAAATTAGCTGTTAGCACTCAAGAAAGAGATCTTGGAATCATTGTGGATAGTTTCCTGAAAACGTCTGCTCAATGTGCAGAGGCAATCTAAAGAACTAAAAGAATATTGGGAATTATTAGGAAAGGAATACATAACACAGAAAATATCATATTGCCTCTATATAAAGTCATTGTATGCCCTCATCTTGAATACTGCATGCAGATCAGGTAACCCCATCTAAAAAAGATATATTGAATCTGAAAAAGGTAACATAAAGGGCAACAGAAATGATTAGGGGTAAGGAACAGATTCCATATGGAAAGAGATTAACAAGACCGGGAATTTATTCTTAGAAAATAAATGACTAATGAGCAGTGGAATATGTTAGAGGTCTAGAAAAACATGAATGGGAAGGCTGAGGGCCAGCTGCCCCAGACCTGTCTCCTTCACCTGAAGCCCCGACCCTTCCAGGAGCACAGAGCTGCCCCTCTCCAGCACCATGCCCAGGGGCCTGGCAAGTCTGTCAGCCCCTCACCACATTGTCTGCACTTTGGACTGCTCATCTGCTCTTTGTCTACATGATAAAAATCAGAGATGAGGGTGTAGGGAAAAGCCCTCTGACAACTTCACTTCAAACCATTTTTGTACGATAACTAAGCCAATAATTTTCACAATGTAAAGAGCTGAACAAAACATCAGGCCCACCAAAATCCCCTCCATATATGAAATTTGACTTGTATGCTATCAGCCAAAGTTCAATATTTCATTCTGTGTCTTGAATCAAGCTGTCTCAGCAACTTGTATCTTAACTATCAAAGCTTGCCAAGATACTTATTTCAAGAAAAACAGCTAAATATTTTAGGGATTGAACTGGATTGGTAAAGTAGTTGCAGCACATTTCATTTGAATTATGTAGCCTTATAAAAAGAAGTCATCTCAAGCAAGTTGCTAAATTAGAGACACTTAGTATTGTTACTTCGTTGGGCAATCCAGCCAAAAGCATGATATATCATCAGTTAATAACTGCAGGATTTCAGCACAGAGACTGCAGCAAGAACAGCAGCAACTAAAACAACAACATTTTTGTTGCAATTGAGTGAAGTTAGCTATAAAAGAGTGTCTGAAATAGAAGGAATAGGGGATGAGTAATGAGGCATCATTTCATCCATTCAACAGTCACTAACCACTTAGACTCATTACTAGTAAATGGATTTTTTCATAGTGCATAAAATTCAAATTGTAGTTTCAAGGAAAAGAACAGCTGCCACATAAAAGTTAGAATTTGAAACATATTTACAAGAAGATGACCAGATTAGTAGTTTATAAAAATAAGATGGCATATGGGGAAAGGGGAAGATTAAAGAGCCACTATCAGGAGATTTGAGGAGGCAACTCACCAGCCACTCTGATCACATTGTGAAAATTATATTGAAAGGGGTTCACAGCCATTTTAGTTATCATCTGGAAAAGCAATATGTCAGCATCCTTAAGAAGTAGATATGCTGTATAATAGAATGCTGAAAATGCAGTAAAGCAAATGGCTTTAGTCAATCAATAGCCTTAAAATAACCCAAGCAAAAAAAAAAATCCATTAGACAAAGAAGAGTTTATACATGATGACAAGAATGCTTTTTTGTATATTTATTCAGCATTTGTTACCACATTGAGCTTAACAAGAATCAGCCCATTTCCTAATACATAATATTGAACTTAATCTGGATGTGCTTAACCTCCCAGATAATCAGTTAGTCCACTGATAGAGAATATTAATGACTGCTTCTTGTTCAGGACAAAGAGAAAATAAATCCCATGTATAGCGCTAAAAAAGGAGTAAGGCAGCACTGTTTTTACTGATATCCCGTGTCCCAATTTTTCAAATGTGCTATCTGCTCACTATGGGTAGTTCCACCTTTACTTCTGCCCTGATGCTGGTAGGACGCTGCTTTCAAGCTGGGCATCCAGACAACAGCTCAGCTCTGAAGCCAGCACAGAAGTAATGGTGGCAATACTGGGACCCATCCACCCCCCCAAAAAAAATTGATAATAAACAATATTTTTTTCAAGTCAGACAGGTTTTAGGCCAGATTCCATCACCATTACTCATGTGAATAAGAAACTTCTGTACAAGAAGTTCTATCGAAATTATTGGAGCTACATAGGAAGCAGAATGGGCCTGATCCCGAAGTCCTGAAGTCCTAACTCAGAATAACTCAGTTTTAAAATAAATCTAGTTTATTAAAATATTTTATCTTGTTACCACGAGTGATGCCAAAAATAAAAGACACTAATAAAATATTCATCTAGACTGATTTGTCTGAATTTTATCCTGATACAAATATAACGTGTATACAAATGCATTTTTTTAAAATCTGTGAAGTAATTACTTACAAACAAATCAGCATTTCAAATGCCATGTAGAGTAATGCCAATATGTCAGCTGTTATTAACCGAGAATGAAACAATACACCTCTAGCACAGCATTAAAACTGTCCTCCCACATGAACAGAGACATGTGATGACACTAAAAATAATACTGTCTTCCTTAGTCTTAAATAAAATAACCATAAAATATTAATCAGACAGCTAAACAGATACCTGCTGAGGATCTCAAAGTGCCTTAGAAACATTAATTAATTAATCTTAGCAGCCTTGGAAGATAAGGACATGTTAGATACACCATATTACAGAAGTATAAAGTGATGTCCAGAGAGGTTAGTACAAACTACAAAGTCCTAGTTAAATCTACAAAGGATCAAGGTGTAAGTGGCTTGGTGTTGATGCAAGCTAAATTTGGGTTCTGTAAGAAAGTGGCATTCACTGTCCACTTGTATTTTATCTTGATGTTAAGATAATTAGCCTAGACAGAGAGACTACATGCCTACTTTTTCAAGCTTTCACAATTTTAATTAGAATAAACCTGAAGTCATTCAAATAATTTACAACAGTTATGAAAGATAAATCAGAGGTACAGAAAAAATTAAAGAACACAGGATGCAAAAGCCATCAGATTAATTTATCTCTCTTTCACTCCTCCTCCACCTCCCTTCCTCTATTTTCCATCTCTTTCTGGATATTTCCATAGGCAGCAGCTCTCACAAGCTGGCAGAGTCTTTAAGTCCACAGACATTCATCCATTTTTGATTCAGCAAGGATACCAGTCAGTTAAATGTTAAAGAACTATAATTCATTGAAGCTAATACCCTTGGACTTTTTTAATACAGTCTTTCCGTTTAAATCCCATGTAGCTGGAACATCAATGGACCTACACCAAATTACAACAGCTGAGGAACTGGCTATTACATTGATGCTCAAATGTTCAGGGCTTCAGAAGGGCATAAAGTCCACAAGTCTGCTGTCATTGTCACGTGACAAAGAAGAAAGAACATCCCAAATAGTGCTAATGGTTTTTTTTAGTGCAGTTTATCTGAATGTATAGGTATTAGATCTTGGGGAAATATTTACTGTAACCAGCAGTACTGTTTGATGTGGCATTCACGCTCAAAGTCTACTATGGATCTCTGGAAGAGTTACTTCTTAGGCGCCGCTGCTACTTATTGGATATACCCCTATATGCATATAACACTATAGACATTGTCAAAATATTACTTTATACATGTACCAAGTACACAGCAAATGAATGGAGAGAGCTGTACTCTGTTGGATTTATTTTCTGTTTAAATATATTCCAGAACTAAAAGGATAAAAAACAAACACAAAATAGACCTTTCTTGGTCCCCAAAGTAATTCACATCAAGAGAAAATATTTTTCTGTGCCCATTAGAGCTATAAACCAATTAAAATTATGCCAGGCAGACATATGGGTTAAATCTCCTGACACTAAAACTGTGCAGTACCAGAGGCAGATGAAAGCCTCTCAAAGCTCCTGATATTTTCAAGTAATCTAACAAAGTACAGTACCAATGGAGCTTCCCAACAGGCACAACTCGTGATAGTAAATACATTTAACAACTAATATCACAACAACCCAGAAATTCAATAACATAAATAAGCCACTGCAAATACCTTAATATGATTGGAAAAACAGAACTTCAAGGCCTCAAAGTCCCCTTGCAACCAGTTTGCTAGCTGTGTCCCTGGGGAGCTATGGAGATATTAAACAAAACTCATGGGGAGTTAACTGTTGGTTATATGAATGCTGCAGAGTATAAATGAAAACGGAAGCTGCAGCAGATGGAACTGCACATATACAACTATATAAGAGGTGTGCTATAGCAAATTAGGGGGAAAAAAACCCTAAAGCCACTCAGAAGAAAGTGTCTATCTGAAGAAGTGGGTTGTGCCCACAAAAGCTCATGATACCATCTCCATGTTTTGTTAGTCTTTCAGGTGCTGCTTATTTTGCTTGTTTTTTAAGTTTCACTCTTAAACAGTTTAGCAATTGTAACTAAAACAATGGGTTTTAAAGCAAAATCTAGCCTGGCAAGTTTGTGCACAAACAAATCATGAAAATGTAGTGCACCCGCATGCCTGATTGTCTGAGGCATGAGCAGAGGGGAAATGAAAGGGAGTAGAAACAGAGGACAGGTGTTTTCAAATAACCACATTCACGGCTGCCTTTGCATTGTTTCACTGTCATCTACCCAACTACACATCTATAAAAGGTATTAGAAAGCAGGATTACTGCTAGGGAGCCTCAGTGTCAGGTGAAATGCAGCGGGAGTGTATGTGTAAACAGCAAACAAACAAACAAACACCACTAGTATTTAACCCTGATGGGACATTGGCAGTCCTAGAGCCCTTGGAAATGGAAGAGGGACAGACTCCCCAGTGAGTTACAGATCCCTTATAAACGTACCCCAATTGCCTGACAGCAATAGCACCAAATGCTCAAGTAGTGTGTCACCATCGCTGTAATTATTGTCGATCTTTAAATAACGTTTGGTTATCTCTTTATAAGATTATACATTGGCTGGGTAGGTCTTCTCTAAAGGGCATGTGGTAGGTAATTCCAGTTACACATTACAGGCACTTCAGGAACTACTCCTATCCATGACGAGAGTCAAAATGGTAAATAATTCCCTTTTCCTCTTGTGCTCCTCTGAGTACTGTAAAAGAGGGGTCTCACTATGCCTTAATTCAGAACTTGTTATTCATTTCATAAAAAAATTGATCTATTTTTGGTCCTTAACTCAATGTGGTACCTATTTGGCAAAAAACACTTAATATTAAATCTTAGTTTTCTCACTTCACTGAAGCTTTTTTCTTCTGCATTATACTTCCACACAAACAGAAATAGGCTTGACTTTCGTTAATTATTCCATAATTGACCATATTTCCTTGTTAAGTGTGGTACCAGAAAATTGAACAGTTCCCTGGTTAATGATGGGCAAAGCTGGGTGGGGCCTTTCTACCTGAGGAGGTTGATAATAGGAGTGCTGGATTAGACTTTATACAGCTGAAGACAGAGGACCTTAAAGTCTTCTACCTATCTTTTCCACCCAAGGATCCTAGTCCCCTGTGATCTCTGACTAAATTACCGGCTCCACATTCTGTAGAACCCTCTGTAATCTGTCTCGTCACAACCCCAGGGTCCTAATGAGTCTTCCAACAAAGATTCCTGTATTCCATTTCCAATTAAATCTCCTGACATTATTATTAAAGTAATATGATCCAACACTGTACTGGGCCCTACTGCCCAGTTGACTGGAAATCAGATGTACAGAGCTGCATTCTGAAGCATTTCATGCTTCAGAGACTGCATAGCCAACAGGTACCATGGCTGTTTAACCCCCTCAACTTTAGTACAGAGGGATAGGAAGGTTGGGCATGTTTATCAACTCTTTTAATCTTAAAAAAAGGCTTGTGATAAATGAAACCTTGAGCCAGGGCTTTGCCTATACTCTAATCACATGAACAGGTTTTGGTGTCCCATGAAGTAAATGACGACTTCCTTCGAGTATATGAGGTTTATGATTGTCTGGACCAAATAGAAGTACTTATATGATACTGAGGTTACCAGATTTAAAAGAGAATATTTTGTTTGCTATGATCAGCTTTGCAAGACTTTATATGATTTAATCTGCTAAATCCCATTTTCAAAGGTGACTTAGGAACTTAGGAAATTAATGGCATATATAAACAGCCCCATAGTTTGGACACAAGGATGTAAGTTACAGCACACAGTAGTGGACTTGGCTATAACTGTCCTTTATAGATCCTGGAAATGTGAACAAAATGGTACCTAATTTGTGTTAATGTAATCCTGTTTGAAACTACGTACCTTTTTGTTCACATTTTCAGGGTCTATGTCATATCCCCAGAGACCATACTGTACATAGAAACCTGAACTTATGGTGCTTTGGGGAACAAGTAATATACATACTGAATTCAAAGCAAATCAGGACAAATAAAGTGGACAAAATGCAGTTGACTGTGTGCCTCCATGAGATAGTATTCCCAGTATGTCCATTTCTGCAGAATATACAGCCTTTCCAAGAGCCCTCCCCCTATTATAAAGCATCTTCTAACTACTGCTGCCAGGTTGGACTCCCAATTACTGACTTGTACAGCTGAAAGTTTTAAATTAGCACTAAAAATGATAAAAACAAAGAATGAAATTTCATACAGGGAAAACTACATTAAACCATGCAGATTAGCAACAAACTAGACAAGAAAGGAAGTTCATTCATTAAAAGACATTCTCACACAGCTGGGTTCAACAGGTTAATTTACAGCTGGACTGGGCATTCTCAGAACAGTGAGAAACTTTTCCATAATAAAACACGTGATGAGCACTGCTATATTTCAAGCTTTTTGCCTTCTCAAATCTTCTTTTCTTTAGGAGCTTAAGGGCTTTGACTTTGGCTTCTTCTGACCCAAATCCCGGATTCTGTTGAGAATATTTTGTTGGGAGACACTCTTGGAAAAAATCCAATTTATAAATATGAAGGAGGCAAGACTGCAATAATTTCTGCTACTCCTGATGTAGACATATGGCTTGATCAACTTAGGGTAAAATTGCAATTGCTTCTGTACACCAGCCATAAGAAAGAAGAACATCTTAAAATATCAGAGATCTGGGTCAAAAGTCAGGACCCAAAACATTAGAGAAATGGTCAAAAGGACACAAAATCACAATATATTATTATTTATTTGCATCATAATAGCATCCGGACAACTCTGGTTTCATTGTACTAGTAAGACATAGTGTGTGACCGTGAAAGCTTCCAGTCTAAATGGAGCTGAACTAAAATGTGTTGATTCATGTAGTTTCACACCATCTCCAAGATGCACTGCAATGCTTCTTGCAAAGACAAATAAATTAATGGATACTGTACACCATAACCAACAAAGTGAACATATATGTGAAAGGGTGTGTTTTCCCCGGTCTGCATCCCACTACAGTTCAATCAGAAATTATACTGATTAAGCGCTGATCGCAGGAATCAATCTTACTGTGAGCTGCCAACACTACTCAGCTGTCCTATTTCTGGAAAAATCTCCTCATCTTGTTTTAATGATCCAAACACTGAAAATGGGTTCACCTTGTTGCAAGTTTATCTATAGGCTCTTGCCATCACACTAACAAAATCTCTCTCTTCAGTTACCATCAGTACAATAGCAACTGTCCAAATAATAAAATAATTAATTAAATAAAATCACAATCAATTGAAGTTTGCTTCCTCCTTCCTGCCTGGCCAGTCATGGTATCTGGTTTTCAGCCCTGATCACTAAGAATAGAGAAGTGTGCATGTAATCCCACTTTGTCCTTCAGTTCCCTGTGTCCAAGCCACAATTCAGACAACATTAACACTTCATCACTACAATAGTAGCCTTGAATGTCTATTAATATATTTAGTACTCATGAAAGTCCTTAAATCTTTTTTCAATATTTCTGCAGAAATTATTCTAATAAGAATGAATACCTTTCAAGTATTTAATTGAAAAACCAGAGAATTTTGAACCGATCAAAAATTTTCTGTGAACATTTTTATTTTGAAAAAATGCTACTTTATCACAAAAAAGTTGTACAAAATTTCAAGTTCTAAAACACCTAACTCCATTTTGAAAATGAGATTTTGGTTCCTAAATCAGTTGTTCATTGCAAAGCAGAGCAATGCAACATTAAAAAAAATCTGAATCTGTTTCCCTTGCTTCTATTGTCCATCACAAGCGCCATCATACTTGGTGAGCGACTGGCTTTTCTTTGGGTTTCTGTAGTTGAGTTGTACAATATTCCTAAGGATAGTGTGATCTATAACAATGTGCATGGGGCTTGCATCTGTCATATTTTGCATGTTCTACATACAACAGTATTCCAACTTGGATTAACTCTTTACAAAAAAATCACACACGAATTTAATTTACACCTTTTTTGCATCCCCATGGAATTTAATTTCCACTGTGAAAATATACCACCTATAAAAAAATTCAGATACTGAAGATAGCTACAATTTTTGAAGATTTGCATGAAACACAAGACTAATTATTTCTTGAAAACTTTTTTTACTGACAAAAGTAACACAAACACAATTTAAGTAATCTTTCACTATCAAGAAACAGAGGAAATTTGTTAGAGCTACAGATTTATCAACAATGACTTCTCTAGTTCAAAACACCGATGAATCAACATTAACAGGACCATAAAACCAGTTATACTTTTACAAGACCTGAAAGTGGTGTGTTAAGATTTTAAACAAGTGAGGTAATTTAGTCCAAAGGCGATGAAAAATTTGAAAGTAACAAAAACTATAAAGCAAAATATATTAAAAAAATCAAAGATCCATGAACATAATCAGAAATATAAAGTGGCTAATTCAGGGGACTTATGGGATGGAATGTGTCAAGGATGGGAAGTGGAAAACGCACTGAAGCAATATTCTAAACTAGCCAGTTCCCAGGGGGATTATATATACTTAAATGGCCATTAATAAAGGAGGCAAGGACACTGCTAGCATATAAATAGGAGCTAAGAATAAAGAAAGAAAAACTTTAGATTGTTAGTATGCACATCAATTCCATAAAGGAGAAAGAACAAATTTGAGAATGCAATTAGGGAAGCTAATGAAACTCAAAAGTTAGAACTGATTTTATTATATTGTCATGTTACACACAGTTCTATCAGACTCACAGATGAAATCACACTATGTCCAAGAAGTTAAGAGGGAGAAAAGTTTTGCATAAGAAACAATTCAGGCATGAGCTACTGAACAGGAACGATCAGAAATACCTAACAGATAGGAGATGGAGCATGCTGAAAGCAGTCAAGTAATTTTCAAGAACAATATGAAAGGCAAGCAAACTTTGAGGGCAACAAGTTGACAGAAATCAGATACAGTTTCTACAAGGTTCAGAAAAAGAAATGGTGATGAGATAGCATCACACTATCTAGAGTGATTCATGACAGAGTGCCATACTCAGTGCAGACTATCAAAAAGCAGGACAGACAACTTGTCAAATGTTCTATAATTAGATTTTACCAACCCAGTAACAAGTGTGAACTCCTAAAGTGAACTCCCTCATCTTATAAGGGAGTTACAGACAGTTCCTTTGAACACTCCCACCTTTCTTACCACCCAGGTAAGCTTCATTATGTGATAAATCATCACTTACAGCAAAGATCACAAAACATGTAGGTTGTCCTCAGACCCAAGTCCCGCTTACCTCTGTTCAATCTGTACCTTAGATCTCACACAAAAGACAACACTTATAGTTGATCATCTACTAAACCAACTGAGGGGTTATTTCTGAGGAAAAATTAATTATATTATTTCTCAGTATTTAACTGAGAAAAAGTTATTTACAGGTTAAAATGTGCAATCTATAAACACAAATGAGTCTAATCTGTGATTCAAAAGGTGACAGAGTTCAATTCAAAATGTCTTTAACCCATGCCATGGAGCTTGAAAATCTATTTGCTTATGTTTAGGAATTTTTGCTCCTCAGAGTCCTGGCTGCAAGAAAGATTCAGATTCTGTCAGAGATTTTTATCCATTCCACTCCAGAGCGCAAACTGATGGGATGTGTTCATGCATACGTCTCTCCTTCCTGGAGGGAGTTAGCAATGCAGTCAACACAGCCTTGGATAGTACTTGGTCCTGCCATGAGGGCAGGGGACTGGACTCGATGACCTCTCAACATCCCTTCCAGCTCTGTGAGATAGGTATATCTCCATATAAGCCTCTATCCTTTGATGCTACCAACATCTCATTTATCTGCAGTGGGACAACACTTATAGTTGATCATCTACTAAACCAACTTGCATGCAGGACAAGCACTTTACCATAACTGGTGCTTCTCTGCTTGGTAAGCTACACAATTACAAAAGTGTGTAATGCAAACCCTCAATATAACTTTCTACTATGGACTATAGAGTGTGTAAGAGAGACCAATACATGCAGCAACTTAGAAGCATTTTATACAGTCTAAACACATTCGTATCAACTTAATATGTAATCTCTATTTTGATTATACTACCCCACAGGTAACCAAGACTAGTTTCCAGCTATGCAGTTGTAAGGGTTCAGTGAAGTCTGGGACCTTGATATGAGCTAGCACTTTGTCTGCCAGCATCACAGAGAGCTATTGTTATTTTCTGTCTAGAATATGAAACCAGTAATTAATGACAGAAATGACATCTAGGAGAAAAAAAATGTATTGGCATCATTTCAAGAATATACTTCAAACATGAGAATTATTAATATGATGTAAAAAATTAATGAATTGCCCAATTAACTGGGAGATAGATTAATGCAAAAAAAGATATGTTTAAATAATCTTAAAATGCTAAGAACAATGAAAGTCAAAGTCATGGATAAAAAAGCTCAGCAAAGAGTGAGTAAGGAAAAATGCCAGTATTATAATACATTTGCATTTTGTAGCTTTGCAATCTTAATACAACTGAAACACAGGTCCTGATTTCTAAGTCTACCCCTCTTATTTCACTTGTCATTTTGAAATCATAAAGGACATGTTGTAAGCATCAAACTATCTGATTTGTAGTTGCCAGAGGCATGTGCAGAAATGGAGGCTGTATTTTATAAATCAAGTTTGTGATCTAGTATTAAAGTCCCTTCTTTTGAATAGTGTAGGTCAATTAGGTGCATTTAATATGGGGGAAAACAGATGTGTGCTCAAAGCAATAAACTCTATTAGTAAGTTAGAAGTAGACCAGAGGGGGGAAATTGGTATATAGAGCTGTGTGTGAAAACTTCAGCAGTTTTACTTCATTCAATTTTACATATCCCAAATTTTGCTTCATGTGAAATTTAAGATAACTTACTTTCATATAAAAACATGTAAGTATTTTATACATGCACACGTTTTCAGCTCAAGGTCAACTCTACTGAAAGATTAGTCTAATATGGCTTGGAAATACCCTTAACTGATCTATGACCATTGAAGTTGCTTGAATTGTCTAACTGCCTCACCAAACTTTTAGGTCTCCTCTCCAATGTTTTGCTGGTTAGTGGACAAACAATTCTTCCAAGCCCATTTCCTCTAATCACCCAGTCTATTATCCAACCTTTTCCCTAGTGGGAAAAGTTTATTCAGAATAGATTTACAGGCCATAGTATATGTGGCTCACATAGTATAGAAGAAATGCTGTCTGTGATGGGGTGGAGAAAGCCCTAACATCCCTGCTGGAGGCCTTTCTGCACCCTGCCCAGCAACAGGAGCAGAAAAGAGGTGCTCCAACCAGAACAGAGTGGCAGCCTCTGCTGCGGCAGGCTGAAATAAAAGAAGCTGCTGGACCAAGGCTTGGCAGTTCCTTCCTGGAGCTCGACCAGGCAGACCTAAGAGCTGACTGGGAGAACATCAGCACTCTGGACATCTCCGAATGGGAGCTAGACTTCATACCTGGTCACAACCAGGTCCTGCAGCTGAAGACTAGCTAAAAAGCCAATGGCAATCCTTGCAGAACCCGAGCCAGGGGGAATTTGACCACAATGCCCTAGAGAAAGGGTTGGATGGAGCGGCTTCCCGGGGAAGTGGCCCAGGGATGAGAGAGCAACCAATCACTTTGAGACTCAGCAGGTAACCGCTACTAATAGGGTCCCTGGTCCGGGATCCAGAGGAGTGGGCAGGCCTGGATCCCCCCAAGTCCGCAGCAACCACACCACGGGGTAAAAGAAGAGACCTGGTCCCAGGCCACATACAGGACACTTCCTCTCCTGCAAACAGTTGAGTAGAGATTATAAGACTCCCCTCAGCCACTGAGGGGTGCTCATAAAAAGGGCAGAGCCCTTTACACTGTCCAAGAGCAATTCAGTGATCTCACATATGAATTCCAGACTAACATATATGCAAAAGAAAGTTGCAGCAGAAACAGAACTATATATACAGAAACATGCATAAACCTTAGTGACTCATTTCAGTTAGAATGTTTAGCGAATAAATCAAGAGAGTTGCAGTAGAATAAATAGTAGCTCATGTAGAGAGATGGAAGGCATTGTTCAAAGCAATCTCCAATTTAACAGAAATGAGCTATCACCATTGAATCATTATACTACTTCTACATGGCTCAGAGGTGTTTTTTATACTTGTCTGAATTAAGAAATATATGGAGATGACAGAAAGTAGGAAATAAAATCAGAAACGGATTTAATAGTATTTGATGACAAAATAAATTATTAGAATATTTTTGGGACTATCAGGGAGAAACAAATGACAAACTAAAGTAGAGATAAAGTAGCGATATCAATGACTGTCAGCATGACAGAAGGAAAAATAACCTGGTGAAGAAATTAAATATTACCTTTGAGGGATCAGCACAGATGCATTGCAGAGTGAGTAGGGTTTATTTCAGCCAACTTTGAACTATTGTTGATGATTGAGGTGGTGATTTGAATGACACAGCAACTTGATTAGGCATGGCTACAGCACAAGTGATACAAAAGCAGAAGTGAAAGAAACTTGGTCTAGAGCAGACGTGATTGCTTTTCAGATAGCCAGTGGTAAAACTTAGTACTCATTCCTTGGGTCTGCTCTCAAGGGACACAATCTAACACAATGTATAGTTAGACTCCCAAGCCATACTGAGTGTGCAAGTTGATGGAGTCTCAAGTTATTAAAAAAAAAAAAAAAAAGTGAGCTAGCAATAAAACTTCTTTCCTGCATGAAGTGGTAGAGCTACCCAGGAAAGGGGGAATTCATAAGAATAAACTATTTTCATCCTGTATTCTGCTGTGCTGTATTCTTGATGAGCCCATTGTCTTCCTATTGAGGCCACGTAGACTGTGGGAGGGGTGCATTTCAGAGCTTCCCCCCAGAGAAACACACACAGCTTTCAGGCTGCATCCCATTTTAAAAGTTCTTCCTTAACTCATATTCAGTGAGTCATTTCTAGTCATTCCGATTGTACATTGTTATATAAGATGACTCGGCTGCTGAGTGCATCTGTATACATGGCATCTCAATGAAGCACCACAGCAGCTCAGCAACTAGGAGAGATTATGGTGCATCAGCAGGAAACAGGATCAATAGGGGACAAGAGAAGCATGAGGACCCAGAATAGCCTCCATGAGGCATCATGGTACGGAGGCATCAATTAATGCAAAAAATGGAAACAAAACGTTTCCCTTTAATTTTTTCAGTGGAAAAATCCTACAAAAAATAGCCTTTTCCCTTGGAAAACATCATTTTTTATGGCAATAGAAAAATGTTTTATTCAAAAAAAAATGTTGACCAGCTATTGAAATGAGGGAGCTTTTGGGCTCTCCAGGTTTTTTTAAATGAATAAATCCATTTTGACCACTATATAATCAGTGTCTAGACATTTTAGAAGAACTTTCAGATTTACATATCCCGGACATCTTGAAAGACAATCCCAAGGATATCACGTTTTCCAAACAAGCCAAACATTTATATAAAAATTGTGCCAGTGCCATGTGCAAAAGAGGTGTTCATTTAATTTCACAGTGATTAATTAACACAAACACCTTTTATGTACATGGCCAGCTCATGTAAAACCCTGACATAAAGGAAAAATAGTCTTTGTTTGTAAAGGACTACAATATCTTCATTAAAATTTGTGAGGAATAATTTGTTACTTCTGATTATGAAGCTCAGGAAGGAAATGACCCACACACATCATCAGAAGAAATTACTAAGACAACAACTGTGAAATACACACAGTCTAAGTCTATATTAGTTATTTCACTTAATTAATCAACAATGAAGACTGAACTTGTATGAAATATGCCCCTTGCTTGGCAGCTGCTAATAAAATACAGTGTTATTCCGTAGACATAGCTTGATGGTGTGCTCACCCGCCTTGTATAAACTGTCAGCACCGATCTGTTCCAGATTCTTCTTTAACCTTTCTAATGAAAAGAAATAACCTTGTGTGTCTATTTAAAGTTATTTATTTGCCAAGCTTGAGTTTTAGGGGTATGTAATTACCATACTCCAGATCAGCTTCTATTATTAAGTTATTTCTCAACTTACAATGGTATGAGTCAATATCTAAAATTTTTCTGTTGCTTTCGCCTCCCACTTCAGTTCCTATATCCTGTAGTATATGTATTCTGCATGCATTCTTCTTGGACACATGCAATCTATAGGAATCCTTCTGCACCAAAGACACATTGTTGCCTAAATTAGAAATTATAATTTGAATTTTCCATAATCTAGTATGCAGCAGTATAAGACTATATATGTCATTCTTCTTTTTCATCCTTTCCTGTGGTGGGAAAGCTTTATCAAAGAAGGCCTTTTCTGTCTTGCAGTACATCCTGGAAGTCTCTAATCTATATTATTCTAGCTTGCTCTGAGTCTCAAAAACATCGGATTTGAATATTAACAATTATACTAACCAGTGCACATTGCTCTGCACAGGGTTTAAAATAAAGCAAAAGTGTGCAGTGCAGAAGACTGATGTCTTTTAAGTAAGAAAAGCTGGCATAAGACCCCGGCATTGTGCAGTATGAGGAATAGGAAACAGAATGAACTACATGTTGCCCCCAGGATCTTTCTCCAACAAAAGTTGAATACTGTTGTGGCTGTTGAGAAGATGAACACATGGCAGTCCTCCCAGGGAACCTCATAAAAGTTCTGTTCAAAAAACCTTTGTAATCAGCAGCATATTTTATGTTATTTTAAGGTGAGTGTTAAGAATATCAACTGTATAAAATAGAAATCTGCCCTTTGTCAGGTGTCAATCCTCCTGAGAATTAATTTATTCCTCAAAACCCACTGACACTGACTCTCAGCAGCAGCAGCTGTCACCACACCATTTAAAAATATCCTTAATCCTGATCTTCCATTGCAGTTAAGCTCCAATCCTGTAAACACTAATGAGTGTAAATAGTGTTATGCATGTAACACTTTTCATTAAAAAGTTATGCACTTGTGTACATTTTTGCAAGATCCAGACTTCAGATGGTAAGTGCCTCAAGGTAGCGCCTTGTTTTCATTTATATCTTGCACAAAAACAGAATAAAATAAAACTATAGTGCATTACTTAAGTGCTGAGTGTATTATCAATTAGCACTTAGAAGTGATTTGTCTTTGAGTATCAACCCGATACCAGGGGAAAAACAACCACAAAACAATAGACAAGTATGTTCAGCAATATTGCGTTTGCTACACAAAGGAACACCCTAGTCTCTTTAATACTGAAAGCCCCTCTTGAAAGATTTTTTTCCATCTGTACCTTATTGTTCTTAGCTCTCCTGCATGAGTTCTACAGATTCTTCTTTGTATATGCCTCTTATGTTCATTGCTGGATTTTCCATTCCTAGTGAGCCATCTGTGTTTACCATACCACTCTAGAGATAATGTGTTTCAGTCCTGACCAGTCACCCAAAAGTGTCCTTGTTCCCTCTTCTGTAACAAAATTATGGCAAGCAATGTCATGCAGGATTTCTCTTCTTGCTGGATAAACTGTGGTGGGAATATACAATTAAATACTTCTGTCTTTTGATGTAGGATTCCTAACATTGGTACACTCTCTAAATCAACTCTGCCACCATTTTTTACCCTCTCATCTTTTCACTGCTTTAGCAAAACCTATTAGACTACATTCTTATAAACAGTAAAACAAACCAGATGCTCCCTGAAACCTTCAAAACAAGTGCACTATTCCCTGAAGAGACTACATGATGTGTGTTCATCACTCTCATATTCCTGCCCTCCCATTCTTTAAGTTCATCATCTGTTCCTGATTTCTGAATTTAGACACCGATACCTCAATGACTTCCCTGTGGCTGGACTGCTGTACCCATGCAGGACTTTACATAAGGGCATGAAGAGAGCAAGGTCATTGGGGTAGGGATTATGGGCATAATTCTCTTCTCAGTTATGTTGCTATGAGGCAGTGGAATTACATAGGTATATAAGAAAGGAGAATCAAGGCCACAGACTCTATGGTAACGTACTATGCAGAGCTGGTCAAAAAATGGAGAGGGGTTTCCCTGAGGAAAACCAGATTTTCAGAAAATTGAACACTAAAAAGTTCTGGGTTGGTGGGTTCATTTTATGTCAGACAAACCACACACACCCTACACAACCTATAGCTGGACGCAGCCTCCCTCCCACATTTGCTCTTTCAGCTGCAGTTTGAACAAGTTTCTTGTTATGCTCAGTAGCTGTGGTCTGAACAGCTTCCTGTTATGCGAGTAGCAGAAATCTCCAGTAATGTTAGGGTATGTCTACACTTGCCCCCTAGTTTGAACTAGGGAGGCAAATAAAGCATACCGAAGTTGCTAATAAGCACAGGATTTAAATATCCCACGCTTGATTAGCATATTCGTGGCCAGTCGCCATTTTAAAATGCCGGTAGCCCGAATTAACCCGCCGCGTGTAGATGCGGTAATCCGATCCAAAACCCTTCCCTCAAATTAACTGTTACTCCTCGTGCAATGAAGAGTAACAGTTAATTCGAGGAAAGGGTTTTGGATCGGACTACCACGTCTACACGCGGCGAGTTAATTCGGGCTACCGGCATTTTAAAATGGCGAGCGGCCGCAAATATGCTAATCAAGCGCAAGATATTTAAATCCCGTGCTTCATTAGCAACTTCGGTATGCTTCATTTGCCTCCCTAGTTCGAACTAGGGGGCAAGTGTATACATACCCTTAGATGCTTGCTAAAACCACATTGCTTTAATAGAATCAATTGTATTCATACTTATGAATATGTAACCTGTCAATGTATGGAGTACATGAGGACATATGAGTGAAAAACCACCAATCATAAAACAGCATAGCATGTGTTATCTTTCATGGCTGTGAGGAAGGATCCTGCAAAGTGCATAAATTAATATTACAGACAGCCAGATGAGTCTCTTCTCTGAAAGATGTAACAGCATGCCAAGTCCAGGACTGGACTAAAAGCAGTAGAGCCCTTCCACAGATATGAAGAGACTCGCGGCACCTCACAGCTGATCTCCAGGAAGCTATCACCTGGCCAGCCTCAGCCACCTGCAAATTCAGAACTAACTCTCGCCGCACTTACAGCCTGCCTCCAAACTGCCAGCATGAATGTTATATGCATGTGAGAGTATTACTGTACCATTAAGAACCTGGAATAATAAACAAGCCTCAGTGCTGCTCCATTTCACCCTTTGTCTGGGCTTATTCCTTGGCTGATTCCAAGGGTAGGTAACACAACCAACTCCCTGAAATTTTCCATGAAGAGCAGACAGTTTTTTAGGAAATTTTTCATTTTGCCCTTAAACCGATTTCCCAGTGTCAGAGGAAAGCTTTTAACCAGCTCTAATGCTATGTACATGTATAAATAATTTATATGTAATGAGTCATAGATAAAATAATTAAATAATGACCATTATCTCCTCATTTGTTTCTTTTTGTACATCTAGATTCTTGGCAAATAAAGAACTCTGTTTGAGAATTCTGTTAGACTAAAGTTGGATGCTACTGGATTTGCTACAGAGTTGGTCAAATTAATTATTGTGTGGTGTTATCCAACAATCTGTCACAGCAGCAGTTACTGACTAGCATTATGAAAGAGTGACTGGATTGCGGTAGTGAACTGTATATACAACTTCAGTGAGATCACTCTGATTGACAGTAAGTATTGAAAACAAACCTCTTAATTACCTGTAGGGTTCATAATTCTCTCTGGGATGAATTTTCATCTCAAATACATCTTCCATTAATTTGAGTGGATTTTGTCATATGATCACAATCAAGTCAACAGGGCTAAGCCAAGGTAAATAGGAGGAGAATGTGGCACAGTTCCTCCCCTGATGGTATAGTTGGGTGTTAATTAATATGAAAGCCTGACCTGGAATTCATTTTAATCAGGGTGGAGAACCTAAGCACTGGGAAGCCTGTGCTGGCACTCTAGCCTCGCCCACTGCCACCACCCCACAGCTCCTGGCTCCCGACTAATCTTTCTATGGTTCAGCAGCCTCTGGCCCAAAAAAGTTTCCCCACCCCTGATTTAAATAGACAGTGTGAGGGATAAAGTATGTGCAAGGGAGTGTGATGGAGTGTATCAACCCCTCACTGAAGTGGACAGAGTTGCCTTGGCCCAGCTGGCTGAGAGACTGCCACCCCCACAGCCCTGCTGGGCATGCTCCAACAGGAGACTGACTATAAAGGCTTCTGGAGCAGCTCATTCAGGGCTGACCACTGAACGAGAAGGAGGGAGCTCCAGCAGAGGAAGCATAGGTATGGTCGAGAGGTGCTACCAGAGAAGCTGCAGGACCAGAATGAGTGTACAACGAGGACATCTGTCAGAATCTGGTAAGTAGCAGCCCAGGGTGGGGAATTGCTCCCTGGGTGCTAGGCATGTTGTGGCAGCATTCCCCACTGAGCGAGCAGTGGACGTGCCACTGCCAACAGGGCCCTGGGCTGGGACCCAGTGGAGAGGGAGGGTCCAGGTCCCCCTCCCCTTCCTTACATACCTCCGTATGAAGGGAGCTTCATGAGTGCAGATTGACGAGGCCACTGATTATTTGTTCAATACACAGAGTATTTGTTCAATACTCTGAGAAGAGGGACTTGTATATGGACTGAAGCTATGAGACCGTAATACCCTGAAAAGAGAGATTTGTATATGGACTAAGGCCGCTGGACCATAATACCCTGAATCGAGGGCCTTGGGTATAGACTGAGGCCACTGGGCTGTAATACCCTTGCCTGAGTATAGACTGAGGCCATTGGGCCATTCTGAAAATGGACTCAGTGACTGTTAGGCCACTCAAGCAAAGGGAATAAGTTCTAGGGACCTCCAGGGGCTTGTTGCCCCTTGACAGGGAGAAGGTGCAATTTGTAGTATTGACAGCATTTCCATTTACAACACTGTCATATAAAAAAAGGAGGAAAATTCTACACACATTACAAATGTTTATAAAACCATTTTCCTTTGTTACATTTATGGCAGTGATTAGACAGTTTTAAGAAGATTTTCTAAAAAGTTCCAATAAAACCCTTATTAAAAAGTTTTGTGGAATTCTGTAATAAACATATGTTTAGGAACTGAAACTAGGGAGTTTTAAGAAAATTAGCTAATTTTCTGTTGAGATTTCTTTAGAATATCTTTTACTGCTAGAGCTGAGCAAACTATTTGCAGTGAACAACTTATTCATCAGATTTAGCTTGGATTTGCCCCTAAATGCGTGTGAACTGAAAAAGAATTATATTACACAAAATAGTTTTAACTAATCCTTTATAATGCATGAGGGATGTATGCAAATTAATTTGCTATTCAGGGCTTAAAACACTGCACTGTGTAAAACCATAAAATAATTGTCTTGAAAGTAGTTGTAATGTTTGCTTATGTCTGATAGTACGTATTACATAAAATAAGAGACTTTAACAGCAGTGTAGGAAGGGAACTTATAAAAACATAATTTGTTCAATGTGAAATAAGCGAATCATGTTAAGTCATGTGAGGAATGGTTATTATAGAAAAGCATTCTGAAATATTTTTGCCATATTTATGTGGACTACTATCTACAGGGAAACTTTATATAGATTCGCTAAAGATTTTATACTAAAATTGATAGTTCACAAAGAAGCTGCAGAACCCTGTAAATATCTCAGATTATTTTTCTTTGGGGACTGTTTACAGTAAGTACTGCATGTGAGGACAAGTAAATGCTTTATTTTACTGTAAAGCATCTTTTAAAAAAAAAATGTAGCCCTCTAATATGCAAGAGGCTACTTTGAGTGCCATTTTCACTATAGCTACAACAGGCATCCTTAAAAATTACCAGTATTGCTTTAAACAACTAGATTACATATATTCTGAAGGTTAAATGTTAAAGTTTTACATATGTCACCTTTCAATTCACTGCCCTGAATTATTGGTAAATAAGGCAAAAATAGAAAAAATAGAAAATCTCCCTTCATGTGTCACCTACTGAATAAAAATTTGCCAGGTGGCTTGTTTGTTTGTTTTAAATCTACAATTGTGGCATCGGCATATATCTGAGCATCAAGAATATTAAGATTTTCCACAATATTGAGAGACTAAAGTCACAGCTCAATGCTAAATCTGTGTTTAAAATATAGGTAAAATTACCTTTAAAGTAGTGCATGACTTGAGCCAGATTAAGGTAACCTGATGCTCTATATATACACATGGTCCTGTCCTTGTGTCATAGCACTACTTATTTATGAAGTAGTAGGGCTACTTACATAAAAGCCACTTGCCATCATTTCTCATCAACTGGACTGGAGGCTTTCCCCGCCCCCTCAGAGAAAAAGTCTTCCTTCCCTCTTCTAGGACATGCAGTACAGGTCCCGTATAGGAGTAGAAAAGACAGCAACAGATGTTCCCTCTCTCTGCAAGGGACAGAAGTGGGCAACAGAGTGGACCTCTCCCCCCGCCCCCCCGGGAGGTACCTCAGAGGCTGAGCTGAGCAGGCTGGGACTGATCCTGTATTTTCCTCCTGCCACACAATGGGTTGGTACTAACTTCCTAATATGCCATAAAGCAACTAGCATGTCATAGGCACTACTGAGAACAAATAACCATTCCTCATAATAATAGTTTCCAATAAAACTATTATATATGCACTCATTTTCTGGATGCACTGGAGTTCTCATTGTTCCGACAGCTTCTTTCATGCTTGTATCATTTGCTTAAATGAACTAACAGGGATTAACTCTAGATTTTTCAAATGAAAGAAATCCAGGTGAATATATTGAACTCTCAAGGATTCTGATACCAATCCGAAACCTCAGTTACATGCCCGTGTTAAAAATATTCCAGATTTGTCCAAAGGGATTCACAGCTGCATTACTCTGGTTTCATAACAGTACGACTCCACTAATTTCAATGTAGTTATGTGATGCTGGAGTACCCCAATGAAAAGTCAAGTCAATTTACCACAAAGTCCCTTATAAAGGGAAAAAATAATCTACTCTACACAGACTGATTATCTCCAGTGGTCAGACCTCAGAGGAAACTAAATATGTTCACGTTCTAGTAACAGATTCTCATTCTATCATGTTAGTTGTGTTTATTATGCCTCAGATTTCAAACTTGACTGTGCATAGGTTTCAAATAGAAAAAACTGAGAAATTCTCAATAAGAAACAAAGACAATGAATAGTGTATTAAATAAAATATTTCTTAATGGTTTTTAATCTTGGAATGTATAGCTAAAGTTTGCAATGGCATGAAAGTTTTTAAATGTCAAGATCTAATTGGGCATCTTTTCTTCCCAAGTCAGTTTGAGTTGATGCAACACAATTTATTCTACATCATATTTTGTTCCTTAGAAAGTGTCACACAGTGATTATGAGGAAAACAAAGACTGAATGTGTACTTATATTAATTAGCAATTACTGGAAGACAGGTCCAAGTGATTACTACTCCATAGACATGAAAATGAATTCATTACTAAAAGACCATTGTCACCAACTGAATATTAGACCAGTGTTGGCAGATCAAGAAAGCATATTAAACAAAGGAGTAATCAAATGATAAAAGTGTATCATCTGTGTAAATTATTGAAAGACAAACTTTCTGATTGAGATGCTCAACTCAAGGGATTATAGATGTGATTTCATGCAACATGCATCTTCTTTGCTAGAGTGAAGTGATTGTAAAAAACAGAAAAAGATGCTTACCTGGCTGGTGTGATTTCTAATTGCGGTATAGTACTTTGTGCTGGCCATTCTGTGGTGGCCACCCCTCCATCAGCGTGGACCAGTCCACACAAGAGATCCACTTCCTTGACACCACAGTACAACTATATGATGGTCAAATGTCTACCACTTTATACTGGAAACCTACCAGCCAGTTACACTTATCTACATGCTTCTCATTTCCATCCAAGACACATTTCACAGTCAATTGTTTACAGCTAGGCCCTAAGATACAAACAGATTTGATCCAATCCCACAGACAGCGACAAACATTCATAGGATCTATATCAGCATTCTTAAAACTTAAATGCCCACCCGGAGAAGTGAAAAAACAGATTGACAGAGTCAGATGAGTACCCAGGCATCAGCTTCTTCAAGAAAGGCCCAACAAAGAAAACGCCACAACGCCACTGGTCATCACCTATAGCCCCAACTTAAACCCCTTCAGTGCATTATTAACAATCTACAACCTATCCTGGAAAATGACCCCTCACAGGACTTGGGGGACAGGTAAATCCTCGCCTACAGACAACCCCCTAACCTCAAACAAATTCTTTCTAGCAACCACGCAGCACACCTCCATCATACTCACCCAGGAACCCACCTCTGCAATCAGCCCCAGTGCCGACTCTGTCCACACATCTTTACAAGCGACATCACAGAACCTAACCACATAAGCCACCACATAAGAGGCTCATATAACTGCACATCCACCAAGGTAATCTATGCTATCAAGTGCCAGCAATGCCCCTGTATATTGGCAGTCTCTACGACACAGTCTTTATGACACAGGATTAATGGACACAAATTAGATTTTCAAAATGGTAACACAGAGAAACCTGTTGGGGAACATTTCAACTTGCCTGGGCACTCACTAATGGATCTAAAAGGGTCTGTATTATTTCAAAAGTCCCCTGGAGACAGAAACTACAGAACTGGGTTTCATTTACAGGTTTGACATCTTGAAAAGAAGTTTAAACAAAGACCTGACCTGGGTGGCTCACTACTTTCCACATCCTAATGACATAAAATGCTAAGCTGGTACTTAGAATACTTATAGCCCACTCTATTAGCCTCATTTAGCATGGATGTTCTAATTAACATTTTTTTCTCCATTTTCCCCTTCTCTTTCTCTCCCCTTCCCTTCTCTTTCTCTGCTATTTATTTGCAACCTGAATCCCTTTACTCTATTCATCTGAAGAAGTGGGTTGTGCCCATGAAAGCTCATAATACCATCTACATTTTTTGTTAGTCTCTAAGGTGCTGCAGGACCATTCACTGTTTTTTTAAGTTTTTTCAGCCAGGGTACGTGTACACAGCAACATTGTTTCGAAATAACTTAGTCCTTCGCGTCTACACAGCAGGCAGTTATTTTGAAATAATGTCAAAATACTGTAAAGCTGGAGAACTTCTTACTCAGACTCCTGTAACTGTCATTGTACACGGAGTAAGGGAAGTCGGAGGAAGAATGCTCTATTTTGAAATAAGTGCTGTGTAGATGCTCCCAGTTTCGAAATAAGCTACACAATTGACGTAGCTCAATTTGCATAGCTTATTTTGAGGTAAGCCCTGCTCTGTAGATGCACTCTTACAGACTAACCCAGCTACCCCTCTGATAGAACACAATTGTTTAGAGAATAACATTATGATTGACTTCATGTTTTTTCTGAACAATATTGTTATTTTGGGTCGGTAGGTGATACGTTGGGCTAGATCTTTTCCATGCCAGAGCAGATCTCACAGTAAATGAGAGTAAAAGTGAAATAGGGATGTTAACTGGTAAGCATACCAGCAAGCATGAGGCTTACCAGTATGTTTACTGATTAACCAGTTCACCGGCCCTTGCCTGTTAACTCTGCCACTGGCCAGTCATGCGGACCAGAGCAGCCTTGGCTGCTGCAGGGCTAGGAGTTCAGGTGGGACCTATGGCTGCGTGCAGCAGGTCAGGCAACGAGACCTAGATTAAAATGCTTAAGGGTTATCATTTAACCAGTTAACCATTTTAACATCCCTAAAGTGAAAAAGGTTGTTTAAAACCACTTTTCCATGCTCGTTGTCCTGCAGCTGATCTACACTGACCCTGGCATAATTCAGAGTAGATTCAGGACTACTCTGCATTATACAACCTACCCAAAGTACCAAGGGACTGCAATAAATGGGGTCAATTTATGACTTTACCAGCGTGCCAGTTAAAGTTTTAAAGCTGAAATCTAACAAACTAGGTATGCTAAAAAACCTCCATTGGGATAACCCCCTTTTTAATGGTGCATTAGCTTTCTAGTTTTAATGCTAGGGTCTTCTCAGGTTAGAATTTAATCTGGAGCAGTAGTTTCTTAAATCAAGACACTTGCCTATTCTTAACCAACCAACAGTTTAATAACTCATCCAGAACCATTGTAGTGTACAGTCAATGGTTCACCACTCTAGTGTAGACACAATCACATACATACAGTCTTGCAAAAAAATATGAGACTAGAGTTGAGTTTCAGCAGTTGTATCAAAGAACAATGCAAATTACCAAGATTTGTTATTACATTTATGTAAGCAGTGTGCTTACTACTTTTTCATTGGATTGATCCAAAAGGGATGAGTTTAGAATTAGGGATGTTAAATTTAGATTAACTAATAGAATAGTCAATGGGATTTCCATCGACTATTCAATTAGTCTATAAGGGCATCTCTACCTTTGAACTCTGCCTTTGGACTGGCCCCACACTCCCTGCAGTGCCTCAGCCTTTGAAATGCACAAGAGCCCCAGCAGAGCTTATTCTTATCGGATAGTCAACTAGTCACTTACATCCCTATTTAGAATATTAAATACCATTGCTGAAAACAAATTTTTTTCATCCTCTCCTAGGGCAACAGAATTTTTGTTAAGGAATTAAAATCTAAAATATGGTTATTTGAGCTCTCGCTAGAGAGTATAGACCGAGCAAGGTGACCTATCATTATTTATATTAAAGAATAAATGGGGAAATATAATTTTCTAAATGAAATTTCACTTCTTATCCCTTTAATCCCAGAGTCTTATCCATGCCACATGGCTGCTCTGGTGTGAGTTACAATTAGGATTGTGCAGCTTCTTGTGCTAGGTTCAGTCAATACAGTCTTGAGCACATCCCTTTTTTATTCTTTGGACATACACCTGGAGTATGTCTACACTACAAAGAAGATCTAAGCTGCCGCTGTCGATCTTCCATGGGTCAAATTAGCGGGTCTAGAGAAGACACGTTAATTTGAACTGAGAAGGGCACTCTGGTCGATGCCAGTAGTCCTGTTTCCACAAGGAGTAAGGGAAGTCGAAGGAAGACTTCTACTTCCTGCAGTGTGGACAGTGCCAAAAGTCGAGTTAAGCTACTTCGACTTCAGCTACACAATTAACGTAGCTGAAGTTCCATATCTAAATTCAACCTTGTCCCATAGTGTGACATACTGCAAGTGAGTGTGTAGGTTTTAGGTCGTTCAGTTTCTTTGCTGTTTCCACTGGTATCCAGTAGATGGTGCCAGTGTAAAAAAAATTTCTTCAAGCCTTTTCTTATCGGAAGTTTTTTAAGTTTTATTCATTTCAAGGATTGTATTTCATTACTTTACTACCATCAATTAGGATTCCCCCTTTTTCTATGGAATTCCTCTGAATGTCCTTAAGTTAAACTCTGGTTTAGATCTTTTAGCATTTCTTCTTCCTTGTGCCAGGCAACTCCTTCTAGATTAAAATTTTGAGAAGAAATCCCAAAAAATCCTTATGATTTTATGAATTTGGAGGACATACTCTACATTCTTTGATTGTACATTAGTATTTAACCTTATTTAGGACTTACAATGGAAAGAGAGACTTTCACATACAGAAGGATGTAAATCTGACTCAGAAGGCTAGCAAATGTGCAAATTCTACTTTGGAATGAAAGGTTATTTATGGGATATTTGATTTGCAAGGGTCACAATGTATGATTTATGCTTTGGTGTGAAATTATTTTGCACAGGAAAGCAAGGTGTGATCCTTGCTTAGTAGCTTGGAATTCTCCTTAGCTAGTTTGGGAGACAGAAAGAGTTTTATATACAGGCATATTATAAGAGATTCGTGACTAGAATCTAGAGTTCTTAACAACTTTCCTTTCCCCAAGAATAGAAAATATGAAAACTAAAATGGCTAAATGAATTCTCAACCTTAGTGGATTTGTGGGTCCTTAGACGTAGTGTTGCACATGGTAGGAATCATTTTCTTTATTTCTTTAATGGGTCCTATTTTGGAATAAACAGAGGTAGATAGATTTTCTAATGTTATCAAGGGCCAAGAGGAACCAGTGGTTAATAATAATTCAAGGTATCCCTTACTGCAGCCGTGGCCAATCCATGGCTCGCAAGCCGCATGTGGCTTTTGCCCCCCAAAAGTGCAGCTCTCAAAGCCGCTCCTGCACCCCTCTGCCCCCAATGGTTCCCCCCACCCCAGCTCCCAGTGTTTACCGGGTCGGTGCTGCGGAGTTTGAAAAATGGCACCCCAAATTCTGTTCTGGGGATTTTTTTTTTTTTGGCTTGACAATTCTGGTGCGGCTCTTCTCTTCACATTTTTTCCGACACTGTTTTGGCTCTCTTTGTTAAATGCGTTGGCCACCCCTGCCTTACAGGGTTTTCCTCTCAGCCAATATTGTCAAGACACAGGGATATCCTGGTCCCATCAGCTTTTTCCTAACTATGTACCTTCCTCTACTGGAGGATTTCATATAAAGAGAATCCTACAGGTGACATTTCCATCAGGTTTAAGGCTGCTTCCCACTGTTAGAGCAGCAAGTAGTATCCTCAACAAATTACTCTGCTCTATATTTCAGAAGCTGCAGATAGGCAATAATGCATGTTTACTTCGATGTATACATAAATAATTAAAAAGCCAAGCCCAAATGCTTACTGTGTAATAAACACAACACTTAACCCTAAATTAGATGAGACTGTTACTGGCTAATCCAAAACAAAGCATATTCAGTGAGCATTCAGGTGCTCCATGAAAAAATAAAAAAGGCTAGACTTTTACTTGCATTTAAAATGACTTTGGGAATCAATAAGCCGTTATTTCAGAAGTAGATTGTTTCATCATCATGAGGCATGATAAATAACTGCTCTGTTAACAACACGGAGGTTAATTGCAAAAACAATCAGAAGATCATTACTAGCTGGGTAATATTCAGATTTAACTAAATCATATACAATGAGTGTGCGCATATGTAACAAATACTTAAAATCAATTTTTCAAGGGACTGCATACCATTTGCAATTTTCCCCTTAGCAATAAAATCAAATTTAAAGATGAGTTTTCTTGCATGCTAGTGTTTCTCTCAAACTGTCTGGAGTGTTTCTCTCAAACTGACAAACATGGGTGCCAACCTCAGAGCTGACTTAGAAATCAAGGCACAAACCCCAGACTTGCTGTGTTCTAACTAGACTTCACTGATCAAATATGAAGTGTGAACTCCTCCAGCACTAAAAGGGTATGTCTACACTACATGGCTCCGTCGACAGAGCCATGTAGATTACCTTTGTAGACATAGGAAAATGAAGCGGCGATTTAAATAATCACCGCTTCATTTAAATTAAAATGGCTGCTGCGCTGATCAGCTGTTTGTCGGCACAGCGCTGTAGTCTAGACGCTCCGCAGTCGACATCAAAGGCATTTGTTGACCTCCCCGGTAAACCTCATCCCACGAGGCATAACGGGGAGGTCGACAAATGGCTTTGATGTTGACCGCGGAGCATCCAGACTACAGCGCTCTGCTGACAAACAGCTGATTGGCACAGCGCAGCAGCCATTTTAATTTAAATGAAGTGGCGATTATTTAAATCACCGCTTCATTTTCCTATGTCTACAAAGGTAATCTACATGGCTCCATCGATGGAGCCATGTAGTGTAGACGTACCCAAAGAGCCTTAATATGGAGTCACAGACTGTCCCCTGGGGCAGTCTGGTATATTTTGCCACCCAGGCAAGACTATTTTTGAGATAGATGGTCCCTTATTTAAAAAAACCCACTAGAACATTCAGGTTACTCCTAGTCCCAAAGGACCAGCCAGTCATTCACCCAAGGTCAATTACACTTCAGGTCACACAGCAAAACCACTGCTTATAGTCAATCCTGTAAGCTAACTAAAGATTTACTAACAAAGAAAAGGAAAAAAGACTTTATGATGTTAAAGGAGGTAAACACATGCACACAGATGAATTTCATCTCAGGTTCAAAAAGTAATAGAAGCTGCCATTATGTTCCAGTTCTGTCTCTCTCCCGGAGATAACCTAAGCTGAGCAATTTGGGGATCTCTCTTGCTTATAAATTAGAAATATTGTCCTCTGCAAATTCCAAGCAGCATAATAATCACAGTTTCTTCTTAAAATAGAATTTTATTCCCTTCCACCAGAGTTCAAGCTGTGATGAGATGAGTGTTTATGGCATATGCCCACTTTCTTTTTAAGGAAAGCAAAGTCTTTTGTACACTGATGTTCCACAATGGTTTGTCTGGTGTGTATAGTCCATCTTTGATTGGATAGAAGACCCCTCTCGTGATAAACTAGCATTTTATGCTTGGTAAAGCATCTCTTCTGATTGTCAGGGTTTTCCGTTTCATAGCAAACATTTAATATGTGAGATTAATTCATGCAGCAACTCTAAAGATCTAAAATTGGATACCTTTCTTAACAATATTAAAACAAAGATGAGCCAGATTGTTTATATCTTTGTCAGATTTCAGTGCACCCTAGAGGCCTTGGCATGAGTTGGCACCTATGATTCTGGCAGACCAGTTTCTTCTTCCATAAACTGTACATCAATAAATAATGCAGTTTACATTCACTTTAGCTTCATTTCTAATAGGTTAATGTTTGATTAAGTTGATTCAAAGTGCTTTAGGTAAAAATGCTACTTTATTTTATTCATGTACCCATAAAGGATACCTATCCACGTCAATATTATGGATATATTTAAGAGTTTTGCCTTCTAAATGTATTTACATGCACAAAAATATCCTGAATATACCTTCACTGTATCAGATATCATTTCCCCTGCTCAACTCCCATTCAAGCTCATCAAAAACCAACAAAAACCCCTACTTGTTCTATTTCCCCTCTCAAATGCAAAATACCTAATGAAAGTAGGGAAAAAGATTAAAATTATAATCGGAGAATTTCACAAAGAAATATTCTAAGGAAAGCAATGTATGAGGGTTAAAGTATTACTATCTCACCATAATATAGATACTGTTACCATTGCTTGTGATTGAAGAAGAGAACCATGAACCAAAAGATTTGACTTCTATCCCCTGCATTGCCAACACATTGCTGTGTGACCTTGAGAAATTCACAAGGTATCTGTGCCTCAATTATAAATAATGGTTCCTGGTTTCACAGAAGAATTGTGTGGTTTAATTCATTAATTTTATTATTAAAAAAAACCACACTGACATTCGCAGATGGAAGATCCTAAAAAGTACAAAGTGTTATATAAAGTCATTTCCAACAAATACATTATGCAAAAAAATGAAGTGATTGGTAAGAAGACCTAAGTAAAATTCATATTTGATTTGGTTTAAGTTGATAATTATACAGTCTAATAACCATCATTTTCATTAATATTGAATATATTCACTGGAGAGAGAGTGTTATCCATCAGGAACACAGCCATTAATAAAAAGTCTAGAAGGTATAATTGCAGTCAGAAGTGACACAACGTTCTGATATATATAAAGGGAGAAAGTCTGATCCTAGCAAACAGGGGTGGCTAACAGGAAGTTTTGGGAAGGAGTTCTTCTATTGAAAGGAGAGCAACTGTGTGATCCTTGGGGTAAGTCTGTTGTCTGTAGCGCATGTATCTGTGTTTGTGGTATGCTTGCTGCTTGACTAAAATATACTGTGTGGTTTTATACGGTCTGATTCTTTGGGGGGGGACTGTGTACTGACTGTGTGTGAGACAAACTTGCTAGGCAAGGCTGAGAGCGGAAAGCTTCTGAATGAGGCTTTGATCCCTAATCTTTTAGTAATGATCAATGCTTCAATAGAGTTGGGGCTATTCTGGAAGATCAGGGCTTTAAAAAGCCCACTCTTAAATGGCCCAAGGAGCTAGCAAACTGGAGCATCTAACGGGAGGGAGTTTGTGGGGCTAGATACACTTAGTGTTCTTAAATGTAAAGCCAAAAAATAAAAGTAAAACAACAAAGGAATGATCTCCAGGAGTAAGAAAATAATGCAGGTAGAAGTCCAGCAACAGAGTGGAGGCTATCCAATTTAATGTGTGCATTTGGTGCCAGGTGCTTTTGGCCTTCAGAGACTGTGTATGGGTGTTGGAGACCAGAGAGGCTGAACTGTAGGCGCTAAGGGAGACAGAGAGGTACACAGACGAGTTTTTCCACTTTAGAATGGTTCCACCCCTGGTCTGACAGCCTCTGTGTTGTTGAGGAGGAGGAAAGTCTCAGGGAAGGAGTACACATCCAACTAGAGTGGAGTGAAATGATCCCATAGTTGGGACTCTCCTTCCAGATGATGTGGTATTCTCTTGCATTGAGGATACCTCTCCAGGGCAGGGAACTCCAGTTATTAGGAGGTAATAGATATGGGGGATTCAATCATTCAAAACATAAATAGCTGGGTTTGCAATGACTAAGCAGGGATGATGTCCTTAGCCTCTATTTGCCAGAAGCTGGGAATGTATCATTTGCTGATTTCCTGTTCTGTTCATTCCCCCTGGGGCATCTGGCACTGGCCACTGTCAAGACAGGACACTGGGCTAGATGGATCTTGGTCTGACCCAGGATGGCTGTTCTTAAGTTCCTATTAAAGTCAATGGGAATTTTGCCACTGACTTCAGTAGAGTCAGAGTTTCACCCACGATGTCCACTAGTTTTCAGATCAGATTTTTCCTGCCTTACTCCCTTTGAGTAGCACCTTTCACCTCAACTAGTTTGATTGAAATGAAATGGACTATTTAAAAAGCCATTCAACATGAGGAAAGACTTGGGCCAGCACCCCTTTCAAGTTAACAGGTATCTTTCCAATAACTTCAGTTGAGTAAGGATAGCAGAATTTTGGCTTTAGCAAATAATTTTCAATAAACACAATATTTACATTAACTGCTCTTCAGCAGAGAGATCATTTAGTTTAACAGTGTTTGAAATCATTTCTTGAGCAATTATTTATTACACTAGTTCCTGGAATTTCCACAACTATGATATGTTTCTTTGGCATCCAGAGTATCATACAAGGAAGTATGCATTGATGGCAGGAATTAGAGAGATCTCTGGATGGACAGCAATTCATGACATCACCAGTCTGTTTTAGAACTGAAATACAACAACAGTGATGATAGAGGCACACACTGAATAGTTCCACACAGAACTAATGTTTGCAAGACATGCAGAACGTGCGTTTCAGTGGATGCAAACCTAGCTCAGTTCTTTCTTCGTTAGCTACCAGGATTTACACCTGGTACAACAGCTGCCCATGGACTTCAAGTATTTCATGTGTCAGGTGTAATTATGCACAAAATACACAACTGACAGGCCCTCCCACTGGATAAAGGAATGGCATTAATTGATTACATGTGTTCTATGTCTCATCATCAGCTAGCAGACACAACATCTTCCATGCCAGGCTATGAGCAAAGTGAATAACAGAAATAAGAGGATACAACAAGAGAAATAGACTTGATTTACAGCTGTGACTTAAATTGTTCAAGGATAAAGGCTAATTGGCCTTTTATTCTATGATTCCTTCCCCATAGTATGGGTTATTTCTTTGTCAGACACACACAGATGACTTATACATAAAAGTAACTTTTAGTATTTTAGAAGCTCCCTAGGGCAGACCACTTCTGTGTAAAGTGCCAATCTATTGGTGCACAATAAACAAAATAACAACAGTGATTATAAAACTATTTTCAATTACAGAATAATTAGTGAATTATTTTATTTAATAAGAGTCTTCAGCTCCTAAGTTTTCCTCTGATAAATATGCACATTATTCTTTTTACTTCAGGCCTTGTGTTCAAAGATTATTTATAAAGCTCAGCAAAACCAGTTACGGGTTGTCTTTAAAGACTGAAAGTTTGCAAATGTTATACTTTGAAAGCAATACTATTGTATCTTCGTTCAGTGTATCGACATTTCTTGTCAATATTCCATGCTAATTGAGAATACTATAATTGCTTCTGAAATACTATATCTAATATATAGACTCCACACCTATTGTGTGAGATTAATTTTTCTACTCATCTTCTTAAAGAAAGAAAATACAGAAAGATATATGGATTTACAGCTCACCGAAAACCACAGATTTCCCAGAATAGTCAATAATATAATCCAGTTATTCAACTTTTGAGCTTGTCAAAGCTGAAGGACCAGACTAAACAAAATCAGACAATATTACAAAGATGTTACTTGTTTGAGTGGGTCAACAATAAAAAAGACATACACACAAATAGGCAAAAAGGGGAGGGGCTAAGGCATGAAAGGCAGAAGAGGAAAAGTCATGTAGAATAAGTTGGGTGACCATATTTCCCTTTACTGAATGATAGACACCTGGTAAAATTACATTGATTCCCATTCAACTCACTTGAATCTATCAGATCAATACAGTACAAACTTTCAAAAAAAAAAAAACCCCAAAAGCCCCAAAAAACCTTGAAAATGGCTGAGCCCCCATTAAGAAGAAATACTGTATTATAATATTAATAACAGGTAAAAAAAATTAAAGTATATACTGACAATTAAGTGGTTACTGCTCTTTAGAAGTGCCTGTCTCGTCCTCATCTTGCTTCCTCCACAATGTGATGCTTCTTGTGGGCTATGTTTGTCACATGAAGCAATTTTTTGAAGGATCTGCATGTTTTTCAGCTACTTCTTGTAAAATGCAGCACAGTCTAAGTCAAGAATCATTTGTGCAAACAAATAGCCTTCATGGTAGAAATACTGAGACGTGATTTTTCAGGTGACAAAACTGCATTAATTATTGAAAAGATACATTCAACAGGTGCTGTGGTGCAAGGCAAACACAAAAGAAATAACTGCCTTTGCCAAATCTGTGTATCCTGCCACCTTTTAGAAATGGGGGTCGAGTATTCCAGTCAGTCATGTGACAGACATGTGTTACTGGCTTTACATTTGTTCATTCATCAAAGAGGATTCTCGTCTATCAATTGTAGAGTGGAACTTTTTGTTTGGCAAATGGAACATATGCTTTGTATATTATTCCATACTGGCATGCTTCTCAATGGCTTCTCTGTGCACTCAAAGTCAGGTTTCCAGTGCTCCAGAGATGTACTTCAGAGATGTTGAATAAAAATTCTTGACTGCATTGTAGAATTCCTGTTCCTTAATTTCCCCTCCCTCCACCAAAGACTGAAGCAGGATCTTTGTGTGTGAGGTAGCACATCTTTCTCTAAGGGTATGTCTACACTACAGCGCTATTTCGAATTAACTTAATTTGAAATAGTTAATTCGAATTAAGCTAATTTGAAATAATGCGTCTCGACATAAAAACTAATTCAAAATAGCATTTTTCTAATTCGAAATAGCACGTCCACATTGAGTGGACCCTGAATCGAAGGTAAGGCTGGCCGGAACCAGTGCCGGCAGGGCATCAGGGTCGGACTTAGCCTGAGGCAGCAGCCCCACACACTAGCCGAGGTCTGTGCTTAAAGGGACCCTACCCCCCCATCCCGGACAGACAGTTCTCAGGTTTCTCTGCTTGCTGGTCTACCTCACTGAGGGACAGCAAAGCATTTGTGTCTCGGAGTGCTCTGCTTGCCCTCACTCGGGACACCTTGGCACTCTGCAACATGGAACCAGACCTGCCCCTGGGCACGCCGGTGCGTCTCATGGGGTTGTTGCCATCAGCCTGGCTGCACTTGCTGCAGGCTGCCATCCAGGAGGTCCATCGGGGGGCTGTCAGGATCCAGGAGGCCCTGCGGGAGAGCGTCCACCCCAAGGAGCTCTCAGAGGCACCCCGGTCCTCCCCACTGGGGGCTCGTGCCCCATTCCTCCCTCACATCCTTCCACTTATCCCTCTCTAGCCCCCCTTCCTGATGTCAAATAAAATACACATATTTTCAAAAACAGAAACTGTCTTTATTTAACACAACTGGGGGGGGGATGAACCTCTGGGGAGACTAGGGAAAGGAGGCGGGAGAGGGCAGGAGAGCGTGTGGGAAAGGAGAGGGGGAAAACTGGGAGGAGGGAGCTGGAAGGGGGGAAGTAAGGGGAAGAAGGGGGAGGGAAAGCTCAGGGCTCATGGTTGGGGGTCTCGCCAGGCCACATGTCTCCCAGCACGGTGGGTGCGGGGGCCTCGGCGTCCCCGGGGGGGATGGGGAAGAGGGTGTGGAGGTTGAGGTGGGGGGTGTGGAGATTGAGGAGGAGGGTGTGAAGGTTGAGGAGGGAGAGGCAGGAGGGGGAGAGAGCGGGAGGAGGAGCGGGAGCTGGGGGAGCAGCAGGCGCGGGAGCGGCACGGGGCAGCATGCTCTGCACCAGGGCTTGCAGATGGCACGACCCTGGGCAAGCAGCTTCCTCCGGAACTCTGTTCTTCCTGCGCCTGCTGCTCTATGATGCGGGTCTGGTCTTGCAGGACCGCCAAGTGCCGCTCGTGGTACCCTGCAGTGTTGCAGTGGTCCTGCGGAGCCCTTGGGTGCAGGAGCATGTCCCAGGCGGTGTGGTGCACCCTGCATGTGCAGGTGGTGTGGCTGTGGAGAAAGAAGAGAAGTGGTCAGTTCTCCCTGGGGACACAGTGGGTGAAGCCCAGCCCCCCTCTGCGAGGTGAGGATGACTGTGCCCTGCACCGATAGAGCTGTTGTGCTTGCCCAGAGGCCATGTTTGGAATGTCCAGCTATCCCTGGGAGTGGGAGGTGCCCCGAGACCGCACCCATGCCCCTGTGCCGTATATAGTGCGGCTGAGGTGGGGGGGAGAGGTCCCCTGCCTGTGTGGAGAGGGGGCGTGTGAAGGGAGGGCGTCCTGCTGTGTCCCGCCCCAGGGGTCAGGAGCGTGTCAGGTCTCTTCACACATGTGTGTGTCTATCGGGTCATGGCCCCTAGGTGTCACGCAGCTGGAGCCACCTGCCCAAGGGTGGCATGGCACATGCTCGCACGTGCACAGGTGGCTGCGTGATGCGTGGGAGGCATGGCTCACGCACGCGGTCCCTGGTCTCCCTCCCCCCGGGTAGGGGACAGTGCTGGCACTTACCTGGTATGGCCTCTCCGGACTACCCTGCCAACTCCGGTGCCAGGACAGCTGGTGGTGGCCCCTCTGCTGCACCCGGGTCAGGGCCCTCAGCTCCCAGCTCACTGCCTCCTGGGCTGGAGCTGACTGCCCCAACCCCCAGGATTTGGTCAAGAGCGGGGAAGTAGGGGCAGGTGTCAGTCCCTGCTGCGGCGCCGCCCCGGTGGCCCTGGCGTACACCTGCTGCAACTCTTTAATTTTGAGGCACACCTGCTCCTGGGTGCGCCTGTGGCCTTTCCTGGCCATGGTGGCCACTATACGGCCGTAGACAGCCGCGTTCCTCCACCTAGTGCGGAGATCATGGACGTTGGGGGTCTTCCCCCAAACCACAAGGAGGTCCATGATCTCCGCACTAGTCCACGAGGGCGCGCGCCACCTACGGCCCCTGGGTGCTGGGGGACTGGGCGGGGGACGGCTGGCTGCCATTGTGTGGCCACTGGGTGAGGGTTTGTGGCTGCTGGCAGGCCTGGCTCTGGCACGTGCCCACTGGCCAGACTCTACCCCTTTAAGGGCCCCGGGGTTGGGGGAGAAGAGAAGAGTTTTCCTGGTTGTGCCCAGAGTGGCCACCGGGGAAACTGGGAAGGCCTGGAGGCCCCCTATTTCAAATTAAGTGTCTACACAGCACTTAATTCGAAATAGCTATTTCGAATTTGGTGTTATTCCTTGTAGAATGAGGTTTACCAAATTCGAAATAAGTGCTCCGCTATTTCGAATTAAATTCAAAATAGCGGTTTGCATGCGTAGACGCTATTGAAGTTAATTCAAAATAACTGCTGTTATTTCGAATTAACTTTGTAGTGTAGACATACCCTAAGTCTTTCTGCTAAAATATTTTAAAGGGTATGAATATACAATGCAACTTCCTATCACCAATGAGTCATTTTTCTCTATTGTCTCTGCCATCTTCTGAAAGGTGGCTGTTTGCTTACTAGCCAAAGCAAGCTATAGTTTGCTGCAAGGGTCGCTGAAGGCTTTTTTGAACAGTGTTGGGCATGTGTCTTGAGAAAGTAAATATGCCTTGTGCCCATCAAAAAAATCAAAATTCTGTCTTGCACTGATCTAAGAGAAAGGAATCATGTGCTGCCCTGCTCTAGCAATTTAAAATACTCAGGGTCAACAAATCAGCAGAAGTCTGTCAATTCTTTGACATGAACAGTCTCCAAAAAATTTGGAAGAGTCAGCTACTACTTGCAGGCAGTTATGAACAATGTGAGCACCGCAACCAAAACCAAAGATCTCTTCCCCTAGTTTGGCCTGCAATTTTCACCATACATTGTTTTCCCCAGCACATTTAACACCACCAAATTTTTTTATTAGCATAGAATCATAGAGCTGGAAGAGACCTCAGAAGGTCATCAAGTCCAGCCCCTTGCTCTCGGCAGGACCAATCCCAACTAAATCAACCCAGCCAGGGCTTGGTCAAGCTGAGACAAACACCTCTAGGGATGGAGACTCCACTACTTCCCTAGGTAACCCATTCCAGTGCTTCACTACCCTCCTAGTGAAATAGTATTTCCTAATATCCAACCTGGACCTCTCCCACCACAACTTGAGACCATTGCTCCTTGTTCTGCCATCTGTCACTACTGAGAACAGCCTCTCTCCATCCTCTTTGGAACCTCCCTTCAGGAAGTTGAAGGCTGCTATCAAATCCCCCCTCACTCTTCGCTTCTGCAGACTAAACAGACCCAGCTCCCTCAGCCTCTCCTCATAAGTCATATGCTCCAGCCCCCTAATCATTTTGGTTGTCTGCACAAAGCCTAACAAGCTTTTCGCTAAGATATTACCTCAGTCAATTGGTGTAGAAATTCACACTGCATTTCACTCTACAATTTGCATTGTAGAGAAGAAAACTTAATAATGTTTGTATTTACCCCATCAGAGGGAGCAACTAGGGACTGTGTTTGGCCAAAGGATAACTCAGGGGACAGGGAGCAGGGAGCTAGGTGCTGTGTACAGACAGGAGGATAACTCAGGGTTGAGAAAAGGGATATCTAGAGGCTGTATGCCAGGATGGCTTTGTGGTTCCCCTGTTCCCTGAAGGCTCTCCAGCCATGGAGCCACATCACTCACCCCTGCAGCTCTTATCAGCTTTGCGAGCAAAGGGGGCTGGGAGCTGAGGGACAGCTTCAATCCCTTGCACCAGCAGCAGGGGAGAGTGCACCACTGTTGCATGTGCCATGGCAAAAGCCAGGGAGCAGCTGCCCCCTGACTCTGGCTCCTGTCTCTGACCTAGCAGAGGGTGGGGAGAAAAAGATATGTGGAGCTGTCCCTGGGACTGAACTGCACTAGCTAGAGAGCCCCACAACTCTGCCCATGGGCTCTAGAGGTGTCTTCTTCACAGGGAGCACTGGGCATGCAGGACTCAGCCCTCTCGCTCCCAGTTTGAGCCCCACCACTCATGGCTTGGAGGATGAGAGGGAGCAGGAAGCAGGGAGTGTGTGTGCTGGGGATTCAGTGGGGCACCACAGGCCAGGGCACAAACACACACCCCTCACTGACCTGCACATAGCCTTACCCCTCTATCACACACAGACTACCTCTCCTCCTACTTTGTGTCTTTCTGCCTCTGAACTCTGCCTCAGTGCACCACCTGCTGGCTACAAACAGGAGGCTGCTGCAGCTGTGCAGAGGGAGAGCCAGAGTGGAAAATACAGGACAATTTGCCCCCCCCCCTTTTTTTTTTAAATCTGCACAGATGGTCACCCTAAGAATAAGACCAGTATTATCTGAGCTATCACAACATTCTTTATCCAACCATAATAAGAAACGGGGTCCAAATTTCTTCAAATTCTTATAATTGCTCTCTACACATTGATAAACTTGTCTCTCTTTCACTGTTACTGTAACCTAGACACTTTCTGGGCACAGTGCACTATCCCATCTAGTGGCACTGAGATCACTTACAGAGAGAATAAGGAGTCTGCTCTACAGCCTTAGCTAAGAGCCAACTGTTTTTTAGCTTATACAGTAAAGGCTCAGGCACTAAACTCCAGAGGTCCCAGGATCTATTCCACCCACAAGTGACTGGGGTCTGCCTGTTGGTGTGACACTACCTCAGAGAAATCCAAACATCATCTATTGTAATGAAATCCAGTAATTTCCTTGATCCTACTTATGGGCACAGAGGAGAGGTATCCATACACAATATATCTATTATTATAACAAAAAATAGTCAAAAGGGGCTTGAGCTTCCTTATGTGGCCATCCATCTCGTATTTTTAATTTAAAGTGATTTTTTTTATACACATTTTTTCCCACTCGCTGGCCATGAAGGCATAATGTATTGGTTTTCTAAAAGACAGATATAAATTGAGATAGACGTGCCGAACAAGTAGTTAGACATCTGGTTACCTTAGCAACAGTAACCACGTGAAAGCTTGCAATACTGCTCCACACACATGTTCATTTAATACTGAAGATCTGATTACGGATGTATTGCAGTAGATAGAAAAGGAGTGCACAATAATGTATACAAGCCAACCACAAAGCATGGACTGCTGAACGTCTGAATGATTTTTGTGCATCTTTGCACCAAAGAGCTGAAATAAGGAACTTTTTCCTTTTCTCTGGTAGCAAAAAGGGTAGCTTTTATAGCCCCTGAGACTCATTACTTTCAAGCTTTAACCAATTCTTTGACTTTGTTTCCACAGAGAGAGATGAGATTCACAGACTTTGGGCATAGAAAATAACAATAATCTTGTTCCTGAAGGATTATTCCTGGAGAAATTTTATAGTGCCTTGTCCCATCTACTTTTTAATGTCCCAAGTAATAAGTTTCCATTCCTTTCCTTGGAAGACAATGAAATAGGTCTCATTAGGAGGAGATTCCAGGTTTTCCATCTCAATATTTCTCATCCCTTAACAACCGTGCCTAACAATAATAATCTAACAATACCCTGCCTCCTTGGTGTATACCCATTTCAACCTTTTCAGTCAGTTATTGTCCTCCGCTACATACTTAGTTCATTTAAATGAGGTGTACATGTATTCTTATATAAGTTTTTTGAAAGGAACCATACTTAGGAAAAAAAAAAACCAGAGGTGAGTACATAGTTTCTAGCTCAAGAAGTTGGAGATAGGTTGAAACGTATTTAAGACTATACTTGCTAATTTGTCACATTCATGGTCATCACAGGTTATTATTTGCACACCATGCCAATTTAGCAGTTCTTATTTAAGAATCAACTAAAACATGCCTCCATTGGCTGTGATCTGAGGTTTTCAGTTTTGGGTGGTGCCAGTTCTGTTTTAATTGAATTAGTTTTATTTAAATGAAAGAATAGCATTGTGGCAATGAGAGTGATTAGTGAATTCTCACTGAGAGGAACCACTCACTAATTGGTCAGGTGGGAGGAATTTGAAAGCCATATTTTTTCCTATTGTGCCCTGGATTAATTGCATTGGGTTTGCTGTAACTTATGATTCCCAGCGCATTGTATACCTGGAAATTTCAACTAGCTAGGTAGTGCTTAAATCTACTCATTGGCAGATGTTGTTAGCATAGATATCTATGAACACAGTGAATGGGGAGATTCATTGTAGGTAAACATATTTCATTTTTCCAATAGCAATAACTAAATGCCAATTCTAAAAATCCTTTGCAGTGCAAAAGAGATTAATATGAAATACTCAGGGCAGAATCATGGGGCTGCCCTATTTTATTGAACAGAACCAAACCACACTTTATGACCAGGGAGCCCCACTTGAATTATGATCGGGGAGCAGCCTTTTTAGGAAATAGCTAGTTAGCACCTGCATGATCATCAAAGGTCCCCATTCCCCTCACTGCCATATACAGTACTAAGGGTGAAGGGACAGTATGTATGGATGAAATACCATGTCCCAGAAGGAGTGTCCTTCTTAGGCTTATTAACAGCTCAGCAGAACAGGCCACATAGGCACCCAGAACAAACTCCTGGGACATAGCTCCAAAACAGAACTGTCTGCTCACACAGTATGTTGAGACTGAATGAGAAGGTAAAGTGAAGTGAAACCACCTGTTCACCCTGTGGTTATCAGGAAAGAGGAGAATGACCTAGCTGACATGTTTCCCCTGCAGATTATTATACAGTACATCATAGTCTTGGTTCCATTCTCTTTTGCCCATACAGCAGTTCTTCAAGAGACACTGCAGTCCAAGAGCTCCTATATTTTTTAGAACAAAACATAATGAGAGAGAGAGAGAGAGAGACAGTGGTTGCACAGCTAGCTCCCAGAAAATGTTTAGAGCCTCTCCTGCCCTTTCTACATCAGACTCATTCCTCTTAGGATCCATCCATCCAGTATGGAGTCTGTTTAGTTAGCTATTCACAGCTTTCCTGCCATCTTACAATCATATAATTAGCACTCTGGTTTTAGTTCTGAATACAACCGGTCCCTGAGTTACAAACGCATCGACTTACGACCGTTTGTATTTATGACCAACCTCCTATACAGCTGGTCCCCAAGTTACGAATGAAATCCACACTTACGAACAGCGCAGCCATACATAAGTGAATGTAATCTGACTTACGAACAGATTGAGTTACGACCTAGTGTTTGGTACGTAACTCGTTCGTAAGTCGGGAACCGGCTGTACATCTACGCAGTATTTATCAAATCCCAACAAATAATACTGACTACTAGTCTACTTCTCCATTTTTAAAATAAACATAGGAATTCAGTAATTATCATCAAGAATTATCCTTATATAATTTATCATCTATAATACCTTGAATTGTAATTTAATTAATAGTGATGTGGTTTATTCATTAAAAATCATACTCTGAAGGTCTAATTCTATTCTCACACTAGTTTTACACTATATAACTTTAATTTAGTGGCTCCTGATTTTCTAAGATCAGAATAATAAAAAGCCATTTTCATAATCTCAAACTGGGATAAAGCTTCACAATTTAGAGTTTTTATTAGTTGACTGACAACTTGACAGTGGTTGGAGAAAAGTCCCTCAATGGTAGGCACAACTTTCCTTAACCATTTTCCTGTAGCAATGAACTATGCAAATAGTTACCCAAATCCTAAGACTTTTAGGCAAGATCTTCAGATGGTTAAACTGGTATAGATACATTGAGTCTTAACATATGGTTGATGTTCCTTTTACTACTATCTGCTGGGATTTCCTCCAAGACCATTTTTTCACTCAACTTATCTAAAACACCTTGTTCAGTTCTGAAAGAACACTTCTTCCAGCTCCATGGGAATCAAAAACTTAGTTCATCTCTTCTTTGACACTCAGGTTTCTGTACTGGGCACGTCTTTCCTAGCTACCAACGACACCAATTTAAAGTGGATTCTATCATATAGAGGGTTTGCAGTTTGATTCAATGGCTCTCAGCACCCCCACTATACCAATTGTCCCAGCATCCTTGCTTATAGGCATAGATATGGATTAAGTCAAGGAGAAATTCCACTAAATCACCATAAGATGTTATTGGCTGAAATTCTACATCAATTATAAAGTTTCCAGTAACTGTGTGACAAGATTTTTCTTCATTGTTGTTTCCTTTTCACTAAATTGCAAAACAAAACAACACTCCAACCATCACTGTGGGAAGCCAAAAAGTAACTGATCTCACTGAAATCAATAAGAGCTTTAAATTGTCTCTGTACAGAGGGTCAGATTCTAGCCCTAAATAGCAAGAGCAGAAGGTTCTTACTACTATGAAGCCAGCAGAGATGGCACTAGTATCTACCACCATCACAGCCCTAGGGTAGGGTATAAAAACAATGAGCAGTCCTCTGGCACCTTAGAGACTAACACATTTATTAGGTCATGAGCTTTTGCTGGTAAAACCTATTTCATCAGATGAGTTGGAGTTGAAATTACTAAATCTGGGATCTACAACACAAGAAAAGAAGTTACCTGTCTCATTCACAGCATTTGATGTGGAAATGCAAATATCAAAAGTGGGGGAAATTGATTTTGTAGTGCATTAACCAGTTAAGATCTTTATTCAAGCCTAACATATAAATGAACTCCAGTTCAGCTGTCTCCCTCTGTAATCAAGTGATAAATTATTTTGTGGAATGATTGCTTCTTTTAAATCCATTATTGAATCTCCAGGTTAAAATGTTTCCCTACAGGCTTATGTGTGTTATCATTCCTGATGTCTGGTTTGTGCCCATTTATTTTAATGGCACAGATTGTCTGGTTCGGCTAATATGCATGGCAGGGGGGACATTGCTGGCACTTGACATATCATATTAGTGGATGTGCATGCAAATGACCTCCTGATGGTATGGTTTATGTGGTTAGGTCCTGTGATGATGTCGCTCATATAGATGTGTGGACAGAGTTGGCGACAGGGTTTGTTGGAAGGATAGGGTCCCAGGTAAGGTTAGCTGCAGTGTTGTGTGTGGCTGCTGGTAAGTATTTGCCTGTTGACAAGGAATGACCTGTCTTCCAAGGTCTGAGAGAGGGAAGGATTTTCCAGGATAGGTTGTAGATTATCAATGATGTGCTGGAGGGGTTTAAACTGGGGGCTGTAGGTGATGACCAGTGGTGATCTGTCATTTTCCTCGTTGGGCCTGCCTTGAAGTAAGTGACTTCTGAGTACTCATCTGGCTCCGTCAATCTGTTTCCTCGCTTTCCTAGGTGGGTATTTAAGTTTTAAGAGTGCTTGATACAGACCTTGTAGGCGTTTTTCTCTGTGGGATTGGAGCAGATCCAGTTGTGTCTTAGGGCTTGGCTGTGGACAGATCCAGTTGTGTCTTACGGCTTTGCTGTGGACAATGAATCATGTGATGCATCCCGGATAGAAGATAAAAGCATGTAGGTAAGAACAGTGGTCAGCTGGCTTCTGGTATAGGGTGGTGTTTATGTGATTATCATTTGTTTGTACTGTAGTGTCGCAGTAGTGGACCTATTGTACATGCTGGGGAAGGCAAGACACAGCCCCACTCCTGGAGCCACCAAGCCCCATCCACTCCTCAGCCCAATCCTGCCTGGCCACATGGAGAGTCGGGGTTATCGTGATGTTCCCAGCCCAGCCCTCCGCAACAGCAGGGGAAAGCTGCACTGCCCCACCATGGCCTCATCTTACCTTCCCCACCAGGCTGCTGAGCTGGACTGCCTTCCCTGGGGGCCAGGAGGAGCCAGACTGCCGCACCATGGTTCCAGCCTTCCCCAGAGGCTAGGGAGAGTCAGTCTGCTGCGCCACGGTTCCAGCCTTCCCTGGGGGCAGGCCTAGCCTTATGCAGTCAGTCATGTAGGCAGTTTTGGGAAGGCTATTCTACACAGTGTGTCTGTGTAGATTTGGTCCTGTGTCCTAGTTGGGAGGGTCTTGGGCAGATGGTGTTTCTTTTGTTATTCCTCAGTGGGCTCAGAAGAAAGAGGCCTGTAGATTGTGGTGTTGGTGAGTTGCCTAGCAGCCTCCTGTTTGTAATCTGACCTATTCATGGTGATAGAGTGTGTGTGTTAAGAACTGCCACATCCTCATAGAAAGCATATTATAACAGAATACATTAGAGCAGCCTAGTGGCATAAAGCCAGACGTTTTTGTGCCAGAACCAGGGACAACATAGACTTTCTTTATAGAATAAGGGAAGGAAAACACCGAAAACACTGAAAATGTGGATAAAAAAGTCACACTACATTATCAATTCTGAATCTCAATATACTTTGCTGATTTGGTTTAAACACACAAATATAATTCATAACTAAATTATTAGGACCTGATCCAAAGCCTAATGAAGTCAATGGGAGAAGTTCCATGGACTTCAATGGGTTTTGGATCAGATCTTTATCCCTTTCACATACATCACTATTTGTTTTATGTATCTACACATCTTTCATCACAAAAAGACAGATGAAAAATGTCAGAACATTCTATTCCTAACTGAAGTAACAATAGACAGTAAATGATCATAGAGCAGAGCTCTGAACTCTCATAATCAGTTTTAATTGATTGTATGTTTCATTCTCCCCTCCAAACCATGACCAGGCCAGCAGAGTCCTCATTAAAGTGTGAAATGGATACTGAGTGTCAAACAATCAATCCAAATCTGACCTCCCAGATCAATTGCACCCGCTGAGATGGATGTGAATACTGTGAACAGTTAAGCGGATTTTAGCATTATGATATTAGATGGCATTACTGTGCAATTTTTTATGTATGGGCTTTCTAATTCTCGGAAATATTTCCTAATGGAAAAGGTTTCTAGAGTAAATCAGCTACTCTGTGATCAGTTTCTTAGCTTTTTGATACGAGAAGTAAAAGACAGAAGAAACACTGATTTAAACTTCAGTAAGAATTGTGGCTATTCTGTGATATAGCAACCTGCTGTAAAGATCTTGAATAGCTTTTGCCAGAAATGAAAAGTGTGAGGCTTTGCATAATTATACTTTTTAGCTGACTCTGGTCATTTACATTTCTGAACAAAATAAAATGTTTTTAAAAGATAATCAATGTCAAAAAAGGGATTAGTATATGTAGTACTATTGTTCATTTAAATATAAGTTACAGTCTAGGAACAGTCAAGTAATAGTCATCAAATCATAGCAGCATTTGGAAAACACAATACTGACCTGAAAAACAAAAAACAAAAAAACCTACAACAAAAAACAGAAGTACTTGTCTGCCACAACAGTGGTGCCAATAAATTCTGAGTGATTCATAGGAACTGGGATGACAGGTATTGTTTAGGCATCTGGGAATTGTTGAACTTTCATTAACAATGTCATTATTTATAGGAATTTTAATAGATGCCTCCAAAATGAACACAATGGATGAAGCTAGAAAAATGTGTTTGCAAACTAGAGAAAATGGCCTCATAAACTTTGCTTTGCTTTGAATGATGAGTATCTTGTGGAAATGAGCTTCACAAATTTAGGACCCAGTGAAACAGGATATGGATGCAAACTAACAAATGTGATTGCATACCTGAAGGGGTTAGCATAATTCATAGAAGACATCAGGATCTACACATCCAATATTAACTAGTTGACAGTACTTCTTAACACGGTGGCTTTCTTTTCAACTGAGGTCCTCAAATGTTTAAAGGCAATCAGTATGATATGAATAAGTTAGTAAACAGACCAGCCATTTTTTAGGGTTGAGATTTCTAAGCAACTGAGGGGATTGAGAATGCCTAAACCATCACCACAGCATCTTGCATGAATCCTCTATAGAGAGTAAGACTAGATACTGATCTGTCCAAAAGAAAGTAACCAGAGAGGGAGAAGGAGGCCGGATATAAAAGAGCCTTCACAGCTGACTGGGAACAAGGATAAAAATTCAGATGCACTGTCTCCAGGTCTGTAGTAAAGTACTTCCTCCTGGAACAAGAGAAGCAGCTGAGGAGTTGTGATGCCCTGGCTCACTTTCTTCCCTGTGCTCCTCCAACAGTGACACAATAGTGAGATGCTGTCTCTTGAATCAGGGATGAGCCTAATGGCTTAATCTGACACTGGAATGATGTATGCATTTAGAAGAAAAAAAAAATGAGCATAAGGATCTGGCAAAGTGGGTCTTTGCCCACAGAAACTTATACCAAAATAAATCTGTTAGTCTTTAAGGTGCCACAAGACTCCTCATTTTTTTCATAAGGATACAGTATCTTACCAGAAGAAAACTATTTGTGGGTGTCTGATTTTCAGGCAAAAGTGACAAATTTATTGAATCCTGAAAGTTCAAAGGAAGGAAAACATTTTTCAGCTAACAAGAAGAGAACATCTTTGTGACCTGTTCATCTACACAGAATCTATCATATAATTTTGACAATTTACAGTATATTCAAGTTTATGAAACCACAAAATTAGTGCACGTCCTGTGGGAATGACAGCCAGTGAATGACTTTTGAGTTCAATGCATGGATAGACTTGATATAGTTATGAATTAGGACTATATCCAATAATCTTTATACTTGGGCATAGGGAGATTATAATAGGATAGTCAACCAATATTAAAACCTTCCCACTACTGCTCTTCCTAGTACACGGACAACAGTCCCACTGATTTCAACAGCGTATGATCAGGCCTCAAAAAGAACTATTCCTCAAAAATGGAAAAATCATTACACATAAATTATGTATGATCAAAGCAGGCCCTTCTGGATTCATACTATATACACATGTGGGACTCCTGTATACAGACCACAGGCCATAGGCCTCCTTTGAATTAATTTTTGTTTGAACTGTTAGAAAACCCATCCAATCTTGATCTAAAAATAGCACGTAGAGAATAAATACATCATAACGCTTGGTAAATTATTTCAAAGGTAACTTATGCTCACTGTAAAAAATATATGCCTCATTTCCAGTCTGAATGTTTCTAGCTTACACTTCCAGCTATTGGATCTTATAACTTTCTCTGATAGACAGAAGCCTCAGAGGGTAGCTGAGTTAGTCTGTACAGGTAAACTGAAAAACACAAATAGTCTGGTAGCACTTTATAGACTAACAAAACATGTAGATGGTATGAAGAAGTGGACTGTGCTCACGAAAGCTCATGATACCATCTACATGTTTTGTTACTCTATAAAGTGCTACCAGATTGATAGACAGAAAAGTCTAATTTCAAATTTCTGTTCCCTATGTAAAAATGAGGAGTCTTGTGGCACCTTAGAGACTAACAGATTTATTAGGGCATAAGCTTTCCTGGGTAAGACCCACTTCGCCGGATGAGTTGGAGTGGAAATTAGAGGCAGGGGCATAAATAAGAACAACAAAAGAAGTTACTTGTCAAGTGTAGGACCAGTGTTAATGAGGCTAATCAAGGGCAGGATGGCTGTGTCTCATTCACAGCATTTGATACGGAGATGTGACTATCAATCGAGGGGAAATTGCCTTTGTGGTGCAGTTAAGATCTTTATTCAATCCTAAACTGATTGTATTAAATTTGCAAATGAACTCCTGTTCAGCTGTAATTGGGTCTTAAAAGTTCTTCTGTAGAAGGATGGCTACTTTTAAATCCATTATGCAATGTCCAGGGAGGTTGAAATGTACCCCTACTGGTTTATGTGGGTTACTTTTCCTGCTGTCTGATTTGTGACCATTTATCCTTTAGCGCAGAGACTGTCCGGTTTGGCCAGTATACATGATAGAGGGTTTTTTTTTTCCAGTCCTTTAATCTTTCTTGTGACTCTTCTCTAAACCCTCAGTAATTTATTAACATCCTTCTTGCATTCTGGATGCTACAACCAGACAGTATTCCAACAGCAGTCTCACCAGTGTCAAATACAGAGGTAAAGTAACTTCTGCTCCTTTACTCAAGATTCCCTTGTGTATGCATCCAAGAACTGCATTAGCCCTGTTGGCCATAGTGCTGCACTTAGCAAACAATCTGCTGAACATGTGTTCCTATCACCCACAAAATTTCAGAGTCACTGCTTCCCAGGATAGCATCCTCCAACCTGTAAATATGTCATTCATTCTTTGTTCATAGATGCATCCATTTAGCCAAATTGAACACATGCATTGTTGGCACACACCCAGCATACCAAGCCAGCCCAGTTGCTCTGTATCAGTGACCAGTCCTCTTCATTATATACAACTCTCTCAATCTTTGGATTATCTGGAAACTTCCATCACTAATGATATTATATTCCTTCCGGGTCATCTATAAAAATGGTGAATAGCACAGGGCCGAGAACTGCAGGACTTCACTAGAAACGCAGCCTCTCAATGATGACTTTCAAGGACTCGCCATTGAAAATGACATTGAAACATCTCTGTTAGCCAATTCTTAATCTATTTAATGTGTATCGTGTTGATTTTTGTATCTTTCTAGTTTCTTAATCAAAATGTATGGTACCAAGTCAAATCCCTTACTGGTGGCTAAATATATTCATCAACACCGTAATCTGTATCAATTAAATAGGTAATCTCATCAGTAATAATGTACATTGATTTGACAGCATCAATTTCCCATAAACCCATCCTTAGCGGCAGGGCTGGCTTTACCATGAGACAAACTGAGGCAGCTGCCTCAGGTGCCAGACTGGGGGGGGGGGGCACTCCACTAGGACCCAGAGTGTAGAAAATTGTGTCTACTGCTGGTGCATATGTATTCTCTCTGCTCTAGATGCACAGAGATGGTGGTAGAGTAGAACAGGAAGAAGGCAGAATTGAGACCTTTCAAAGTTTTGGCCCAAGAGAGGGGGAAATGGGGGCATTATTTGAGCTCCCTGCTTCAGGTGCCAAAATGCTGTGGGCTGGCCCTGCTTAGTGGCATTAGTTATATTACTATCCTTTAATTCTTCGTTGAGTTCCCAGTTTCATTTGTCATCTGGGATCTATATCAGGTTACCTATAATTACCCAGTTCATCCTGGTTAAATTTCAGCACAATAATTTTGTCCAGTTTTCATATTATCAGTAATTCATATGAGTGATTCACTGAGCCCCTCAGGCAGCTGTTTTAAAGCTCTTGGATGTAAATTGTCCAAACTTGCTGATTTCAGAACATCTAACTGTATTATCTGCTGTTTAACATCCTCCTGAGTTTCTGCCTTTTCTGCATTATTATTGACAACTCCACCACTTTCATTTACTAATGGATCAATGCCATTGGTAAGATTCTTTTTTGTTTCCAAATATACGTTAAAAACTCCTTCTTATTGTCCTTAACTCTGCTGGTCAAAGAATCTTTCCTTGCGTCTTCCAGATATAATCCATCAGGCTTAACATGTTTGGGGAAAAAAAGTCTTATCGACCAAATGGACAGCTTCTAATGTTGAAGCTACAGTGTCAGCATATCTAGAAATCCATAAATAATACACTTACCATAAGTTGCTTTCAGATAATCAGTCCATGAGGATACTAACAAATTCATATAATGCAACTATTGTGGACAAGACTATCTCCTTTTTATATTTACCATGTATCTTGGGTTTTCCCCCATTAACTCTGTTGTTTAAGTATCTTTGTTCTTTTCCTAATATGCAAGATTTAATGATAGGTTGTGTTAGTGTATGGTAGTGTGTTAACAGTTTTATGCAGAAGGAACCATTCATTAACTGATCTAATGCTCTTTCACCAAGCAGAGTCCTGGAATTGCACACTGGGGAATTCAGTGAGAGACCATCAAATGCCTACGAGACTGTACTATCCATAGAGACTGCACAAACCTAGGGTCATCTTTGTCGTGACTGGGATGAGAATGGTCATATCCACTGGCCAGAGCAGGAAGTAGGGTTGTTAGATGGTTTCAACAAAAATACCAGACACACTTGACATTACATCACAATCTACATTACATCTTATTTAGAAAATACAGGACATTTATATTTTCTCAATTTGTTTCCTGAACAGAAAGCTCAAATACTGGACAGTCCAGTTCAAAACCGGACACCTGGCAACCCTAGCAGGAAGCAGACTGAGTCAGGTATTGGGAGGCCAGAGTCCAAGATAGGCCAGACAGAAAGTCAGAAGCCATTTGGCAGACAGGATCAGATTACAGGAGATCAGGGTCAACTACCACATTACAGACAGCAACCGAAGAGCAACATCCAAGGACAAACCAGGGGTCAGAAGCCAGAATCTAAAGCCCAGGTGGGTGAACTAGGGCCCACAGGCTGCATTCAGCCCATCAGCCATTTTAATCTGGCCCGCAAGCTTCCACTGAGGAGTGGGGTCTGGGGCTTGCCCTGCTCGGTGCAGCTCCCAGAAGCAGCAGCATGCCCTATCCCTGCCTCCTTTATGTAGGGGCAGCCAGAGAGCTCCATGGGCTGCCCCTGCCTGAACATCTGTGCTCATAGGAACTGTGCCCACTGGGAGCAGTAGGGGCAGTGTCTGTGGATGGGACTGCACACAGAGCCATCTGGTCATGCCCCCATATAGGAGCAGTATGGCAGTGGGGAGGGGAGGGGAATGCTGCTGCTTGATGAGGGAAGTAATACCAAGAGCCTGCACTCCTAGTCTCCTCCCATGTCCCAAGCCCCTGCCCTAGCCCTGAGGCCCTTCTGCCCCCTGAACCCTTCGGTCCTAGCCCATCCTGCATGAAACTCCTCATCTCTGACCCCACTCCTGAGCCCACACCACCAGACAAATTCCTCATCTATTTCCATACCTCAGCCTCAATTTTGTGAGCATTCATGGCTTACCATGTAATTCCCAGATCCTGATTTAGCCCTTGGCTTCGGGTCTATCACGAGCAGGGTCTGGAGCAGAGACTGGCAGCCAGTCTGCCTTGTTGCTCAGACAGCTTCCCATCACAGCTTCCTGGTTTGGGTACTGGTAATAGCCAATCTGTGGTCTGCATGGTGCTGCCATGCAGGTCCTCCTGGGCAGTACTGCCTGTCGGAGTCAAACCGAAGCCTCCAGTGGTTAAGTGACTGCAGCAGCAGCCCAGCATACCTATGGGTCTCAGGTTTCAGCCCTGCAGCTTCTTACAATCTCTGTAATGAATTGGAATATATTTGCTGATCCAATAAAAATTGCTATGGCAGCTGCTGGGAATATCCAGTGACACTTGGCAAGAGACCACCAGCAGGTATGAACCCTGAGTTATGTTTTAGGCTTGTATCCATAGCGGTAAGTCATTGTGAGACACTGATTCATTTAGGTCATCCAGACAGCAGAAAGTTGGATATATATCAGATTCCTTTAATTACAGCATGCAGCATTATAGGAAAACACATGTATGAGCAGTTTGATAGGATCTTTGTTACTTTTAATAATTTTAGTCTGAGTGTTAGTGGACTTTTACTTTCAATGTTACGTGCCATCTTCTTGAGAGAAATCTTCAGGAAAGGATAAAAGATTTATTGTGCTAATGGAGAGCAATATAACAGGAACAAAAAGTTCCCCCCTACAGTTAGATTGCATAATATTTTGCATTAGAAAAAGCCTTCCAGTATTTTTAGATGCTCTAGCTCCATGTTATACAGAAGGAAATTGAAATTTTTCAAGAAGAAAGACTTGGAGTCAAATATGCATATATAGAGAAAGATTGGTGTAGCTCATGAAAATGTTAAAAACAAAAATACTTTTGAAAAGTACCTGTTAATAGAGGATTTTGATTTATTGTCTAGTTATATTATGTCTCCTGCCCTCCTCCACTCTTCGGGTGCTTTTATACTGCACTGTAGGTCGAAATAAGATAAGCAATTTGAGCTACGCAAAGTGCGTATCTTATTTTGATCTTATTTCAAAATAGTTTACTTCGTCATTTGGCACTGTCTATACAGCACTTATTTCAAAATAAATTGCTATTCTGAAACATCCCTTACTCCTTGTGGAATTAGGTTTATAGGGCCATCAGAATAGCGAGGCCATTATATTTCAAAATAAGGGGCATGCTCAAAAGACGCAGAATAGCTATTTTGGGATACTTCCGGCATTCTGAAATAGCGCTGCAGTGTAGGTGTAATCTTATATAGTTACTGAAGGTCATATTCATATCATAACTCCCACTGATTTCAATTGCATATTACAATCAGGCCCATAACCCTGATCCTATGCATAGCTTCACTGACATGAATGGTCCCATTGAAATGAGTTATATAAGTGATTATGGTTTTATATGACGAGACATTCACGCCCTATTCACTTCATGGCTGTGGGGAGCTGGGGATTTTTTCCTCCAATGAAGTTAGTGCAGTTGAGTTAGCTGAATCCAACTGGAAATCTCCCTTAATAACCATGCACACACAATTCAACACATTTTCATTCATGAACGCTAGTTCTGTTTTTGTCTAGCCTCCTGTCTAGACCAGCTCATAAGTTCCTTGAGATAAAGACTTTCCTTATTATGTATTGTGCCTAGAGCAACTTTCGACATTATAATAAATAATAAACAGCACTCCATGCATACAATTTGCAAACCACTGAATTTCTAAATGACATAACAAAAAGAATTCAGCACTGGAGAAAACAACATTTAGTTTTGATTCAGCAGTTTTAATTAAGTGTCCTGACTGGAAATAATAAGGAGAGAGATTTGTCTTTTAAACAAATTACTCTCAATCTCATTTTCAGCCCTCTTGCTATGAATGCCCAACACATCTTTTGCATGTGTAACATAGTGTGATTTGTGATTAACAAGTTCTAAAACAAAAAATAGTGAAGTATAACAATCTACATTACATACCTCATTTATCAGAAGTTAAGAAAGTGCTCCAGTACATAACTAAAAATGCTAGATCAGCCTGGCATGAGCATAAATTTAAAGCTTTAAAAACCAGTTTGATGTGAATTAGAGCAAAAATGTGTTCAGTGTTAACAATTACTGCTAAATCTAGGACTCATATGTATTCTCAGGTCATTCACATTTATTATTTTGCACCATTACTGACTTGACCCTTCAAAGTGCTTCACTTTAAAGTAATAGAGTATCATTCCTTATCACATGTTACTCTCCAATGATTTATAATGCCTGATTTTCAGGGGTGCTGAGAATTACAGCTCCCTGGGATTTCAGCTAGAATTCTGGGTAGTTGGCATGCCTGAAAATCACACCCTAAATGAAAAATACAGGTCCAGCTGTTTATCCGGGGAGAGGAATATGTATGGTAGGAGCCCAGGCAATGACCGTTTGTGCCCAAAACACACAAGTGTAATCCCTTTTCATTTCAGAACACACAGCACCCTAAATGATTCTTCCCAGCCTTTAGATCCACTCACTGGATCTAACCCACTGGAATTGACTTAACCTCCATATCTATTACATTCTATATGAGTTTATTTGACACAGCAATATCTGCAAAGCTATGAGGTTGTGTTGCAGGGTCATACACTCGCCTCTCTCCCGGGGGCCACTGCCATGTCCCTGGGCTTTTTGGAACCACGGCCTACCCTGTGTCTCCTACAATGCAACTGTGGTTATACACCCCCTCTCCCTCCCACTGGGGTCATTTGTCCTAGCAGCCAGAGTCTACAGTAAACACCCCTCTCGCTAGGGCAGTGCAGCCCAATGGCCGGGGTCTCTAATAAACACCCCACTCACCAGGGCAGGGCAGCTTAACAGTCAGAATCTTTAGTAAACAACCCTCTCACTGGGGCAGTGCAGCCTAATGGTCAGTGTCTTTCGTAAATGCCTCTCTCATTGGGGCAGTTCAGCCGGGGTCTATAGCAAACACCCCTCTCATGAGGGCACTGGGGCCTAGCAGTCCGAGTCTCTAGTCAATGCCCTTCTCACCAGTACAGTGCAGCCTAGCAGCTGGCATCTCTAATCAACGTTTCTCTCACCAGGGCAGTGTGGCCTAACAGCTGGAGTCTCTAGTAAATGGGTGCTGTCCCCTTGGTTCAGGGTTTGAGGTGGTGGTAGGGGAACCCGGGTCCTCCCTACTTCACCAGCTCCCAGCCCAAGGCCCTATTTGCAGTGGCATGGTCCACTGCAATCTCACTGGAGAATCCCACCACAACACGCTGAGAGCCACAGGCTACAGCATCTCAGCCTGGGCTACTTCCTACCAGTCTCCACTGGCCTCCTTCCAGGGTCCTTCTTCCATATCCTGCAGGAGCTCAGGCAATGCCTCCTTCCTCCTCAGTAGCAACTCCAGATTGAGCATCTCTCCAGGCTTGTATATCTGAGCTGCAGACTGAGCACCCGGCAGGGCTGTGTGGCAGGCCTTCTTCAACCAGGTGAGCCTGCTTAAGCCCAGCTTTCCCAGTGTAGGGCTGGTACACCCCATCACAGGTTGCAACCTTTGCAAGATGTATAGACATTTCTTCCTTCCTCACTTCAGACAGATATTTTATGAAATTATTAGCTACACCATTAATTAAAAATAAGGCTAAAGTTAGGGACAAGGGAATGAAATTTAAAATAACCCCAGTGAGCAAATGAACCTGACCATATGTGCAATAGTAGGGTAGGAAACTAGTTTTCATGGCCCTCTGCTCAATTATTGTGAGCTAACACACTGTTGTCAGTTCTAAAGGTTAATGCAGTAATGAAAGATGACAATCTCTGCTAAGTGATTACTGAATGCCCAAACAGGTCTTCACAGATTAAATTAAAGGTGTTCAGACAACCTGCAGGTGTAGAAGATTTTACCAAATGGTTCGCCATGGCCTGTGCGAAGTGTTAACTGAGCCTCTGCTGCCCCCAAGCATAATGTCAGATAGCATCAAGGTATAGAAGATTCCGCTGGAGCTCTTAATGCAAAATCCCTAACAAAAATGGAGCAGAAATATCCAGAATACATCACCGGAGCCAAGGTCACTTAAGTGAAACATTTCAGTTTCATCTGATGTTCCAGAAAGAAGAAAGTGACCTGCAAGGGGAAAAATGTTTGTGCGTATGCATTGCTTTCTCAGAGGTAAAGGCTTTCCTAGCATCACCTTTATATTATGATGCTGTTCGATGAGATGAAATGACAGATAAATGAACTCACATTAATAAAAGAGACATCACAGTTCAAGATGTCTGATGTACACATTTTCCCCAAATCTATCTGCTCTCTCATTTAAGAGGTGTAATCTGAATGAGCTAATAAAATAAACTAGTGTTTAGCTCATATGCATATTCAGAATTAGCCTACAAATCCTCCCGTAATTACATAATTATAATGGGTTTTAAACCATCCCTGTTTGAACAAAGCATTGAACATCTCACATTCTTAGATATCAGATGCACCTGCAAGATTTTCCTTAATCTGCACTAGAGACAAGAGATTATTCAGATGGTGCCAACAAAAATGATAGTTATGATAATGAACACTTCTTACAAAAATGAAAGAGGTGTGTTGTATTTAATAAAATAATCCACCTGAGACTGTGTTAATAAATAGTTCAAAGTCCTGGGTCACATTTTCAAGTCATGTGCTGCTAAAATCTTTTTAAAAGAATAAATTTTAGCTTCCTGATCATTTATTCCAAGCTTAAATAACTAGAAGGAAAATGCTTAATAAAGGAAAGAGGATATGGAAAATGTTGTGATGTTAGTTTCAGAAACAAATGAAAAGAGGTATCAATATTTCAGACATTGTCATATCAGAAATTCAGAGATAACCAAACAGGAGAGTGCTGATGAAACTCTGCTTTATTAGATTGGCTTATGGCTTTTTCTACTGCCAGAAATAATGAAAATAGTAAATTCTAGATGGAAAGAGAACCACAGAGATAGTGTATATTGCTTGCTCAGGAAAGATATTATAGGACTCAAACATACTATGCCTTACCTGTTTTATTTTCTAACTTTCGCCTTTTTTGTTATCAATACAGTTTTTGTCATCCAATACTACACCCAATGATATTACATGTAGACCTACTAATTCAATTCTGAGTCTGATGAGAGGATGGTGGTATGAAAATGTCACAGGTGGTGTTTTGTTTTTGTTTTCTGCTTACTGCACTTTTTTTGATTAATTTTTGCCTGGGCATAGACAGCAGCCATTTGGTTCTCTTTTTGGCTGCAGCATGTTACAGAGGAAGTGTATATACACTATGCTCTCCAAATGAAATTTTTATTTTATAAAGATTTTTCTTATAATGTTTCCAAATTGAGCCAAACAACAGAGTAAGGGAAATCTCATAAGGGTGCCTGTTTTTATAAGATTTTCAAAAATTCAGGTAATACTCAAAAAAGCACACGATTGGTAGTGGGAGGGGGGTGCTGGAGGCAAGAAATCATGGGGAAATAATTGTTTATCTTATATGAAAGGTAACACTTTTCTTAAACTGTGTGGTTCATGCCACTTATCACTACCTTCCCCCTTTTTTCCTCTTCAGGATCAATGTTCATAGGCTCAGAAACAGTTTTTTTTACATTTAGTATATATTAACCACATTGACTTAAAATAACATTAAGAGTCTGAATACCATTCTAACAGAAAAATATTAAGGCTGGAGTTAAACTTAATGTGAATTCCTTTCAATTGTCAGTCAAGGAAATAGACCAGATGAGATTAAGGCAGCGTTTCTCAAAGTGTGGGTCGCGACAAAGTGTGCGGGGGGTCACACAAATTCCATGAGCATTTAGGGGGTTGTGGTATCAAAAAGTTTGAGAACCCCTGGATTAAAGAAATAGAAGATTGTACTCAATATGTATAACTTGGTTATTATTGTCCTCTGTTGTAGTTTTTAAAAAGTCAGAGTACCTACAAGTATTTGACACAATGTAGTCTCATCAGATGTACTGTAATGTATTTCCAATCACTACAGCTTTGCTGTATATTGATTGTGGACAATGAAATAATCAGCCCCAGGGAAGCCAATAAAAATGTCTTGTGTCTTTTTACTCCTAAAGCAAGGTCAAAGAGAGAAGTGTCAAGCATTTATCCTCTTTTACAGTCCCAATGGTCTCCCTTAATGGAGCCATTAGTGTCATCTGAGCCCAACCACAACTCTACCTCATGACTGTATTTCCTAAGTGTCCCAGCTAGCAACGAGGGCAGATATCTATCCTGTGCTATAGTAGGGCTGTTGTTGTTGTATTTAAACCCTATCCTTGCCAAATACTGGACAAGGCTTATACAATCCAATAGAGAATACATGCATGAAAAACAGAAGCACAATAAATTATCACAAATAGTATGATGCACTGACACTGAGTTTATCTCAAGGATTTATGAGTAAATTATTTCTTTTCTAAAATAGCACGTTACTCTGCATAGCTCAGTTAATATCATAAAGCAATTAAAGGTTTCAAGCCAGTGACAGAAGTAGAATGACTGAACATTAAAAGGCCTTTGCTTCTACAGACAGCTTCCCATGTGCATACATAAAACATATTGTATCTAACCTCTGTCCCTCTCATGAATAAGCAATAGCTACTCAGAACATCAGAGGGACAGCAGGGGTGGAACTCAGAGGTATCTACTCCAGAAGCACAGACATATATTTGCTGAGCTGAAGGAAAAGGTGTGTTAGCAGTCGTAGCATTAAGAACCACAGATCCAATCCATGAAGGTATTTAGTTGCACATGTCTGGGGTTTAGGTGCCTAAATCGCAGTTTTAGGTGCCATTGTGATTCAGAACACCCCTGTCAGCTGCTGCTTAATGCTATGACACCTCAGCTCACTCAGGACCTACATTTTTCAATTAAAATGTCCTTAGACACCAAGTTTCGATCATGTGCACTGTTGCCTCCACATCCAAACTCCTATCTCTCACTTAATCCCCAGGGTGATCTACAAACCAGATGAAGAGGTGGACGAACACTTAGCAAAACCATGAGACCTGATCTAATAAGGATGCTCAAAGGCCAACTGCTAGATAAGGTCCCATTCAAAACTGGGCCAGAGGAGATAGCGAGCAACTCAGTGGTTAGAGCACTTGCATGGGATGTGGGACACACAGATGCAGTCCCCTTCTCTGCTGGAGGGGGAGAAAGGATTTGAATGGGGCTCTCCCAGACCTCTCAGAAGAAGGATACTAAATCTCATTGAGCTATGGCATATTCTGAGGTAGCTCTCACCTCAGTCTCTCCTGTCGAAACTGTTCCCATTTGGACTAAATAGTCCCTGGAGCAGGGCAACTGGACTCTGAATTTTTTCTGCCTAGTAGGGTTCACTAACAACCAGTCTATGGAGTCATTTTTCTCTCATGGTTTAATATTTATTTGAGGGTTGTATTCTTAGGTACCTAGCTCTCTCCAACCATTGCCATGGGAGATTAGATGCTTAAATGAGATGTTGTGGATCTCGGTATTGTTCCAATTGATTTTTCTAGGCTCCTGAATTAGATGTTACAAAGCCTTAATCAGTGGTTCTCAAACTGTGAGCCATGACCCCAAAGTGGGTTGGCACCCTATTTTAATGGGGTTGGCAGGGCTGGCGTAAGACTGGCCGAGACCAGAGTCCAAACCCCACTGGCTAGGATCAAGGCCCAAGGGCTTCAGCCCTGAGCAATGAGGCTCAAGCTACCAGCCTCATGCCTGGGGCTTCCCACAAGGATTGGCTTTTGATCCCTACCCCGGGCCATAAGGCTTGGTCAGACTCAGGCTTTGGTCCATCTTCCTGGGGTTATATAATTTTTGTTGTCAGAAGGTGATAGAAGGGCTATGAAATTGGAGAACCCTGGCCTCAATCCCTTTGTGGATTAGAGCCACAGAATAGCAGCAGTTTTCATATCATACAGTAGTACACAAACATTATAGCATGAGACAAAAACACCAACTATAACACCAGTCAAACTGCTCCACTTTACAGTCAGTACAGGGAATGATAAAAAAAATCTTATAATCTACATTAAAATGATAAATGATTATGAAAATAGTAAAACTAATTTGCAATATCATATGTTCCCCACAAGGTAACATTTAATTATCAGACATCGGTATCGATGAATCGCTCAGTTTCACTTTCTGGCTCTCTCACTACCCAGAAACCTCTGAGATCCTGAAGGATGCATATGGATGAATTGCAGCAACAATAGTCTATATTTTATGAACAGTGCATTGATTATAAGGGAGAAAACAAACTTCTTACCAAAAATCAGAAAGGTAAATTGTTATGGCTCAGAACTTGCTTTCATGTCTGTCTGCCCTGCTAATGACATACTAATAAAATTGGCTAACATTTCACATCCTCAGTGTGAGGTGTTTAAATCATCTCAAAATAAATACTAGTTCTAAACTGCAGCCTTATCCCCTGACTCTCTTTCTTGGTACAATGGGCAACTAGTTCCATTATTATTTTGTAACTCCTTCATGGAGACGTTAGCTTTTCTATTCTTAAATGCATCAGTCCTCAAAAATAATGCCATCATTTTACTCTTAGACCTTTATCTGCCAGTTGCAGATGATATGACACATAGTTTTACACAATATGTAAAGGTCAAACCGGTGACCCGCAGATATTGTTGAGCATCTTGTAAAATTCAAACAAGGTAAGGTAGAAGCCACAAGGGGGTACTTAGTAAAGCGATCAAGTACTTTTCAATTTCACATTTATTCAATGCTTACCAGGGGCACAAAATAATCCACTTGTCTTTAAACCCATGGGAAAGGAAATCTCTTCTTGAAATGCAATAAAAATGTCCCCTCAGAATTTTTTTCCTATCTCCCCTTCAGCCTTATGAAATGGAGGAATAGACAGTACAATCAAATGGACCATGGGTTATCCTTGTGGAGGATCTTTTCTTTCTGATTTATTTTAAGATCTTCTTTTCTTAATGGCATGGCCACAGCATTCATGTTCATTTGGCTTGCATGCTACCACCACATTCTTGGGGTTTAGCAGCTATCGAGAGGAGCTAATGCTGTTCTCGTGATTCCTAATTCCCATTGGATTTATTGAGGGAAGGATCCAGTAGAGATTGACTAACCTCCAGATACATTTACAAAGCCGATCCTAGATTGTGATTCTTTGTGCCCATTGGGTTTGATGTTTCAAGCTTGGCTATTTGTTTTCCTTCCACTTGTTTTATTTATTATGTGATAAAGCTACACCGAAAAGGAGGTGAGTTGTAATTTGTTTAGTTTTATGGCATAATCTATGGTATTCCCAGATGTTTGGACAAGAATTTTAAAAGTGCAGTCTAATTGCTAGGAACACACCAACTCCTACATTTATACCTTTATATTAGACAATTCCATTGTACCCAATTAACATAAGTTGCACATTAGACCATGAACTCAGAGTGAGAGATGTTTGAGGTGACTTTTTCCAGAACAATGAGGAACTGGAAAAGTTTTCAGTAATTAACAAACAAACAAGGATTGCTCTTAAAGAAAACAGTTCCAGGCAATGGCAAAGGTAAGGGAGAAACGCATGTACATTAATATGTGGAAATTTACAAATGACTTTTTGATCCCATAATTGTGGATGGGTAATTTCTGAGAAACAATGTAACAAAAGCAAACTCATTACCTGTGTGAAACTAATAATTTATATTTAACAGATGATGGCAGTGACCTTATTAAGAAATTAAAGCAGTTATAGTTCGTTTTTAAGGTGAATAACTTCATAAGTAGTCTCACACAACTTTTGTTATAATGTAATGATCTTTACAATGGCATATCTATCAAAGGAAATGAAATAGCTCTGACTAAAGATTCTAACTGTACAGAAAAATGTTTCTGTGTTATGGAAAACCAGGAATGAAAGAGAAAATGAACAGAAAATTAAGCAATAATTCAAACTCGTTCAATAAAGTAACAAGGAAAGTCTACACAATGCACATATTTGCATCTCTGTATCAAGTCCTCATCGGTTGTTGAACAGGCATGTTTAACCAACTACTAATGTGGATGCTGTACTGATTTTGTGAGTTTGGTGTACAGACCGAGATAAGACAAATTGCTTGTTTTGGAAGTTTTAAATGTTGTCAAATTGATAATTAGCTCAGATTTTGGACATTAGTTACACTTTTGGGACCCAGCTCGGAATGCATTTAGTCATATGCTTAAGTCAAGCATGTGTTTAAATTAAACACAAACAAACTCTGTCCTGAATAGGATTGCTTTCTTGATACTGGACCCTAAGAAGGAAATATTTGTTTTGAGTTGTGTTGTTTTTGGGTTGTTGTAGGGTATTTGGGTAATGGGGAAAGCAGTTGCATATGGGTTCTGCATAATTTGAAATGTTAAAAGTAATCCCAGGGTAACCATAGTTAGCAGACTCCAGGCAAGGCAGCCAAACGTGTGATACAATGGTCCACGGGTACAGCAAACTCACAAACATATTTAGTGTGTTTGTGTATAAAGGCCACGTGCTTGTACATTCATGTATGCACATAACTAGATATATTAAGATATTATTAAGCATTTTAAAAACCAACTCCAGTTTTAAACCTTTTTATTCTGTCATGGTTCAGGTAGATGGCTCTGACTTGGCGAACCCTTTCAGGTGTCTAGTTTTCCTCCTGGCAAATAATGTTTCTAAGTAGGGTTCCTATTTATAAATACACTAGAAGATCTACCCAGCACTGCTCGGGTCCTTAACTCAATTGGTTTTTGTTCACTTGAAACATTGCTGTGGTGTGGAGGTAGGGATGAGGGGTTCAGTAAGGAGGCTACCTGAGGAGAGAGGACAATCTCATCCTTGTCTCATCACAGCAGCTTGGGGCCAAGTGAGAAGCATCTCTCCATGGCTGCTGCAGCTCCAGCAGGCACAGCGGGGGGAGGGGTGCATGTCACCCGACTGGGGCAGATCCAGGTTTGTCTGCCCCCTGCACTCTCCAGGAAGAGTGAGGAATGCAGCAAATTGTGTGCTTATCTTGGCTCCCTGATGAAGAGGAACAGCCAGCAGTGTTCCCCCTTCATCCTCCCACCCCCATAGCTGAGTCCCTGCTGCTTGAGTTTTCATCCTGTTTTTTCCTTTTTTTTTAAAAGCAGATCAATTTTGAGAAATAATTCTGTTTCTGAATTGTCTATTGAGAAATAACTCAGGAAATGAACATCCACTAAAAGTGTGTGTAGTGTTGTAGGACTTCTGCAGGGACCAAAGTAAAATGTTTTAACATGACCTGGTATATCAGTGAAGCATGATTTGCAGCAACAAGCATAGTAACATTAGCCTGCATAGTCGCATGGCAACAACCACCATAAAAATAAGTTATAACTTCTATTTATAATGCAGGAAAAGGAAAAAAAATAATTAAAATATTTAAAATATAGAGAGTAAAATAACAACCTTGTTTAAACAATATTCTTTTTTATCCTTTACATGCACAGGGGAAATGCCTCTGTTAAGAGTAGAAGCTGGCTGAGATTGAATGGACCTGTGCTGCTGTTGAAATCAGATACCATTTTCTTGAAGAAAAACAAAAGAAACACAAAATTTAGAATAGCAAAAGTATAAAATGGAGCTTCTGTCTCTGGTGCTGACTTTTACCTGCTGCCTCACTACTGGACAAACAGAAACACCACGCAGTCTGATCAGCCACTCTGAGACCTGGCAAACTCGTACCAGTATCAGGCTCTTACAGTATTGATTTTAGTTGCTTCACAGGTCATAGGCTCACAGAACTGTTGAAAAAATATAGTCTTGTCTGGCTAAGCCAGGCTCTTCAAATAGAAGGTAAAAAGAGAGAGCTAGGAATAAAAGAAGACTCTTCATCATTTTGATGCTCCAAAAAGTCTCTATAAGGGGCCCATCACCTCATTCATAGGTCTAATTTGACTCACCAATTTTGGTCGAATAATTCTCATTCCATTCACATATTGTTCACTAATCACAAACTTTGTACAGTCCTCATGTGGTATCAGTGGACCTTTTTGTTTGGACTAATCCTATCTATCTCCATTTTGAACCTTTTTCAATCAACAATCATTGCTATAAATGACTAAGACATTTTATGGACCTTCATCCACTTTCCATCGCTTGAGCTCATAGATGAGATAGACCTGCTGACCCCAATTATTATAAAAGAAGTGTATTGGACCAGAGGAAAATGCTTGCCAGATTGTGCTATAACAAAGAACTTCATTTTTCTCCACTCAGCACTTACTGTAGCACATTTATAATGCTGATGCCTCTGGGTGGATTGTTGGCAGGAGGCATCAAACCTAAAACTTGTGGCCCTTAATTTATGAGTTTCTCCTGCCTGACTAAAACAATGAGCTCACTTCACCAAAACTGCAAAAGGCTACCATTCTGAAGGTGGCCTCAAAGGAAGAGTGTGCCACATGCAGTGACTATGGCTTACACGTGGAAGAATATTTCCATCTAACTTATTTTTCAGAGGAACTCCATCTGAAGTGAGATGGTATGCGGGAGGGAGCATAGAACAGTGGAAAGGATACAGGACTAGGACTTGAGACACCACATTTCCTGGCTCTGCCATGGATGACCTGGGCATCCTTTGACAAATCACATCACCTCTCCATGCCTCTGTTAGTCAGGCAGGGTTCAGCTGTGGAAAACTCTGGTTTCAAATCAACACTAGGGGGTCTGACCAGCTAGTTTGTAAAAGCTGTGCCAAACCATACACGTTCTGCATGTCTGCACCACTGTCAACAGCTAACAGGGCAAGGTAAAAGCAAAGCAGTAACATGAAACGAGTAAACTGGTTGAGCTTCTGTGATAATTGGTGGCCCATTTATAGAACACGAGTACCCCAGGTCTTTTATAGGACACAAAGAAACTAGTTTATGGTTTTTGCCATGGTTCTTGTAGACATTGACATTTTTAAAAATGAGTTAAACTCAACCACTCTAATGGGCATACTTCTAATGTTTATTACAGTGAAATAAGCATTAATATCCTGAGTCAGCTATTTTGATAGATATAGTGATTTGTGGCATGTTCTTCACCAACACAGCGGTAAAAAACCCAATGAAATCCCAAAACAAACATTCTTACTCAGTTGAGAGTTGCCCCTTTCTTATTAGGCATGGCTGAGAAGGGTCCTCGCTTACAAAACAAATCACTGTGTGGTCACAATCTCGTCTTACACCAAGACCTTCCTTAGTCCCTCTGATGGGGTGGACTAGGCCCCAAAGCCCTCTGCTGGAGGCCATGCCTCACCCCGCACCAGGGAGAAGAGCAGAAGATAGGGCCTCCAGGCAAACTAGAGTGTCTGCTTGTGCTACAGGCAATTGGGGCCCAGCAAGTGGATATAAAAGAAGCTGCTGGGCCAGGGCCTGGCAGTTCCTTGCTGAAGCTCAATCCAGCCAGATCTAGGGATTGACTGGGAAGACAAGTGACACCTTGGACAGCTCTGAGTGTGAGCTGGACTTCAGACTAGGGATGTTAAAATGTGGTTAATTGACTACCGTCTTTTAGCAAATATACCCTGCACCCAAATATACCCTGCAGTTTTTGCTTTTTGAGTTAAAAAAATCTTGTATACCTCGCGCACGAGTATAACCCACGGGGTATACAAGGCTGTGCCGGGGGTATATTTATGGTGCGGGGGGAATTAGCCAGCCATTCACTGCCCGGTTCCTGTGCAGCCGGATGAGTGCTCCCCCTGCCCTTTCCTATGGCTGCGGAGGAATCGGGCAGTGAGCACTCCCCCGCCCGGAGGCTGGAGGCTGCACAAGAACCAGGCGGGAGAGTGCTCAACCGCCCGGAGGCTGGAGGCTGCGCAGGAACCAGGCAGGGGAGCGCTCACTGCCCAGTTCCTGCACAGCTGGATGAGCGCTCCCCCTGCCACTTCCTGCGCCTGCGGAGGAACCGGGTGGTGAGCTGGTGTATAAAAAAATGTTGTATACCCCGCACCCAAGTACTCCCCGCGGGGGTGTGTGCGGGGTTTGTAAAAAGGAATATAACCCGCGGGTTATATTCGCTAAAATACAGTAGTCAACTAGTTGATGGAAATACCATCGACTACTCAACTAGTCAATAGGCACTTCCGCAGTCCTCCTTTGAAATGCGCGGAGGTGGTGTTTTAAAGAGGCAGCCACCGCACAGCTGATCCGCAGATGAGCTGTGCAGTGGCTTCCCCTTTGAAACACCACCAGAGCATGCAGCCCAGGATCAGCTGAAATGCGCGGAGGTGGTGTTTTAAAGAGGCAGCCGCCGCACAGGTGATCCACGGATCAGTCATGCAGTGGCTGCCCCTTTGAAACACCACTTTGGGGTTTCAAAGCAGCAGCGCTGTGCAGCTGTGCAGCACTGCCACTTTCAAGTACTGCTTCTCCCCCCTTTGCTGCCTCTATTTCAAAGACTAGTCGACAGACTATCGTATAAGCAAATGCTTATCTGATAGTCGACTAGTCTTTAACATCCGTATTTCAGACCTGCCTGAAACCCAGATCCAGCGGCTGAAAACTGACTGTGATAGACTACAATAAATTGCAGAACCCTAAACAGGGTACCATGTGAACTTGATCTCTAAAGCCCCGAGAGAGGGCTGGATGGAGCAGCTTCTTGGGGAAGTGGCCCAGCGAGTGAGGTAGCAGCAGATAGCAGTGACAGCAGGCAACTGCTACTTACAGGGTCCATGGGCCAGGACCCAGAGGAGTGGGTGGGCTTGAGTCCCCCCCCCCCCACAACCCTACCAGCTACAAAAAGGGGGTAAGAAGAAGCCTGGTTCCAGGCGACTGACCAGAAAAGCCATCTGGGGACACCTCCACTCCGAGTCAGTTGGGGCGGAGAAGTTGCGCGCACACCTGCAGCCACAAAGGGGTGCCCATGAGAGGGCAAGCCCCTTCAAAGTCCCCCTCAGCCTTTTCTGATCTTCACTTAGTGACCTTGACAAAACATCTGTTCTACCAGGCTCTACACAGATTCAGCAATGAATAGGATAACTATAAGCAGGCAAAAATCTATGAATTTTGTTGTATTCTTAGTTTCCAGTCCAGCAAAGCACTTAATCATCTGATGAATTTTAGGAATGAGAATAGTCCCACTGAAATTAAGTGCTTAAAGTTAAACAAATCATTAAATGCTTTTGTAGATTGAAGTCTTCGTGCAGCAAATGTGTAGGTATAAACTGATTTGGAACCAAAAATGGCATTTAAGGATCATTTCATTTCCTCCTAACAAGATATGTGAATTTTAATTAAAAAAGTTAGATAGTGACTAAAACGTGAGTGGATGCCCAAACTTAGTCTAACTTTGCATTTAGGCACCTAAATAAATGACATAGGTGTTCATTATTTTTCAAAAGTGCTAACAGCTCCCACCAACATCAGAGGGAGCTATTGAGAACTCCTCACTTTTGAAAACAAAATATGGCAGAATTTGGCCTCTTATTTCTTAAAATCTTGGGCAGAGCTTGATTTTTTTTTTCCAATTTGTGCAAATTTCTTTTCATCGCTGCTTGAAGTTCTGCAAACAAAGGTGGTCAGTCTGTCTTTTGTATCTTACACAGCATGCTGTGTTACAGCCCCATCTCCATAGCATGGGACACAGCTTAGACTGGACACTTTGCTAGTGCCACAATGCAGCCAGTGCATTGAAGTCTAAATTCTGTTTCAAATTATATAAAGTACTATCATACTTTTTTCCTCATTTCCAAGGCGATCAATCATTAAGATGTCTTGCAAAGGTTTCCATGTAAATGAACAATATTTCCGAAGAGTAACTATGTAACAACCACCTAACAATCACAGCTCAGGAAAATAAATGGTTGGAATTCCCAGACTGTTTTCAGCCTCTCTCTCATTTCATGGCAACCTGCCAGCATTCACATTGATTCCATAGTACATCCATACCTGGCCATATAAATCGATAGCCTGCTTCACTTGGACTCAGTAAGCACTTACTTGAGATTCTGGAGTATTTCTCTGCAGATTTTAACTTCTCTAATTTTAGCATCAGCAAGAAAACTAAACTATGATTAACCCTTCAACATCCAGTCTTGATCACTCTTCAAACATCATATGGTTATTTATGCTACTTGTACAGTAATTGGTGGGTGTTTGGGGGAAAGGAGGCCATATTCTGCTCTCCTTTACACCATGAATCTCAAGTAACTCCACTGAGCAAGTAACAGTGCAGAATTTGGCCCAGATTCTCCTGACAATTCCAATCTTGTCCAAGAAATTTGTCAATAGGATGCTAGAATAATTTGTCATTTAAGTGTCCCCTAATAGGGGAGCAAATATGTTAGGAACTGAGCAAGCAGTAGATATCACTGATTCTCACACCTGCTTCACTCCCCCCAACACTTCTCTCCTATGCTCTTTTAAAATACCTTGCCTAGTTAATAGTTTGTTAACTGTCTAACCCCTCAGTCATGGTAATCAGGCACACCACTGACCAAATTAGGCTTTTTCAGGGGAACCTAACTAATGCTAATAGCAACCAGACTGCTGGTACAAGTCCATCTTGCACCACTCTGTCACAATCAGACTCCAAAATTATCCTAACCTCAGAGTAGAGGCAGCCAAGAACATAATCCCCTGAAGTCAATATGCAAACAGCAGAATCTTCTCAAGAATAACTGATGAGAAACCCACTGTGGAAGCCAAAGACACCAAAGATTAAAAATATTTCTGGCTGCCCAGAAACAATGGCCACCCAGACCAGAATAATTACAAAGGGATCCAAAGAGCGCTGTGCTAACATGAAATAAAGAAAAAGAATGCCACAAGAGCATGGCAGACCACCTCTCAGCAAGGGACACACCATGCAGGAGAAAAATTTAAAAAGGGAATATTACGCAGCAGTCTGCCAGTCTAAATGCATGATAGCAGCTGTCTTTCAAGAAAAAAATCTAAAAAGATAGATTGTACAACCTGAGTCTTAGGAAATGATAAAAAGAACCCCCATCGACCACTACAATCACACTGGGACAGTATAAAATGGACTTTAAAATAGACATAAGCACTGAGGTAACAGTGATTCCAGAATCACTTTAGAGGTACCCAGCTGCATATGCCTCATCGCTACAGAGCATCACTATGCACAAATGGGGCTGGGGGGAGTCCTATCCACGACACAGACTCAAACATTTCCGAGACTTTCCAGTGGGCATAAGATTTCAAGTGGATTCTGACCACAATCTGCTAGTCCCTCTTTGAGGTTCAAAAATCTTCATGAGTTACCACGCAGGAAACATTTTCAAATAAGATTTCAGTTTCTGATTTCTCGTATACCTGGGAGAATGCTGGCACAGCTGATGCACCAATTTAAGCAGGACATTTCATATATGCAGTACTTGTTACTTGACCAACAAGATGATATGAGAATTTGTGACTCCTCTAGCACGTCCTCTTGCAAATAGATTCAGCCCTGCAGAAGTTTTAGTGAAAAGGGAATCCAAAGTGCCTCGCAACCCCATTTTAATGGAGTCGTCAGGGATACTATCATATTTGCTGGGGCTTAGGGCAAAGCCCCAAGCTTCACTATCCAGGGCCAAAGCTGAAACCCAGCATCTTCAGCCCTGGGTGGTGGGGCTCAGGTTACAGGCCTCCCACCTGGGGCTAAAGCTCTTGTGCTTGCCCCCCTCCCCAGCATAGTGGGGCTTGTGCATGCCCACATTTGTCCCCCACAGGGATCATGTAATAATTTTATTGTCAGATAGGGAACATGGTGCTGTGAAATATGAGAACCCCTGTGTTAGAGAAACAGACAAACCTAGTGCAATATTGTAGGAGAACCAAAGAAAATAAAAGGACCAATAGCCAGATGTCTTAAAGGGAAAGCATAAATCCATGACAAGTCTGAAAGTTAGAGTACCCTGTGTTTCTTAAGGTTCTGTATTTTTGTTTTATGTTGATACTGTATTTATATCATATGTTGATTAATATAATGCTTCAAAAAGATATTAATCCCCCTTCTTTTTTCCAAAAGGAGGATGTGGCATTACCTGTGAATGTCTAGATGACTAATAAGGGGCATTGACAAGGAGATAAGACTATGTAAACAGGAAACAGTACTGAATTCACTTGAATTCACTCCAACCACGTTGTGCTAGAGCTCTATTCTCCACCAGGAGGATGAAAGACAGAGAAGTCCACTGTCTCTCCCAGCATGCAAGAGAGAAATTTAACAATTTGATTATATAAAATCTAAATGCAGTCAAATTCTACACTTATTTAACACATTAAACATTGTTATATTATGTGATGTTTAAAGGCCCATAGCTCACTGGCTCAGTGTGCAAATACATACACAGGCTGTGTCTAGACTGGCCAGTTTTTCCGGAAAATCAGCCACTTTTCCGGAAAAACTTGCCAGCTGTCTACACTGGCTGCTTGAATTTCCACAAGAACACTGACGATCTCAATATATGATCATCAGTGTTCTTGCGCAAATACTATGCTGCTCCCGTTAGGGCAAAAGCCCTCTTGCACAAATGCTTTTGCGCAAGAGGGCCAGTGTAGACAACCCAGGATTGTTTTGCGCAAAAAAGCCCCGATGGCTAAAATGGCGATCGGGGCTTTCTTGCGCAAAAGCGCGTCTAGATTGGCCAGGGACGCTTTTCTGCAAAAAGTGCTTTTGCGGAAAAGCGTCCGTGCCAATCTAGACGCTCTGTTCCAAAAATGCTTTTAATGGAAAACTTTTCTTTAAAAGCATTTCCGGAAAATCATGCCAATCTAGACGCAGCCACAGAGAAAGCAAGACACAAAACAGTATCTGTTGAAAGACATTTTCTCATTACAGATTAAAAAAACCTTGTCTGCAGTATAATTGCTTTACCCTGTCTGCATATATATATTCACACCGGATCCACAATAGTTGTACTATCACTTTGCTAGTACAACCTACAATCTACATTATTAATCTGTTTTTTTTTCTCTCTCTCCAGTTTGGATATTGTCTTCCACCCCAATACCACTATTGTTTCACTCTGTTTGCCTCAAAAATTTGAGGGAAAACATCCATTTAGAGACCCATATACTGTAAAAGGCTGGTGGTAGCATTTACTGAGATTCACTATGCTAGAAGCCCAAGATGCCCCCCAATCTCTTTGTTTTTTACCCTGATAGCAAGTGTCAGTCTGCTGGGGAAAGGCTTAAATAGGCTAAGTTGACTTACTGAGGTAGGTGACTTTTACATCAGCTGCTCCCATAGACACTGTTAATAGGCCCTTTTATGAGTTACACAGTATGCAGCATCTAGAAAGGCTTTTTCGGGGGGTGGTGGGGGTAAGCATTGGTTTATACTCCAAGAACTTTACAACACCCAACTTCCTGCTTTCTGGCTCAGTCTTTTATACTGCTTGCTTTCTTCTCAGAGCTAGCCAGCTGGTAACTAATTAGCACATCAGGCTCCCTACAGGTACAAGTGATTCTTTCTAAACCCAATCAAGCTATTTAACTTCCTCTTATGGCAGCCACATCTGGTATCTTAGGTGTTTGTCTTTAAAAGGTTTTGTTTGTAGCTGTTAATGGCACCCTGTCACATCTGCAGATAAGAGAGGTAGGATTAACTCCCTTGGAATGGGAAGTACGGTACCCCTGGAGAAGAATACAATGTACCAACAACCATGGCAAAAAAAGGTTGGGTTTTGCTGCTGTAAAAAGCTGGTAGTATTTACTAGAAATATACTACACTGATCCTTAGATTGTTTCTTTGTTAATGGGAAGGTTGAGGGAACATTGGACTCCATGTAGTATGTGGGCTTTGTTTGGAATAATTCTGTTGGTATAAACTTCATTCCTCCCATATGAAAAGTACCTGCTCACAAATACCTTGGAACATCATTTTCATACAACATGCTCATTATTGTCCCCTGATTCACTTCACTCCTTACCACCACAGAAATTCTTGTGTATTGGTTCAAAAAAACCCAAGCCCCTCAATTCTAAATGATAGCTTTAGCTTCTCCAGATTTCCTTGAGGGTACAGACTTTAAGTTAGAAAACAAATTTAACAGGAAATTAGACTTTCTATTCCAGACCCAACCCAGAACTGTTTTTTAGGAAACATTTTAATTATTTTTCCTGTATTGTTCAGTGCATATATCACAAATACTTGTATAGGAGTATATAAAATTGTTAATATATGTATTGATTGGGTTACTAATGGCATAAAACTTTCCTTACATTTCATTCAGACCTTCACTTTCTGTTGAGTAAATCCCTTCATGCTATTAAAAGACTGATTAGCATAGCAGTCTTTTAATAAATACTTTATCATTGCAGTCAAATCTACTGTGTCTTCAAATGTTATTGGTTCACCACCTGTTTTCATGGATCTTTATAATGAAACAATCCACTATGCTGGATGACTTTGTGTTCAGACCAAATATGCACATTATGTAGCTTAATCTAATTTTCATCTGACCTTTGTTTAGTAAAACCACAATATTGCCAAGAAATTGTGTACTTGATAGGTATATTATCAGTTTTATAAATCATTATTGCCACCTACTTTTTCACTTTGCGAAAGATTGAAAGGTTATTGGATACTTTGCTCATATTCTATGTTTCATACTCTATCACAACTTTCATGTCTCAGGTTATGAATTCTTTACAGACAAGCAATCCTTTCCATTTTTCCAGAGAATTTCAAAATAGTCTCAAGGAAGAAATTTATTTTCACTGGGGTGTTTGTGAATAATAGACTCCAGAAAGGCCAACATTCCATATTAAACAAGACTGTGGAGTTACAAGTCTGCACTGTGCCAAGGCACAAAGCTATTCTGATCGTTATGTCCTTCAAGCATGTTTAATACTAACATATAGATTCTCCCAATATTCAAGCATAACTCGTCTCTTGTTACAATCAAACTTTTATATTAGAACATGCAAAAAATAGGGAGAAATGAAGTGATGGAAAAAGTAGTGTGTTAAATAAGAACATAAGAATGGCCGTACTGGGTCAAACCAAAGGTCCATCTAGCCCAGTAGCCTGCCTACCGACAGTGGCCAGTGCCAGGTGCCCTGGAGGGGGTGGACCAAAGACAATGCTCAAGCGATTTGTCTCGTGCCACCCATCTCCAGCCTCTGACAAACAGAGACCAGGGACACCATTCCTACCCCCTGGCTAATAGCCTTTTATGGACCTAACCTCCATGAATTTATCTAGCTTCTCTTTAAACTCTGTTATAGTTCTAACCTTCACAGCCTCCTCTGGCAAGGAGTTCCACAGGTTTACTATGCGCTGTGTGAAGAAGAACTTTCGCTTATTAGTTTTAAACCTGCTACCCATTAATTTCATTTGGTGTCCTCTAGTCCTTCTATTATGGGAACTAATGAATAACTTTTCTTTATTCACCCTCTCCACATCACTCATGATTTTATATACCTCTATCATATCCCCCCTCAGTCTCCTCTTTTCCACAAATAGCTAATTGTAAAAGTAGCATGGTGACAAATTGTGAAGTCAACACATCCAAAAACTAATGGCCATATTCTGTAATTCTTTCTTATGGAATAACACCTTACTCTTCAAATAGACTTCATGAAGTCAATAACTGTACTCTTGGTGTAAAGTACTGTTCAGCCTGAATATGCGTGTCTGAAGCTAAACCGTTAATAATAAACCAATGAAATAATGACATATTTACAAATGTACTTTTTAAAGCTGTAATTAGCTGTATTTCTCCATACTGCCATAGTTGGGCATATGCATTTGAGCAGATACATTTTTTTCCCTTTTAAATGTTTTCATGAGTCCTGAGCTGCCTGATTGACAGGTTTAGCAAGTGACTGTCTCTGTTTAAACACAGAACAGGAACAGCTCAGACAACCATGGAACACACAACTCTTCCCTGTACTGTCCATTTTACTGTGATATAAACTTCTCTGTGGCCAGGATTCTGCCCTCTCACCCTTCCATATATGGCCCAAAAAGGCATCAGTGCAGAGAGGAGGGGACAAGATCAGGAGGGGTCAAACACAGTATTGTACTACCCATCTTATGGACTGAAGGAATGTGCTCTTTAACAGCCCAATCAACAGATGCTTAGAAGAAAATTATTGGTGCTGGATGTGTTAAGACTGACCTGGATAAACCTCTGTGTAATATTTGCTGTGCTTGGACACACAAACACAGCCACTGGACTGTAATAGCAGGACCAACATCACCCTTTTGCCAGCTCTGCAGCACTCTCCTATACAGAGCCCATTTGCTAGGGCTTTTTGCAGCAGAGGATATGGACCAACTTTGCAAATTGTTTCACGTTAAGTTATTTTGACCTTTTGGTGATTAATTTGAATAGAGAAAAGTTCAGGTTTGCCCTTTTTTGATGATAATCCTCTTGGAAATTTGACCAGTATTCATCATTGCCTCTGGCAGGTCTGAGTGTCAGGGAGGACATGTGGCATCATGTCATCCAAGTTAGACAAACTTCACTCTGTTCTTGATGGCAGTCTTCAGGCTTCAATCAGCATCATTTCAGCCTGTGTGCATTCCAACTGCTTCATATTGTGCAGGATTATCCTCTGCTAACTACAGTGGGAGTCTCTCTAACAATGTCCCTAGTATTCAGGCAACCTGCCAGGTACGGATAACGTGGTCTCTGAGTACCATACGTTTACAATGGAAAGCAGACATGTGAAAATATATCAAAAGAGCAGTGACAAAAAAGTAAAAATAAAGGCATTTGCAGTTAAGAGTGAATTACATTAAAATAGCTGCTCCCTACAGGATGTTTCTCTCAGTCTTCCATACTGTGTGACACTTTTCTTCAAAATACCTGCAGCCAGCCTGATATGCCTCTCTTTATCTCCCTCACCTATTTAACCTTTTGCTCAGGGGTGCTTTGTCGCCAACACCATATTCTTAGAGCTAACCTTTAATCCATAAAGTTCTGTGAATATACAGCTTGATACTTTTCTCACTGATAGCAGGATAAATCCAGATTAACTGCACCGGGAAGCCGATGGAGTCACTGCCCTGAGCACAACAGGTGAAACAGGGTGAATGAGAACTGTGGAAGAGGTAAGCCTGATTGCAGTGATAACCAGGAGCAGGAGCTGGGTCAGAAGGCAGCTAGACAAATGTAACTGGGGCTAGGTAGAATAGAAAGCCAAGTGGAGAGAATGAACAGGGGTTAGGCTTGTCTGTGAGAAGCTGTCATGGTTACAGAGCACTCTTATACTAGATCTCTGGGCTGCAGCCTCTCCCCCACCTCCATTTACAAACCATGTTAATACAGCTCGGATTTCCCCTTGATATTTTTTACCCACTGCCTCTTCTTGTCACCCCCCTCCCATTTTTTCCTCTTCTACCCTCACGCCCCCCGCTCCCCGATTTATTTTGGTCCTGGACATCCAACACTCTGGTCATCTGAAGAAGTGGGCTGTGCCCACGAAAGCTCATGATACCATCTACATGTTTTGTTAGTCTTTAAAGTGCTACCAGACTATTTGTTGTTTTTTAAGTTTATCCTGTACAGACTAACTCGGCTACCCCCTGAAGCATGTTAATATACTAAGCCCAAATGCATATGGCCTCTGTAAGCACTTTACTGCCAGGGGCCTGGAGCTAACTAAAGTGCCTCAAAAACAGCTTTTTCAAAACAAAACCTTGTTTATTCTTTCACCCAATAACACAAAGCATACAGTGCAAACATATAAAACAAAAAAGTCCATATATTTTCCTGTCTATTCCTTAATCTTCCCCTGAAAACACTATTCCACACAGTTACCTGTACCTCTGGGGGCTATGACTACACTACCTCCGGTATTCCGGAAAAACTCTGCTGCCTCCAGGGAACACGTCCGCTGTTTCGGAACAGTTTCTGAAAAAACGGGCACTTTCTTTCAGAAGCCCTGTATTCCTCATTTTATGAGGAATAAGGGCTCTTCTGAAGGAGGAGTGTTTTCCCACATTTGGCCCTGAGTAGATGGGCCAAATGTCAGAAAACCTTTTGCAGGGGAAAAAGTGAAAAAGGTATGCAAATTGGGTTCTCAATTTGCGTATCTTTTTCCGGAAAAAGATTGCAGTGTAGACATAGCCTGGGTTTGGAGAAACAGACTGTGCTGCAGTATGCCCTCTGTGTCTCAGCCTCCATCTGCTGACACCCGTTTTCACCTAGGCTGGTATTTCTAAGCTTTTAGTATATGCTTTGCTCATCTGTTCAGCCAGGGAAGTATCCACTCAGTTTGCAGCAGCAATCAAAAATGACAAACAGAATGTTGAGAATCATTAGGAAAGGGATAGATAGGAGGACAAAATTCACATTGCCTCTCTATAAATCCATGGTACAACACCTTGAATGCTGTACCCCGATCTGGTTGCCCCATCTCAAAAAAGACTGGAATTTGAAAGGTTCAAAAAAAGAGCAACAAAATGATTAGAAGTAAGGAATAGCTTTCCTTATGAGGAGAGACTAATATGACCGAGACTTAGAAAAGAGACTACTAAGGGGAAATATGATAGGCATCTATAAAATCCTGGCTGATATGGAAAAAGTAAATTTACTCCTTCTCATAACACATTAACTAGGAGTCACCAAATTAAATTAATAGACAGCAGGATTAAAACAAACAAAAGGAAGTATGTCTTCATACAACTTACAGTCAACATGTGCCAAGACTAAAAGAGGGTTCCAAAAAGAACCAGATACAACCAGATCATGGAGGATAGGTCCATCAATGGCTATTAGCCAGAATGGACAAGGATGGTGTTTCTAGCTTCTGTGTTCCAGAAGCTGGAACTAGGTAATAGGGGATGGATCACTTGATGATTACCTGTTCTTTCAATTCCTTCTGAAGCACCTGACTAAATGGACCTTTGATCTGACCTAGGATGGGAATTCTTATGTTCTTATGAAATTGTAAACTTTGCCAGTCTAATGGGCACCAGGTATGAGGTTATTTCCCACTTAATAGCTTAATCATTGTTCCCTTTCAAGGACTACTTCTATTCCTTATCATAAAATAATAGAACTAGAAGGAACCTCAAGAGATGATCAAGTCCAGTTCCTTACATTCATTGCAGGACCAAGCATCATCTAGACTATTCCTATCAGGTAATGGTCTAACCCAGTGTTTCTCAATCAGTGGTACGAGTACCCTAAAGGATACTTGAGAGAAGTCTGGGGGGTACATCAATACAACTGAAATTTGGAGAAAACTGAATTTGTTTTAACTTTTACAGTGCTTTATTATTTTTGTACTTTTTACACCCAAAAATTTCAGCACCCACCCTGCTACAATTAAGTTGTTTAAACAAATCTGTTGCGATGGAAGAAAAAAATGTTCTGTCTGAAAACTAGGCACTATGGGTAATTATAACTTTTTTTTAAAAAAGGGGGTACTTTTTTTTGAAAAAGGGGTACTTTATTTAAAAAAGGTTGAGAAACACTGGTCTAACCTGCTCTTAAAAATCTCCACAAACTCCCTAGCTAATATATTCCAGTTCTCAACCACCCTGACAGTTAGGATGTTATAACATCTTATCCTTGCCATTGTTTTGTCTCCAGTTGGTTTTCATCTTAAAGCCCCCTTTGATTTAACACTATGCATTCAGCCAGGATAAGCACAGGTAAGCCGAGGGACATAAAAATTATGTAACTCCCTTACTCTGTACTGAAGCATTCGTTAATTTAGGATTAAAAAGGAATTAGGATCCAATTGTGCAATATTTAAACATGCAGGTAGAACTACTCAATATGAAAATGCAGCCTCACTGTACCTAAGGATGATTAAAAACACAACAGTAACATTGGTTCAAAATAATTTTTTATAAAACTAGGTTGTAGCTTTTCTTTTCTATTTATGTCATTTAAAAAATATATCCATCGTGTAGGAGCTGCATACAGCATCTAGAATAATGAGCCCCCTTGATCCTAACAGGGACCACTAGACACTATCATAAGGTGCATAATGATAGCATACCAGCCTTTTGATGTGACTAGCAACCTTGGAGTGGCTTTGCTGCTATTCTGCAGTTTCAGAGAAGAAAATTTTCTCCTCCGATTTCACCCAAAGAGTTCCCAGCGGGCAGGGTTTTTGTCTAAGTGTCTGCTTTTATTAGCATAGCTTTCCGTATAAGACACATTCTTATCTGAACACTGATGCCTTCACTGTTTGAAAGTAATTGACATCCTAGTAGTTAGCTGTTTCTATAATTAGCTGAATTATAGTCACTTAAAAATAAAGTAGAAATGCAATACACATTTGCATTGTATTTTGTGTATGGCCCTGAGATTCCTATTGATTATGCTCATGGGAATGTATTGATATTTTAGGAGCTATTTGGTTCTAAGGACTGGTTGTGAATACTTGATTTTTTTTAAGTTTGAATTTTGAATAATTGGCAATATTTTGAAATAAAAATAACTACATTAACATATCAAATTGATTTTAACAAAATGATACAGAAAATATCATGGAAAATAGTGGAACAAATATAAATGAGGTTACTTGCAACACCTTCCTTGATATACAAATTCAATTTAACTATGAATCCTCTACTATAAAATGGGCTCACAAATATGGTCAAAATTCTTGTCTGGTAATGGGCTGTTCCGAGACAACATTGATCTGATGGAGCAAGATACATTATTGTTCATCGTCTCATTCCCCTTTTCCACATCCACCCCTAATAGCCAATTTTCTGTCTAAAGAGACTGTCTCGATGTCTTCACATTTCTTGCTTCACAGATTAATCTCAGTTTAATTCAAATTAACTCCACTGAATTCAACTAAATTACTCCACTGGAAGTGAGACTGGAATTTTGTCTAACGAGTATAATTTTGCTTCACTTTTAGTAGGTCAACTGAGTTCACATTATTTTGTTGGTCTCTTAATAGAGGCATAAATGAGAACAGAATCAGGCACACTGCATTAGCTGTATGCAAATTCCAGCTTAAAATTTCAAATGCTTTCAGTGTTATATTTCACATATTTCATTATCAAAATGTAACAAAAGTGAAATCCCTGCAATGATCTAAATTTTCCGTAGGGATAATTACCTTTTACTATTTCAAGTTATCGGCCAAGGAGATAGAAAGAAAAAAAAAAGGTTATGCGTATCCTGGGGGTTACTTTCTGAAAAGGAGTAGAAAACTGAAAGGGAGATTATTCTAAAGATACATTCATTTGTGCTTTGCTATCAGCAAAAGTGCATGGTAGCTTCTAACAAATCGATGCAACCCAAAACAAAATTAACACATTGTCTGATATGACAAAACTAAACTGAACACCCGCCTTCAGGACCAGAATGCTGGCAAAGCTAATAACACAATTTAGTCTTCTACTAACAATTTGTTGTGGCATAATGTACATGGTTCGTTTTGAAGAAGAAATGAAATCGCAAAATGCTTTGCAAAAAGAATTTAAAATTGCTTCATTCCTTATGGCTCCCTCCTTTTAATCCTGCCAATACCCTCATAACTTACTTGTTGTTGGCAAGCCGCTTACATCTCCTATTGTTACTTACCGGTCTGAACTACATAGACTACTAGTCAAATAGGTAGATGAAATGCCATCATTAGTTTCAAGTCAGGTTCCCTCTATAAGAGGAGTGGAAACCTCAAATGAAAAGGCCATTTGGAGATGATATTGTTGACTTGTCTCTTTTGCCAGTAGCAGATCACAGGTTAATAAATCAGTGCTAACCAGACCATTTTATAATGTTCAAAGGTCAAAGCCCAGTTAAAAGCCTTCAGGAACAGGAGATAGGATTATTCTCTCACACTTGCTTTTTGCATTCCAAACAGGCTGTGACATAATTACGACACAAAAACAACAAAATCAGCAGATTCTGTGTCTCTCTCAGAAATTTTAAGACTTTAATTTTAGTTCTCAGTTCAGTCAAGTTGAATGTGAAGAGAATACTTTTAGAAAATTTTAGATTCTTGCTTACTGCTACTCTTATTCTATCTTCTCTGTAAGTATTCTGAGGTCAGTTTTCTGATGCCCTGTTAGAAAAAGGTACTGGGCTGCAAACATGTATTCCTTAGAACAGCTTTTTCAGAGAACTGTGTTTGGTGAAATGCCACCTTGAAAGAAGATCTTTAATATCATCTGTTTATATAAATTTCACTGGAAACTTGTTTTTGTAACCTTTTTCATCCTCATAAAAATAGCTAGCTAGCAATAGAGTTTTATTCATGGTCAGGAGCCAGATTCTCCACAGATTTTAATGAAGCTGCATCAGTTTACTCCACCTGATAATCTGGTTCTGGGACTCTTGTCCCAGATTTCTAGTATTTGTCTAAACAGCCCAACCAGCTGTATTGTAAGGACCAGTTAATTGGCCAACGTAAATGGGTGTAAATCCTATGATGCCAATGGTGATTCACTCATTTACAGTAATTGCGCATCTGGCACTAAACCTATTCCATAAAACATCTGCCTTCCTGCAACTAAAATTAACAAATATACCCTTCCCACAAACACTTTTAGACATCTTTTCTTATCCTAAGTTAAAAGTTGATTACATACGTGTGTTTATATTTACAATGAGACACTATTTTTATAGTAAATGGCTATCATAGTAAAAATATTAAAGTAATTGTAGTGACACTGGTCACCTTAGGGCAGCATTAGGGAACCTAAGCCCAGGGGCCAGATGCGGTCCCTGGGTTGCTTAGATCTGGCCCCCCGAAGCTTAGGGCCTCCCCCCAGCATTGGGGAGCCCCTGCTGGCACTCTAGCCCTCCTTGCCGCCTCCCCACGGACCCTGGCCCTTGACTGATTTTTCTGTGGGTCAGCTGCCCTGACTCAAAAAAGGTTCCCTACCCTGCCTTAGGGCCAACCTGGAAGGTCTAAAGCAGCCTAGCAATACCATTTGATGAGCCCACAGTATAATGACACTCACAACTCTCTTCATACTATCCTAATCCAGCAGCCCACGCTTCCTCCATAATTCCAACCAACCTCTCTCTCTTTTTCCCTTACAACAGTCTTCCATCTTATCTGATGCATTTCCTCTCACACCCACATGAGTTGCTGGAATTCTCTCTAGGCAGCGTTTTTTATGCAGCTCACAAATTCCACATTCTCTCCTTTAAATTTCTACAGCTGTTTGTGTCTGAAAAATAAACAAATGGATTACCTAAACTGGAGAGTCATGGTAGGAATTTTATGGAAGACCCAAACTGTGCTGCTCAGAACAATAATGTAACTTAGATGATGTCTACACAGGAAAGTTTTGGCAATGAAAGTAGTCGACATGCAAAAGTCACCAAAAAGAAAGTCGCCAAATCATATTTATATTGTCACCCTCTGTCAACGTATCTTGGCCACATTGTTTTTCTGACAGAAAGAGCAAAGAAATGTGGGTATGCATCCCACAGTGCCTGGTTTCACCTTCAGTCACTAGGCACTGTGGGATTGTGCACTGTAGCGCAAGGCATTTTGGAAACGTCAAAACATCCCATCAGCCACATCTTTGCTTCACAGCCCTCTTTGGGCTTCTGGCTTTCTTTTGTGCCATTTGAAACTGCCAGTCCTTACTTTGCACTCACTCCAGCATCCCCTGTGAGAAATCCTGGATCCCAGACTTCTCTACTATGCTGTGTTCATTTTGATGAGGACAGAGGTGGGCAAATTTCAGCCCATGGGCCAGATCTGGTCCACAGGGTTAATCCCTGGTGGGTCCCCATATCCTTGTTTACCTGCACTTCTGCAGGTATCAGACAATTGCGGCTCTGGTTGGTCATGAATCACCATTCACAGCCCATGCAAGTGGCAGGAAGTAGTGTTCCAGTCCACGCCATTTCCTGCCACTTGCATTGGCCGCCAGCAGCAATCCACGGACAACGAGAGCTGAGATCGTCTGATACCTGCAGAAGCACGGGTAAATGTAGTAGTGGTGGTCCACCAGGGACTAACCCTGGTGGGCTGCCTTGTTTTAATTGCCCACCCCTGACTTAGGACTTCACACATTGCATCAAAGCTACTGTTGAACTTATTGTCAAGAGGAAGAAGACTCGGATGCGGTGTGAGTGCACAGTGTGAGTGCACTGACAGCAGCAATTTGTGTTGCATTTGGCTGTCACAGAGCACCTGTGCAGAATAGAAGGTCACTTTTGGGCTAGGGAAAACCAGCTTGGAGTGGTGGGATCACATTGTCATGCAGATGTGGGATGAGGAGCAGTGGTTACAGAACTTTCGGATGCATAAAGCAACCTTCCTGGAGCTGTGTGCTCTGGCCCCTGACCTGCGGTGCAAAGATACCTGAAGGAGAGCTGATCTCTCAATAGAGAAGTGTCACAATTGCTTGTGGGAGCTGGCAACTCCAGTTGCTACCATTCAGTTGCAAATCAGTTTGGAGTGGGGAAGTCTAGCCTCAGGGCAGCACTTATGCAAGTGTGCAGGGCAAAAAATTGCATTTTGATGGACAGGACTATGACTCTGGGAAATGTGGATGACATAATGGCTGGCTTTGCAGAAATGGGCTTTCAAAACTGTGGCGAGGCAATTGATGGCACACACATTCCCATTCTACTGTCACATCTTGTGCCTTATAACGTAAGCTCTTTTGGACTGAGACTGTATTTTTATGTCTTGTGAAATTCCTAGCAAGTTTTTGAGTGCTATAAAATTATGAATAATAATTATTTCAATCATAATTCCTGAAAACATTCACTGAAATTACAGTAATGGAGAATAAGAAGCAGCTGGATGACAAAGAGAAGTGGAGGTCCGCTCTCTAATAAAAGAAGAGCAAAACAGATGACAAAAATAAGGCTGGAAAACAATGTGTTCCCTCAGATTTCACTAAGTGGAATTACAGTTAGTATTAATGCTGTAAAGTGTTTTGAATAGGAACCTTCTAAATAACTATTAATTATCATTATTAGTAAAAAGGATAAGTACAGTATAAAGCCACTTAATAGAATAATTAATGGGGAAATGGAGATATTACATGCAATCCTGAGATCACGAAGGAACAAGTTATAGAATAGCTAGTTACCATGACTATATTCAAATCTGTGGGGTCTAATGAAAGGAGTTCCACAGCACTCAGAAGTACTGGAATTACTGATAATACTAAATGAGGTACCAAAGCACTGGGACATAGTCACTGTTAAGATGTAAGAAAAAGAAGACCTTTACCAGGGGATTTGAAATGGATGGTATTTTGAAATTTAATACCTGATTGAGAGAATCTGGAATGCAGTGAATATGGTCTGTCCTAAAGAAAAAGATGAATAGAAACTACAAGTTGCAACTGGGAAGCAGCAAAGACCTGTGGGCAGAAGAACGGGCTGAGAATCAATCCGGGGTTCAGAATCAGAAGCTGGATGCTATTCCTAGCGCTGCCGATGCTCTGATATGTGATACTGGGCAAGGCACTTCACTGCTGAGTCTTTGTTTCCCCTTTGACTTGTCTATATAGATTGTGAGCTTTTTAGGGCTGGGGACTGTCTTTCACTATAGGTTTATCCAGCACCCAGCACAATGAAACCTGAGCACAGTTCGGTGATCGAGGCCCCATTGTAACACAGATGATTTTTTAATTACATAGACTCATTTTTAAAATGCATTATAATAATTCTATAGATTAAATGACATAAACTTGTACATTTTAATGAAAAAATTAACTTAGTAATTGTTTCTGTATTTATTCAGTAAGAACCAAGGCTCAGATTGCGAAAGGTATTTAGACATTGCTGCCCTCAGCATTTCGTTGCTTAGCTGATTTAGATGCCTAAATCTCATTTTCAAAAGTGAGTTAGGTACTTAGAAGTGCTTAAGTACCCATCAACTTTCAAAGGGACTTAAACTTCTAAGTGCATAAATCCTTTTTTGAAAATGAGATTTAGGCATCTGGGGTTGCAATCCTGAACACAGCAATGCCTAAATCCTTTTTCTAAAAAAAGTCTGGGCCCAAATTCTTAGCCCTGTACAATGCCCAGGTAAACTGGGCTCTGTATTGGAAAGCCAGTAGGGAAAAAGGGGTAAGAAATTGCTCAAGCACAATCTTCCTGCCGGGTCATTCCAGAGATACAATTTCATGTTTAGGGCTGCAGGCAGCAAACCTCATAGATGTCTTTTTCCCTACTCCACCAAGGGACAGAAAATTGCCCAGAATAATCAGTGACCTACTATCCCTCCTTTTCTTTCTCAGAGCACCACCATGAATTTCTGAAAGATTTATATTGTCATTAACTTATTGTCCTATGGTTGGACAGTAGCAGATGTCGTTGGTGTAGATTCGTTTCTGCTTGAAGCAGCATTAATACCCATTCAGATACCCCCTTGAGGCTATCTTCTGCTCATAGAATTGATGGGAAGAGAAGCTGCACTCCTCCTGACGCCAAAAAGCAGCTGAGGCCCATGGAGTTCCAGACAAAGTGCTTCTGTGGAGTCACAAGAAGGGAGTAGCATGAGGAAACTTCCCCCACTAGCCTCCCAAACTTTTCTTTTTCTTGCAGCATTCCCATTGCAGGGGAGGGAATGCTCTCTGCCAACTAAACTCTGGTCCAGACTGCCTTGTTATAAAGATATACTGTACATACCCTTCTTGAGTGATAGCAGCAATCAGTTTTTGTCCTGATGTAGTGTGTCCAAAGATGTTATACATCTTAATTACTATGCAACCTGTCATGTTTATTATGCCCGCGTATACCAAATATATGGTGTGTATATCTTAGATATGCCACAGGAAGTGTGGATTGTTTGAGGAGTTTTTTTGGGAGGGGGGAGTAAAGAATGCACTGCACATGAGTTTGCATCTAGTTACAAGCCTCTTTTGCAAGTGTGCAACCTGAAGGATTTGTTCATATTTCAGATATAATACAGAGGCTGTCACAAATATTTTATATAGACAGTTGAATAATAGAATGCACTATCTTCCCAGCCAGCAGACTGGCTTATTGTTTCACAACAAGCAGTGAATAGTATACATATTTCTGCCAGGCTGATATATTGATCAACAGCTCCTTACCATAAGGGCTGTTCTCCTTCCTTCTCTTGAACTTCACCAGATAAGCTGAAGCAGCTTTGAATGGTTGTTAGGGTTTTTTAACTGAAGATCTCCTTTTTTTGCTACTTGATGCAACAGAGAGCTTGTTGTAAATAGGTTTCACGCTATATCCATAGTAACCCGAGGAGCTTCTCAGATACTTCAGTACTAAGGAAGCACATTATTAAAATCCCAAATGAATGGAGAACAAAGGCAGAGCATGTCAGCAGGGTTCTAAAATAAATTCCTTTTGGCATCCCCTACCAATACTTGTAATGTCGGAAGAAGCACTATCAAGAGAAAATACATCATCAGTTCTGTTCAGCATGGGATCGAGATGAGTGTACTATACTTTCCAGTCCAAAATTGAATGGCAGTTTCATAAAACAAATCATCCAAATATAAATAGCAGCTATTTATCTTTTCACTTAGGGTATGTCTCCACTTGCACCCTAGTTCGAACTAGGGATGCAAATGTAGGCATTCGAAATAGTCAATGAAGCAGGGATTTAAATATCCCGCGCTTCATTAGCATGATCTCACCGGCCCGCTAGTTCGAATCACAGCTGATTCGAACCAGGAAGTGCGCACCCGGACGTGTTAGTTCGAATCAAACCCCTTGGTTTGAACTAACGTTACTCCTCCTCATTACTCCTGCTCAGAGGCTCTTTGGAGGCTGCCCACACTTCTGACCCCCGGGGGGAATGCCCTCCCACCACGAGCCACTGCTGGAAGGAGGCTGGGGACAAAGGCACATGCACACACACACAGAGACTCTGGAGTGCCACACACGGGCATGCCTGCATGCTCGAGGCACCACCTGCTCCCGGGCACACAGGCAGAGGTTCTCATGATGAGCTTGGAGTCAAGCTCATGCAGGGCCATGAAGGCAGCTTGCAGAAACTGCTGCAGAAACTGCAACATGGCAGTTGGGGCCATCACATGCCCAGAGGCAACTCCAGCTTCATGTCAGGGTGTGCTGTGGTGTCCAAACACAGGGCAACCAAAGCACACAGTGGAAATGCTTTGCTGTCCCTCAGAGAGGTAGGCAAGCAAGCAGAAGAACCTGAGAAACGGCTGTCTGGGGAGTCCCTTTAAGCACACGTCTCAGACAGTGGTAGGCAGCAGCACCCGGAAGCAACTGCTGACCTAATGCCCTGCCTGAACTGGAAATGGCGCTCTATTTTGAAATAAGCTTCTTTCCTTAGGCTATGTCTAAACTACATTCCTCTTTCAAAACAGGAATGTAAATGAGCCCAATCGAAAATGCAAATGAAGTGCAGATTTACAAATCTCGTGCTTCATTTGCATAATCGCGTGAGAGTGCTTTTTCAAAAAAGGGTTTTTCAAAAAAAGAAACCACAGACTAGACAGGGTTCTTTCAGAAAAAAAAACCCTTTTTCGAAAGAACCCGTACACCTCATTTTTTCAGGAGTACGGCTGTGACATTGGTGCTCCCCTTTGCGTGGGCCTGCCACAGCGTGCCCTGCAGGAGCCGGCTGTCTTGTTCAGCTGCTGGATGGCTTTGAGGGAGCTGGTGCAGGCCCACTCTCTGCAGTTGTACCAGCCCTTCCTCTTTCCTCAGCCTCTGCCCAGGGTCTCTCTGGCTGGGCCCATGAGCTCAGAGAGCCTTTCCCGGAAAGCCAGGATATCCTCCACCCTGACTCTCCATCTGGGGAGGCCTCTCCCTCCCATAACTCTCTCAGCAAGCCTAGGGGTCCTCTCCCCCTTCTGCACCATGGCTCAATCAGGGAGAACCTGGTGGACCCTTGGGGTACCTCCCTGTGTCCAGTCCTGCGGGTGCCGATGCATACAGACCTTCAGAATCTGCTTCAGGGTCCCCTGGAACTCCCCACTGGCCCGTTGTTCTGGGAACAATACACTGGGGCCCAGGAGAGTCAGACTCCTTGCTTCTCCTGCAAGCACCGGAGCAGGGCCGACATGAAGTTCGACTTCTGGTCCATGACGACCTCCTTGGGGAACCCCATCCTGCTGAAAATGGCCAGTAGCACATCTGCCACTGTGTCTGCCTCGATAGAGGGCAGAGCCATAGCCTCGGGGTAGCCAGTAGCCAAATCCACCACCACCAGGATGTATTTCTTCCCCGTCCGGGTCGCCTTGCCTATAGGTCCCACTATATCTATTGCTACCTTCTGGAGAGGCTCACTGAGCTCATGGGCCCAGCCAGAGAGACGCTGGGCAGAGGCCAAGGGAAGAGGAAGAACTGGTACAACTGCAGAGAGTGGGCCCGTGCCGGCCCCCTCAAAGTCGTCCAGCAGCCGAACAAGGCGGAGCTGGCTCCTGCCGGGCACCACCATGGCAGACCCATGCAAAGGGGAGCACCAATGTCACAGCTGATGCTTTACATGGTGGGGGGCCCAAACTGCCCCAGGCCACAGGCTGAATGACCCCACTCAGTTCGCTCTCAGAGAGGGGAGAGATGTGACGTAGTGGGGGGCTGTCCACTCTTGTGGCTCTGGATCCACAGTGATGCTAGGTCAGCATAGGGCAGTAGCGGTCACACATAGCCCAACACAGCAACCAAGTGAATGCAAAACCAGAGTGGATCCAGGGCCACAAGAGTGGATAGCCCCCCACTACATCACAGCTATTTCATAATTTGGCGCTGTCTACACAGTGCCAAATTTCGAAATAAAGCACTATTTCGAGTGATCCCTTACTCCTCGTAGAATAAAATTTACAGGGATGATGAAATAGCACATCTGCTGTATTTTGAAATAGCGGACACATTCAAAAGATGTGGGGGAGCTATTTCGGGATACCGGAGGTATCCCGAAATAGCATTGTAGTGTATATATACCCTTAGAGGGTACAGAATGTCTGTCTTTGTGTCATTCCAGACCTTGTGGCCTAGCTGCAATGCACCCTAAGGCAGGTGCTGAACTCTAAACTCACCCTTTCCCTGGGGTCCACACCTCCTGGCCTTCCGGTTTATTGTTACTTCATCAGGGATCAATAATAGTAGGAGCAAATAGACAAGACTTACAGAAGTGTTTCTAAAACACACTCTTTAGACAGCATAAGAGATCTACATATCCAGGTAAAATAAATATCTGTATATCAATCTCTGTCTCGGTTTCCTCAATAATACGTAAGCATTTTTTGGTGTTTCTGTCAATGTCCTTTTGGAGTTCCAAGTCCCCTCTTCTGGACCACAGATCCTCCAGCACCAGTATTTTCCTCTTAATCATGGAGTTTCCACTCTCTGACCACTGCAGTCTGCTTCCTTCAACCTCATCTGTTCCTTTGGTCCTTTCTGACAGTCTCCCTCAACCTCTCAGCTGTTGTGTTTTTAAAACCCTGTTTTCACTTCTTTCTCAGGATTTTTCACTCATTAAAATCTTACCTCTTTGCAGACAAGCTGGAAAAAATGGTTTCACCTACCATACATTGTTCTTGTTGAGAAAGATCTATTCAGGTATTGAAGGCCTTTAACAACTGTCCTGTTTAGACACAGACATTCAAACAGCCCTCCCTGTGTCTTTAGCCCAAGGGGAAGGAGAGCTAGAAGAAAGATAATCATTACAGCTTAAACACATAGAGACATCAAAATCTTAGAGCGTATCCGTAGACTGCATATAGAATCTGCAAACCATTGCACCAATTCTTGAAGCTTTATCATGAGTCTTACTGTATTGTGTTTTTCTAAAGCTTCAAGCTCCTAATACCAATGCTATTTCTTGAAAATTTCAGCTTTTCATTTTTTAAAAAAAGTTTCTATCTGTTGTAGTTCTGTCAAAAAGATTAAAAATACGACCTAACTGCACATTAGAGACCTCAACATCAGAAGGCAAGCAAGAACCACCTATATTTTTTATTGTAAACCCCTCCACAAATCCTCATTGTTTTTAAGCCAGTTTTATTATCTGGAGGGGTGGATTGGCTCATTAATTTTAATACTGTGAAAAAATAGGGTTACATCTTCAAAACTGCTTATATAATTTTATATGACCCAGCTGCCTTACATGCAAAACAACAAATACCAAAGCAAATGGGCAGGTTGGGTAATATGAGACCTATATAGTGTCAGTGCGAACTATAATCCTTAATTATTCCATGAATGTCTAGTTTTGTGCTTACCTAAATCAGGCCTGCTCTACTGCATGTAAATACTTCTGCGCATGTAGTTTCAAAGTTTTGGCTTGAAATTGTTTACTCTAAATTACAATGAATTGGGATTTTTTTTTTAAATAATGGTGTTGCATCTTCAAGCAAGAGAACTGGTTACACTTATTTGTGTTTGTGACAAATTGGGCCCAGACTGCAGCTTATAAGTATTTGCTAACTGAGGCACAGGCAGAAATTAAGGGTATAAAATAATCAGCCTATATCCTGTAAACAATAGCATAAGCAGTTAACACAAAGTGGAGACCTGTGAACAGGACTGTCCTTAGGATTTACTAGGCCCTAAGCTGTAGTATTAAACTGGCATCTCTATACCTGACTGCAACCAGGGGAGACGGCAATGAGTGTTTAGCGATGTGATTTCATAATCTTTAGGAGCACATTAATGAAATAGTTTAAAATTTGCTTTAAAAACAAAGTCTGGTATACAACACAGTAAATTCAGAAACTGACAGTATACATCTGTTAAATGGATTTACCACCACTTGAATGAATCTTTCACAGGTTCAATGTTTTGCTAATAGGCTTGCTAGAAGGCTATTTCACTTTCAAGTAAAGTAGCTTTTCTCCTGATGAAGGGTCACCAGGCTGCAGGAGCCACAAAACAGGGATAGGAAGAGGGTTTAATGGGTGGACATTAAACCCCAGATGTGCCTCAGATTTTCAGGTGCCCTACATATCTGTGTATTCTACATATGGATAAGGATGGCCCTGGCTGTGAACTTTGGTACAGATAAATGGCCCAACTGTCACTCTGAGTTTGGGGAACTGGAAGAGATGTGTTAAAGGGTTACGTTCATACTGGGTAATCACAAGAACTTTGAACTGATATGGGTTGGATATTTTAGGAGAAAATGTTGGCAAATGCTCAAGTGGAGTCTTGTCTTAGCAATACATGGACATGTGGTAATTGGGCAAGATCATTAATATATTAACCTGTCGGTTAAGGGAGTCCCAACATTAGTAGGGGAAGAAATACAAATAAGGAAGAGGGGAGACACCCCTATTGGTTATTCATTATGCATAATAGCATCAGTGTTTTTTACACTTGTATCCCAGCCTGCATACTTGAAGCGGAAAAGATTTAGTCCTCAGAAGGTGCCACAATGACAGCCCCTAGTGATGGCGAAGAGAAAGAGAATGACTAACCTTTGAGGTTGTTCTGGGCATGCGTATTTTGATATTCAGAGGTATGTCCTATATTATCTTTATTTATCTTTCTGGATTAGCATGCTGGTGGCTTGGTGAATTGTCTCAGTAAAACTATTATAAATACAGAAGGGTTTAATGTGAGTGCTGCCACCATGCACATCAGGTATTCCAACTGAGCAGTAATTTTATTAACACTGGGAAGAACTTGGGACAAGAACCTACCAAACTAACTGGGAATTCTTAAGTAATCTATATAATTAATACACAAGCCATAGCATGGGCAACAGGACTATGCACTCAAAAGATTCCATAGGGGAAAAATGCAGTTGTAGCGAGTTAAGATGGCAATAGGATTTTGTTATTCTAAGTGTGTTTAATGTTTGACACCAATAATCTGAGAAGTACAATATTATTAGGACTAAATGATCATCACTGAACAGGACAGATGATAGGCCAAAATATTAGGTCCAGTTAGACAGTGCTTTAGATAACCACAGTACATGCTATTCCTTTTAAATACTAATAAGGAAACATCTCAGAATGGAATAGCACTATGTTTTCTGATAGAAAACAGTACTGGCTTACTCACACTGAAACTAAGTTACAAGACCCGAAAAGCATTTTTTTATTTTACAATGATTTCATTATGGTTGTAATAGACCATCACTTACAAGAAAACATATCTGGCCATTTGAGCTCTTAGCTCAAATTATATAAATAGGTATAATCTGTTATGAAGGTGAGGATGGAGGCTGAAATGAAACGTAACATACATGTTTAAAAGTGGATTTTGTGTGTGCACATGTGCATTTGGGCTTCCGTTTCACCATCGGGAAAAACATTCTTTCTCCTGATGACTTTATGAAAGGTAAAATGAAGTATAACAAATAGCAATCTACCTATAGTGCTGTAAGGTAGTAGTGGTTGCTGCGTAAATTGGCCATTTCAGGAAATATTTTCATTTTTTAGAAGTGCCTTTTATTCATCTAAATAGGAAAAATCTGCCTTCCAACTCTGTCCCTTTGGGCTTTTGTGTCTGTGTCTTTTCCCTTTTATGCTCAACTATATTGTAACCGGGATATTGCTGGTCATTGGAGCAGAGCAAGAAATGTGATGAGATGCAGAGGATGTTCGCTGCTGCAATCTCCACTAATAAAACTGCATTAACATTGTCCCTACAGGATTTCAGTGTTCTCCATCATAATACTGAAGTAGCTATGTAAGTTGAACTAGGCCCTGATCCTCAACTGTGCTATGGTTGCTGTGCCAATCTGACAGTGCAAAACAGCCTTAGTCTCAGTCAGCCATGAGTGGGTTCACCTTGGGATAAGGAGATCTTCTGGAGGTTCAAAGCTGGTACAGAGCAGGGAATGGAGAAAACTGTGCACTTTCCCTCACTCCCTGACAAAGGGGAAGAGCCAGCAATGTTACCATATGATGGGGGGGGGGGAGCTCACTCCCACCACCTTCTCTAAAGGGCACCTGGGGGGGTAAGAGGTTCGAGGCTGGGGCAGTTCCAGATAAGGGGCCGTAGCCCCAGCCAGCCCCTTTTTATCTGGTGGTGAATTTGCTTCTTTTGTGTATGGTTTTATGTATCCCATTATGCATGGGGGGAGCTTTATCCTTTCCTCTCTCCCCACACAACCAAACCCTGACTTTGCTTTAAATTATGATAAGAGGAATCTGTGTACCAAATTTGGTGCTCCTAGCTCTTACTATTTAGGAGGAATTCTTGAACAAATGGATGGACAGAGACTCATTCGCTCACAAACTCTAAATATATAGTAGAAATCTTTCTAATACCCGTAATTAAGAACATTATATAAAACATGTTGTAAATATATTGTGATCTCATGTTGTCCCATTAAAAATGCTAATGAGCTTTGAGAGTGCTTCTATTATTCAAACTGTTACAAATCACAACAGGGTGGCATAATTTATTTTTAACTGTGTTACAGACAATCTCTCACACTGACCAAGAAGTTCTTGGCAGACAATTCTCCACAGGAGGGCATGTGATATATAACTCCTACTCAGAATTTGTAGGTCATATGTCTAAATTACAGATATAACTGGAATTCCTGAGAGTCCTGTCTAGCATGTCAAGCAAAAATTAGCCCATACACGCTAGGTTTGCAAGAGAGGTTTCTCAGCATGCCAACACGCCTTTTAAAATCATTGTCAGGTCTTGCTTAGCAAGGTTCTGTCAAATTCCACTGATGAAATTCAGTGAGAATTCAGATACATAAGTACAACCAGCCTAACAACTTGCCAAAGTCCGAATATTTGACACAATGTGGGCCAAATCCAGAACACAGGCTGCAAGAACATTAGTTTTGGGGCAGGGACTGATCCTAATCCAAGCAAATTGAAAAACTCTAACTTCAATAGGCTTTGGATCAGCCCCTTTCTGCAGAAAGTCTCATATGTGGTATTTTTTTCCTTAGAGAAAAGTATTTTGTCATTACTTAATTCTTCCACAGGTTAAATGTTGCCCTTTGCCTTTTTCCTGCACCTTGTGACATTGAGTGTGTTCCTGTCACTTTAATTCCTGTTTCTCATTATAATTCAAACAAGCATTTCTTTTATCTCTTCGCAGTTAAACATGTTCTTTTCTATGTGTTCAGCAGTAACTTTCTCATTTTTCTATATACTCTGACTGCAATTAATAATAATTATTTCATCAAAGAATTGTCAGAATATGTCATTACTTGGGCCAATTTTTGTAAGAATTATAGGAAGGATAGAAACCTAATTTTATAGTCTGCTCTCTACCATCATTATGAGGCTCTCTTTTACAGTATATAAAACCTTTTATTGAATGACACTGCACACACATCTTGCCTCATAGCTACATGTAACTAGTAATAGCGTTAATAATGCCAGTCTATTCACCTTCCAGAGTTACAGCACTAGAGGCTCAAACCTTCACTCCTCTAGTAAGCTTTAATGGGAATGTTTTCCTTCTCTAATGGAAACCTGGACATGGAGTGAGTTTTAATAGTTTCTCCATTTGTTCGCCACTCTACTTGCCTGATCATTCTATTGCATTTTTTAACAAAAATTCTCCCCATTTTTATCTTCTCTTTGCAAAATAAACACACTTTGTGGATTGTGATTTAAGGTACGTTGACTCCAGCTACGTAATTAACATTAATTACGTAGCTGGAGTTGCGTCTTTTAAGTCAACCTTCCTGGTGTAGACCAGGCCTCCGAGACATATAAAATACAAAGTACTGTGATTTACAGAGCAGAAAGAGAATTTTCATTGTGATTGCATTTCGTTTGTGATATTCAATTCACACACATGCGGGGGTTTATACTTTTACATGGGCTACTTCCCAATCAGTGGGTGGAAAGTTGACAATGACGAATGAATTGAACCAAAAAGTCTCCACCCACAATTACCAAACAGGACAGCTGATCCAATCGTAATTAGGGATAGGCAGAGAACTGCTTTCCTGCCTGCAAAAATTTGAGATTTTGAAAAAAATTCACTCCCTAAATTGGGATGAAAAGTTAAAATTTCAACCTGGAACCAAAAATCCTAAAAGCAATTCAGTTGGAGCCAATCAAAAATTTTCATTTTGAGAATTCTGAAACATTTCAATTTCAACCATTTTTAAATTTTATAAAAGGTATAACTAGTTTAAATTTCAAAATAAAGTCATGTCAAATCAGAAAACAGTGATTTTTCATTTTTATAATGTTAAAATGAAGCATTTCTACAATTAAAAAAATCAATATTTGTTTTCAAGTTTGAAAAAATCATCAAAATCGATCATTTCCTGCAAAAAGTTGTATTTTAAAGGAATTTGTATTTCTGACAAACATTTTGTTAAATTCCCAAGCAGCTGAAGGTATAATTTGCTTTGAGAACAAACCAGCCAAAGATTACTACTACTCATAAGAAGGGGGAGGTAAGGAAAGAATTGTACTTTTGGTTGTGTATCTTTGACATATAATGCCTCCCTGGCCAGTTTCTGAAGTGGAGCAATTCACATAGTATTTATTCAAGGATGTAAACAGAGACACAAATTAGCCTCTAGAGTTTATTTGTGGTTTTGAGATGATTTTTCCAGAGGCCAGGTGTATTTGAGTTCTGAGTTATGGCTCAGATTCACCTCTACTCTTCATATCTGTGTTAAATGAAAACTTTCCTGGACTATAAAATGGATATTTCCCATCTCATACAGTGTGGGCAGTGCTGATGTTACAATAACTGCAGGGCTGTGTCTACATTGCAGCAGAATGTTACTTTTGGATGCAAATATCAGCCCACACTTTAAAGCGGTGACTTCTTCTGCATTTTGGAGGGTTTGGAGAAATCTATCTTTACAGAAAACAACGGAGTGTGGTGCTGATTGAGAACTGTGAATTAGTCTCCATTCACATACTACATACTGTCCTTTGGCACAAGATCCATGAGTGCTGATTGCTTATTCATCTGACTTTGTGTGATTAGAGAGTGAGAACCTGGTATCCTTTTTCAGCAGAAACTTTGCTAGAATTCAGTAGGATTTCAAATGTTTTGGAATTTTGCCTGAACAAGGATGACAAGGCAAGTTTTTATTGCCCTCCTTTAATTGTGTGATATTAAGTTGGTGTGAATGCAGAGGAAATGAGGGCAAATGAAGGACAAATATTAATTCCAGTTCCTTCAAGGCAAACAGATGTAAGCTATTTCCCATCTTGAAATTGAGCTATGAATGAAAAAAAATGATGGTAAATTTGACAGCAATAGCAATACCTGCTTGGAGGGTAATATAAATGGCATGAAAGATCCTTCTGCAATTTTAATTTCATTAGTAACCCAAAATGCTTGCAAAAGGGAAAAAAGCAATACACAGGTGACATTGCAGTTTTACATATTCTACCTAAATATTAAATGTGTACTCCAATATTCAAGTTAAAAATCTTCAGTTCCAAATTTGGGCCTAATTCTGCCTGCCAGATGAAAAACCATGAAGTCCACTGTAATTATGTATGATATCTGAGAACAGAAATGAGCCAGTTAAAAGAAAAGCTAATTTTGTTTGAGTTCATTCATCAGATACTGGAGTGATTTTTACTAATACAGTCCTGATTAATTCATCGCCAAAATGCAGGAGGACAAGTAGTTAATCCTTATCTATACAAATCCCCCTAAATTGGTGTAATTGGTATTCTGCCTGTACACACAAGCAGGTATTGGTATTCTGCCTGTCCCTCTAAAAGCCTTTTTTGATTTTACATTCTTTTTTGAATTCACAAAAGCAATTCAATACTGTAAAAACACGGTGTTCAATGAAAGAGGTAAGACAGTCTTCTCCAGTCACTAAAAACCAGTTTGGGAGAAAATGCATCCTTCCCTCACCCGGCCTCAGCCCCACCCCATACCTCCTGCCCGAGGCCCTGCCCCTTTCTGTAGCACAGAGGCTCCCAACCCCCACATCTTGCCCAGGGGGCTGGAAACTCTTTCAGTCCCCTATCAATGGAACTACTCAGGTAATTCCAGATGAAAGAATTTTGTTGAATTGGGGCCTTAGACAAATTCAGTATAAAACAACATAATTTACACTTTCAACCAGAGCCATCAGCATGTAAATTACACAGACTCAGATTCATCCCCCTTTAGAATCTGACTCTCTTTGATTCCCCTAACTCAAGCCCATTTACCAATGTGTTATTCAGATTCCCTTATGCTCCATACAGTGAATCATGTTCAGAGCTCTTTTTCTTGTAGTTTCAATGTATCATTAGGTTATTGTAGACTAGTTATAATACCTTCTAGTCTTGTGTTGTAGCCTACCTCAGTGCACGTATACTCACATATATACCAAATCTTGGCCTGTGATAGGAACCCTTTTGGATGCAGGATCAAGTATGTTCTAAATTAAGTTGCAGCAAAATATATGTGTGGTTTATGACACTTCAATCTAGAATGACTATAGTATAACTACTAACAGTGACAAGCTCAATATACTCAGTTGTGTAAATTACTAGAAGATTCACATGCAAATTACTAAAACCCTCAGTTTGGCTTGGCTTAATCAGGTCTACAAGAACAGAAGAAATGCCAACTTGGAACTAAACCAGAAATTATTAGCATTATATTTTATGAATATGGAATTAAAGCTTTGCAAGGTAATGGGTTTTTTAAATTGTTTTAAGGGGGAGGGTAAAAGATGAGCCCTATATATTGGGCATAAAATGATATAGTTCTGCTGATTTCTATGGGAGAAATACCATTTTACTGAAACTGTGGGTCTGACCCACAGACCCTGTCAGGTTAACTTGGGAAATGGAAGTCTGAGTAAATGTCACTCAGAGTTTAATAGTAATAGAGAGGTAGCCGTGTTAGTTAGCCAAGAATAGTAAACTCAGATGCAGCATCTGGCTCTCAGTGATGGTCTGCTTTTAACTGTAACCCAATTTTCTATCTGGTTTGACTGATGCACACAGAGATCAAATAACTTGCTGGAGGTCACGGAGAAAATGAGAAGCTTCCAATCCTAGTCTCATATTGTTAGCCTGCAATGTTTTCCAATCTTTCTTTGTCTTATGAGAGAAGATGAGCCATAATGTGATCTAGACTGTCCTTCAATTCCATCACTTAAGATTCATCTAGTGAAGGAATTAAACTGTGCACTGCTCCAGTCACAATGCAGCTCCAGGCCTCCACGTGGGAGACACCATTCCTGACCCTGTCGCTGCAATTTGTCAATTGCTTATGGTGTTCATTATCTTAGATACCCCCGGGGGACCGTCCTAAAGAGGTCTCATGATGTACTACATAGTGGCAACATCATTCTGTCAATTGCTGGTCATAATGGACATGTGAGCCCTTCATATAAGATTACAACTGAAGCATGAACAAGAACATTCTTCCTAAGTGGGGGCTTATTCATGCTAGGAAGCTTTTTTTTAACTTCAGCAGAAAAGCCTGCTGGGCCTCTACTAAACCTGTAGAAAACCTATATGTTTTGATGGATTTATTAACACCATATGGGTTTATGAGTTTAAGAATCCATACAGTGAAGTTCTGAGTGTCCATCTAGTTGTATAATCCCCAGAGATTTTGTTAACTGCTCTTTAAATAATGTAGAAGAAATGTCTGTAAAAATTGTAGGGTTTTTTTTAATTGCATCAGCAGTTTTGTTTCTGCATTAAAGGAATGTTATTATATCACACACAAAAATACTGGTGCCAATAACAGAACACTTAGCATGAGGGGAAAATATTGGAAAATAATTGCAAAACCATCATAATAAATTTATAATGGAACAAAAGTTTACGTGATGTTGCTTACAACAAAGTAAAAAAACCCAAAAAGTTAATACTGCATAAATATTCCTCAAATCCTCTTCACTATATATTTGTAAGGAATGAGTCTATTTTGATTGCTGTAATTTGTATTTTAAGTGCATTTTGCATAATTACTTATGCCTTTATGAAAAACCTAATGAGGAAAATTATAGACAAAACAGAAAATGCACTAAATATGTAAATGAAATTAATTCCAGCTAATTAATCAATCGTTTCTAGGCGATACATTTGCATAAATAAATCAGACTAGGATTTACCCTTGACTAATACTTCCTGTTGAGTTTTAGGAGTGATAAGAACAGATAAAATTTAAAATATCTGGGCAAATAAGCTAATCTTTATTTGTGGACAAAATGTAAAAATCTATTGCAACATCCTATGAAAGTCAATGTATAGAACACTGTAAATGCAATTTTTGTTTTTTCTGTGAAATATAAAAATCTAAGACTCACACTCTGATTCAAGAATGTATTTAAGAATATACATGTAATTTTGTATCTATTTAGGATAATATTTAAGCATGTGCGAATGGTTAGACATGTTCATAACTTCTATCCTAACTGAGGAAGGATTCTTAAATCACATCCCGTATCAGTATTAGTAGGAGAAAAGAAAATTTGAAATACTGGGACAATGGGAAAGCACCTTTACGATTGCCAAACCTTTCCTCCTCCATATCTATTGCTCTACCCCCTAAAGCCAAGGGATGATTTCAGAGAAATATTGGGCATGTACAGAGCCATTATTATAATTGCAAGAACTAAAGACGACATCTCATTTAAGTTTTATTCTTGCATACTGCTAATCTTCTTTTACAGGAGATTTTATATTATATTTATATATATTCACACACACACACACACTAGTTGTTACAAATTAATTAGCATTAGTATTTAGCACATGGCAATAAGATAATATATAAAGGAAAAGTTGTAGGTTCCTACAATTTCAAGACAATTAAATTATTTAGGTATTAGATTCATTCATAGAATTAAAAGAGATATTTCATAGATTTCTTTTGCTATCTCTTACTAATTATATCTCTGAAAGTACTTTGTAAAATTCATTTAAAAATCCCTGTCTGCAAAGAGTTTCTGGGCCTGATCCATCTCCCAATGAAGCCACAGAAAAACTGAGGTTGTTAATTGGGAACAGAAGCTGGCCTGCTCCTACTTTCCTTATGAAATTGCACAAAAGTAATTATAGAAATTTATTCCATTTTTATTTATGAAGCATTTTTTACTGAAAGATTATAAATTGCTTTGCTATAATTTAATGCATAACATCAACACTAACAATTATTTATTAAAAGCACATTTAAAAGGAAGATTTTCAGACTGGTAAGGGTTGAAAATAAAAAAGGTTCAGAGGTTAAGCATTCAAACTTCTGAGGGCTAGACTTCAGGTACTATATATCAACAGGTCTTTATTGAAACTAATGGAGCTACACTGAATTACAGGGCCACAGTGTGGCTGTAGTACCCCTGCAGTGGGGAGAAGTTCTACTCCAGTGTAAACTCCTGCACACTGGCATTAATTTGCTCTTCTCTCTGCTCATGCAATACTTCCTTGTGTTTTCCACTGGAAAACATTGCAAGCACTGACAGGTTTTGAGTAAATGATTCAGCAGCCATGATTATTTGCTGTGATTGGTTTACCATTAGTTACTGTTTTGCTATACACTGCATTTTTGCTTAGTTTTCAATGTTCAGGAGTAATCTTTATCAAAATGAATTTTGGCCTACAAAGCTAAAGCTTGTAAATACAAGTGTTTCCTCCGCGATAACTTAACAATACTCTGAGCAGCAGTTTTGGTGTCAGTAATGCCAATGCTAGAATTTAGGATCTTTGGTTGGTTCTTTTTTTTCTTCTAGTAAATATCTTTCTTATTTAGTAACTAAAATCTCCATCAAAAGGTACATCCACAGGTTTACTGCTCAGAGTGTCTTTCATACCATCTTGTTTCTAAACTTCTGGTAGACCAGTATGCAGCAGTTCCATATGCCCGCATTCTCTCTTTCTCTCACACACACCATATAAAGAACCTACACTGGTTGGCATGAGATGAAGGGCAGGATAGATCTTCCCTCTCATCTAGATATTGAAGAGGTGACAGGTAAGTACCGCCACATCCAGAAGGTTGCGTCCCATTCTCTTTAATGATGGAAACATCTCTCATTTAAATCATTCTGAGATTGCAAGTCATGGTAGGAATGTGAAGTCAGCATTTATGTTTGTGTTATTCAGCACTCAAGACTCCAATAGTGAGCCTTCTAGGGGGAGAAAGATGGATTATTATTAATTTAACTGTCACTGATGTGTTTGATGACTGGAGAAGACAAATCCTGTCCTGAGTGCCTTACAATCTAAGATACCTGATCTTGTGAGGTGCTGAGCCTCCCGAGAGATGTTCAAATTCCTCCAATGCCATTGACTTCAGTTTGCTATTTATTTGGAACCTGAGCCCCTTAAACTCCATTCATCTGAAGAAGTGGGTTGTGCCCACGAAAGCTCATGATAACATCTACATGTTTTGTTAGTCACTAAGGTGCTGCAGGACTATTCATTGCTTTTTAAGTGTTTTTCAATTGCAGACTAACCCCTCTGAAACTATTGGCTTCAGTGTGAGCTGAGGGTGCTAAGTACCTTAGGGTATGTCTACACTAGCCACCCTAGTTCGAACTAGGGTGGCTAATGTAGGCATTCGAACTTGCAAATGAAGCCCGGGATCTAAATATCCCGGGCTTCATTTGCATGTTCCCGGGCGCCGCCATTTTTAAATGCCCCGTAGTTCGAACTCCCTGCCCGCGGCTACGCGCGGCACGGACTAGGTAGTTCGAACTAAAGCCCCTAATTCGGACTACCGTTACTCCTCTTGCAATGAGGAGTAACGGTAGTCCGAATTAGGGGCTTTAGTTCGAACTACCTAGTCCGTGCCGCGCGTAGCCGCGGGCAGGGAGTTCGAACTACGGGGCATTTAAAAATGGCGGCGCCCGGGAACATGCAAATGAAGCCCGGGATATTTAGATCCCGGGCTTCATTTGCAAGTTCGAATGCCTACATTAGCCACCCTAGTTCGAACTAGGGTGGCAGTGTAGACATACCCTTAGATGGGATTGGAAGAGGAATACTTCTAACTATGTAAGGTTTGGTGCTTGACTAAATGTAAAGAAGTGGAGTTGTCACTTTGTGAATCAAATGCACAGCAGCTGCTTACTGCCCTCCAAGCACCCTATCTGAGCTCGGGGTGTCTCGATGGCTGTCCTGCCTCTATTTTCCCTTCAAGAACTCACTGATGTCTCCAGTGACTTTCTAAGGTCAATGTTTAATCCCGTCTTCACCAGTTCTCAGCATTTGTCAAAAAAACAAAAAGCCAGAGTCTAAAACAAACACAAAGTGTTCAGCTCAACCTTTCCTTCTTTAACTCGCACTCAAAGGCTACAGCCACCTGGGAGCCCCACGCAGGAGCTCCACTGTCTCCTTGCGACTGCTCTTTCCACCATCCCCAGATCTACACTCTCCCAAGCTTCCTGCCTCTGGTTCAGTTCCCCTCTCCCTGTCCCCTACAGCTTCCTGCTGCCTTTAGAGTTCCTGACTCCTCCCAGGTAATGAATGCCCATCTTGTAATCTGCTTAGCCCCAGGCTGTCTGGCCCATGGCCAAGCCACCCTGTCACATGCAGTACTAATAAGGGACAAGGTAGAAATGTGTGTTTATGTTAAGTACTCTAACCTGTATTTGTTCTTACAAGTGCCAACCAAGCTACTGAATACACCCTGCTGGCAACACAGCTACAGGACAAGGAAATATCAAGAGCTGAACTGTGACAAAGTTTGAAAGATTTCTGTTTGTTAGCTCAGCCAAGTACATACAATAATCATCTTCCAAAATAATAATCATATGATAAAATACAAAGAAGAGATCTGCTGCAGCACTTGGGTGTTTAATAATGATTGTCTGTACCCAGTAATGATGATACATCACTGCTTGTTGAATTCCAGCAGTGCACTAAATGTCTTTGGTGATGTCGAAACAAGCATTATTCATTCTATTTTCTATTGGAGAGAGAATAGACTAAAACAGACGAGGTGATTAGAGTATTTGAATGCAATGGCCAGTTACTTGACATTCATTTGAAAAGTAGTAGATTATCATTCCAAGGCGCCTATTGCCATGGTAATCTCTCCTTGTTACAGCACTTTTATATTTCATACTTCTTTAGAATCTTAAATTTCTGATGGCAAGACGAGTAACAAAAAAAAATGCTATTGAATCAGAGACCGTCGTTGTTGAACTGATTTTCCAACACAGAGCAATTCTTACGCATTATTTGCACAATAAGAGAGAAAAGATAGACAAGTAAATAGATTAATAGAACGAGAGACACTTTTAATACAAAATTACTTCACTGTTATAGGAGTATGAATTGAACTCCAAAGAAGAGATAGATGGGCAAGGGGAAAACTTTAAACATCTCAGTACCTCAATTTCACTATCAAAGGGGATAATATTAATACCAGGCTTTATGAGACTCAATTTATTACAGTGCATAAGTAATTTGAGGTCCTATAAGGGAAGATTCTATGGAAATATACTGAATATGCTATACAGTAAGTAGTACCCAGGACATACATGTACTATGCCACCAAAATAGATATACCTCATCTTAGCAAACACCCTAAAATATTAAATCAAATCTTCAGCCAGTAGGCCAAATAGCTCTTTTGTGGATTTTAATAAGGTTTAACTATTAAGTTGTATTGGATTTTACTACCCTCAAATAAGCAGAATTACCTATTCTTAAAATCAAGGCAAATCAGATTTTATACACTATGGAATAAAGCTGTGCTATTTTTTCTACCTTTGGGAGGCAACTGCTGCAAATTCCTGAGACTTGCAGATCCCAAGTTCTAGTTCACCACATCTAGTTAATGAAAGTTCTCCAGACAAAGTGCTTAGATTATGGCATATCCCTTATACACAGCTGACAATGCAAATACCCCTCTAAATAAATGTGCACCAGGCTCATACACTTGTAGGACTGATGATGGCTTGACTGTCAGGAGGGTTGTGGAGTGGGAACCACTGGTTATTAAATTAACCATCCCTGAAATGTGCTCAACAATTAGGCTATGTCTACACAACAGCATTATTTCGTAATAACTGACATTATTTCAAAATAAAGAGCATGTCTACACAGCAAGCCTTTATTTCAAAATAATGTCAAGATGGAGGACTTCTTACTCTGACTCCTGTAACCCTCATTTCACAAGGCATAAGTAAAGACAGAGGAAGGGTGATCTTTCTTCAACTATCTGCTCTGTAGACAGCGCCAAAAGCGGAATTAAGCTAATTTGACTTCAGCTACGCAATTGACATCGCTGAAGTTGCTTATCTTAATTTGATTTTTGCCCTGCTGTGTAAACATGCCCTTAGATACTTTTTTCTAATATAGTGTCTCGATTTTAATTGGTATATTGGTTATCTACAGTATGTCATTGTATGAGGGACCAAGACTAGTCCAGTCTGGCTTATTGGCATCAAACCTAGAGGTCAGAGAAGGCATGGGAAGAACTGAACCAAGGGTCAAAAACCAGAGTCAGAGTCTAGATACCAAAGTCAAGCATCAAGCCAGAATCAGAAGCAGGGATCAGCGGTCCGAAATTCAGAGCCAGCCCTCCAGCCAGAGGCAGGTTCAAGAATCAGAGAGAAGAGTCAGAACTTGGTTATGTGGAGTTCGGGAAAGCATGAGCAGGGCTCGGTCCAAGTTAGGAGCAAAGCTAACATGACTTCAGGCATGTTTGAGCAGTCAGACTCCTGTTGCTACTGCTGGTCTGAAGAAGAGGTCTGTTGATCACCTCCACTCCAGCTAATTGGGTGATTTGGCCAATCAGGTGGCTCAGATGGAGCCTGTGCTCATTAGATTGCCTTGGGGTTAAACTAGCTGGTAAGCAGTCTGGCTGGGGGCCCTTACCTAAGATCCCCCTAAGATGCAAGGCCACGTAGCTTCCCATTATACCCCATGCAGGGGCTCAGAGCTGGAACATGGAGATCTCTCTCTCTCTCCCCCCAAGCCCTGAAGCTGCCATGGCTAGTGGAGGGGAGCACCTCCCCGCTGCTCCACCTTGCGTCCCCTGCATCCCTAAGCACCCTCCTGCACCCCAAAGTGCTTATCCCCAACCCCACTCCAAAAGCCCACATACCTAGCCAAGAATTTATACCTCTTCCTACACTCCAAGGGTACGTCTAGATTACATGCCTCTGCTGACAGAGGCATGTAAAATAGGCTACCCAACATAGTCAATGAAGCTGGGGATTTAAATATCCCCAGCTTCATTAAAATAAAAATGGACTCCGTGCTGTGCCAGCTCAGCTGATTGTTGGCACAGCACGTGAGTCAAGATGCGGATCAGTCAACAAGGGAAGCCTTTGTCGACCGATCCCTTATGCCTCGTGAAATGAGGTTTACAGGAGCGATCGACAAAGGCGTCCCTTGTCGACCGATCTGCGTCTTGACTTGCATGCTGTGCCAACAATCAGCTGAGCCAGCACAGCGCGGCGGCCATTTTTATTTTAATGAAGCCGGGGATATTTAAATCCCTGCTTCATTGACTATGTCGGGTAACCTATTTAACATGCCTCTGTCGGCAGAGGCATGTAATCTAGACGTACCCCAACCCCCAGCCTAGAGACCCTCCCCAAACCTGGAGCCCTCCTCCTGCACCCCAAGCCCCTCAACTCCAGCCCTACCCTAGAGCCTACATCCCCAGCTGGAGCCCTCACATTCCTGTACCCCAACCCTCTGCCTCAGCCCTGAGGCCCCACCCTCCCACTCTGAGAACCCTTTAACTCCACTCCCACTACATGAATTCTGTTAAGGTGCCTCAATATGAGGCACATAAGTTGAATCATTTTATACTGTATTATTATAATCAACATTTTGTTATGTGCACTCCCGGTTGTTCCACACTTCCACGTTGGTGCACATAAGAAAATTCATTCCGCTCAGGGGTTGAAAAAATAGAGGGAACGCTGGTCTTTTACTCTTGACACAGCTGAATAAAACACCACATGCAATGGATGGATAAATGCTGTGTCTAAATTTCATGAATGCTCCTTCTTTCTGAAAGAAAGGATGCACAAAATCTAGCTGAGATACTAAAATCCATCGAGGAAATACATAAGTGGACCGGAGAGTCAGGAATCTTTTTAAAAGGTTCAAAGCCTCATTCATTAACTAACGAGGCTCAAACACAACATAAATCCATGCTCAAACCACCCAAATAAATTAGGTGTGCCATTTGGAAGATGCAGGAGTTATCAAGAAAGATCATCTATGAACTCCCAGAAGATGACCTGATACAAAAGATTGGACGTATCATCAATGTAACATGGTGGCCTGCTTTGAAGTCCTCAAAGAATGCTTGTTTGCCTCAATATATACACAACAGGGATGTCAACAAGACATGGTGAACAGATGTTTGCAGTGTGTAGACTATAGTGGCAGAGGGAAAATAGACTGAAAAAAAACAAAAATTGCAGAAAGGCCTAAAATTAGAGAATCCAAAATTTCCATGCATTTGTGACTTTCTAAGAAGAATTCTATTATGAGTTGAAAGCTGAGTAATTTATCTATTGGTTCCACTGCTTATGCTGAAAAAGCCATCGGGATGTTTTCATTTATTCACTGAGGCATCTAGGTTGAATCATTTTATATTGTATTATTATAATCAACATTACGTTCTGAAGAAGTAAAATTATAGCTTCCGCTCTATAATATGAAAAAAGAAACACAATATGAGAGCTGGTTTTTTTCTTTTGGGAAGCTTGCAAAATAAGTCAAGAAAATAATTCCAAATGATAATATAAAATCAGTGGGAAACCTAATCACATCATTAAATGTCCCCACCAGAAATCTCAGAATCATATGAAAATTAAATTGGTTTACTATAATCTGTAATATTTACTGTAGCATGCAGCCTCCTGATTTTCAGTATTCAATCCTAAATACAATAATAAACCATTCATCATCTGTTTTAAACTCTAGTTCCTACACTGCTTTTATCAGTCATTACAAGGACTGAAGTGTTTTACTGTGTTGTTTTTCAAGCTCTCATGCCATTTTTTGCCTGTAATGGCCTCTAATGTCTTTTATTATTTATCTCTACCCAGAACTGCAAAAACTCCAAATACACATTGACAGTACTAACCACCTAATCTAAAGGTTAAGTTTTCTCCATAACCTGGTTCTTTCCCACCAATTGTCCATAGCAAAGTATTAGCAAATGCCATAATAGCTAATATCACACTAGTCTGTTCTTCCCTAGGGCTTGAAGCATTGAGGGCTGGGAACAACATACAGAAAAATAGAAGTAGTTCTCTTTTTGAAGGAGCTGAAAACCTTATAATAAAGAAATATGACAAGACTATATAGATAGAAACTACATTTGAAGTAAAAACAGTTTCTATTTTAAAATTGCACCTTTCTAAGTGTATTCCTACACTACAGAGAAGATCAAACCTTTGAAGGTTGATCTTCTAGCGTTTGATTTAGTGGGTCTAGTGAAGACCCCCAAATCAAATGCTGAGAGCAGCCCCTGCTGGCATCCTATACTCCTCATTCTGTGAGAAGTAAGGGAAGCCAATGGGAGTGTGTGCCTCCCACCAGCCTCCTGCAGTGTAGACACTGCGGCAGCTTGGCTGGATGGTGTACCTTGGTTGGCTTGATGGTGTACCTTAAGCTGACTTGCTTGGTCTAATGTAGACCAGGCCTAAGAATTTTTAGATACTAGGTCAGACTAATGGTCCATCTAGCCTAGTACCCTGTCTCTGACAGTTGCCAGTGTCAGATGTTTCAGAGGGAACGAAAAGAACAGCAGTGATCCACCCCCCTGTCAATCAGACCCAGCTTCTAGCATTCAGAGGTTTAGAGGCACCCAGACATCTGGATTGTGTTCCTGACCATGTTGCCATCAATGGACCTGTCCTTCATGAACTTATCTAATTCTTTCTTAAACCCAGTTATACTTTTGGCTTTCACAAGGACCCCGGCAACCAGTTCCACAGGTTGACTGTCTGCTATGAAGCATTTTCTTATATTTGTTTTAAGTCTGGTTCGTTTTAATTTCATTGATCACTTCTTTGTTTTGCATTATCTGTAGGGAAAAGTAAATTTCTTATTCAGTTTCTCTAAGCCATTCAGGATTTTATACACTTTTATGTTATCCCCTCCACCAAGATGAGCATTCCAAGTCTTTGCAATCTCTCATCTGGAAGCTGTTCCATATCCCTGAAAACATTTGCTTCCCTTCTCAGTACCTTGTTCAATTCTAATGTATCTTTTCAGACACGGGGGCTGCATCTAGACTGGCATGATTTTCCGCAAATGCTTTTAACAGAAAAGTTTTTCCGTTAAAAGCATTTGCGGAAAAGAGCGTCTAGATTGGCACAGATGCTTTTGCACAAAAGCACTTTTTGCAGAAAAGCGTCCATGCTACTCTAGATGCGGTTTTGCGCAAGAAAGCCCCGATCGCCATTTTCGCCATCGGGGCTTTTTTGCGCAAAACAGTCCTCCCCTGTGTACACTGGCCCTCTTGCGCAAATACATTTGCGCAAGAGGGCTTTTTCCCGAATGGGAGCATCATAGTATTTGCGCAAGAACACTGACGATCATACATTAGATCATCAGTGTTCTTGCGCAAATTCAAGCGACCAGTCTAGAGAGCTGGAAAGTTTTTCCACAAAAGCGACTGCTTTGGCGGAAAAACTTGCCAGTCTAGACACAGCCGGGGAGAAAAGAACTGCCCATAGCATTTCAGATGAGGGCATACAATGGATTTATATAGTGTCATGATGATATTTTCTGCCTTATTTTATCTATTCATTTTCTAATGGGTTCTAACATTCTGATTGCTTTTTGGACTGCTGCTGTACACTGAGCAAATGTTTTGAGAGAACTATCCACAATGACCACAAGATGTTTTTCTTGAATGGTAGCACCTAATTTTGACCACATCACTTTGTACACAGAGCTGGGGTTGTGTTTTCAAATGTGTATTACCTAGCATTTTTCATCACTGAATTTCAGGTGCTATTTTCTTGCTCAGTCACCCAGTTTCATGAGATCTCTTTGTAACTCTTTGCAGTCAGGCCTGGACTTAACTAGCTTGAGTAATTTTTGTATCGTCTGCAAACCTGGCCAAAACACTATTTACCCCTTCTTCCAGATCCACTTGTGAATAGAACAGCACTGGTGCCAATACAAATCCTTGGGGGATACTACTATTTACCTCTCTCAGGGTATATCTAAACTACATCCCTTTTTCAAAAAAGGGATATAAATTTGATGTATCAAAATTGTAAATAAAGCCAGGATTTGAATTTCCTGTGCTTCATTTACATAATGGCACTTTTAAAAAAAAAACCACGGTCAAGATGGGGATCTTTCAACAGAAATGCCCCGTTTTGAAATATCCTGTAACCCTCAAAAAATGAGGTTTACGGGATCTTTTGAAATGGGGCATTTCTGTCGAACAATCCCCGTCTTGACTGTGGGTGTTTTTTGAAAATTACGGCCACCATTATGTAAATGAAGCACAGGAAATGCAAATTCCAGCTTCATTTACAATTTCGATACATCTAATTTACATCCCTTTCTCAAAAAAGGATGTAGTTTAGCTATACTCTCTGTGAAAACTGATAATTTATTCCTGCCTTTTGTTTCCTGTCTTTTAACCATTTACTGTTCCATAAGAGGGCCTTCCTTCTCATCCCACGTCTGCTTTTACCTTGCTTAAAAGTCTTTAGTAAAGGATCTTGTCAAATACTTTCTGAAAGTCCAAGTACATTAAATCCACTGGATTAGCCTTGTCCATATGTTTGTCTACACTACAGAGTTTTGTCAAAAAAAGGCCGTTTTTCCAACAAAACCTGAGTTACGGCCACACTGCAATCGCATTCCTCCGAAGGTAAATCGAAAGAACAGAGAGGATTTTTCAACACCGGTAAACCTCTTTTTATGAGGAAGAAGCCTTTTTCCAAAAGAGCTCTTTCGGAAAAAGGCGTCTGTGGCCGGGGAATAGGGAGTTCTTTTGAAAGAAGAAAAAGCACAGCTGCCCTGATGGCCACTCCATCCACACTGAATGGACGCTATCTTTCAAAAAAGCAAATCTCTTTTTTTCAATGCACTTGTGTGTGGACGCTCTCTTTCAGAAGAAGTTTTTTCGGAAGATCTCTTCCAAAAAAGAAGCCTGCAGTCTAGACATAGCCTCAGAGAATTCTACTATTGTTAAGGCATGATTTTTTAAAAAAATTTTTTTTGCAAAAGGCCACGTTGAGTCTTTCCCAATATAGCATGTTCATCAAAGTATGTGATAATTCTGTTCTTTACTATAGTTTCAACCAATTTGCCTGGCAGCTCAATCACTTTAATTCATAGCGAAGAATGACATTGCTTTATTTAAGTGAATCTCTTTAATTTTGCCTCTATTTCTTAAAGTTTTACATGTCACATTTCCATAGGCCATCCTGGCACCAAGAAGAGAGTTTCAAATTCAATAACAAAACATGCCAGCAAAATGTAACATCAGCTATACTTTGCATTGTTCTCCATCAAGAAGCTGGGTGAAGGGACATCTGCCCTGCACTGGTCCTAACAAGGGCTAAATCCAGCTCTGGGAGAGGGCTGTGGAGCAAGCAGCATTGGCATATAGCAGCCAATTAGAGCCCAGCTGGGGCTGTATAAATAAGGGGTTTGGAGAGAAGATGAGGAGACTCTTGCTCCAGCTGTGGAGCAGGAGGGACCTGGCTGCTGATGAGCAGGAGAGGGTACCTGAGGCAGAGAAGTGCTGAGTGGGAAGAACTGGGGAGTTCTGGCAAGGCAAACTCCTGGGCTGAGGCCTTGCTGTCAGGCCTCCAGGTGCTGGGGTTATGGGGAAACCACCGGGACAACAGAGAGAAGTGGGTATCCCCCCCTAGCCCCCCGCTTACCGGTAATGAGTGTTTTGGACTGCAGCATATCCCTATGGCAGGGACAATAGGATGACTGGCAGTGGGTCACTGAGTCCAGGTAAGTATAGGGGCCTGGGATTCCCTGAGAGGGAGGAAAATGCAGGGGCACTGCCATAGGGCAGCACCGTGAGGAATGAGTCCTGTGGGCAGAGAGGGACACAGGGCATGAACCAATTGGAAGACAGGTAACTGAGGGCGAGACACTGGCCAGCAGAAGACGCTCCCAGGCTGAAGAGCTAATTCCCAAGATAACCAGTTGGAGGGGCCATGGAGTGAGTTATGACCCATTACAGGCTGACATTCAGCAGCAGTGCCGCCATTCTTAATAGATTCCAAGGCAAGAAGGAACCATTTGTGATCATCTAGTCTGACCTCCTTATAACCCAGACGACAGAATTTTCCCCAAGCAATTCCTAGGGCATAGCTCTTGAAGAAAACATCCACTCTTGATTTAAAAGTTGCCAGTGACAGAAAATCCACTACAAACCCTGGTAAATTGTTCAGGTAGTTATGCTCCCTGTTACACATTTACACCTTTTTTCCTTCCTATCTGAATTTGGCTAGCTTCAACTTCCAGCCCATGGATCGGTTTAGACTTCCTCTTCTAGACTGAAGAGCAAACTACCAGATATTTGTTCCACGAGTAGGTACTTAGGGACTGTGATAAAGTCACGCCTGGAAAGTGGCCTAATCAAGTGACACTAGTGTCAGAAATATTGTTTGAAAAACTGGAATCAACTGTTAACTGAGGTCAGAAGACAGTTGTGAAGGAAGATCATGATAGTTGAGGAGATAGTATGTCAACAGGTCTGATTTTTTAAAAGAAAGGAGGTGAAGCCTATTGAATCCTGGAAAAAAGGAAATGGAATGGGAAAACTGAAGGGCTTGGTGGAGCTAGGATTTGTTCAATTAAAGAGTTTTTAGTTTCTGTATTTTTTTGTGGCAGCTCCAAAATGTCTGATTGTATAAATGAAATATGACCAAATGTAGCAGTAAAAATTAAAATGCATTGATTTTTGGGAAAAAAATAGTGAAAATCTATTGTAATTACTTAAAGTATCCTATTTCAAAGAAAAATAATTAATTGAAGAATACACAGATTGGTTGCAGTAGCAGAACAATTACAATGCTCTCCTGTATGACATGATAGATGTCTCACTGATGCCCTTGAGTTTTGTCCTTTATTCTACACTCAAAGAAGCAATATATGGATATTTGCTGTTGTAAGGGGGGACACCCCATTATTTTTCACAGCTAAATCTCACCCATTTTTTTAGTGACTACTAGGACATAACTTTCACCATCAAAGCTAGTTTAAAATGTGTCTCGTCATCCCTGATTTTGTACACAAAGATTTAGCAGATTACATTTTTGTGCAGAGCCCTGTAAATCACTTGTTGCCATTTCAGGCTTACAGGTGCCTAAAGGTGGTAGTCTTGATAAATAAATAATGAACAAAGCAGTACCAATTCAAAGCTTATTATTATTAATTATTAATATCTCTCACAACCCAGATGAATAAAATTTATTGCTTGACAAAACGTGCATCCTGAATTCAAGCAGCAATAATAATGCATAATTAAATGTGATTCTTTCAAAGAGCTGTGTAAAGGAAACATGAAATATTTGAGTACTAATTGTGGTATGCCATAAATGCTAAAAAGGAGGTAATTCCAGCTTGCCCAGGAATAATGTAAATGATTTACAGCTCCTAAGAATGCAAAGATTATAATGACAATATGTTAGCAGCACTTCATAGCGGGCTTCTTTCTTTCTTTAAACAAGTGGTCATTTTTCAAACAGACTGATTATAGTCACTTTTTTTATGCATCTGAAACTCTGCTTTTTTGGTATTGTCTCATCGACTTTAAGGCCAGAAGGGACCATAATGATAATCTAGTCCAAGGGTCTCAATCTCCCAGCTGGTGGACCAGCCCCAGCAAGAACAATGGCACAATCTGGCCCAGGAGTTCCAGTGGGCTGGGGGGCTATCTATTACTGTTCCCCAAGCCCTGTTTTGCCCCTTCCCACCATCACCTCACCCTCTCTCTTTTCCTGCATGGTACTCTTCCCCTGATGATGCTTTGGAGAATAACCAGGGACACCTGATACAGCATGGTGGCAGCAGTCACTCCCCTGCCACACTCCCTGCAGTGGCAGAAGTAACTCAGAGCTCTCCCAATCTTCAATCCTTCAAACAAAGGAAGTATTTCTTCATGCAGTGCACAGTCAACCTGTGGAACTCCTTGCCAGAGGATGTTGTGAAGGACATGACTTTAACAGGGTTCAAAAAAGAGCTAGGTAAGTTCATGGAGGATAGGTCCATCAATGGCTATTAGCCAGAATGGGTAGGAATTGTGTCCCTAGCCTCTGTATGTCAGAAGCTGGGAATGGGTGATAGGGGAGGGATCACTTGATGATTACCTGTTGTGTTCATTCCCTCTGGGGGCACCTAGCATTAGTCACTGTCAGAAGACAGGATACTGGGCTGGATAGACCTTTGGTCTGACCCAGTATGGCCGTTTGTATGTTCTTATCTAGTGTCCAGTCTCCAGCCATTGCGGATATTTACTAGTAGCAGTTGCAGATGAGCCATATGCTATTGGTAGGCAGTCTCCTCATATCATTCCCTCCATTAACTTATCAATGCTCAGGTTTGAAACCAGTTAGTGTTCTGCTCCACTACTTCCCTGGAAATATTATTGCTCAGATGTTTAGAAACCTACATCTAATTTCAAGCCTCAGCTTGTTGATGGCCAGTTTATATCCATTTAAAATAACTCCTCTCCCACTCTTGCATTTATCCATCTGATGTATTTATAGAAACATGTGGACAGGGGGGATCCAGTGGATATAGTGCACTTAGATTTCCAGAATGCCTTTGACAAGGTCCATCTCCAAAGGCTCTTAAGTTAAGTAATTTGTCATGGGATAAGAGGGAAGGTCCTTTCATGGATTGATAACTGGTTAATAGACAGGAAACAAAGGGTAGGAATAAATGGTAAGTTTTCAGAGTGGAGAGAGGTAACTAGTTGGATCACCCAAAGATCTGTCCTGGGACCCATCGTATTCAACTTATTTATGAATGATCTAGAGAAAGAGGTAAACAGTGACAATTGCAGATGGTACAAAACTGCTCAAGATAGTTAAGACCAAAGCAGACTGTGAAGAGCTTCAGAAAGATCTCACAAAACTAAGTGATTGGGCAACAAATGACAATTGAAATCTAATGTTGGTAAATGTAACGTAATACACATTGGAAAAAATAATCCCAGATATACATACACTATGATGAAGACTAATTTAGCTACAACTGCACAAGAGACAGATCTTGGAGTCTTTGTAGAGAGCTCTCTGAAAACATCCACTCAGTGTGCAGCAGCAGTCAAAAAAGCAAACAATGTTAGGAATCATTTAAAAAGGGATAGAGAAGCAGACAGAGAACCTCTCATTGCCTCTATATAAAACCATGGTACACCCCCATCTTGAATACTGTATATGGATGTAGCTGCCTCATCTCAAAAAAGATATAATGCCATTGCAAAAGGTTCAGAAAAGGGCAACAAAAATGATTAGGGGTTTGGAACAGGTCCCATATGAAGAGAGATTAAAAAGCCTGAGACTTTTCAGCTTAGAAAAGAGAAGACTAAGGGAGGATATGATAGTGGTCTATAAAATCATGACTGGTGTGGAAAAAGTGAATAAGGAAAAGTTATTTACTTGTTCCCATAACATAAGAACTAGGGGTCACCAAATTAAATTAATAGGTAGAAGGTTTAAAGCAAACAAAAGGAAGTTTTTCTTCACACAGCGCATGGTTGGCCTGTGGAACTCCTTGCCAGAGGTTGTGGTGAAGACCAGGACTTTAACAGGGTTCAAGAAAGAACTAGATCGATTCATGGAGGTTAGGTCTGTCTACAGCTATTAACCAGGATGGGTAGGAATGGTGGCCGTACCCTCTGTCAGAGGCTGGGAATAGGTGAGAGAAGAGGGATTGCTTAAAGATTCCCTGTTCTGTTCATTCCCTCTGGGGCATCTGGCATTGGCCACGGTCAGAAGACAAGATACTGGGCTATATGGACCTTTGGTTTGACCCAGTATGGCCGTTCTTGTGTTTTAATTCTCTCATATCAGTTCAAGATCTATGGTGGTGAAGGAGGTGGGAGAAGAAAGATACGAGGTGGAGAAAGATGACCCTGTTTCAGAGGGGACAGCTGAATCAGGAACGGTTGGGAAGAGGAAACAGATAAAGGAGAAGGAAAGAGAAAACAAAAAAAATAGCATGGAACTAATAGGGTGCCAAGCTTCGCTTCACTCAGTTTGCTTTCATGTTTAGATCTGCTGTTCTTCTTAAATTGTGGTATTCCTTCCTAGCATAAATTCTTGGCACTGTATAAATAATAAATCATCATCATAGCAGCTAAACCTTCCCAGCACTCTGGGGGCAGCCCCTGTGTAGTCTATGTCAGAGGTATGTCACCTGTCACTGCACAGCCAGCCTGGCAGTGGAAAGCAGATTAGATTTCTCTCTTCAGATATATCTTCCACCGTGACCAGCTGGGATGCTAGGTGAACGCTAATGTGGTAAGAGAAGCTGTAATGCTGTAAGAGACCCACTGTTTACCAAACTACCCACAGCACAAGAGACAATTTCCCTGAAGACAGGCTGTGAACATGTTTCACATACAAATGTGTGAGTGGCCAATGGGACTTTTTTGAAGTGTGTTAAAGTTAAAAAAAAAAAACTAGAGTTGCTTTATCTCCAGGAGCGATCAGCAGATTACAGAGACTTGTTTTGCCATCCCCCAAACTCTGAAATTCTCCTTTAATTTAATGGATGTCATGTTGTCCTCCAGCACTCTCATTCTTTCATTCTGGTGCCTAACCTTACCAATAAAACTGTCTGTGCTTCTCAACTAAACATTCATTTAACAAATCACAAATCCAACAGACCTTGACTACCTTCAGAGCAAGGAAAATAAATATATTAAGGCACTCATGATTTCCTGGTTTTATAGTCAAGAAGCATCCAATTCAATAAGAGTCCATTTAATCACAATAAAATGTAAGTGCCCTCAGGAGTTATATGGCACCTGATAGCATGAAAAGTATTTTGTATAGTCTCTGTGACTCTTAGGAATAAGTTTAAATCAGACTTTCTTCTTCTTTTCCATATTTAGGTTCATATTTTTATTCTACTGATGTTCCCGGATCTCTCAAGAAACAAATGTTCCAACAATAATCAGGCCTTGAAGTGATTAGGACCCATTTCTGCAACACTGATTTGACTGGGACTATTAATAAAATACTAAAATGTAGAGACCTTATTCACACTGACCAACATTTATTCATGTGATTAATTTCACTGACAATTACTGGACCACTTGTGAAATGAAGTGCTATTCAACATTAAGAATACCAGAATCAAACCCTTATAGTTGATGGGCAAACTCCGTATTCAAAATGCTATACTTTCCCCTCTCTTCTGTTCCCACTTACCCAGTTTAATTCCATCCTCATATAGCGGCTTGAACTGTTCATCACTTTTATGGGACAATTCATTAAAGAACAGCACTAGCCACATAATTTAAAATTAACCAAGTTGAAACAATGACTGTAATATGAAGGGTGACTCTTTTGCAGTGTTCATAAGAAATGTGCTTAAATTCTCTAGTAATAAAGTGTGGCAAGGCTCTGACCATGCCCCTTGGGTCCCGTACTTCTGATGTACAAAGTTTCCCTCAGAGACTCGCTGTGATCTGCCGCACAACTTCTTCTAGAGATAAGGGATCACAGCCTGTTGAACCATACTCATTATAGGCTAGTTCACAATTTGGGGTAAAACCCCTCCATAGTCCTTGTCTCCCCTCTCAGAGGCAAACTCTGTAGTGGCATGGGGGGGAGGGGTGTTGGGAGGAATCTGGGGCTGTCCCCTACTCCAGGTTCTGGTGCAGGGACCCTAAGGTAGAGGCAACAGACGGAGTTACTTTTACTCCCAGTCTGGCAGCTTTTTCTCTGGGCCACTTCCCCCAGACAATCTCTCCCAATACCTTTCCTTTGATACCCGAGCAAGTCAATCCTCTGCTCTCACACACAGATCTCCAGCAATGCACTTCCTGCTCTCAGTCCTTCACTTTTTTCCTTCCCCCTCCCCTACCTGGGGGAAGCCTTTTCAAGCAGCCCCAAAGGTCTCAATTGACTGCAAGTGTCTGATTAGCCTGCTGCTTCAGGCAAGTCCTTAATTAGCCTCAGGTGCCTGCCTGATTATGTGGTAACAGTCTCTGGCAGTTCACTCAGGAAACAAAAAGCTATTCACCCAATTCCCGTGAGGTCTACTATCCACCATTCTATTGCAGCCAGCTGCCCTGGGTCTGTTGCAAAAGCCAAATAAGTAAAAGTGTGTAAATTTACTGAACATTCATTTGCAACATGCTTCTGGTTTTGTTCAATTCAGAAATGGGCTGAAGCTGCAAAATTCAGATCCTGCCCTGCATTTTTCCAAAGGAAAGAGATGGTGTCACGAGTTCACATTTGTGCCTCTGCGAGACGCAGATATTTTATTGGCGCACCACACTCCCGTGGGGTTATGCTGTCCACCTCACCCCATTACACTCTCCCTATATGGGATCAAGTCCCCGAGTATTGACTTGGATTACAATCAGCAAGGTTGCCTGCCGGTGGCAGAGAGGGGGTCCGGACCCTCCCTCACTCCTGGACCCCAGCCCAGGGCCCTAACGCTGGGAACCAGGCTCCCAGCAGTAACAGGTAGGGGTTTACCCCTAAACACACCTGCTCTCGGGCTCCGCGACCCCGCCCTGGGCCGTGTTCCACCCTGCCACCGGGAACGTGTTCTATCCCGCTCCCGGGGAGACTCTCTCACCTTGGCCCTTTCTAACCCCTTTACCTGGTGCCTCCTGCTCCTCCTCCCCCCCGTTTGTACTCCCACCCCCGCTTTTATCCTCCCCTTGTGCCGCTCTCGGCGTGTAACGTCCGCCCATCAGTCTGCCCCCGCCAAACTTTCAGCCCCGCCCCTTTGCGTCACGCTGGGGACGTCACATGACACCACCAGCCAGGGCGTTGCCTCTCGTGCTTCCCCCGCCCTCCCCCCCCCCGCCTGCCACGTTTCAGCGTCGCCACCATCCGCTCCCTCCCCGGGCGCGTTCGGCAGCGCTTGTTTTGCCGCTGCTTGGGTTGCTGCTGCGCAACTCCCCGTGGCGTCCCCCCCTTCCTGAAAGGGATAGTGGCGGGGTTGCCTCACCCCGCCACACACCTCCCCCCTTAAGTCATTTTCCATAGTCACCGTTGCCTCACGGCTTACTTCGGGGATTCTCAAGAGGCGGTCTGCGTTCTGGTTTTCTTTGCCAGCTCTGTGAATAATGTTGAAATGGTAGGGCTGTAGATTTAGGTACCATCGGAGGATTCGGGCATTTGTGTCTTTCATGGTCTGGATCCACTTCAAAGGCGCGTGGTCCGTCGCCAATGTGAAGTGGTTTCCTATAAGGAAATATCGCAAAGTGTCGACTGCCCACTTGATGGCCAATGCCTCTTTCTCTGTTGTGGCATAATTTTTCTCCCTGGGAAACAATTTCCGACTTAAGTACAGCACCGGATGCTCGGTCCCTCCCTCGCCCTATGCTAGTACCGCCCCGAGTCCCACCTCAGACGCATCTGTCTGGAGAATAAACAGTTTATCAAAATCGGGTTGGCGCAATACGGGTGCTGTTGTTAGGCACCTTTTCAACGTGTCAAAAGCGCGTATACACTGGGGTTCCCACACTACTCTCTGCGGTCGCCCCTTTCTTGTAAGGTCAGTTAAGGGTGCGGCTACCGAGGCAAAATGTTTTATGAACCGCCGGTAGTATCCCGCGAGCCCCAGGAATTGCCGCACTTGTCTTTTTGTGGTGGGTCGCAGATAGTCCCTGATGGCCTGGACCTTGTCCAATAGTGGCCTTAATTGGCCATTACCCACCGTATACCCCAAATAAGACACCTCGCGCTTACCAAAATAACATTTCTTCGGGTTAGCCTTTAGTCCAGCTTGAACCAGGGCCTTCAACACCGCATTTATGTGTCGTAAATGTTCGTTCCAGGATGTACTAAAAATGACGACATCATCGATGTAGGCCGCGGCGTATTGGCGGTGATCGTTGAGGACCCAGTCCATTAGTCGCTGGAACGTGGCTGCGGCCCCGTGAAGCCCGAATGGCATGTTCACAAATTGATAGAAACCGAAAGGCGTTGCAAAAGCCGTCTTCTCCCGCGACTCGGGTGTCAGTGGGATTTGCCAGTAGCCTTTTGTCAAATCGATAGTCGATAAGTACTTGGCTTGTCCCAATTGTTCCAACAATTCATCTATACGGGGCATGGGGTAGGCATCGAATTTTGAGATGGCATTCACCTTACGGAAGTCGATGCAAAATCTCATAGACCCATCCTTCTTTGGAACTAGTACGATCGGACTTTGCCAATCGCTCTGGGACTCCTCTACTACGCCCCATCGAAGCATATCTTGTAACTCCTTGTACGGCTTCCCACATCTTTCATGGTACCGGACGGACGGCGTCTCATACCTTTTCCCCCGGGTTAGTAATAATCGCATGACTCACAAGAGGCGTCTTACCTGGCCGGCTCGTTAATCCCTCACTAATCGCTTCGAGGATTCACCGTAGCTCCTCCCGCTGGAGGGGTGTCAGGTCCTCGCCCATCTGGCTCGCTTCCCAGGTTACCTCCTCTTCACCCCAGGGGCCAAACTCCACCTCCGTAGTCAGTGCTTCCCTTGCTGGGGTTCCTCTGGGTAGCCACTTTTTCATTTATATGATAAATTTGGCTTTGTCTTCGCTTCCCATCCACTTGGACCTCATAGTCCACTTGCCCAATCTTCCTTAACACCCTGAATGGTCCCTGCCACCGGGCTAGCAGCTTAGAATCCCCGGTGGGTAATAGGACCAACACCGGGTCTCCCGGGTTAAATTCCCTCTACTGAGCTTTCTGATTATACTGCCTAGTTTGGGTCTCTTGAGCCTGTTGTAAGTTTTCTTGGGCCCATTGCCCTAAGACTTTTAGTCTATCCCTTAACTTGATGACGTACTGGGCTGACCCCAACGCCAAAGAAGTTTGTTCTTCCCACCCCTCTTTTATAGGTCAAGTACTCCCCGTGGACGCCATCCGTAGAGTAGCTCAAAGGGGGAATACCCTACTGAGGCTTGGGGCACTTCCCGTATTGCAAATAGCAAGGGTGGGAGGGATTTATCCCAGTCCCTGGGGTCGTCCTGTACCAACTTACGCAACATCGTCTTCAGCGTCCGGTTGAATCTCTCTACGAGTCCATCTGTTTGGGGGTGATAAACTGACATCCGTATTTTCCTAATGCGCAGCCACCTGCACAGCTCCATCATTAGACATGACATTAGGTTCGGTCCTTGGTCCATCAGTATCTCCTTGGGGAGGCCTACCCTGGTGAACATCTTCATCAGTTCATCTGCCAAAATCGGGACGGTGGCTCTTCGGAGAGGGACCGCCTCAGGATATCGCGTGGCATAATCGACGACTACAAGAATATACTGATGTCCCCTCCGGGACCGCTCTAGAAGTCCTACCAAGTCCAACCCGATCCACTCAAACAGCTCACCGACTAGTGGGAGGGGAACTAAGGGGGCGTTGGGCACCTTCGCCCCCGAAGTCAACTGGCACTGGAGGCACAGAAATCCTTAACGTCTTTATATACTCCTGGCCAGTAGAACTGTTGTAATACCCGTTGTTGGGTCTTTTCGGTCCCCAAGTGTCCTGCCCACAGGTTATCATGAGCTAACTCCAATACGCGCCACCGATAAGCCTGAGGCACCAATAACTGGACTTCCTCCTCCTGTTCCTCCCCCTCTCTCGTCACCCGGTAGAGTCTATCTTGTCGGATCTCGAAATAGGGCCTTTGTCTGGCCATTCGACCCAGATCTTCCTCGCTTTCCCTTACCGGCTGGGCATTTTCCCATGCATGTTGCAGCGTTGAATCCTCTCGTTGGAGCGTCAGGAAATCTCCTACGTCTGGCTCCAGTGCTATGGGTGGTGGTTGGCTCCTTATCTCTCCTTCTTGTCCACGGGCCTGGCTGGCGCTCCTTTCCCCCTGGGCCACCCAAACCGCACTGCCTTTCTCCTCCCTTTTTCCCTGGCTTGGGTGTAATAGGCGTTGGAACCCTGGCCAGTCCCGTCCCAACAGCACGGGGTAGGGTAGTCTTTCGGCTACGGCTACCTGGACCGAGTCTGCTATCTGCCCGTCATCTATTCTCACCCAGGCCGTTGGGTATGGCCGCGTGTCCCCGTGTGCGCACCGTATCCATAGCCGCGGGCCTCGGGCCACCTGGGGTCCCAAGGCGTCAGATCCTCTGGGTTTGGCTGCACCCAGAGTCCACTACTGCCTCTACTGCCCTCCCGTCCACCTGCATGCGGCGTGTGATCTGACGCTGGCTTACCTCCCTCCGTAGGCTCCTCCCGGACGTGGCTTGTCTGAATGTGCAGTCCATCATGGGACATTCTCTCCGGAAGTGTCCCTCTTGCCCGCACTGGTAGCAGGTCGCCTTGGGTGGGATCGGGGTTTTGGCCTCCGTAAGCTTCTCGTCTTGTCCAGGGGTCACTCCGCTGGTTCTCAGGTCTAGGGGTCGCCATACCGGGGCCAGGCGTCGTTCCGTCCCTTGATTGAATGCTACTTTTGGGTTAAGGTTGGCGTCTCCCTTCGACTCCCTACCGCGTGGCGCTGGCCCGGCGCGGAACCCTGCATTCGGTCCCGATATTCTTCCTTTCATTTCCGCCCCCTCTGCGGCCATAAAGTGTTCCATGAGGGTGACGGCTTCTTCTAAGGTTCCTGGAAGATGACATCGCACCCACCGCTGACCCTCTGCAGGGAGTATCAGTAGATATTGCTCCAAAATGATGAGGTCAGCCACTTGGGAGGCCGATTTGGTAGAGGGCTCGAGCCACCTCATGCCGGCCTCTTTCACCCGATGCGCCACTGCCCTAGGCCATTCCCCTACCTCGTATTTTGCTTCCCTAAATTTTTGCCGATAGGTCTCAGGTGAAATACCCAGTTGGTCCAAAATTGCTTCTTTTACTTTATAGTAGCATAAAGCGTCCCAGTCAGACATAATACGATATGCCAATTGCGCTGGACCTGATAAATAAGGCGCCAGCAACATAGCCCAATGTTCCTGCGGCCATCTGGCAGCCGTGGCCACTCTCTCAAAGGTGACTAAGAAGGCCTCGGCATCGTCCTCGGGTCCCAATTTCGATAAGCGGATTGGGAGCCGGACGTTCCCCTCGCCATCTTCATCTCCGCCCATCAACCCTGTTCCCTTGTTCCTGGGTTCATGACCCCCTGCGCCTACTTCCTTCAACTCACTGACCAGCTGCCATTGCTGTTTCTGGAACTCGGCGGCGATCTGCTGTAGTACTTCTGTCTGTTGTTGCTGCAGCTGCCGCTGGTTGTCCACTACCCACTCCAGCAGTTTGTTCATCTTCATGATTACTTCACCTTAAATGACAACAACCCTTTCGTATCCACCCCTCCTCGCCCTTACTACAGGGCGTGGATCATTGCCCACATTCTCCACCACGTGTCATGAGTTCACGTTTGTGCCTCTGTGAGATGCAGGTATTTTATTGGCGCACCACACTCCCGTGGGGTTATGCTGTCTGCCTCATCCCATTACACTCTTCCTATACGGGATCAAGTCCCCAAGTATTGACTCGGATTACAATCAGCAAGGTCGCCTGCCAGTGGTAGAGAGGGGGTCTGGACCCTCCCTCACTCCTGGACCCCAGCCCAGGGCCCTAACGCTGGGAACCAAGCTCCCAGCGGTAACAGGTAGGGGTTTACCCCTAAACACACCTGCTCTCGGGCTCCGCGACCCCGCCCTGGGTCATGTTCCACCCTGCCACCGGGAACACGTTCTATCCCGCTCCCGGGGAGACACTCTCACCTCGGCCCTTTCTAACCCCTTTATCTGGTGCCTCCTGCTCCTCCTCCCCCCGTTTGTGCTCCCACCCCCGCTTTTATCCTCCCCTTGTGCTGCTCTCGGCGTGTAATGTCTGCCCCTCAGTCTGCCTCCGCCGAACTTTCAGCCCTGCCCCTTTGCGTCACACTGGGGATGTCACATGACGTCACCAGCCAGGGCGTTGCCTCTCGCGCTTCCCCTGCCTCCCCCCCCCCCGCCTGCCGCATTTCAGAGTTGCCGCCATCCGCTCCCTCCCCGGGCGCGTTCGGCGGCGCTGGTTTTGCCGTCGCTTGGGTTGCTGCCACGCAACTCTCCGTGGCGTCTCCCCCTTCCTGAAAGGGATAGTGGCGGGGTTGCCTCACCCCACCACAGATGGCTTTGTTAAAAATTTACTTTGACTCCATCAAATTCTTTACGGAACTTCTTTCATATGTTAATAAATATTGTAAGCAATTAAACAAACAAAAGGGACTTCTACAACATTAGGATGAGAGCCAAACAAAATTAGCCTCTATAACTGTCTTTTGGATTTTTTTCCCCCCACAAGAGGGTTATACAACTGACCTACTACATGTGACAAAGTCCTTGGGAATGGTGGGAGCTTTCACTGAGCAACTCATACTTGATACTATAATGTGAAGGCAAGTTCTTTAATAAGGGCCTGATTCTGTCCTTATTCACACAGAGAAGAACTATTGCAAGCAGGACCATCCCTAGAGGGTGCAGGGCCTGGGACAATGTCTTCTCTGCCCCCCGGCCCCACTTTTGCTCTGTTCCTCCTGGCCCCCATTCCATCCCTTCCACCAAGGCTCCCCTGAGCAACATCAGGAGCCAAGCTGGGATCACATCACTCACTGTTACTGGCACCAGACCCCCCAACCACCCTGGACCTAACATCCTCCTGAAGCATGGGGCCCTCCCAAAGCACAGGGCCTGGGGCAGTCTGACCTATGGATGGGACAGCTCTGGTTCCAAGCCAGATTGTGACCCCTGACTTTTACTGATGAGGACCAGTAGTCATTAGTTACCAAAATGTCCCAGATTTCTTGGTGCCCTAGGTATCTATATAATGGTGCTGGCTGTGGTGGCCAACCACATCCCCTGGCTGGCCCACACAGGCTGCACCCAGCTGCCAGTCACCAGACAGTGGTGCGTGGCGTGAATGCAGGTCAGAACTGAGGAGGAGCAGGGAGTAAGCTTCAGAAGCAGCAATTTCCCCTGCAGTGCTTCAGCGTTGACCCCATCAATACAACAGGAGGGAAGCTCCTATCAGTGTGGGTAATCCACTTCCCTAAGAGGCAGTAGCTAGGCTGATGGAAAAATTCTTATATGAAGGTTCTAAGAAACAGAAGTAATGAATTTTGAATTTAGAAAACTCCATGCCTTTTTCAGTTGTGGACCTGAACTTTGTTGACCTGAACACATCCAGCTAAACTGTATTCTAAATAAGTCAACCTACTATTAATTCCATAGCCTTCTGAAACTGAAAACTGTAGCTATTCCAGGCTATATTATATCCTCTTTATTTGATCTCACTAATTACGGACATTAAATTAAGAAGTTATTTTGATAACATTTTAAATTTCATGGCCTCAGTATGCTTGGTAGTAATTTACTATAATGGGATAGCTATTGTAAGTCAATAAATGTTAATGTATAAATAAGAGAACATTTATTGAAATTTAACAGCTACATCAATAAGGCACCCCTAATATATCACACACATAAACAAGCATTTGACTGCTATCTAATTGTTTAAGGTCAGAACATATTTTTAATTAATTCAGATTTTATTAATGTAATTCCCCCTGCAGGATGGGAATTATGGAAAAATGTGAAACTGTGGATCATAGGCAGCCCTAACCAGCTAAGACCTAAAGGATATTTTCTTTTACCTGAAGGGCTAAGTGTCTGTGATTGTGGGGGGTTTGGAGAATATGTGCTGTCTCTCATTTCCACTGGGCAGCATTCTCCTTTAAGTGACACACTGGCTCTGTCATCCCTCTGCACTAGAGTGAATTCCACTCAGTAAAAGTTCCAAGTGTCTGACTGCAAGGCTATGCCTACACTGGGAAGGTTTGGTGACAAAAGTGTTGACATGCAAAAGTCGTCAAAAGTGAAAACAGGTCAAACCATTTTTTCTCCCTCCTATTGTGGACATTTCATAGCCACATTGCTAGCACCCTGTCAACAGAGAACAAAACAAGGTGGGTAAGCATCCCACAGTGCAGTGTTGTGGGAAGGCAGAGTTGATCCCTGCACTTCTTGGGAAACCGCTCAGCGTTCTCCCACAGCATTCTCAGCTGCTGGGAGCAGCATCATGTGCTTTGTGAGATCTCTGTGCTGAGGAATGTCAAAGCAGCACAGCAGTCTCTCCAACCTTCCCCCTGCAGCAGCAGTCTGCCTGCCACTGTGTTGCTAGTGCAGGGCAGAACAGGAGCATTCTGATGATTTGTTCTTTGTTTGTTCCCCAAATGGAACAGCTCACACAGCTGTCAGATACTTTCTGGAGCTTTGAAAGGAGTGGGGTGCAAGCCTGCAGAGCAGCAGAGATAAGACAGTGAGCACAGCCATTCCCCCACTATGGGATACCCGCGGGGTGGGGGGGGAGTTCGTTCTGTTGACAAACCAGACAGAAAAAATCTACCCTGGCTCTTTGTTGACAATAAAGGGAGGGGGAAAAGAAAAAAACCTCTCATATGGGGAGTAAGTTTTTTGTCACCAATATGGGGTGTTTTTCCTGACAAAAGTCGCACTGCAGTGTGAATGCTCTCACAGTTTTGATGTCAACAGGCAGTTTGTCCACGAACCTTGGTAATGTAGATCAGCAGTTCCCAACTGTCAAGCTACGGCCGGCTGCCAGGCCGCGGACCTCTGGCTGCCAGGCCACAGCGGTTCTGGGGCTGGGGCTGGGGCACACTGCTCTCGCTGTGGTTATTGGGAGAGGCGTATCCTGCCCCAACTCTCAGCCAACCAGCATCGGGCAGGGGCGGGTTCTCCTTCCAGGCATGGAAGAGAACTTCCCTAAATGATGGGAGGGCCACTTTGCATGGCCCTCCCACGTGCAGGGAAGCACTTTTCCATGGCCAGGAGGAGAGCTCACGCCGCACAGCAAAATGCTCTTCTGCAGCCAGGAGGAGACCCCGCACCTGCCCGGCACTGGTTGGCTGAGAGGTGGGACAGGACATGCCTCTCCCAGCAGCCAGGGTGGGAGGAGAGGCACTGGGCAGTGTACCCTAGCCCCGGGCCACAGAATCACTGCTATGCGGGCAGCAGCGCAAGGGTAGGTGAGGGAGGCAGGGCAGGCATTGGGGGGCTCCAGGGGTGGGGCTATTTCTGGGGGACTCTGGAGGCTGGTCTGCTAGTGGGGATGTTTTGGGGTCAGGGCTGGCACTGGAGGCTCTGAGAACAGGGCTAATATTGGGGACTGGCACTGGGGCGGTTGGTTGCAGTGGGACTCTGGAAACAGGAGGCTGGCACTGGGGGGGGGGGTCCTAGTGGGAGGGACTCTAACAGGCAGAAGCTGGCACTGAGGCATTTGAGAGGGGGGCTGGCGCAGGCGGAGTTCTGAGGGCAGGGGGCTGGCACTGGGATGGTTGGGTGCAGGGGACTCTGGGGTCAGTGGCTGGTGCTGGGGGATAGTGGAGGCTCTAGGGGTGAGGGCTGGCACCAGGCTGTGCGTTTGGTGGACCGGTAATGTTTTATTTGCATATTCATCATTTGCATAATGAATATGTAAATATGCAAGTAAAATATTACTGGTCCGCCAAGTTTGTAAATGGGTTTTCCAGTCCCTGGTATCAAAAAGGTTGGGAACCACTGGTACAGACAAAGCCTAAAGCAGAGACAGTTGTGACACCCTAGAATATCACACATTTGTTGCAGTATTATAGTCAATGTAAATGCCAATACACATTTTACAGTATATTTGAGGTTTACAAATACAAATCCTGAAATGTTTTTAAACCTCAGGAAACTTCTTTGGTAATGGGCTTGGGATTCTATTTGATATTACAGAGAGTGGATATTGAACTTAGTAAAAAAGATCCAAAAAGCGTACAAAGCAAGTATGTTAAAACGTAATCACTTTGTTAAAGCCGTCATGTTCACCTCGTCTGATATTTTATGCCTCTCTATAGTTTTATTTCTATGACAATTAACAAGCTGATGAAGTACCCATCAGAAAACAGCACTAATTAAAGTATAAAAAAGAGGGTAAATGGTATATGGAGTCCAGAGAAAGGGCAATTAACTACAATTTGGGAAAGGTGGGAAGACCTACTAAAGTGTGCAGTTGCTTTTGTATTTTCTATCAATGACATTGTCGTTGTCATCATTAATCTGTCTCCTTACATTACCGGCACTTTATTGTCATTAACGATCCGTTTCTCTTGCACCCTCATTCTAAATCTATGTCTTTTTTTATTAAAAGACTAGTAAGTTAGCAAAAGCAGTAATGGTTGTATTGTTACTCTATGAGCCTTCCACACCTTATTCTCACTCTTCATTTTAACAGTCGCTAGCTTTAGCAATTGCTGTTACCTTTCTCCTTTAGGCTGGAAGCGAGTCTATTTGTCCACACATGGCACATATAATTTTATCTCCATTAGTATCATATATATATATATATATATATATATATATATATATACACACATAGTAGCCCAATGTCTGTAACGCTGAAATGCTGGCTGTTCCCTCTGGGCGGCCTGTGCCGCATGGGGAGTGCGAGGCCCAAACAGCCGCATGCGCCGCTTGCCCCCCCACAACAGCCCGGCTGAATGGCACAGAAGTCAGCCGAGCGCCACGGCGGGAGGGGAAGGGGGGCGGGGCAGTGACGTACATGGCCAGGGGGCGGGGCCTGGACGAGCATGCATCCCCGACGGAGACAGAGGAGAGTGGAGGAGACAGAGAGGAGGCGGAGGGGAGCGGAGAGAGAGAGAGAGAGGCAGGAGGGGGAGAAGAGAAAGAGAGAGATAGAGAGAGAGGCAGGAGGTGGAGGAGAGCTGAGGGGGGGGGGAGGCAGTAGGAGAACAAGAGAGAGAGAGAAAGACCGGAGGCTCAGGAGAGAAGAGCGAGATAGAAAGGGAATAGGACATGGAGGAGAGACCCGGAAATCCTGTCTTATGACGGGCTATTGGCTAGTTGGCTAAGAAGAGTTCTCATATGGTGATTACAACAGGGCTATTATATTCCCAATGAAGTCAAAGATCAGATTTCCCATCCACTTCAGTAGGAACAGCTTTGAGCCCTGCATATATATTTTCACACACGAGGACTGAGAGCCTTGTGATTTGTACATAAGTATGAATAATGGTAGGAGCTTTTCTTGTATTTCAGTGACAATTTTTAGATACACTGTAGGTACTAGTATCTGTAAAATTTGAACCACCACCTATTTAATCTGCACAAAAAATAATTGCATGGGCATATTATCTGTTTGCATGCACAATGAATAAAGATACACAAGTGTAATAAAGAAACACAGATTTAGAGTGAGATATTGTATTCATTTTATATACACAAACATGCTAGCCAGATGAAATACTACAGGTTGTTTTTCTACAAAGAATAAACTTTACCCAGGAAGGGGGAAAAGAACAAACTCCAAAACAGATAAGAAAAACATTTTCAAACAAAGAAATGAGCCAAGATCCTTCAAAATAGTCAAATATGACTATGTCAGATCTGCTTATACCACCTGACAAAGAGCATCCATGAGTTCAGGATTGTCCTGTATCTGGTACTGACATTCTAATGACATTACCAATACAATGTCATAGATTATCTCTATGATCAAACATGTGACAGAGGTTAGTCATATTGTTTAATACATTACTGGAAGGTATTAAGATACTAGAGTGATGAGTGCAGTAGAAGAACTTGTATAGAATGGAAATATTTTGCACCCACAATTCACCATAGGTACGAACTAAGTAATTGTATTGAGACCCTTAAAAATTGGCCCAGTGTATCTTCCACAGTATTGATTATAGTGATGTGGAAAAATTACTAAAAGGAGATGTCTTTTTCTTTGGGTTGCAGAATCACCAAAAAAATCATCATTAAAAATGTAACTACCCTCAGGATGAATGCAAAACTTTGATGAAGCAACATTGGCATTACAAACACTGTGCTGGCAGAAATAAGCAAAAAGGCCTACTAATAATTGTGCTCATAAAAGTTATGTTTTCTCTGGTAACAATTAATTTTGCCAGTGTCATCCATAATGGAAAGGTGCATAGAGCCAATCCTGACTCACCATAAATACATTACATTTTCCATACAGCTCTGCAAATGACATTAGGTACTGTTCAGCAAACTGGAACATATTTCTAGTTTGCTCCACTAACAATGATAATCTTTGACTACATTTTAGAACAAAAGGATATCCTGACAACATTTGGGTAGTGAGATATTTTTAAAACAGGCTGGAATTTTGTTCCCAGTGTGAGCTGTAACACCTACTAAAAAGAAAAAAGAGAATTCAGGATTTATGCCTGGTACATTATCCTGGAGGGGAGGTAATCATCTGAACATTTATCTATAACAAAAAAACTGACTACCTTATCAGTTTTTTTGAGACTGCCAACTGTGATACATCATTTGACATTGCTACTCTGAGCCAAGTCATCCATCAAGGTTTTTAAAGCTTAGTTCACCACCTGTGGATGGAGAGAAGTAATTGAGAAAATAAAGTCAAAATTATGCTTGGTCATCATGTTAAGGACAAAAAATGTAACCTTTGCAGAGGATGTGACAACATCCAGTAGTATTGTTTTAAAGCAGTTTTTGTAATAAAAGTACATTTCATCCTATTCAATACTTCCCTAGAAAAGATACAATTGCAAACACTGCCACTCATTAAAAGCATTTCATGCTGAATTTGGCCACTTCAGTATTTTGTCCCTCCACAATACCTAAATTGATTTAAGACATCAATTTCTAGAATATTCTTTACTCAGGCAAAACTACTAATAGCACTGGGATTTTAACCTAAATAAGCCACAATTCCTTTTTGTCTAGCAATGCTTTGGGTTACATACTGTTCTCTATTGTATACCATATATGACCAAACTGATCAAGGCTTTTCCATTTTGTCAAGTTCTTCTCCATTTTTCTTGTTAGACTGATCATTCCCATTCTCCTTTTTTTCCTTGTCTCTGTCTCCCATACCCCCTTGTATTTTGATTGCTGAAATTCTAATTATGGATTCATTGCTTGGGTCACTTTAACCCCAGTGTGAGTGTAAATAAAATCGGAAGTGCTTTCCATATTTTAGAATGCTCTTGCGAATGCAACAACAATACATTTCCAGCAAATGCTGTCTTTCGGTTACCTTTCTACCCTCTGCGTATTATAGTGGCACAATTCTGATTGCAAGATATTTTTGTCCTGAGATGTACTGCAGTTAATGTTAATATTAATGTTTGGAGAAAGGAAGATGAAGGCAACATGGTGTTTGGTACAGTATTTATAGAATAGTGGGGTGGTTTTTTTTCCTGAAAGATTTCTGTGGAAAAGTCACAAATGTTCCTCTGTTACTTCCTGATTAAAGGATGTGAAGATAACTAAGTCTCCATTTATCACAGCAGTAATTTTGCTCAATCCTCTGACACAAATGAAAGATGACTTTGGCATTTACTTGGAAGACGAAACTCTAATTTGACGGTCCACCTACAAATTTGTGTGCCTGGTGTATGATAATACTGTTGGCGAAGGAGTGGATCATAAAACATTTTTAGCATTGGAAAAATCAAGCACTGTGGTTTTCAATACACGTATGATACAAGCAGTGGTGCAAGTAACACCAATTTCTTACTGGTCTGGGATGAGCACCAGCTGGGGGGAGGGGTGGCAGCACGTCATCTCCCCATGTAACCTTCCATGTGACTTCACCCTGCCCTCAGCCCGAAGCCCCGAAGATGTCCTTCTGCATGCAGAAGTTCTGGAGCAACTGCTGGTCATCCCACCGCTCCATGGTGATGTGGTCCCACCAGTCAGAACTGGTCTCTTGGTGCTAGCAGCAGCGGTGCACGGTGTGCAGGGAAGGATGGAAGGGATTGTGGGCCATGAGGAGCACCTGGGCTGGGATGAGCTGGTCAGCGTGGTCCTGCAGTGCCATGAGGGAAGCCTACATAAAGTGCACCAGGAGTTGCAGCAGGAGGTCTAAGAGCCGGTGACTGCTTTGCAACAGGTCCAGCTCCATGGGGGGGAAGTGCTGTGCCATCCACAAGGGCAACCAGAGCACACAGTGAGATGAGTTTGCTGTCCCTCAAGGAGATAGGCAAAAGTAGGAGAAAAGTCTGAGACATGGCTGTAAAGGGGAGCCCCTTTAAGCACGAGCCTCAGATAGCCTCACGAAGAAGCTCCAGAAAGAAGCTCCAGAAAGTGACTGCTGTCCTGATGCCCTGTCCGGAGTACTTCCAGGGGACTTCAAATGTGATTCAGGCTCCAATCAGAGTGGACACACTATTTCAATATAAATCTGCGCTATTTCAATGGGGATTTATTTATTTCAAAATTATTATTTTGAGGGTTATTATTTCGAAATAGCTTATTTCAAAGTAAGCGTGTGGTGTAGACATAGCCTATCAGACTTGGTGAACTATGTGATACAAGAAATGTCAAACAGATTAATACCACATTGCAGAAAACTACTTTTCTCCTATTAAAGACTCTGATTGCAGACATGACAGGTCCTATTTACATCACACTTCAATTTTACTGCAGTTTAGGTGTGAAACTGTAAGCAATACAGCACCACCGAAGATGAATGCAACATACAGTTCTTGTTTCTAAGGATCACTAAATAAGACATAAAATCAAACACAATGCTTAAAATTGACAGGAGGCAATGAAAATTTCACAGGCTCTCTTTGTAATGTATTCACGTGGTATTTTGAAAAAATCATTTTGGCTATGTTTAACTGGTATTTTTAAAAAGACATGCTGTAGTCTAATGGCCCTTAAGATGAAATCATGCATTTCTGCCATAGTTTCCTCAGAATTAGGAAAAAAACACAAAAAACAACAAATAGTCCTGCAGCACCTTAGAGATTAACAAAAAATGTAGATGGTACCATGAGCTTACGTGGACACAACCCACTTCTTAATTAGGAAATACAGAAATGAAGTACACATAGGACCAAATTCAGCAGTAAGACTAACTAAATCTAGGAAAAGTTGAAGTTAGTATAATTTAAACCTTCTTTCAGTCTCATCCCTCCCATTATATATAATATGTTACTCAAACTTAGATTCTATGATCCATTAGATTCCCATATATATATATATATATATATATATATATATATATATATATGCTTACCAAATTACCAACTTGCAACTTATACCCAGTGTTCATTTCTTTCCACATCTCCTCTGACTTTGATTCAAAGTGTACAGATGGCAGTCTGTGTATGCTACCGCTACATAAAGCTTTTTGTCTGTTGGAAACCCAAAGACTCCATGGGGACTCTATACACCAGGGGGAAAAGTTAGTCCAAGTGTGCAATTTGAATCGTGTTAGTAGCATAAGTCAAATCAATGTACCTCACATCTACTTACCATGGAGTCCATGTTGTCCTGGATCAATGGGAGAAACTCTCCCATCAACCCCTCTAACTCATATCGTTCCAGTGGAGCACCAGGGTTAACAAGAGAGCAATTGTTAATTCTAATGTGTTCACTGGACCCACCACATTGACCCCCAGTGGATCGATCCCCACAGCATCAATCCCAGTTATACTGGGGACAAGCCCTATGAAGTAGAACACATACTAAGATTACTTGATGTTCTGGGTAATAATCTTTCATTGCTGCTATTTGGAGGAATGCAAATAAGCTACTCTAAGGAAGCCAGTAAAAATGCAGCTGAACTACCTGCATGCATTTGCATTATCTAAATCACTCTTCTTCACAGTTCTAAGGAAAAAAACATTCACAAAAATTTTAATGTACAACTTTTACTCGCAGAACTTTTGTAGATCATAAGGTAAAAGTATGACGGCAACTTTTGAGTATTTTATCATCATAGCTTTACAAAGGAATACTTCCCAAATTTTTACTGGGCTGTGGCTCGAGATCAATGCCTCTTGGTTACTGTCACATTATTGGATTTTGAGGGGAGCAGCCGGGGGTTCGCCCCAAAAGTGATACAAAGGGGGGGTTCGCCCCAAAAGTGATACAAAGGGGGCCATGTGAGGTGTCAAACAAAAGCTTACTTTCTACTGATTCTGTGTATGCTCTTCATATATCTGTATAATGTCTGTGTGTGGAGTTATGAATATGTACTCTGTATGGACACTGGAAGTTTCTCTGTATGTGGCTGAGCAATGGGCTTGGCCTATGGACATGCAAATTAGCAAGACTCCAGGGACAATAGGTCTCTTAAGTACCCGGGACCCACCTATGAAGGAATCTAGGTGCCTGGTCAGAGACCATGTGACTGTCTCCAGCTTGGAAGAAGCCAGGAAGGAGGTATGAATAGGCCATGTGGCCGACTCCATCTGGTTCTCCAGATCTGCTCCTGACCCCAGATGCGGCCTCACAGGGATTCATGAGCCAGGAAGAACTATGGACCCATCCTGGCATAGGATGTGCACCAAGGACTTTTAAGCCAGCAGCTATAACATCTCTGCTTCAAGCCTGCATCGAGAACTGGGAGATCCGATGCATGTAATGTATGATACTTTAACAACCTTACTCTCATGCTTTTCTTTCTTGTAGTAATAAACCTTTAGATTGTAGATTTTAAAAGATTGGCTCAGTGTGATTTGTGGGTAAGATCCAGAGTATATATTGACCTGGGATCTGTGGCTGGTTTCTTGGAACCGGACAGAACTTGTTTGGGGAAGGTGATTTTGTGTTCTAAGACCCCTCACCTGTGTAGGAGGCCCGGGGCCATCTGGGGCACGGATATTGCTGGGGTGCCGGAGGGGTTTTGCTTGTGAGGCTTCAGGCAGGCAGCCAAAGTGCTCTGTGGGACTGGTTTGTGGCCTATTTGGGAAGGTCTCCAGTCGGGGGGCTGTAAGGAGCCCCGAATTCGAGCAATTCGCCCTGAGCGGACGCCCTCAGCTGTGCCCAGACCCGGCCCAGTCCGTCACAGTTACTAAATACCAAGGAAACTTGGAGGAATGTTAGACAATTTTCTCCAGTCATTCACCTGCTTGACTAGTTTCTATTTTGGGATCAGGGGAAGTACTAATTATGAGTGCTGTATGTTCACTGTCCTCTTCACGTTGAGTGAGAGCAACTTTCTTTGTACTGTTAAATGTTAAAATGTCCAATCTCTTTCTCATCAAAGGGAGCTCAGACATTCATACTGAACATCTGGTTTTGCATTACATACAAGCTGACAAGATGTCATATTCAATATTTTTAACTGTTCTTTTCTTTTCTTCACATAGGCAATCTCTCAGTAGGCATCTTATTATTGTATATGACTAGGTGAAAAGGGTAACAGTCAAGAGAAAGATGTGTCATGCATGATCTCCCTTTAAAGGACCATTCTGCATAAGGAATTGTGTAGCAAGACCCTACAAATGGAGGATGCAGCTGCACAATCTTTACTCATATTGAATGGAAATTTGCCCCATTAACAGTTCCATGTAGAAAACTTAATAGAGGAAGCAACCTTGAAGCACATAACAAGTTTTACTGGTCCTACAAAACCCATGAACAAATGCTAAGTTTTCTTTAGTGTTATCTCCTGGCACATGACCATTAACATATATAAAAATTGCTCATTTATAAAGCACTCCTACAATATCTGTTTTCCTATAGAAAAAAAAACAATTAAAATTAACTACTGTGTATAGTCTTTGAAATGGCTAAATAATTTTATGGCTCCTCTACTTCATGTGATTTTATTTTCAGTCCCTTCTTCCTTCTCCCATTTGCCTCCAGGAAATTTCTGTGCTGCTAAGATTTTCTGGCATTACCTTTGGCAACTCCTGGGGCGTTCACTAGAATGGGACTCCTTTCATTGTCTGCATGTGAGCAGACAACTCTTCTATATAGCAGAACTCCTCTAAGGCTGTGTCTAGACTACAAAGTTCTACTGGGAAAAGATACACAAATCGCGGTTTGCAATTTGTGTATCTTTTTCTTCCAAAAGAGGCTTTTCTGACAATTGGCCTGTCTACACTAGGCCAAATGTTGGGGGGAAAGCCTCTTTCGGAACATCCCTTCTTCCTCGTAGAACGAGGTTTACAGGGATGCTGAAAAAATGCGTCTGCTTTTCCAAAATTTTTTTCAGAAAAGCAGATGCATTCCTTGGACTCAGCAGAGCTTTTCCGGGATCTCTCCACTATCCTGGAAAAACTCTGCAGTCTAGATGTACCCTAACAGGCCTAGCATGAAGCCTATGCACAATAGAATCTAAATTAAACTCCATTTTCACAGTTTAGGGTCCTGAGCTGCCTCCATGGTGGCAAATTTTGCCCAGTGTTCAGTTCTTACCATTCTCGCTCATGAAAGTAGTCCCATCAAAATTAGTTACTTGCTGTCACATTATTGGATTTTAAAGATCACTGTTGCACCCATGGGGGGGGGGGGTTGCCCCAAAGTCTATACATGTGAGGTGTCAAATGAAAGCTTATGTTCTACTGATTCTGTATATGCTACTCATGTACTTGTATAATATCTGTATATGGAGTTATAAATATGTACTCTGTGTTGATGCTGGAAAATTCTCTGTCTGAGGCAGAGCAATGGGCAAAGAATGTTCAGCCAGCGACTGTGCTAATTAGCAAAGCTCCAGGGACAATGACTCTCTAGGTGCCAATACACGCCTGAGGAATGCATCTGGAACCTGCAGTCCAGCCAGAATAATGATTGCTGATTTGGGACACAAGGATAGGTCACTGGGCCATGTGACCTGTTCCAGCTTGGAAGAGACCAGGGATGGATATAAAATGCCATGTGATAATCTCCATCTTGTCTTCAGTTCAGCTACTGATTCCAGATGCAGCCTTGTGAGGAACAGCGAGCCGGAAAAAACCGTGGACCCATCCTGACATAGACTGGAGCACTCGGTGTGACTGGTCTATGGCCTATTTGGGAAGGTCTCCAGACTGGGGCTGTAAGGAGCCCCGAGTTTGAGCAATTCGCCCTGAGCAAATGCCCTCAGCTGTGCCCAGACCTGGCCCAGTCCGTCACACTTGCCAACATGAGTAAGACTTGCACAGTCAAGCTCTGGGTGCTGTAGTGGTAAGGAAGTGAAGTTGAGTAAGCAGAAAGAATGCATTACAAACTGTTGATTTTCAAAAGCAAAAAAATCTTGCTTTTAATTCCACATGCGGTGTCCTATTAGCTACATTACTATTATGTTCGTGGTTTTGAAAAGACAAACAAAACAAACATTCACTTTTTTGGTGAAATAACCCACGTTACACAAATCTGGAAAATCTGCACTTAATTTCTAAAATAAGGACAATTGGCAAGGATTTGTTGTTAAACAATGTAATATTAGAAATCATAGTATTATAAAGGACTGCTTATAATAATTGATACTTGCTATGCGGGAGCAGAGAATCAAGATGGGATATAAGGGACAAGTAATAAGTTCCCTATGTGACTAAAGCAAAAAACTTAATACTGGATAAGGTCAAAAGTATAGGATAGGAATAAAGAATACCTGTGACAATGAACGCTCTCTGACTTCTGTACTGGGAATATCTTTTTACAAAATCAACAGTGGTTGAATTTTCTGGATGCATCTATTTGCCAGATCAACTGGCTAAATAGATGTATTCAGAAAATTCAAACACAGTTCACGTAGTAGTGATTGGGAATGCATTAGCTGGTGCATCTGATACTCTGTGGAGAGCAGCTCTCAGTCTTTTAAAGTTTGCTGAAGAATTGGATTGGCAAGCTGAGATAATACAAGACCACTTCCAAATGATGGTATAGACAAAGCATTAGAGGGTGATTACTTCTCCAGTACTTCTGGAAAAAAACTAAACTAACTATAGGCAAAGTGCTTTCTAAGAAGTGCTGATAATACAATACACCAAACTGGATAGCATGTCTGACTACAAGTAAAAAGTTTTGTCAACAGCTGACATTTTCAACATTCAGAAGGGAATCATAATTGGTGAGTTCTTTGAAAAAGTGAAATTCAGAGTAGGCATGTTTTGTTTTGTTTTCTTATCTCAGATTTATGGATTTCTAATTTCTAAAACAATATCTAAGATATCTTTAAAGAGACTGATTTTGGATACTGATTATAGTGGGTTATGGACTATACACTTTTTTATTACTATTTTTATTTATATAGCACTAGTAAACTCGTGACACTTTACACACATAAGCACATTGTCAGGGCTAAAAAATTAAATAAAAGGTGAGAATATGTTTGCGCTACAGGGAGTTTACAATCTACAGTAAGTTATAGTAAATTCCAGTAACAGTAAGCAGTTCTGTGTTACTGGGAAGACCAATGATTTTAAATATTTGACTGGTTGACATGATTGTTCTCTCAGTATTTTTCTGGATTTGACAATATCTTGTATAATGTACCTTTTCTAACAAACTGTATAACGAGAGGCCTAAATTAGAATATTCTACTTCAAGGACTCTACCTAATGCACAAGTATATTGAGATTAGCTTTTGTAAAGCACCATGAAGAAAAGAAATAGATATGTAAATATATGAATTTCTGTGAAATGAATCATTTGGGAGCAAATCCTGATAAGGTCCCTTTGAGCTATTGCAACAATCATTGCTAAAGGGGACACGGCTGAGCTGTCTGTAAAGGGGGCAGTTCAAAGCATGATTGCAGGATGGAATGACAACACTGGAGCATGATGTGTTTTCTCTGATGATCCCCAGTCAACTGAATGGTTTGATGAGGATCATTCTCATCAATGCGAGTTAGAAAAGCCCTTTGGTTTCTCTATTTTGTGCCTAGAGCAGATTCAGCCTGCTGGCTGGCCCAGAGCTGGGGAGAGATTAAGGTGGTTTAGAATCACCTTTAGTCTCCTCTCTCAAGCTGTGCCATGGCTTGCATGCTTGAAATTTTAATTTAAGACCTGTTTGTCAGAATATACAATAGCTGAACAGTAACATTAGAAATGCCTTTTGCTGTAAGAGCCTAAAAGGGGAAACACTGAGATGTTGACATCATGGCTAAGTATTCACCCCCCACCCACCCATGACAAATTTCTATACTTGGCATCAAGAAAAATTGAATGTTAAAGCAATGAACACATCACAAAATCTCTAGCTATGTGTGGATTTAGAATTTTCAAGTTGTATTGTCTGATAAGAATGTGTCTGTTATTTCCTATGGAATCTAAGGGTACTTCCACACAGCGGTGTTATTTCGGCATAACTGATGTTATTTCGAAATAACAGTGTACAACCACACAGCAAGCCATTCTTTCAAAATAATGTTGAGATAGAAGACTCTTTACTCCAACTCCTGAAACCCTCATTTCATGAGGAGTAAGGGAAGTCGAAGGAAGAGTGTTCTCCCAGTGTGGACAGCACCAAAAGTCAAGTTAAGCTACTTCTACTTCAGCTACAAAATTAATGTAGCTGAAGTTGTAGATCTTAATTCGACCTTGTCCGGAGTGTAAATATACCCTAATAGAAGTTAACATAGTAGCGTATGTATACTTCTCTGTATGTCACTGATTTTTTCTTAGGGTATGGCAATACAGTAAAACCTGTGTTATCTGTCATGCTTGGGGATTAGGGCATTCCGGTTATCTAAAAATTCTGGTTACCTGAGGGTCCCCATCAACCTAGGAAAAACCAATGGACAATAATAATAAAATTCAAGTTTTTAATATTGGTAGTTTTATAGTGTGAGGCAGTTGGTCTCACATGTCTATTTTGAGTTAAAGATGATTAGTACTTCTTAAATAAAAAATTGTTAAGCCAATCATGGTAAACCACGCCAGGCCTGTGTGCCTGAAGATGTGACAGTATTGTGGCTGGGGGCAATGCTGGTTAACAAAGTTTTCTGGTTAACAGAGTGCCGGATAACAAAGGTTTCACTGTACCTTGGCCATACCCCTTACAATAGAGACCAAGGGAGGTAGGAACCTAGGAATTGCTATAAAGGCCCTGCACCAATTGAGCATTGCCTTCTGCCCTGTTAGCTTTAAGTCCAAGTAAAACTCACCAGTTAAAGATGAAAAATCACTTCCATGTTAGTGAACCAAGCTATATCCACTTCACCTTGAATGTTCCCTTGAATTATGTGCAAAGTACAGTCAACAATTGATCCTGCCTTGTATTTAGCTGTGACAGTACTTTTCCAGAAGAAGCAGCAGAAGAGCTCTTCTTTTGTGTACCGTCTCTTCCTACATTTCTCTGACTAGTTTAAATGTTAGGCCAGCAAGTTTCAATAAAGTTATGTACATTCATATGTTTTTCGTCATTCGCTCATGCCTTACCAACAAATGTTCCAGCTGCATGGCTAATGTAACAGGGAAAGTGACTGAATAGTGACCTGATGTGACATAGTAAAATAATGGTTTTGCAAACAGAAATGAACTCTGTCGATGAAAAGCGCTCAAAGAAGTTCTGAGTACTGACAGCTTGATTCTGTTGCCAGTGAAGTAAATTGTCAAAACTCCCAAAGATTTCAGTGGAAGTAGGAGCAGGTCCTAATACTGGTACCTTTTGTGGGTCCTTGTTATTTCAGTAATATATAAAAACACCTCTACATTCCCTGTTATACATTTCATGACTACAGTTGCCAATTTAGAGTATTTTGAGATAACTAAAAAGCTAAAACAAAACACCACAAAGCATACCTTGCAGGACAGTGTTTTTAAAAAGGATTGTAATAGCTCTAGACCACTAGTTGCATCTGTCCTGTACACAAGTCTCACATTAAACAATAGCCTCTTACTATGAGTGAGAAATGAGGGGTTTGTAAAGGCTATTGAACGTGCCAGCAGCTTTCAGTGGGGAGGCGCAGTTATTTAGCACAGGTGCTTCTCTAATTATGACATATTGGGGAAAAGTGTGTTTAATTGCCCTAAAACTTACACTTTCGCCTGTACAGTGTTACAGTCTAGGGTTAGAGCAGCAATAGAACAGGTACATACATTAGCTGATCAAAGATCAGCTGAGGCTCCCCCCTGTTACTATGTCTGTACTTATTCGCTTTGCCCTAATTGTTTCTGTATTTATACTTGTTTAAATTCATTATAATCATTTAAACATCAAGTCTTTCTGCTACCTAGGTAGCACAGTTACCGATGACATGGACAAAGAAACTTCAGCATGCTTAAAGTCAGATGCCTCAGCTTTCAGATGTCTACAAGAAAGTCTAAAAGACCAGACGGCAGGGGCTTCCAGTGACCAAAGAATGCCAAACTTACAGAACTGCTGTGCTTCCTCATCTTCTGTACTCATTAGAGGACAGCCCCCTTTATCACCACCATGTTCAAAATGTTAACTGTCTGCAATAATGCTGCCTATGCAGCATAATGGTAATCAAATGGTCTGGCAAAATCATTGACACTGAAGTTCTATGGCTGACAGCCACATGAAGCATGGAAGACATCTTAGTGTGAAGGAAAATGATCTAGGCTGGTCATGTTGTGCATATGGACAACAATTGACTGCCTAAGTGCATTCTATATAATGAACTTGAAAAAGGCTATAGGAAGCTGGCTGTCCCAAATTCCTCTGCAAGGACTGCATCAAGGCAATGCATACATATAATCTGATGGTTTGGACTTAACGACCTGGGAGGATACAGCCCATGACAGGTGAGGTTGGCACTCCGTTACAAAAGAAGCCAAACGAACAACAGAACATTGTCAGTGTAATGGGGTTTGCTCACCACTCTGGTACCTCCTGCTGGTTATCTTGGGAATTAGTTCTATATATGGTAATGCACCCTCTTTGGGTGGTGCTTCACCATCATAACTCCTGCTCAAGGACCCATGTCTCTCCCCAGGACCACAATGTCCTTATCAACAAGACAGCCCTCTAGCCATACCACACACCATGCACCTCTCCTTCCTAAGGGAATCTTCTATCCAGTCACTCTCTTCAATGGCCAAACACAGTTCACTGTCTAGTCACTTCCTTCAGTAACCAACTGTAGTCCGTTATTCTGGGGCCACCTCCCACATAGCTTCAGCACTCTTTGCCCTTTGCCTCCGTCTGCAATCGCCAGCAGCCAGCTAGGAGCTCTCTTGCTCCGTAAGCACCCGCTGGCAGGTGCTCTGTCTGGGTGATGATAGTTCTCTCAGTCCTCCAGAGAGACAATCCTTCCTCCCACGCCCCCAACAAAGAACTCCCTTTATCTGCCTCACAGCTCCCTATTTATATGGATCTATTGGCTTGATTGGCTACCTCCAGTGCAGCCTCCCTAGAGCTGCTTTTAACCCCTTTTTTGCCAGTGACAGGAAGCTGTCCCATCACCATGATGATCCACAGAGCATTTCAAAAAAATTGGGAAAAGTTCACAAAAAGTTTCAATCATTCATTAACTTCAGCCATAACAGATAGAAAAGGAAAATATTTTCTTCTCCAGTCATGTTTCCATTTACAGTCTTCCAAGTCATCGTGCACAATGGCCTTTCCCTTCATTCCCTTCTCCTGATGTTGGAACCAGTATTCACACTTGAGAGTCTTTTACTACATTCCAGAAGGCCTGCTGATAAAATTCTTGCTCTCTGTGAGATTCTATTTCTATCTGTAATTACTGTTCATAGTTGTTCCAAAGAAGAAACATCTGTTACTGCTTATTACCATTTCTTCTCATCACCTTATATGCACTTTGAAAGCATGTGGCATGATATGGTTATGTTTTTCTGATGTCTTCTGCAAGTGAGCCAAGACAGTTATAATAATGCAGAAAAGGCTGTATATAAAGGTGTATTGTAGAGCTGGACGACAAATAGAAATTTTTTACACTGTTGTTCCAATAGGTTATAATACCACCATGATTACACACTAAGCGCAGAACTACTAACATCAAGAGAATATAGGAATGATGGGACAACAATAGATAAGCTAATTGGCTGTCATTTCTGTCATTCATTAAATCATTGCCTTTCATGGGCAGCCATTCCTAAGATTAGCACTACAACATAGTAGCTCAGAATATTCAAAATATGCCAGTATTCTGAGCATAACCACAATAGTAAATATATCCTTTTAGTGCTAACTCACAAACTACTCAAATAATTAAGTGGACAGTATGGCATCTGTCATACGATGACCATTCAATATTTTTATTAACTTCTGGTTACTCCTTTTGGCAGAAATTTGCCTGTTACCATGCAGCATTTCCATTTTTCCCCTGTCTCTAAAAATTTCTGTCTCTAAAAATCCCATAATCATTTGCTTGTTTTACTATGCATTTTGTGCTGCTGATTTTCTATTCAAACCTGAAGTTTGTTCTTAGGCAGATTGCTTAACTGAGGTTTATTAGGTTAATGTTTGTTATCTTCTTGTTAATTAGTTTAATTTCAGTCAATAAATATTTAATTTCTAAACAGCAGCAGCCTTATTTTACCTAAGTCAATGCTGATTGAAGACCTTATTAAAAAAAGGGACAATATCTTCAGTATAGAGGTTATGCTGAAGTCTTACTTTCAATTTTCTTTGTTTTAGCAAAATATTTAAGTTTGTGGAGACGTTGAGTTCTCTGTGATTCTCGAATTAAACGTTGTTGGTTTTTGGAGGAGGGAATGGAGGGGTAGTTGTAGCTTGGCTCCTTGTTTTGTCACCTATGTCACATTCCACTTTGAGATTTAACCCATTCACACAAATGTCACATTTGTTTATTTTTTTCTTAAAAGACTTGTTGAAATAGCAGGTCTGTAAATTATCTGAGACTCAAATGGAACAAAACCAAAGATGTGGTGAAGAAATTTATGACAACAAAAAGTTAAAAACCTGGTATGGTGTTCTCTTAGATGTAGTAATAACCATTGACATTGCTAATGATTGCTTTCCTTTCAATCTAAAGATCAGAAAGACAGCAAACACTCATGTTTTATCATCATTTGAGGTCATGACCCAATACAATATGGTAAATAAGGTATTGAGACATATGTTAAGTATCTAAGGGTATGTCTACACTACAGCACTAATTCGAACTAACAATTCGAATTAGTTAATTCGAACTAGTGCATCTAGACCTAAAAACTAATTCGAATTAGCGTTTTGCTAATTCGAACTAGCATGTCCACATTGAGTGGACCCTGAACAGAAGTTAAGGCAGACCAGAACCAGGATTTAGAGCGTGGAGCTGCTGCCTCAGGCTAGCCGAGGGCTGTGCTTAAAGGGACCCGAGCCCCACCCCGGACAGACAGTTCTCAGGGTTCCCCGCTTGCTTGTCTACCTCGATGAGGGACAGCAAAGCAGTCCTGTCTTGGAGTGCCCTGAGTGCCCACACTCGGCACATCACAGCACTCGGCCATCAGCCCGGCTGCACTTGCTGCAGGCTGCCATCCGGGGGGGGGGGTGTCAATTGGGGGGCTGTCAGGATCCAGGAGTCCCTGCAGGAGAGCTTCCACCCAGAGGAGCCCGCAGAGCCACCCCAGTCCTCCCCATTAGGGGCTCGTGCCCCATTCCTCCCTCACCTCCTTCCACTTACCCTTCCCTAGCCCCCCCTTCCTGATGTAAAAAATAAAGGACACGTGTTCAAAAATAGAAACTCTCTTTATTTAACAAAAGTGGGGGTGGGGGGATTAACCTCTGGGGAGACTGGAAAAAGGAGGTGGGAGAGGGGAAGAGAGAGGGTGGGAGAGGGGAGGTGGAAACCTGGGAGGATGGAGCTGGAAGGGGGAAGCCAGGGGAAGAAGGAGGAGGGGAAGTATAAAACTATGGTACGCCATATCTTCAGTATTGTGTAGAGATGTGGTCTCCTCACCTCAAAAAAGATATTTTGGCCTTGGAAAGGGTTCAGAAAAGGGCAACTACAATGATTAGGGGTTTGGAACAGGTCCCATATGAAGAGAGGCTAAAGAGACTGGGACTTTTCAGCTTAGAAAAGAGGAGACTGAGGGGGGATATGATAGAGGTATATAAAAGCATGAGTGGTGTGGAGAGGGTGCATAAAGAAAAGTTCATTAGTTCCCATAATATAAGGACTAGAGGACACCAAAGGAAATGAATGGGTAGCAGGCTTCAAACTAATAAAAGAAAGTTCTTCTTCACAAAGCAAATAGTCAACCTGTGGAACTCCTTGCCACAGGAGGCTGTGAAGGCTAGAACTAGAACAGAGTTTAAAGAGAAGTTAGATAAATTCATGGAGGTTGGGTCCATGGAGTGCTATTAGCCAGGGCGTAGGAACGGTGTCCCTGGCCTCTGTTTGTAGAAGGCTGGAGATGGATGGCATGAGACAAATGGCTTGGTCATTGTCTTCGGTCCATCCCCTCCGGAGTACCTGGTGTTGGCCACTGTCGGCAGACAGGCTACTGGGCTAGATGGACCTTTGGTCTGACCCAGTATGGTCATTCTTATGTTCTAAGCTCAGGGCTCAGGGTCGGGGGTCTCACTGGACCAACTTGATTTTCATGCAGACCTGCTCCTGGGTTCGCATGTGGCCTTTGGTGGCCAGGCTGGCAGCTATCCTGCCCTAGACGGCCTCATTCCTGTGCCTAGTGCAGAGGTCGTGGACGTTGGAGATCTCCCCCCAAACCTCGATGAGGTCCACGATCTGCACACTAGACCAGGCGGGCGCCCACTTCTTGCGGCCCCGGGCAGGCTCCTGGGAGCAGCCAGCCTGGTCCTGGGAAGAGGCGGAGGGTTGGGTGGCAGCGGGTGGCTGGCTCATGCCGTGCCAGGTGCAGGGTCTGCTGGCTGGGTGCTGGCAGGCTTGCACCTGGCATGGACACTGTAGCTAGACCATGTCCCTTTAAGGGCTCCGGGGCCGGGAGGCGGGCAGAAGAGTTTCCCTGGCTTGGCCCAGAGTGGCCACCAGGGCAAGCTGGAAAGAGCTAGCCTCCAACTAGTTCAAATTAAGTGGCTACATAGCCCTTAATTCGAACTACTTAATTCGAACTAGGCGTTAGTCCTCGTAGAATGAGGTTTACCTGGTTCGAATTAAGCGCTCCGCTAGTTCGAATTAAGTTCGAACTAGCGGTTTGCATGTGTAGCGCCTATGAAAGTTAATTCGAACTTACAGCTGTTAGTTCGAATTAACTTTGTAGTGTAGACATACCCTAAACTATTAGTTTCATTCATACCTGGATTAGGGCAAAAAAAATCCCAATAATCTGTAGGATAGAGCTATTTTTAATAGCTATGTATATACAGTTTTCCTATGAAAAGGCCCATCTAGCTGTTACTCAGAATCATACAAGTGTTGATCAGTAATCAGTGTTATACAAATCTGCTCTAGAGTCTTTAAGGTGATTATCCCATCTGTGTTCCATAGCTGTTTACAAAGCTTACACAAAGACAGCTTAACAGAGGGGACAGTCTTCTACTTATACTCATCTAAAATATTGACAAAGCCAGCTGCTGTGGAAGTCTGTGAAATGATGGGGAACAGATGCAGTTAGTACATCCTTTGCCACATGGATACTTCTAGCCAGATCAGGTTTCCACAGGAAAGCTTGCTGAACTATACGGTGAGCAAAATGTGGTGCTCCTTTTAGGAATCATGTGCATATCTATCCAGAAACCCATAGGTTAGATGGCTTGCAATGATGGAAAGTAACAATCGCGAAATGGAAAAGGATACGTTTTTTAAGAAGCTGTGAAAGTATCCAGGTATCTCTGCTACCTCTTCTCCCCTGATACTTATGCCCTCTTCAACATAATGCATTAAAGGTGCAGAGGGTGTGGGCACTGGCATGAAATTCCCCCATGACTCAGTCATGGATGGTGTTGATCATTCTGGCCATTGATGTCAAAAGGATTGATCAGGTGCTTGAAGTAAAGCACATGCTAAAATGCTAAATGGTAGACTGGAGCTGGAGTGCTTGGTATTTTGCAAGATCAAGCCAGTCATGGAGGGGATAACACATTAGCCATGCCTGCCTTTTAACAGACTTTTCTATGCTACGGAGAAGTATTTGTGTGCAGATGTGTTTGAGTAAGAAAAGGTTCTCTGTGCCCTCTTCCCTTATTCCTTTGCAGATGTGTGCAACACAAGACAGGTTCAAGACCTCACTATAAATCCAGAAGATAGGACTTAAATAGTCATGACTTCAGAGTAGGAACTGTATTTTTGTATGAGTTTTTACAGTGCCTAGCACAATGGAGCCCTGATTCAAACTGAAGTCTTTGGATGCTATTGTAATATACAGAGTAGAAAACAGTGCTGCATAATAAATAAAATGTTAAAGGAAATAGTCAGGAAACTGCTAGTTTTGTTAACAGTTTTCAACAGTGGCATGTATTTTTCCTATAATATTTGAATTGAAATTTCTCTTTTGTACTCAAGATATCTGATCAACATTCTATTTGCAGTAAGCTCATGTTGTTTTCTATTATCCATGAGAACTAAAATATTTAGACAAATGTATTTGTATTCATTTCTCTAGGAATTTAGTATAATTGTTAATTTATCTTTTTAATTATAACAGAGTATTTATTTGTAGTTTTTATGCTTAAAGGATTTTCCCCTTTTAATTATTTTTATACTGGCATAATCTAAATGGGTTGGATTCTTTGTAAAGATGTCTGCAGCCCCCACTAATTTCTCTTCAATTCTTTTTACAGTAAAATGATCACACTCTAGGGTATCTATTAACAAAATAATTCCAGTTCCACAGCTAATATTTTGACATGTTGCCTACTGGCAACAAGTCACTGATCCAGTTATTTTAAATAGATATTTTATGAAAGAGCCTCTATGATTTCCTTATCATGCTGTTTTACCATTGATTGCTAAGGAAAAATCTGTGCATTCTGCATGAGCAGAACACTGTGCTGTTTGTTAATATTTTGTATATCAATTCATATAATTGACTAACACTGAAGAATTGGATCTTTAACCTATCTGGATTGAAAAGGGGTTCTAAATAAATGTAACAATAATTAGGAAATGGGTTTAAGTGAATTTCACTAAATTCTGCATGCAGTCTTCTATTAAAGTTCTTCAGAGCTTAGAAGTGTGTATATGATGTCAGTGTGTTTGAAGAGGAGTTCCAATGTAATTTAATAAGAGTGCCAGTCAAAAGGAGACCTTTCCAATTGATAATCTTATTAAATGAGACCTTTCATAGTTCGGCTCTAAGACACTTTAATTATTTTTAAAAGGTGCTCCATAAAACCCAAATGACAAGTCATCTGGAAATTCTAGTGACAACATAAATTAAATACAAAATATTCAGACACAGAATATAAAAATAGTCAAACATTATAAAACAATATTCATATTAATTTAGCTTATTTCAATATGAAACCAAGTTTAGTTTAACTACTATACATCTTTTCAGTCCATCATTACGTCAACAGTCTTTTCTTAAACAATCCATTTCCCCTTTTGTATAGCTACCATAGATGACAAATACTGCTACATAAATAATTCAATGCAAGCCAGAGCCTGAAGGAACATGCTAGGATAAGAATTTATTCAAATCTCTACTTTATTCATCTCCCAGGAGTGCTCAATTGAGCATGATTTAGAGTCATACATGATACATTGTTTAGAAGTACTGAGACAAGAGACCTTTGTTTACATAGACTAGGGACATAAGGACCTCCTGGTCTTAGGTACACCACTCTAAATCAACTCGTATTAGATAATAGCATGTGAAGAGTGACTTAGCAAGTGCAACATTTTGTCCTAGTCACATTACATTATTACACACTAAGCACAATAGAGATATTTAGAACCACATTTTCAAAGTTTCGTTTGTACAACTGCATACATACATTGGCATGTGTAACTTATACATGCAAATACCCCATGGTTTGAGGCGGCAGTGCATGCACAAAGAGACACAGCAGATATTTGCTCCTTCTCTAGTCATGTTCATGCACAATCTTATAAAATGTGACCTTCATAGTTCAAAGTATCTTTCCTCATCCAAGGACTTGGTTTCAAAGAAGTAACTGTCTGAATCAGTAAGTCAAATGCACAGATAGGAAACCTACTGTCACCGGCTGCCTCTAATTGCTAGTGTGTGGAGAACCTCATCTGGTGAAAGGATCTCAGGATTTGATCTATTAGGCTACAGCAAAAAGCATGCAGATCAGATGTCCTATACTTTTTTCCATTTTTGCTTCTAACCTTCTGAATCAGTTATTCATTCAGGTCTAATAGTTGACACAACAACATCTGCCTAGACGGCCATCCTGAAGTCTTTCTGTTATCAAAGCACTGAGTTCAGGAAGGAAATTGTTTGTGAATAGGGCATTGGGGAATATGGGCCAGCTTAGCTAGCAAGCCCCTTTTGAGGAATGGAGGGAATTCCTTCAAGGTTTTTTGTAGAAATGCAAATGATGCTATACAACATTCTGAAAATTAAAAATGCTGTACAAAAAAAGATGTGGAAAAGGTAAGATTAGGGCTATGTTATAAAAGAAATAAGAAACCCCAAATCCTTCTGTCAATTACAGTGTTATCGTACTCTGCTGTCTCATTATTGCATTCAATATTTATGTCCAATTATTATGATCACAGCAATAAAATTGTGAAATGTTTGGCCTGGTGGCTAAAGAAACTGCACAAAAGTAGTCCGAGAGACGGAAATGCCAATTACAGTGGAATGAAGTGATATCAAGAAATGCTGTCAGGTACTCAAATCAGTTCCAATATGCTTCAGAGGGGAAAGGTGTCAAAAGCGGTTTGAGACTTTTTCATGTAGGTATAGTGGTTTCAGTGAGCAAAGGATCAGAGAGAGTACAAAGTGCGATTAAGGAGTTAAGAAAAAAGGCTGAGTCTGTAAAAGTTCACTGCCGGTACAACAACAACAGGGTCCTTTTTGCAAGCCATTTATCACTATGATTAGGCAGAAATTGAAGACCCTTGGCCAAATTCTTAATGATATAAATCATCATTGTTTCATTAACTCCAGTGGTGCCCTGCTGATTTACACCAGTTGAGAACCTAACAGCACATCACAAGAAGAGGTGTTATATTGATTTGTTGAGTGCCAACATAGAGCCAACAGGGATGACATATTTTGATCCTAAGGGCTAAATTTCTAATCTGTTTTTTTAAACCATGCTACATAATTAATGGATGATGAGGACATGGTCAATAAAATACTGGGGCCTTAGTAAAGGAGCTGACAATGCCTCACAAAATTAATTCTCAACATGAATTCAAATTGACCTGGTTGTGAAAACTGTCATGTGGAATGGAAACTGATTGAAATATGATAAAGAAAGGTGAATAATAAAAGGTGGTGTGTAGTGTTACAGGAAATGTATGCGTGGGTGCATTTCGATAGTTGATCTCCACAGATGACATTACCCAGTGAAGTTTGGAAAAGCAGCGCAGGAGATAACTCCATAAAGAAGCTAGAGAGGTTGAAAATAGGGACAACAGACAACAAAACGATATTCAGATCCTACCTTTCTAATTGGTCCTTCAGCAGCTCATTAAGAGGCTCTTTTCATTCCCCTCCTTTAGCCTGCTATTGGGGAGAAGTGGTGGGCTGGGCTGTCCACAGTTCACTCACTGCTGTGGCACCTCGTTGGTGTCAGTTGGGACATGCAGCATTTTTTTTATTTTGGTGCCTCCTCTCAGCCAGTCTGGTTTTGTCTCTGTCTTCTTCTGACTCAGCCCTCAGGCCCTGTCAGTGGAATTCGGTCCTCTTCCTGTGTTACACAAGTCCAATATGTAATCCTTCTGGCCTCTTGGGCTTCTCCACAGCTCTATTCCCTGGACTTGCACTTGAGTTCCAATCTGAATTTAATAGTCCTATCAGGCTTTTATGCTCCTTCCTCTAGACTAATAGCGGAACCCAGTCCCACCCTCTGCTGTGAGTTCTTGTCTGGTTTTCAGCAGCTATGTCCACTTCTTTAGACATACTGTTGTTTCCCGGGCCACTTTCTGCTTCTACTCCCCTTGTACAGTTTCCCATTACCTTTAGTTACTACAGACTCCATTGCTGGGCTTCTGGAAGTTACTCTCAGGATACTCCATAGATTTTCTCATTTCCTTGTTCCTTCCTAAGGATACCAAGCTACTAGACTGTCTCCCATGGGTTTTTCCTTTCACCAGGGCCTGGCTACTCCTGTAACTTCTCCATGTCCCTTTCCCAGAGACTCCCTACCTTCATCTCCTACGTCTAGACTGCAGGCTTCTTGTGCAAGAAGCTTTTATCAAAAGAGATCTTCCACAAAAACTTCTTGTGCAAGAGCACGTCCACACTGCAAAAGCACATCGGAAAAGTGATGTGCTTTTGCAAAAGAGCACCTAGACTTCATGAACACTCTCGAAAGTAAGCTCTGATTGCTATGCACTGAATGGCCACCAGGGAACCTGTGCTTTTTCCTCCTCTCTTTTTGTGCAAAAAAACCTTTCTTCCCCATCCACACATGCCTTTTTGCGAAAGAACTCTTTCACAAAAAGCCTTCTTCCTCGTAGAAAAAAGAATACCAATTGCTCAAAAACCCCTCTGTTCTTTTGATTCTCTTGTGCAAAAACGCGCTTGAGGTGTGGACACTCCGTGAGTTTTGCAGAAAAACGGCCATTTTTCCGCAAAAACTCTGTGTGTAGAAATAGTCTAAGAGTCTCTCCTAGCCCTCTTTCTTTATAGGAACCTCCCAGTTTGAGTCCCCAGCTGGGTCTAATCCTGAACTAGCCATTTCTTTTCCACATAGCACAGAATGTTAATACTTTATGTGACTATGTGGGGCATATACCCCATTTTAGAGGATTTACAGAGCTCCATTTTTGGTCTCCCTCATTCTGTTTCTAGGTAATCTCCTCTACAAACAAATTCAGCTATTGTCTCAATTCTGATGAGATTATTTCTTTGTTCTGGACCTCTCCCCTGTTCATACTGAAGTATCAGCCTGTCTGACAGCCCTTGTGCATTAGCACAACACAGCTAAGGAGAACTCCTGAACTTTCCAGCTTCACTCCCCTTCCGTTTTTCCCCTCAAAACTATGGACACCCTAATCCTCTGTCATTCAGGCCTATAACTCAGACATCCTCTTCAGCTCAGCCCTCTCTCTGGATTCTCACATCCAGGCTATGTGTGTATCTCATCAATTCTTCCTGCACAACATCACTAAGATCTGGCTTTTCCTCACCAGCCATACAACTAAAATTATCATGCAGGCACATCACCATCTCAGATGGAGACTATTAGTATAGTCTCTTCTCTGGTCTTGATGTATATGGATGGTTTTGGTCTGTCTATCAGAGATCATTGCTTTGATCACATAACTTCTCTTCACCTGGCTCCCCTTTGCTATTGCATCAAACAAACCAATTTTTTTTAAACACACTTTCAAGGCCCTTCACAGCCTACCCATATTACTTTCATTCATTTTTCTTTCATTGTCAACATGTCAACTCCTACCTCCAGTTGGTCCCCGATGCCAGCCTTCATTGCCCACTTTTTACATTTTCAAACCACCATTATGTTGCCTCTTATAGATTCAATGAGCTTCTTCTAAATATATGTAAAGCCAACAAGCATGTGGTCCTCTTTCAGATCCCTTCTTAAAACTTTCACTGTAATGCCTACAAAAAACTTGACAATGGTTAGGGTTGCCCATGCGCTGAGTCCACTGCCTGTCAAACAATATGTCTCAGTGTTTCCTTATGCTGCCTGTATCCAGGAGTTGTATCTTGTATTCCTTAAATAAGCTCCTTGATAAAAGAGACTTTGTTCTGTGTTTGTACTGCATCTAGCACAGTGGAGGATCAGTCCATGATGCACACAACAAACTATGGAGAAAGAACATTAAACTTGCGAAGTCAAGCTATGAAATAGCAGAATTAAGGTTGCCATGCAACAATCTCTGCATATAGCAATTAATGGAAGATAAATGTGTGATGGGAAAGACATTCAGACAGATGTTCAATAGGAAGCAAAAAACGTGTAAAGCAGTAATGACAAAAAGGACTTGGGAATGATAGTGGGCAGCAAATGAGATCCGAGGAAAAAGGCCAGTGAGATAGTAACGTGCCTGATCAGAGCCATAACATCAAGAATCAAGGAGTTGAGGATTCTGCTTTTCAAAGGCTCTAGTGTTATTCTTAGAACAGTATGTACAGTTTTAAGAAAGATATTGATCAAGTAAAAGCAGGCTTGTTGGCAGGGGGCCAGCGGAAGAGGCAAAGAGGGGAACTGCCCTGCAATTCAAAGGGTCCTGGGGCTCCCAGCTGCCACTGCCACTAATGTGGAACGAGGTGTACTGGTAGTTCGAATTAGAGATCCTAATTCGAACTACCTACTCCGTGCCGCGTGTAGCCGCGGGCACGGAGTTCGACCTAAGGGGATTTAAAAATGGCGCCCGCCCGGCAAGATGCAAATGAAGCCCGGGATATTTAAATCCTGGGCTTCATTTGCAACTTCGAATGCCTACATTAACCACCCTAGTTTGAACTAGGGTGGTAGTGTAGACACACCCAAAAAGACTATAGAGTTAGGAAATCAGAGGACTGATCCAATGCCAATGGAAAGAAAATGTTTTCACTAATTTCAGAATGATGTTTATGCTTCTTGCATGGTTACTCTCACTTGGGCCACAGTCTTATTTAAACCCAAATAAATGCAATAATTTTCCAGAAATACACTACTCCTGCGTTATAATATTGCTTAATATATACTTGATTCATTAAAAAAGATACTGTAGGCTCTCATTTTGCTGCCAAGCAGTCTTCCCTCTTTTTCTATTAAAACCAAAATCCATGACAATGATAAAAATCATGACTACCAGAATAAAATTTTATCTTCATATAAACTTTTAAGTTTAGTTTGGGATTCAGAGTCTATAATCTAATGTGAAATGTCCAATCTACTGTTACTAGTTACCATTACATTAAAAACTAAGGGTAATGCTCAATAAAACACCTAAAAAAAAGAATTAAAAGCCCAGAACCTAATTTGTATATTATTGAAACTATGCTGGTTATCCACGGCAGTGTCTATCTTCAGGTTCTTGGTTTTACCCTCTGTTGTGAAGATTCAGGACTCCTTGGCACACTGTTATAAAGATCTTACATAATGATCCTTTGATCTTAAGATCCCAGATTCAAAATTTCCATCTGGCCGGAAGAATTGGTTGGAACGTCAAATTTATTAGAAACTGATTTTACAAATGATGAGCCTAGATGAAAGAGTAAGCTATATACATGAGCAGGTCTATTGACTTCAGTGAGACTACTTACATGCTCAGCATTAAACCCATGTGTAAGTTGCTGCAGGAGCAGAGCCAGGGTTCAGTTCTGCAAATCCTTACTTATGCACTGGTTTGAATGAGAGTTCTTTTCTGGCTGAGACTACTCACATGAGTAACAGTCTGGAGAAGCAGTCACCCTCCATGGAAATGTAGCCACCTCTAAGTTAAATGACATTGCTGTTTAACAGCTCATATCAGCATTAAGGAACAGTTTAGCATAAGTAGGAGTTGCCCAGATACCTTCACAAAAAATACCAAACATGGCCAAAGTTGTTGAGCAGAAAAAAACACCATGCACAAAAAGAGTCACTGCTCCCCCCACCCCCGCCAAATGCAGCAGGAAAGGAGTGTCCCAAGTGACCTTCTCTCTGAGAAAAACAGAAAATACTGTACCGGACACTTTACATGTCCAGTATTTTCTGGGGGGTTTTATTGGACAGAGGCCACAAATACCAGACCAATACCGGACACCTGGCAACCCTAAGCATAAGTAGTACTTTGTCCAATCCTAACTGCAGGGGAAATTTTTGCTTCGTGGAAGCTATTAAATGCCTCCCCCAATGTCCCAGAATTGGCTAGGACACTGATTTAACATCACCTACTCTCGCTAAAAGTTCTATGGGATTGTTAATGACAACAAAAGGTAAGAACCATGTTTTTAGGACTCATCATAAAGAAAGTACCCTTGAATATAGTGCCCTGTACTCCATCATGTCTGCAGTGCAGGCTCAGAGGGGAAGAATATCACCTACTGATTTTCAAAGTAACCAAGCTGTCTTCCTTGGTCCATGAAAAATGGTTGTTTGGAAATTCAGCGCTGTACAAGTTTTTGCCATATGGCTCCCAGCTGAGTTAATAAAATTGCAGCATAATAAACTCAGCTGGGAGTCGTATGGCAAAAACTTGTACAGTACAGGCCATCATTCCTTCTTGAACAGTTTCCACCAGGTCAGTCTCCCAGCCCTGCACACCTGGTCCCATTCCATTGTTGGTATCCCACCATTCTTCCTTTGTATGATGATTAAGGGGCTGAGGAAAGGGAGTCAGCTCCTCACTGTACCAGACATTAGAAGCCCCAACCCCCACTCCCAGATCCTTTCAGAGATACCTTTTCCCCATTCCACTTTCAATTCTGGGTTTCAGGAACCAAATCCCCTAGGTAATGAGAGCCTGTGTAAGCCACACACCTTCTGGGTTTGGTATACTGTCCCGTGTAGTGGCACAGAGAATAATGAGTGTGCTCTACAGCTTTAACTGAGAGCCAGCTGTTTTTTTAAGCTCAGGTGATAAAGGCTCATGCTTAAGCTCCAGAGGTACCATGTTGGGTTTCACCCATCAGCATTACAAGTGGGGGCTCGGTCGGGATTTCAACTAGGATGTTTCTGAAGCTTGGGATGCACTGCCTTGGCTAGGGGAAGTATGTAAGCCACACACTTAGTGGGTGTGGTGTGCTGTCCCACCGAGTGGCGCTTAGACCACTTAGAGAGAAAGAATGAGTGTGGTCGACAGCCTTAGCTGAGTGCCAGGTGACTTTTAACTCAAGTGGTAGAGTCTCATGCACTAAGCTGTGATATGACACCTGCACTGGGCACTGCAATAAGAGGGGGCTTCAGCCACAGGGGTAGGGCTTATATTTACTCCCCTGGGTACAGCAGGGTCAGACAATGCTGCCCTCCTCAGCTATCTCCTGCTGTCCCAAACTGAAAGGAGTAAGTTCCTTTGCCCCATTAGTCCAGAAGACAAAGACTATGCTTCTGTTGTATAAGATGGATTCTTGCAGCATCATACATTTTTCCAGAGAGGTATCCCATTTAGGTTCTAGGACAACATATAGTTTATTGACATCTGACAATAGCACAACACAAGTACAGATGCAGAATGTGCTGTGCTGACCTCACATACTTTGACACAAGTGGAAATGTTGAATCCTGTCAAAGTTATTTGTTTCACTGACAAGAAACATAACCTTAACCAGCTTGATTTGCGGTGCTGAGAGACAAATGTGTTTTCTGCACTGCTGACATATGGATGGCCATAGACCCCACTGCAGGTTTATATGGGTTTCTAGATAAAACGTCATTAGACGTTTGCCATTGGGGTTTGTGTTCATTTTTCTCTTGTGCATACTACAGCTGTCTGTCCCTTCCCCACCATGCTTTGTCTTTGAAAAGACCTTATTTCATCGCAAACAATTCCTTGGCGTCACAGATGAATGTGATTCCTGCATTAGAAAATTTAGAAACTCATGCTGTTGGTGCTCCAGCTAACAGAATCATAAGGGTCTCTACCATTCAGTGGGTTCAATATGAAACAATATTCTTCAGTCACAATGGGGTTTTAAAATAATGATTACCTTTGGGCAGATGAGAGATGTTGCATACAGTGCACTCTATTTCACACATGGTGTACAGTATAGCTATACAATGCCTGGAACCAATGCACGCAGTGCAGTTTGACAATTCCACTAAGCATAGATTCTGATAAAGATTAAAAACCTGCTACCTCTGACCTGACTGTTTAACTCAATTTCCTATTCTTACCTGCTTACCTCACTGCCTCACCCCCGATGAGTCAGCTAGTTCCCAGGAGCCACGCATCCCTCCTCCCCACATTAGAAATTGATCCATAATATATTGGACTGGGTTTTTCCCCCTGCCTCAGTTGTACTGGGGGGACTGATTCTACACTCTCTTGCAGCTTGTGCAGACACCTACACCTCTGCCAAGTGGATGTCAAAGGCTACTAAATCAGAACAACAATTTTACATGCACTTTGTTCAGTTTAAATATCTACACAAGATGTGAGGCAATGAAGAGCCAGATCTCTGAAGAGCAAAGCCTTCACATAACACGGCACAGGAACAAAACGATGGTCAGGGAGGGCACGTCTACACAGCAGTGCTCTTGCAGAATAACTCATGTTATTTCGAAATAGCTATGTGAGCATCTACACAGCAAGCCCATTATTTTGAAATCATTTCAAAGTAACAGGCATCTTATTCCACAATGTGTAACCCTCATTTCATGAGGAATAATAGCTACTTTGAAATAGCTACTGTGAAATAGGGCAGTGTTTCTCAACTTTTTTTTATGAAGTACCCCCTTTTAAAAAAAATTAAGTACCCCCAGTACCTACAGTTTTCAGACAATTTTTTTTTCTGCCATCGCAACACATTTGTTTAAACAACTTAATTATAGCTGGGCGGGCAATGAAATTTTTGGGTGTAAAAAGTACAAAAATAATAAAGCGCTGTAAAATTAAAACAAAAATTCAGTTTCCTCCAAATTTCAGTTGTGCTGATGTATTCCTCCCCCCAGATTTTGCTCAAGTAGCCCTAAAGGTACTCTTACTGCTGGTTGAGAAACACTGGAATAGGGTATGTGTAGACAGGGCAGCTGGAGTTATTTCAAAATAAGGGGCCTCCAGGGCTTCCCACAGGTGCCCTGCTGGCCGCTCTGTCCACACTCACCAGAACTCTATAGTTCCTTTTGCCCTGCAGCCTTTAAAGCTTCAGCCACAGGGGAAAAGGCTTGTGGCACAAGGCAGGCCCTGACAGCCCTGTGCCACATAGCAGCAGTCATCACTACCACATATCATCACTACCTCATCGCAGCAGCCACTGAGCCAAAAGATATCACCTGAAGTTCCCCCACCCCGGTGTCTCTCAGAAGAAGAATGATTTTTCAAGTTCAGAAGGGTGCAGAATTGGGGCATATTGAAAACAGGTCAGCCCCTTCCCCCACTCTCATTGTGAACTCTGGGCTGGAGACACCTGTCATCACCCTCCCAGAGGGCAGGTCCAGTGCGGAGGAAGAGGAGGAGGAGAAGGAGGAACTGGATGACGCCAGCACCATCTCAATGTCTGCCAGCCAGGAGGCCATCTTTGCCCTGGAGCTGGTACTCTTGTTCCAGGATGTCTCCTAGGCATCTTCCGAAGCCAGGGAAGGCCTATCAGGTGAGTGCCATTACTTTCCCTAGACTCACACAGGTGGAGGTGACGATGGTGAGGGGCTGCTGCATACTCCTTGCTTGACCTTCTTGGCCTGGGGATCCTGCAGCTGTGTGCACGTGAGTACACATGGAGACTGCAACAGAGGACCCTTGTACTCTTGCTCACAGGGTGTCTGGAGAGGTCGGCCTTACTTCCAACACCCTCCCACCACAAGCCATCATTATAAGGAGGGATATGGAGACACACACACAGAGCAGTGCTGCATATGGCACACTCAGGGCAGCATCCATTCCCGGGGACAGCACGGCGAAGCGGACTCTGAGCCCCTACCAGGGGAGCCTGCTGGGAGGAGAAGGAAGTAGAGGGGACCCCAGAAGCACCCTCCATGGCAAGAGGCATCTGCTGCTCACACACAACTCCCCCCAACACCCTGCCCCACTCTCCTCCAGTGGTCAGGGATACAATTCCTCTCTCTGTGAGCGATGCCACCCACTGCCAGACCCAGTGTGTGAATGGCATGGAGGGAAGCCAAGCCACCCTGTTATCTCCTCCTCTGCCTGCCCACAGGCTCCTGGCCTGGCCAGCACATTCCCATGCCTGCTTGTCCCCAAGGTGTGGGGATAGTGACACTACTTCTAGGACATCTGTGTCCCTGAAGGAAAGGATTTGCTGTCCAGGCCTCAGGTGGCCTTGCTCAAAGCACATCCCCTTCATCTGACCTGAGACTTTTCGGTGTCGGCTCAGGGATGAGGGCTAGGCTACATGCATAGCGTCTCCTAGGATGACTACCCATCTCACTTTTCTTCACAGCTGGACCAGCTGCTAGTGGGATGCAAGCCACATTTCCTGCACCATCTTCCCAAACTCCCGGGACCTGCAGATGAAGGCAACCCCAAAAAGACCTGTGGCAGGAGCACATTGCTTACCCTGTAGAATCTCTGAACTGGCAGGACCACAGACTGAAGCGGACCTAGAGATGCACTGCAACACCTGGCAGTAGCTGTTGCAGCAGGCCCAGACCATGTGCGTGGCTTACATCACTGCCATCGACTGCCTGATGGCTGCTCCTGCTCCTGACTCCCTGCCTTCTCCCCCTACCTTTCCCCATGGCCGCTGAGGGCCCTGCACAAGAGGCAGTGGGAGAACCTGGCGCCAGTCCCAGCCCCATCCCGGAGCCTCTCCTTCCCCCTCTTCCCTGCCCTAGCGTAACCCATTCCAGCAGTTCACCACCCATCATACAATAGTATGAGAGAGTCGTACCTGCACGAACACAATCCTGACGGTCGATTGCCCCACACCAAAGTGGTTTCCCACAGAGTGATAGATATCTGGCATGGTCAGATAGTGATGGTGACCCACTTCTGGAGGGGGATGGCAAGTCGCATGTCGGTGTCTCATCACCTGAGGGAAGGGTCGAACCACCACACAGCTCCACAAAAGTGTCCTTTCGCATGTGGAAATTCTGGAGTCACTGCTGGTCATCCCACTGCTCCATGACTATCTGGTCCCACTAGTTGGAACTGGTGTCCAGCAGGGCCGGCCTTAGGCCAATTCGCCCAATTCCCCTGAATGGGGCCCTGCGCCTAAAGGGGCCCCATGCCCTGAACCCGGAAGCGTGCCGGGCGCTATGGGTGGTGAGTTAATATTCAGAGCCAGGGGCCCTGCTCCAGCAATATGTGGAGCTGGGTCTCTCCCCTAGCTCTGCCTGGAGCAGGCCCTGGACCCCGCCACCCCCGCCGCCGGCTCCCCTGCGCATCCTCCCACCCTGCCCTGCCCCCAGAGCATCGTCCCCCCCCCCCGAGCCACGGACCATCCCTGCCGTGCGCGGCTCTCAGTGTGGCTCCCCCTCACCGGCGCGCGCTGCTGCCGCCGCCGCTTCCATGTGCAGCATTTGCAGGTGAGTGGGGAAGACGCCCAGGCGTGATGTGACGTCACGGCCCAGGACTTTAAAACTCCTTGGAGGCACGTTGTGTCACGTGGCCTGGCTCCGGGTTTGGAGCCCGGGGCCCGAGCGCAGACTCCGGCCCCGCAAAGTGGAAGGCAGAAGGTAGGGGAGGGGGAAAAACTAGGGGGAAGAGGCTTGTGCAGAGGGGGGGCAGGAAGGGGCTTGTGCAGAGGGGGGGAGGGGGAAGAAAGAGGAAGGCACCAAGAGACAGGGTGGAGGAGAGAAATGCCAGGCGGCCAAGTGGATACTGAAGAAAAGGGCAGGAGGGGAGGTGTCAGTGGGAGGGGGGACAGGGTGATGCTGGGAGAGAAGAGGAGAGGGGAAGGGCATTGTGGGCTAGAGGGGGGAGGGGGAAGTGCTGGGAGAAGGCTTGAAAGAAGGGGTGGGCATGAGAAAGGTGGGCATGGAGCAAGTCATGTGTGAGGGCACAGAGGGGCAGGAAGGGAATGGGGCAGAGAGTGGTGAGAGGGTGGGCATCAGGGAAAAAGAGGGCAAAGGGGGCAGGGGCAGTAAGGGAAGGGGGAGGCACCAGGAGGGTGTAGGGCTAAGGGAAGGTGCAGGTGCCAGGGGATTCTGGGATGAAGCAGAAGGGCAGACACCTGCAGGGGAGGGACCAGCACCAGAGGAGAGAGGCAGGGCAGGTGTGTAGAGGGAGGTGTTAGGAGAGGGGATGAGGAGGGGTAGCTCATATGATCAGAGTGGGGCTACTGGAGGAGTGGGCACAGGGAGAAGAGAAGGGCTGGTGGAGGGGGGCAGGTCGCAGGAGGGCTGAGGGCAGGGAGAAGGGCAGGAGTCAGGACAGCAGAGGAGGGTGAGGGGTTGGGGGCAGCAGGCACCAGGGGAGCTGATGGAGCAAGGGGAGGAGACATGGCAGCAGAGAGAAAAGGTAGAGGTTTATAACATATGTATTAATAACTTGGGTGCCACAGTGGCACATCCAAACAAGCCCCATGAACTCAGTACAGGTGCACAACACAAAACCCATTCTGCTCATGGGAGGAAACTTAGGCTATGTCTACACTGGCAGCTTCTTGTGCAAGAACATCTTGCGCAAGGGTTCTTATACAAGAAGTCTTGCGCAAGAACATATCCACACTGCCATGTGTGAGCTGTGCTTTTGTGCAAGAGCATCCATGGCAGTGGAGCTTTCTTGCTCAAGAGAGCGTCCACAATGGCCATTTTAGCCATAGGGGTTTCTTGCACAAGAAATCCCTGCCAAGCATCCACACTGCCCTCTTGCGCAAGAGAGCTTACACCTGTTAGAAAAGAGCGTAGCTCTTGCGCAAGACACCCTCTCTTACCGTGCCATACTGTAAATTTCCTTGCGCAAGAGCAGGCAGGCAGTGTGGCTGCTCTGTGGGTTCTTGAGCAAGAACGGCTGTATTTGCGTAAGAAGCCGCGAGTGTAGACATAGCCTTAGAGGGAACACTTCCCCCAGTCTCTCTGCCCCCGAGTTAATGTCACACACATTGGGTTAATGCAGTTGAGGGTAGTTGCATGAGGGGGATTTGGTGGGGGCCAAACTAATCCCTGTTGGTAGAAGGATGGTGGGAAAAGTCCTTCGAGAGGGGTGACATGACACCTTTTACTTCTGGTCATGTGTCCATCTTGCCCCAAGCGTGTTACCTCCAGAGGCCTGGTTAACGGGTGTCAGGGGGTGTGGCTAATGGGGGTCAGGGCATGGTTAATGGGGGGGTCAGGGGGTGTGGCTAATGGGGCACCACCAAAAATTATACACAGGGGTGTGAGTATAGTGCAGGGTTTTCCTGTGTAGCGGGGTGTGTGTGGGGGGGTGACGGGGGATTTTTTTGTGCTTTTTTTTTTTTGCTCAACCAAAATTGCTGTTGGGGCCCCGTCGAAGTTGTTCGAATTGGGCCCCGCACTTCCTAAAGCCCGCCCTGGTGTCCAGTCACCAGAGGTGGCAGTGTACAGGGAAGGGGGGAGAGGTTGTGCTGCATAAGCAACATGTGGAGAGAGAAGAGGAGATGCCCTGCAATGAGCTGGGGGTTCTCCTCCTCCAGAGCCATGAGGGCAGCCTGTAGTAACAGCACCAGGAGTTGCAGCATGACATCTAAGAACAGTTGACTGCTGGAAGGCAGGTCCGACTCCATGGCTGGACTGCTGTAGCATCTGCAAGGGCAACCAGAGCAGGCAGTGGAATGGGTTTGCTGTCCCTCAAGGAGATAGGCAAAAGAGGAGCCTGAGACACGGCTGTCTGGAGTGGGGGGTCTCTCTAAGCTCAAGCCTCAGATAGCCTCAGGCAACAGCTCCAAGAAGTAAGTGCTGTCCTGATGCCCTGCCTGAAGAGCTTCCAGGTAGTCTTAAATGTGATTCGGTGTCCAATGAGTGTGGACGCTCTATTTTGAAATAGCTCAGCTCTATTTCGATTGGGCATTTGCTGTGTAGATGCATTATTTCAAAATAAGCTATTTAGAAGTTTCTATTCTGAAATAGCTTATTCCGAAATAAGTGTGCAGCGTAGATGTACCTTGAAACTTGAAAGGCAGCAAATAGAGAGGTCAAAAGAAATATTTCACCTCACAATGCACAATTAGCTCTTGGAACTCTCATGAGATTTCATTGAGATCAAGGATTTAATAAAAAAGGGGATCAGACATTTATACAGAAAATAGGAATGTGAAGGATTACAATACTAAAAATGAAAAACAAACAAGAATTTTGAGCTCACTATAAACCCTAACATTTCATGAAATAAGCCTCTACAAATTTCGGGGATCAGAAGGAAACTTTTCCCCCAAGAGCAGAGTATTCTATAACTACCACCCAGGTTCCTTGCACTTTCTTTCTGAAGCATCTGGGACTGGTCACAGTTAGACAGATTATTGCTCTAGTCTGATCGAGAATGGAAGTCGCTACATTCCCAGGCTGAGGATTGGAGCCATTATCTGTCCCTAAACAGCAACAAACTTCAATTGTCTCTAAGTTCTACAGCTGACTTTCTTCACTTTCTCCTCATTCTCTGCTCCCATCTGGCTGAAAACACATCATACAGGGCTGGCGTCTCCTTTGTCAAATCAATTATCTTTGTTCATTGGCTGCTATGTACTCTTGTTGATTAGATGTGTCATCCACACTGAGAGTCTCCTGTGCTTAGATATAGCCAGATTTTTCCATAATACCTCAAATATTTCTCCTGGATTTCTCATGTGCCGGTGGCTATCCTTCCTTCTGTTCAATACAGTTATGTTATCCTAGAAATGTTTGTAAAATACTGTCCATGGTTTTTGGCCTTTTAGTTCTCAGTACAGTAATTCCTCATTTAACACTATAGATATGTTTCAGAAAATGATCGTGTTAAGTGAAAACATGTTATGAGGGGTCAATTTGCCCATTGAAAATAATGGAAAAGACGGGGTTTGCATTTCAAGCAGGGGTGTCTGTTGGGACCGTGACATAAGGTTGAGGGAAAAAGGGGACTTGGTTACAGCAGGGAGGGGAGGTGTTTGGCTCTGGGGAAAGGAAGGGGAGGAGGATTGGGTTGGGAGTATTCCCCTGTGATGGGTTTGCCGGGACCCGCACTGCACCCAGCGAGGGGGGAGTTACCGGTGAACAGCGTGGCAAGCAGCGAACCTTCCGCCACTTTGCAGGGAGGTGGGGGAAGCCCCATGCAGCCGCCGGCAATGGGTCGGCTAGGGAATTCGTGTTATTCCAGGGACGGTTATGTAATTCAAAAAATGTTCCCTAAAAAAAAATCATGCTATCGTGAAAACGTGTTAAGCGGGCACGTGCTAAATGAGGAATTACTGTATCCAACCCTTTTCTTAAAATGGTTGAGCTATGTTGGTGAACATATGTTGGTGTTAGTACTGTTTGGCTAGTACTGTATTTTCTAACTAAGTAAACTTTTTTACTAGACTCCCATTCTTTTCATTTCAATATAACCGGATACATATTTCTTGGATTTGAGTACAGCAGTATGTCTGAACCTTTAAAATACTATAAACTTCATCACCTTTTATATTTCAGGAGCTTAGTTCACCCATTCTTTCCTTCCTTTGGGACTGCATGGCAGATGGTTCTCTATGAACATAGGGATTTTACATTTCTAAGATTTCTAAAATTCCATGTAGTCTTTCAAAGGATGGGGCTCATGGCACAGAGTCCCAGCACATCAGGAGGAATGTCTGGAATCCCCAGATACTGCTCCATGCACAAACAGGTAAAAACTATCAGCAAAACTGGGAGGTGAAGGAGCCATGGCCCCCCCATTTTAAAAAAACTGGAGAGGCCACATCGCCACTTTTCAACAGAAGAAACATAAGCCCAGAATTCATGTCCCCTGCAAGTGTTTCCCACCACAGAATAATAGTCTGCTGTGGAGGTGTTGCAATTACACATTTTGCTCACCAGAGACTGCTGTGGTGCCAGAAGAAAGAGCAGCTGGCAGCAGAGAGGGAGGGGGAATATTGGCCTTGGCCGCTCCACTTCTTCAAAGGTTTCAGTGTCCTTGGGCAAAGTGTTCACCCCTCAGCCATGAGGCTGAAGCAGATTCACAGGCCAGTCAGACATGAGGGGGGAGCCATGGTCCTGATTTCCTCCCCAGTCTGGGGAGCAAGATGATACTATCCCTGTGCTCCCTAGAGTGGGAACTGTTTGGGCTTGTAAGATGAGGCTGTGGGGATCTGACTTTAATACTGAGGGAATAGACAGTGACTCTTCCTAGAAAATCAGAAAGGAGCCAACCCCAAGGGAAGCAGAGAAAACATGGAGTTCACTCCCTTACTGCAGCCCACATCAAAGAACAGGATTTGTCATGGCACTGAGACAGCTTAGAGCAATTGGCCGAAAGGAGGCCTGGAGGTTTGAGACCCAAGACACATTATCTCAGCACCTCCCTCCATGAAGCAGATTGCACCTTGTCCAAGGACTTGTGTCAACACCCGAGGGGAGAGGAGTAGGGTCTACTCTATCTAAAGGAAAGCCTGTGATGGGAGGGGGCAGTAGGCTGTACCACAAGACCACAGTGCCCTTATGGCACTAGTGCTTCAAGAAGTGGCTAGATAAGAGAGCTAACCCTCCAGACAGAATCTACAGAAACAACGGCTGAGTAGAGCTGGGACTGAGCATGAAAGATGCTTCCTCTCCCGCACCACATCCCCCGCTTTAGCCAACTGCAATCTACTTCAGGTATGTGCGTCACCTACAGCACTACCCAGGCTAGATGGGCCACCTGCCCAGCATCCACCTTAAGAGAGCAGGGGGCACACTTTTTTAGTGTCTCTGTGAAGAGCCCATCTGGCAGTCTGAAGAGAGCGACTCTGCCACAGCTGGCACCAGATCCATGGATGCTTCAGTAGCTGGCACGCCTCTTGGAAGGTGCTGCTACCACTACAGCAGATCTCCACCTCACTCAGGAGCTCCCTGGCCAGCTACGAGGTGGCAAGGCACTAGGCATAAGAGGGAACAGACTATAGAGAAGAGCGACTAATAGATCTGAATTACCGGGGAATAACTGGGAGATAGAGATACTACACTGTCACCTGAACTAAGGAAACAATAGCCCAGACTCAGACTAGGTTGCTCCACCTAGAAAAGCTCTCATGACTTGACTTTAACAATCATATCAGTTTCATCTTTCTTTTCATGCTGCATGCCTGACCAGGCCACGTTACACATTACTGTCATCATTTGCCCTACAGTCACAATAGAACTTCTATAAAAGACTGAAAGATATGAAGTATTTTAAACTCAGTGGTGCGCAGAGTTTTAAGAGCCTGAGTCTAATTGACTAGACCAAAGAGCGCTCAGCTGCCAGTCAAACTTTCCCTGGTAGCCTTACTTGCATTAGCCACATGCAGGTAATTGGCTTAAATGTAGATCTATTCAAATACTTCCATTCTTTATTTGTTTAATATAAGATGCTAAAGAACTTGACAAAACAGACAACAGAAATACTATGTTACTCATCTTCACTAGATTATGGTGGAGGAATCCTTATTGACAGAGCAGATATCTGAAGAGTTAAGTATCTCTCACTTACTAGTTTGGAATAAAGAAGGCCCCCAAGGATAGTCACACCAATTAAATACTGCCATTCTGTACCAAGCGATGGAGAAAATCGCTTGCAACAAAGCAGCTCAAATACTGCTTAAAATGAAACTACTTGCTAGAACAAAACTTTTATTATATTATGTTTTTAGAGAATGGAGGAGCGTTACCATCTGTCTCCTTTCTCTATCAGATCTTCACCCAGATGACATGTATTTTATTTTAAAGGACTCAACAACCCAGATTTTACAAAGGAATTCCTCCAAGCATTTTTTCAGTACAGGTTAAACTTCTGTAGCCTGGGACTCTTTTCTGGCAACAGCCATAGTCTAGCATCATCTGGGACCCCATGGATGCTCCTGAGTTGGAGCACTCAAGGGGGGCGGGAAACCAGCACAGCAGGAATACGATGCTGCCAGACAAGAGAGCTGAGATACCAGGCTGAGAGCAGTGCCCTGGGGCTGGAAGCCAGGAATGGAGCTCAGAGGCTAGGCCATGTGCTAGAGCCTGGCCAGGGCCAACAGCAAGGAGCCAGTGGCTGGCAGCAGTGTCCGGTAGGGAGTGGATCCCAGCGGCTGAGAGCAGAACCTGGCCAGGACCGGTGTCTGGGAGCCCACTAGCTGAGAGCAGAGACCAGAAGGAAGCCCAGAAGTCAGGGGCTGGAGGCAGAAAGCCTGGCAGCTGGCTGCAGAGCCCAGCTGGGGCCAGCTGAAGAGACTGAAGACCTAGTGTTGGGAGCAGGGAACCCAGCAGCCAGGGCCAGAGCTCAGGAACTGAGGCTGGGGCAGGGAGCCAAAGTCTGGCAGGTGGGGCAGAGCTGGAGGCCAGAAGCTGGCAGCAGAGGGGCCAGCATTGACCTCCCCTGATCCAGCAAGCTCCCTGATTGAGAGCTGGTCAGATCCTGAGGGAGCCAGACGAGGGAGGTCTAACCTGTAGTATATATTTGGTACTGCATACATGCACAAGACATTTATTTATGTTCTTTACCAAATATCATTATGACAGTAGCAGTGGTGGTAGCCAGAGCCCCAGGCCCTTTAAATCACTGCATGCTCTGTACAGTGCTCAGGGCTGGGAAGGCATGACATACTCTGGGCAGCACAGAGCTAGCTGCCCTCGGCCTCACCCCTTCTGCCCTCAGTCCTGCCCCTTCCTGGAGCCCACAAACACCTTGGCCAGGGGTCTGTGGAAGCTGTCGGCTCCAATGAATTTCCATGTCAGTCTCTATCGATGCTCTCTCTCCTTGATGTGTACAAATGTTCTCTTTTTCAACTTTAATCAACTTGCACAGCCAGTGGAAGGAAGTTGTCATCAGACTTTAGAAACCTCGGTATTTGAGGGAAAGCCACTGCACCTAATGGAGATAAGCAGGAGCGGCCCTAGACTAGCTGCCAGCAACTGGAGCCCTAAGGAAACCATGCAATCAGCACCCCCACCTCCAAACCCCTCAACGATATTGTGCCACCATTTAACTTGGTGCCCTAGGCGACCACCTAGTTCACCTATATGGACAGGCCGCCCCTGGAGATAAGCAAACCTGCTCGTTCCTCCCCTCTGATCTCTGCTTCTCCCAGTCTATGCCTATCTCACAACCTGATCCACTTTCACATGTTCAAGGTCATATTTCTCTCTCCCTCACATGTGAAGGGAGATGAGGAAGATCCATATCCACTACTATACGAATGGCAAGTCTTCTTGGACAGTAGGAGGAAACCCAGCTACCTTCTCCTCTTCTCTTAAAAACACCCAGGAGATCTCAACTTCTTCCAGTCTGAAAGGATAATCAGCCGGCCAGCTGCACTCCTGTTCCTGTGTGGGGCTACCATATAGTCTTGGATCCTTCATCTCCTTCACCCCAGCCCAAAATCCATATTACAGAATCTTGTGGGAAGTGGGCAACATCATCCTTTTCCTTCCTGTTCTCCATCAGTTAGAGCTAGATGAACCCCTGGAATCTGATGGACCTTGGGGCTACGTCTACACTACGGCTTTTGCCGGAAGAATGCAAATGAAGAGCAGATTAGCATTTTCTAATGCTTCATTTGCATAATCCCTTCGAGCCATTTTCACACATGGGGGTTTTGCGCAAGAACAAACAATATGGATGTTTTCTTCATATCGAATGCTTACTTTGAAAACTATTGAAAGAAAGCTTATAGTGCATGTATACAGCCATTTCTGAGAGACCAGCAATCTAGGGCTGAGGAACAACAGAGAACATGAGAGATTTCTGAAATTCCACCAAAAGCTTTTATGAAATTATTCAACTGAAAGTTAGTAAAGCTACTGTAAACAGAGGCATGGTGTAACAGGGAGACTCACCAGCATGGCACCTTCAGCTGGTTGCCTTGGGGAATTAGTTCATTTTTGTTGGGAGATTCCCCCAGCTGGAATCTCCCCATGCTGTTCTTTCACCACAGCATCCTCTTCAGGATGCTGCCCTCCAGCAGTGCCCACTCCAGTCTCTCTGCACCCCCTTTTGGGGGGGGGGGCGGGTTGTTTGCTACACTCCACACTCCAGGGTCCTCCCTACTCCCCAGGACCCCCAGTTCTTCTCCCAGTTCCCCATACCCACCTTGCCTCAGTTACCCACTGCCAGTCTCCATCTAGCCCCTGCCTCCAGGGCAGACTGCAGTCTGTAACAGCCACTCATCACTGGCAAAGGGGTGTGGACCTGCTGCCCCTTACTACCATGGCTGCCTCCGCAGCCCCAGTAGCTTCAGGCCTTGCAGCCTGGGGGCTTGCTTGACCAGAGCCTCCCTAGCTCTTCCTTCCTTCCCTAGCACTGCTCTACCTCCAGGAAGCCTCCTGCTTCCCTGACAGTCCAGTCTCTACTGCTCTCCAGCCAGAGCAGTAGTCAGCTTTCCCCCTCCCTCCAGGAGTTCTTCTCTATATAGCCCCCCAGCTGGGCCCTCATTAACAGAAATGCCTCAGCTGGGGCTTTACTCTCAGCCCTCACTCAGGGCTGGGGTTTTTGCCCTTAAAGGGCCAGTGCAGGGCAAATGCCCTGTCACACATGGTTATGGACTAAAAAAAACAAGTTACATTCATTAACTAGAGTTCTAAATCTCCTTAATGAAACAGGGCCAGTATATTCTTCCAGCAGTCATAACACATTAATATGAATCTCTTTCTGAAATTCTGATATGTATGCAATTTAGCATGGACTTCCATTGCAAGTGAGATGGGAGGAATCTGTATTTACAGTTTATGGTGGTATGGCACAATGATGGGGTCGAATTTACAATTAAAATTATTTTGTAATGCTATAGAGTTTGAACAGTGCAATGTTCCCCTCTCCTAGAAGGAAAGTTTCACATGAAAGCCAAGATTCACAGTACTAAACCCTGTGACAACTAGAGAAAAATAATTTGGAGGGATGAAAAGTATTTCCTGTTCAAATTTTCATTTGGCTTCATTCTCCTCTCATTGCCGTGTCATCAGGAATAACTATTGAAACAGATGGAGTCACCTCAGTAAATGACAAGGAATCAGAATTCAAAATGGGTATATTTTCCATTTGTGTAAAGTGTAGAGAAATTTCACACAGTAATGGCAAGAGATAGCCTGGCTGTCAGCTACACCAGAGTAAATGCCCCAAGGGACTGATCAATCCCCCAGGCATTCTGCATCCATTCTATGGGCAAGGGCAGCTACATCTGAGGGGCAATCATCACTATGGAAAGCTAGAAATCCCCACTAGAGTTGGGCAAAGACTGTAAAATCTTGCACAAATTGCCATGTTTATTAATAAATTTGATTCAGTTGTGCTCATGCTCTGTGCAAACAAATTTCCTGCCAGGAACGTTTAAGAGAATGGTGAATTTTGAAAGAAAAAAGATTACCACCAAAAGCAAATTTTGTATTCATAGTCATAAGTAGTCACACTGGAAACCTTCTTCTGTTAATCAGATTTACCCTATTAGGGGACAAGAACAGCACCCTGTAAAATTGTGTTACATCAAAACTGATTGAATTTTCATGAACATGTGCAATCTATGGACCAAGGATTATTTGTAGAACTCATCTGGTAAATAACTTTCAGAAACTTTTTTGGATACAACTTTAGAAAAACTTTAAGAAATCTTTACCTTGTTGATGGGTAATCCGTGAACAGAAGAAGAGATGAAATTCATTTAATGTGCTTATTATGAGTATTTAGCTTAGCTCTAAAAACCGTCTATAGGTATGTAAACCTATTTTATAGCCTCTGGTGCCAATGGCATTCAATAACTCATGGTAGGATTTTTTTATGTTTTTCCTTTAAATGCCAGTAAGGTAGTTTCTGCCAATTATTCCTGGGGCACAGAATTGGAAATTCAGCCCACAATGCCAATTAAAATGTCCACGAGTCATTGTTTTCTTTGAAAACAGTTTGGCACTACAGTGCTAACTCATGTGAGAACATATCAAAAGCATATCCCAATTCCTTAAGCATGTCTCACACCTACGCAAATGGGGGGGAAATCAGCTAAATCTCTAACACTTAGTTATTCCCAAGATAAGGATTAGTGGTGGAGCATTAAACTCTTAATGCTAATTAATTCATAAATATTACAGCTGGAGTGGTGAGACATTGATTCATGAAATGGCCTTTTTTAAGTAATTCATCCTTTAAGTGCTGACAAGGTGCTCAGTGCTGTGTACTTAACACATACAAAAACAGCCACTGCCCTGAAAATCCTGTTATTTTAAAAAGAGGCACACTGGGAGACCCAAAAGTTTCTGGCGTTGACTATTTACAATTTCTGTTTCCTTTTATAATGTTATTTATTCTTCTCTTTGAATCCAATATCGAAACAGAGAAAATATTTGATGCGTGTTAGAAAAATTGCAGTAGACTAAAGTTCTGATTGGGGGTAGATTTAATAATAGGGGTTTGCTGAACCTAGACTGGAGACAATGAATAGTCTAGCAGCACCTTAAAGACTAACAAAACATGTAGATGGTATCATGAGTGTTCAAATGAAGAAGGGTTGTACCCACAAAAGCTCATGATACCATCTACATGTTTTGTTAGTCTTTAAGGTGCTGCTAGACTATTCATTGTTTTTTAAGTTTTTCCAGTTACAGACTTACTCTGCTACCCCTCTGAAGCTAGATTGGGAGGTAATTCTACATCTGGAGATGAAGGCACCATGTAGCCTGTAACGGAATAAGAAAATTAATTGGATACCAAGGATCCTTGGTGTGGAGAGGGGGAATATAACTAGTAAGAAAGCTCAGGTTTCCAGATTCCCACACCTGAACTTTAAACACAAAATCACACTTCCCCCCCCAAAAGTTATCCCAAAGAAATTTACTGAAGAAGCAATAGGGTCCATCAGGGAATCCACTAGAACCAAAAGTATACACTAAGATATGGGAAGTATACCCATATGAATCCCAAACTTCATAAAAAGATTCTTACGTTGTCTAAACAACTGTGTCTAGTATATGGTGATAGTGTGATGTTTGTGAACTCCAGTGCTAGAAAGCTTCTCCACAGCACCTATTCGCAGTATATTTAACTGCAGTAGTACTGGAGGATTTATAGCAGGGGTGAGGAACCTTTTTTGGGTTGGGCCACTAACCCACAGAAAAATCGATTGGGGGCCACACACAAGCAAGAAGCAAAAAAAAAACCCCCAACCCCCTCACTGTGGCCCCCAACCAAGAAGGAAGAAGACATTTCCCTCACACACCAGAGCCTAGGGGGGCCCAGCTTAGTAGATTGTGTGCTCCAGCCCTGCGGTGGGGTAGCAGGGGAGATGAAGTGCTGGCGTGGGCTCCCCAATGCTGTGGGGGGCCCTGAGCCTTGGGGGACAGATCCAGGCAAGCCAGGGGCCACATACAGCCCCTGGGCCTGAGGTTCTACATCCATGCTTCAGAGTATATGTCTATAGAGTTGTGCAAGTATAATTCTTGTCTGGATATACATCAAATATCTCAAAGGCATAGAGGTGTTTCAGGTGACTGTTTTTGAACAGTGGAGCATAAATTAGTCATTCATCATTAGGTGCACTCCTGAGACATCCTTCAAAAGCAGTTTCTTTTCTGAGCTCTGCCTGACTAATTCCATCTCTTGAGCACCAGTTTGGTTCCTTCAATATTGATCAGAGTCCTCGGCCCCCACGTTCTCCATTATGATCTGAATACCTTCAACATCCCAAATAACCTTTTTTCGCTTCAGGAACAACTTGCCATCCAATATTGCAATTGTTTTGAGTCCAATAGCTAAAAGCTTTATTGTTAAAAAGCTATTCAATGTCAAATACAGCCAAGCAGAAATCCCATCATACTGCTAAGATAGACAACATGTTCTAACATTTACACTTAAATGAGTACTGCTGACTTCAGTGTATGCCCATTTTCATGGTGAGGTTATACAAGTGCTAGGCCTGGGAGGTTAGGTTGACCTTAACTACATTACGTAGATTTTCTAAACAACGAGTCCACGCACCAAACACATTTGGTAGACTTTAAGAGCCATTAAAGTCTATTTCAGTACTCCTGCTTTTTCATGAGGAGTAAAGCTAAATTCAATCTGGCACGGTTAACTTTGGGGTAGTTTAGATGCCGTGCAAGTTGATTTCTTGGCCTCCAAGAGATATCTTACAGTGCCCTGATGTGACCACTCTGTCCAACTCTTTCAACTCTGCTGCTCTCCAGAGCCATAGGAAAAGCCCTGGAAAAATTTGAATTTAATTTTCTGTGTGGTCAGTGTGACGAGCAGACCTCAGAGCATACAGCAAATCTCAGCAGCACACCTAACCACGAATGCCCAGGGTCATAAACGAGAACCAGCATGAAGCATGCAGGAGATCCTGGACTTCATTGATATATGGGGACAAGAATCTGTCCCAGTGCAAAAAGCTGTCCTTGCACCTGTGATTGCTGCACAGGGGGATTGTAATATGCGGCTTTCCCTTCTCTCCCACCCACCCCCGAAGCTCCCACCCTGAACTCCTTTTCTGTCTCTGTTTCCCTGTGTTCCCTAAATAAAAATATATGATTTATCAGCAAGAGTCCCTTTATTGCTTATGTTGAAGGGGTGGGGGCTTACTGGATTTACAGGTAAGTGCACTTAATTCAGGGGGCACCTCGTTAACAGCAACATGCATGACTGTCATATCGCTGTTGGGCCATTTACAAAGCTGTTTTTCAAAGCTTCTCTGATTTGCAGTGCTCCTTGATGTGCTCTCCATATTGTCCTGGTGTTTGGCTGCTCATAATTACTGACTAGGTACTGTGCCTTGGCCACCCACCCTGGCATAAAACTTTCCCCATTACTTTCACAGATATTATGGAGCACACAGCAGGCTGCCACAACAGTGGGGATGTTGCTTTTGTGGAGATCTAACCTAGTCAATAAACGACAGAACCTTTCCTTTAAATGTCCAAAAGCACATTCTAGCACCATTCTGCACTTGCTCACCCTGTCGTTAAACTGCTCCTTACTCCAGGTAGTCCAGACAGCCTGTGACAGCTCCATGAGACATGGGAGTAAGGGATCAGCTGCGTCACCAAGGATCACTTTGGCATTCCAACATCACCAATGCTAATTTTCTGGTCTGGGAAGAAAATTCCAGCTTATAGCTTTCTGGAGAGGCAGGAGTTCCTAGAGATGTACGCATCATGCACCTTTTCTGACCATCCCATGCTGATGTCGGTGAATCGGCCCATGTGATCTCCCAGTGCTTTCAGCACCATTGAGAAATACACCATGCAGTTTATATACTCTTTGACCAGGTAGTCAGATGCCAAGACAGGGGTGTGTGTTCCAACTATCGCCCTACCACTGTTAGGGAACCCCATTGTTGCAAAGTTCTCCGCTATGTCCTGCACATTTCCCAGAGTCACTAACCTTTGTAGCAGAAGGGTATTCATTGCCTTGGCTACTTGGATCACAACAGCCTCTGCTGTAGATTTCCCCACTCTGAATTGATTCCCAACTGACCAGTACCATCTTTTAGCAAATATACCCTGCACACAAATATACCCCACGGTTTTTGCTTTGAGTTAAAAAAATCTTGTATACCCCGTGCACGAGTATAACCCGCGGGGTATACAAGGCTGTGCCAGGGGTATATTATCGTGGGGGGGGAATTAGCCAGCCACTCACCACCCAGTTCCTGCACAGCCACCAGCCACCAGCCTCCAGGCAGGGGAGCGCTCACTGCCCGGTTCCTGCGCAGCCGGATGAGTGCTCCCCCCGCCCTTTCCTACGGCTGTGGAGGAATTGGGCGGTGACCACTCCCCAGCCCAGAGGCTGGAGGCTGCGCAGGAACCAGGCAGGGGAGCGCTCACTGCCCAGAGGCTGGAGGCTGCTCAGGAACCGGGTGGGGGAGCGCTCACTGCCTGGAGGCTGGAGGCTGCACGGGAACCGGGCGGGGGAGCGCTCACCACCCGGTTCCTGCACAGCTGAATGAGTGCTCCACTTGCCCCTTCCTACAGCTGCGGAGGAACTGGGCGGTGAGCTGGTATGTAAAAAAAATTTTGTATACCTCGCACCTGAATATACCCCGCGGGGGGAAGCGGGGTTTGTAAAAACGAATATAACCCGCGGGTTATATTTGCTAAAATACAGTAGCTGTCAGGTGTTGCAAGATTCCACCTTGGAATCAAGGGCTATTGCCACTTGCTTCTCAACTGTCAGAGCAGATCTCATTCTGATGTTTCTGCGCTTCAGTTCAGGGGAAAGCAATTCACAAACTTCCATGAACGTGGCCTGATGCATGCGAAAGTTTTGCAGCCACTGCTGATTGTCCCATAGCTGCACAATGATGTGATCCCACTAGTCTGTGCTTATCTTGTGGCACCAGAATCGGAATGCCACTATGTCAATAGGACCAATATACTGACAGCATTTGCCGATTGCTCAGATCAAGTGCTTCACAGAAGAGTATTTTCATGACCTCCCGAGATTCTTCCTTATTCCAGTGGGTCCTGGATGAGCTCCAGGGCATAAGGCACAAGATAGTTCCTATGATTGCCATAGTGTTTTGCTACTGAACAGGTTCCATGCTTACCCTGCTATGGCATCTGCATGGATAACCAGGGGAGAAAGGGCACAAAAAAAGATTGTTTGGCCATTTCTTTCAAGGAGGTAGGAGATGAATGCACTGGGAGCACAGATGACATGTACCCAGAACCACTCGCTGCACTTGTGCTCCCTGCGGGCATTGGGAGCATAACCCAGAATGCAAAGGTGCAGCAGGAACTGTGGGATAGCTACCGACAGAGCATCAATCTCAAAGTTGACAGTAGCCACCCTACTGGGGATGCACTATATTCAACTATGTCAGATTCTTGTGCACAGTCAGGACATGCACCTTTGCCTTTAGAAAATTGGATACTAGAAAATTGACCTTAATAAATTTGATCTGACTTAGTGTGGATGAGCCTTTATTAGCGAGCTGATCCACAACTAAATCTCCTATGTGCCAAGGTAATATAAATAATAATCAGATATACTATTCCTTTCATTCTATCTCCTGTGCACAATTATCAGCATATCAATTTTAGATATATTCAAAAATAATTTGCTTGGTCATTCTGTTGCAATCATTTCATGTCTTTAAGTCTTTATTTTTAGTCTATAGTAATGTAATTGTTTGGCTGAATAGTTTTTGTAAGAGAACATAACCAGAATGCATCACAATAATGAAAATACATCTGAACAAAGGAACTCAAAACTCTTTTCAATGTCCACAGAGAGTTAGTATATTAATCTTCATGAAGGTCTGTGATGTTGTTTGGTAGGGAGTATTAAGTCAAATTTCAATCAGGGAACATGGCTAGATCAAGTATAAGTAAAAAGATAACTTCCAAGACATTGAGATATAAATACTCTTGGCTCAGGTTCCCAGAATTTACTTCATCATGGAAGAAATGTTGGTCACAAGGAGAATTTAATGGGAAATGAGTGGGAAGACTCATTTTCATAGGACAGAAAGAACGTCATCTGTCCTTTTGACAGTGACCATATAGGGAAGCTTTATTAAGCGTTAACAGTTGTTTTTCATATTAACTTGAGGATTCTTCCTGTATATAAGCTACAAGTACCTCCCTGGTCAGGCACCCTCAGGACCTCACCAGTCGCAAGCCAGGGAATCTACAAGGAGCTCAATGCTGGTCTCTTTGCTGACTCCAGCTGAAGGGCTTCGTTCTGGTGGCATCAGAGGGGATGGCAACAGGACTGAGAGGGGACTGAGGGATGCTTGGGGGAAGAGGCAGGGTAGCTGTGGAGCCCCATAGCCGGGAGCCAGGAATACAGCCTCACAGGAGTGCACTAGCCCTAAGGCCACTGGACTGCTCTCCAAGCCCCCACTGGCAGCCACATGGCTGTACTCCTAGCCCCCAGCCATGCAAGCACCCTCCCATTCCCACTTCTCCCCCTCCCTCCACTCCCTGAGCTTGAGCTCATAGCTCATTTGCAGTGCTCCAGAATATCTGAGAGGGCAGAGGAGGAGTTTGAGTGTGGAGTCCAGTTTTTCCCCATGGGTATGTCTACACTACCACCCTAGTTCGAACTAGGGTAGCTAATGTAGGCATTCGAAGTTGCAAATGAAGCCTGGGATTTAAATATCCCGGGCTTCATTTGCATCTTGCCGGGCGGGCGCCATTTTTAAATCCCCTTAGGTCGAACTCCATGCCCGCGGCTACACGTGGCATGGAGTAGGTAGTTTGAATTAGGATCTCTAATTCGAAGTACCGTTACTCCTCGTGGAATGAGGTGTACCGGTAGTTCGAATTAGAGATCCTAATTCGAACTACCTACTCCGTGCCGCGTGTAGCCGCGGGCACGGAGTTCGACCTAAGGGGATTTAAAAATGGCGCCCGCCCGGCAAGATGCAAATGAAGCCCGGGATATTTAAATCCCAGGCTTCATTTGCAACTTCGAATGCCTACATTAGCCACCCTAGTTCGAACTAGGGTGGTAGTGTAGACATACCCCATGAGTGCTCCAGTCTGGGAGCACACATGGGGACACCAGACCACAAATGTTGCTGGACTACAGAAGTCCAGACTATAGAGATCCAACCTGATTCAACACATTCTAAACCAAGGCCTATGTGTTCAGTTTAGGATATTGTTATATGAGAAGCACAAAGTTACTACTTTGAAATGTCTGATTATTTTAATAAAGTAAAATGTCTCAAAATAAGTATTCTATTTATATTAGAAGATCTATTCTCATTCACTGGAAGAAATAAGAAATTGAAGAGGTCATGTTTGCTATAGGCATGTGGCTGGTAGGTTCATCCAGAAATATAGAAGTAGAAAATCAGAGTGTAGAGATCTACATACAATGCACTTACTGAAAAGTACCATGCAGATGAGTCTCGTTAACTTTATAGCATCCGTGAACACCAAGACCATTCAATTTTCCTCTATTAGAATAACATTTTTATGATTATACTATAACCAATACATCTATAAACAAATACCTTAATATTTTATAAAATAAACTATAGTCATAGAAATTGCTTTTCTTTATTTTAAGCACACTGGAAACATTAAGCACTCACGGATCATTTATACTGGTCATGTGATGGGGCGGAATTCACGACTGCAGCAACTCCAGCTGGCCATCCTTGGATTTGCCACTGAGCCCTCCTCAGGTGGTGACTTCCCATCATCACTTTGTCTTCTCCCCATGTCACTTCATGGATCATCTCATCCTCTTCTGGACACAACCCTTGAGCAATGCCCCACTTCCGTTTCTCCTCCCTTTTGGGGCAATTGACAGTCCTCAGTCCATACCATGTACCTCAGTGGTAAACTGCAGTCCAGGTCATAGCCATTCATCTCAGTGAGAAACTGCATTCCATGCCCTGGCCACTTCCCTCAGTGCCAAGTGGGGCAACCCAGGCTCACTCACTAATCCAGGTCCCAGACCTTATAGCCAGCAGCCACATACTTCCCCTCCTCTACTCCTCCATCTCCTTCCCTGGCTCAGAGCCCCAGCACCTTCAGTGCCCTTGTATCAGGGCCTCAGTCTGGCAACTAGAATAGTGGTTCTCAAAGTGCAGTCAGAGGACCACTAAGGGTCCACTGCTGCCTCCCAGGTGGGCCTCAGGGATCAATCTCAGCGCCCCTCCCTCCACGTAGCAGGGAGTCTGCACTGCCGCTGCAACCTTGGAGTTCCCATGCAGCCATGAGGTTGGAGAACCAGCTCCGGCTTCCCGCTCAGACAGTGGCAGGGGGAGGGGGTGAGGAAAACCCTGACCTTCCCTGCCAGACCAGCTCGTGGAGAGAGGCAGAGTGGCTTGTTCTGCCTCTCTCCTAAAGCTGGTCTAACAAGGGGGATCAAGACTTTCTTCACACCCCTCCCCCCAAGCCCTCCGTGGCAGGCCAGCTACCACACTCGCCCTGCGAGAGGATGAGAAGGGCAGCACCTGGGCACTCACTGCTTCCCTCATGGATGGTTCTGCTGGTTGCCTGCTTGTGTGTTGGGCATCCATAGGTCCCACGTGGGTCCCGGGGAAGACTGGGGAGCTGTGGGTGGGCTGAGCTGTCCCCCTTTCCTTTGGTAGTGCTTTTAGTTGCAGTTTAAGGGCACTTGGGGAGCAGGCAGGTAACGTTGGTAACTGGGGAGGAGTGAGCACCCATGGGCAGGTGGAGGATGGTCCCTTAGGGGTGATGTGTGCTCCATGGAGAGGTGAAGAAGCCTCCTCCCCCCCCCCAAGAGGACTGAGTGCTCTGTGGGCAGAAGAAGGGGTCCCCACTGGAGACATGATCTTGGAGATGCCTCCTCCAGCCCTGTAATGTCCTCATCCCCTTTGTGTCTGCAGCAATAATGCAGCTCCCAAAGTACATGGAACTGTAATGTGCCGGGAAACCCAAGCCTGAGAGATGAGGAGTTGTGATCCACCATATAAGGAAATGGTGCTGCCCTATGCTGGGGGGTTTTAGCAGGTCCCCTGCTGCTTTGGGGGGGGCTCAGCTCCCTCCCCCAGCCAACTGGGGGAATAGCAGTGCAGTGATGCGTTGTACAGAGGCTTTCCCTGCTGTTCCTATTGTCCAGCCAATGGGAGCAATGGGGGCATGAAGCCAGGTAAATGTCCCCCTCATGCCCAGACCCCTGCACCCCAATACCCCTTACTGCATTGGGGGGAGGAAGGAGTGTCAGCCGGTGGCCGGGGCAGTGAGTGGTCTGTGAGCCCTATTACACACCTGAGTCTTCAACTGCTAGGACAGGGTCCCTTCACAGCGGGCAGCCAGGGGAGGCTGACGGGTACCCCAAGAGTCAGCAGGGAGAGCTTATTACACCCGAGTCTTTAGCTGCTAGGACAGGGTCCCTTTGCAGCGGGCAGCCAAGGGAGGCTGACGGGTGCCCCAAAGGTTTGCCCTGTGGAGGTGGCACAACCCAACGCTCAGCTCTTACTGCGTTTACCCCTGACCGGCTGTGATCCTTTCAATTGTGTCTGGTTCTGTTACAGCAACAGGAGGAGTCAGGTTAAAGCTTAAACAGTTACTATTTTTATTGTTACAAGGCAAACTTAGCTGTTAAGTGCTACTGCTGTGTTACAGATAACACAGCCACTACAAAAGGACAAGACAGAAATTACACTAAAAAGTCACTTACAGGTACCATGAAACCCTCTTGGTTCTCTGAGCTCTTATTAAATGCATGCAAAATAGACACCTAGCAGGTATATTCTCACCCCTGTGATCCTTACTCCAGAGAAGCCAGGTTCCTCTCAATCCCAATGGGAAGCAGTCAGTACGAGACTAAGGCGTCCCTAAAGTCTCGGGGGTCCAAGACCGCCTGACCAGCAGGTATGTGGGTGGATCTCCAATTAGAGTGGGGCACAGGGCCCTACTTTATACCCCTGTGGTCACGTAGACGCTTCTCTTGTCATTAAAATGCCAATTAAATTGGAACATCTTTGTGACACCCATTCCCACAGGGGGTACAAAGCTTAATTTGCACCTGCGAGGTGGAGGTAACTAAGTCATTAGGGCTGGACATTCTTTTCTGATGGGGCGGTAGATTCCCCTTCTGGGACGGTGTATAGACATATCAATTACTGGTACCAGCCAGAGGTAGCCTGAGGCCCCGATCGTCTGCTGGCCCAATTGCCATTGTTATCTGGTTCCTGTCTAGCATCCTGGGCCATTGTCATTCCAGCACCTCTGGAGGCCCTGGAGCCTTTGAAGACAGAGTTTCGCTCTCAAGGATTGTCTCTCCCAAGGATGTCAGAGGGAGGAGGGGGAGAGAGAGAGGGGGCGGTTTCTGTCTGGCTACAGGGAGAAAGCCCCAAGCCTCGCTGTGCAATTGGGGAAGAAGCCGGCACCACAAACAGCTCTGTGCACATGCTTCCCTGCCCCCTTCCCCAGCTGGAGGAACAAAGTAGTGACAGATGCACTGCCTGGAGACATTTTCTGCTGCTCCATGGACCAGAATTCAGCCAATGGAGCAGTGGGATGGCATGCTTGGGACAGGAAGCCTGAGAGCAGCGTGGAGCACAGAAACAGATGCAGCTGCCATCTTGCCAATGAAGGACCTGCTGCTGCCATGGCCTTGTCCCCACTGCTCTGTCCCTGCCTTGTGCCACCTGCACGTGCCATGCACTCACACCTGCCAGAGAGCCCCATGGGGCCACTGGAGTCCGTCATCGGCCAGATCACCATCTCCCTGGTGCCAATGGGCTGGATCCTAGCCAGCCTGGACAGCTACAAGAAGTGTGACTGAATGAGCCAGTTCCCATCCACACCTGGAGCTGCCAGCTGAACTTCCTGTGCTCCTGGAGAAGTGTGGCCTCCATTCCACACTCGGCCCTTGGGCCACTAATTTATTCTGTGACCAGTGTGGAGCAGTAGCTTGCATTTGAAGTCACTTGCATTTGTTACAATGAATAAACCCTGTTCAAGGCACTGGAGGGGGAGTAAGTGCTGCCCAGACCCTACACCCCCAGCCTATTCCTGCCCCTTTCCCCTGGCCAGACACCCACCCCATGCCTGCTCCTGTCCCCTCCCCCCTGGCCAGACATCTACACCCAGCCTGCTCCTACCCCCACTCCCTTGGCCAGAAACCCTACTCCCAGCCTTCTCCTGCGCCCTACCTCCCACCCAGATCCTGCATCCCCATCTCTACCCCACTCACTGGCAGCTCTGTCCTGCACACTGGACCCCTCATTTTTGCTACCCCCCTCCCGAGCCTGGGAGGGGCAAGAAGTCCACTAACCCTGAAACCCCAAAAAAGTTAATCTGGGGTTAACCCCAGGGGGCTGGAGTGCCAGAGGAGTGAGGTGTTTCAGTTGGGGGCCACATCAGTGAGGGTTGGGGTTTTTGGGAGGGGTTGCTTTTTGCTTCGCACTTGTGTGGTCCCCGACTGATTTTTCTGTGGGCCAGAGGCCACTGACCCAAAAAAGGTTCCTCACCTCTGCCATAAATAATGTTGAAACCTTTTTTGTTGGACATAATATTTTACTTTATTTAAAAATGAAACCTGGCCAACAAGCCCCCAATTGGGGCCCAGCTCCAATTTGTAATAACACTCCTGCACCCCCCATACTCCAGGCCTAAGCCCATCATACAACAATCTCCTGTCCTGAACTCCTCATGCCCCCACATCCCCAAACTCCTGCACCCCCACATCACCAGTCACTTGTCATAACACTCCTGCACCCACACCCACTCCAACCTTGTGCCCTGAGTGCATCATACACTCAAATCTCCTGCCTTGTGACCCCAACTCAGACTTCAACCCAGACTCCTGCACCCCCACATCCCCAGACCCCTGCCATAAGATGACAGAAGACAGCCTGAATACATGCATGAAGCTGGATTTGACCAGTTATGAGGTAAACTTCAAAGAAATGTGCAAAAAGATGCAGCAGCAGAAGTCCCATTAAATAAAGTCTGTGGGAACAATTTATACCATTATTAATCATGTCAATTATCAATGATATTAAGTTGCATATTTTCAGTCATGCAAATGGGCATTCTTATACAGCTCTTTGTTGACCACTTGCTCTGAATTTTGATGTAGTTTGGCTCTTTGGTTTGAAAAGGTTGCCGACCCCTGATCTAGACACTGGTTGATCACAGCTACATTTGCATTAGTTTTATTTTATTTTAAAGCCTGCTTGTTTCATTATAGATGGTTTATAGAACATAGGTAAGATGTAAACAATGAAGTGTGCTGCCCTTAAAATAAAGGAAATAATCACAGGGTCCTCTGGAAGAGTTTTATAACTATAATACAGTAAATTAATTATTTCCAAGATACTTACATATATATTCAATCTATACAATGTCTATAAATATATTAACCTGTAATAATTTATTAAAAGGCAATCCTTAAACTATAACATAGATCTAAATGTATTTGTACAAGTATTAAACAGATACATTTCCTTGTAGAAACAGCGTGCAGTAGTTAGTTTTATCTCCATTGAGAGAAACAGAGGAATAGATTATTGTACTGTTCAATTTACTGTTTCAGAGAAGACAGCAAAGAGATATTAATAAAATTGTAAGTAGTAAATGAATAGTCATTGGCATTCATAAAAATTTGAATTTCTTCCATACACACTGTGCAGAATTTCATTAATGATACTGGAAAGCAAGGGTCTTGCAGTGACCCCTGAGGCATTCTAAGACATGATGGAAGAATGTGAGCAACAAAAATACATGTAGGACTATACAAACTACCAATTATATGCCTAGAGAGTCTGAAAAGTAAAACTAAAGTGGTCCTTTTATAGATAAAAATATACTGTGTAGATCAAGAAAAATATACTGTTGTGTCTCAGACACAATGAGGAACATGAAGTTATTTTGCTGACTGCTCCTCTATAGAATCTTCTAGAATCTTTCTAACCACTCCTGCCTACTTCCTGTTACTCTTTTAAAATAATTGTATTGTTAACTATTGGTTATTAAACCATCAATTTGTAAGCAACTAGAGGATAAGCTTATAAAGAATAACCAGTCTGGATTTGTCAAGAACAAATCATGCCAAACCAACCTAATTTCCTTCTTTTAAGAGGATTAGTGACCTGGATGAGAGGAACCCATTGGACGAGATCTATTTTGATTTTACTAAGGTTTTTTATAGAGCAACACTTGAAAGTCTCATAAGCAAACTAGGGAAATGCAGTCTAGATGGATGTGAAACTGGTTGAAAGACTGCACTCAAAGACTAGTTGTCAATAGCTTGCTGTCAAATTGGGAGGGCACATCTAGAGAGGTCCCACGGAGGCAATCCTGAGGATTAATGTTCACTATTTTCATTAATGAACTTGGATAATGGAAGGAGAGTATACTTAGAAAATTTGTGGATGACACCTAGCTGGGAGAATTTGCAAGCACATTGGAGGACAAGATTAGTATTTGTAACAACCTTGACAAGTTGGAGAATTAGTTTGAATTCAACATGATGAAAGTCAATAAAGATAAGTACAAATTACTTAAGGAAAAGTCAGATGCACAACTACAAAATGAAGAAATAAGGGTATGTCTACACTACAAAGTTAATTCGAAATAACAGCAATTATTTCGAATTAACTTTAATAGTGTCTACACAGGCAAACCGCTATTTCGAAATAAATTTGAAATAGTGGAGCCCTTATTTCAAATTTGGTAAACCTCATTCTATGAGGAGTAACACCAAATTCGAAATAGCTATTTCGAATTAAGTGCTGTGTAGACACTTAATTAGAAATAGGGGGCCTCCAGCCCTTCCCAGGGAGACCTGGTGGCTACTCTGGGCACAACCAGGAAAACTTACTCTCCTCTCCCCCAGCCCCAGAGTCATTAAAGGGGTAGACCCTGGCCACAGTGCCTGTGCCAGCTCCAAACCTGCCAGCCCAGAGCCAGCAGTGGCCACTGGGGCCCCTGACCCAGGGGCCCCAAAACATGAGCCAGCAAGCCACTGGCAGCCAGCCCTCCACCGCTCCCCAGGAGCAGTCTGCCAGCTCCCAGGAGCCTGACAGGGGCTGGAGAAGGCGAGCGCCTTCCTGGTCCAGGGTGAAGATCATGGACCTTATTCAGGTTTGGTGGGGGATGCCCCCAACTTCCATGATCTTAGCCCTAGACGGAGGAACACGGCTGTTGATGGTAGGATAGCTGCCAGCCTGGCCACCAAACACTACATGCAACCCCCACCCCGGAGCCCTGAGTTTCCCCTCCCCTTCTTCCCCTTGCTTCTCCCTTCCAGCTCCATCCTCCCAGGTTTCCCCCAACCCTCTCCTACCCTCTCTCTTCCCCTCTCCCACCTCCTTTTCCCAGTCTCCCCAGAGGTCCACCCCCCTCCCCAGTTTTGTTCAATAAACCCAGTTTGTATTTTTGAACATATGTGTCTTTTATTTGACATCAGGAAGGGGGGCTAGGGAGGGATAAGTGGAAGGACATGAGGGAGGAATGGGGCACGAGCCCCCGGTGGGGAGGACCGGGGAGTCTCTGAGGGCTCTGAGGGGTGGACGCTCTCCCGCAGAGCCTCCTGGATCCTGACAGCCCCCCGATGGACCCCCCCAGAGGGCAGCCTGCAGCAAGTGCAGCTGGGCTGACGGCAACGACCCCACGAGATGCACGGGCGTGCCCAAGGGCAGCTCTGGCTCCATGTGGCTGAGTGCTGTGGTGTCCCGAGTGCGGGCACTCAGGCACTCCAAGACAGGACTGCTTTGCTGTCCCTCATCGAGGTAGACAAGCAAGCGGGGAACCCTGAGAACTGTCTGTCCGGGGTGGGGGTAGGGTCCCTTTAAGCCCGGAGCTCATTTAGCCTCAGGCAGCAGCCCCACACACTAAGTCCTAACCTGATGCCCTGCCAGCACTGGTTCCGGCCAGCCTTAACTTCAGTTCAGGGTCCACCCAGTGTGGATGTGCTATTTTGAAATAGCTTTTTTGTATAGATGCGTTATTTCAAATTAGCTTAATTCAAATTAACTATTTCGAATTAAGTTAATTCGAAATAGCACTGTAGTGTAGACATACCCTAACTAACTAGTTGGGAATACTGATAATCTTGGAGTTACAGTGGATCACAAATTGAAGATGAGTCAACAATCTGATGCAATTACAAAAAAAAAGCTAATAATCTACAGTGCATGAAGAGAAGAGTTATATGTAAAACATGTAAGGTGACTCTCCTGCTCTACTCAGCACCAGTGAAGCCTCAGTTGGAGCACTTCCAGTTATGGGTTCCCCACTTTAGGAAAGATGTGGGCAAACTGGAGAGAATCCAGGACAAAGCAACAAAAATGATAGAAGGTTTAGAAATCCTGACCTATGATGAAAAGTTACAAGAACTGTGTATGTTTAGTCTTGAGAAAAGAAGATTGAGGGGGACCTTGATATTAGTCCTCAAGTATGTTAAGGTCTGTTTTAAAGATGACCGTAATCAATTGCAATTACCTAACTGAAGGTAGGACAAGAAGTTATGGCTTAATCTGCAGTAAGAGAGATTTCAATGAGATGCAACTTTCTAGCTCTAAAAAGGATAGTTAAGCTGTAAACAGACTTCTGAGAGTGACTGAGGAGTCCTTATCAGTGAAGATTTTTAGGAACAGGTTAAACCAAAACTTGTCAGAGATGGTCTAAATTTGCTTGGTCCACTTCAGCACAAAGGGATGGACTTCAAGACTTCTTGAGATCCCCTACTGCCCTTCACTTCTGTGAGTTTTATAGCTCATCACAGAAAGAAAATGAACGGTACACAAGAGACTTCCCAGCAATATTTCTTCTTTTGCTACAAAGACCAGGAGGAGTTTCATGATTTTGCCTTTGCAAGTAAATATTATCACATTTTAAAGGACATTACTTACAAAGAGATTTGTAGACATTTCAGTGTTTTGCTGATATCCACACATCTGTTTATTTTAATTTACACCTACTTCACATTGAGAATAAAAGGACCATAATTTAAAACACAGTTGAGGAACAAGCAAGCAAATCAGTGAAGGAATGATTATCTAGACCTAGAGACGAGACTCTCATAGTTTCTAGTTCCCATGATTTAAGCTATCCGAGTACCAAGGCATATTTTGTGTTGATGCAAATTTCCTTGGGTATTAGCAAAAATACATGGAGGCATATTCATGTGGCTTTAATACTACACAATTTAACCTATAATCACGGGCATTGGGAATCCTCGGCATTGCCTTCCCAAACTGCCTGAGGAGGCCCTGCCTATGCTTTTTCTGTAGGCACCCTCCTGGATGCTCCCAGAGATTAAGGCAGGCAGACTGGGGGCCACAGTGCATTCCTGGGGACATTTTGGCCACTCAGCACTGGCTCCAGGGGTGCTGGGGGCAGGGCTTTTGCTTGGGGTCTGGGACCACAATGCCCAGCAACACTGGACTCTGTGTCTGGGAATCAGATGCCAGCAGCCACAATGAGAAGCATTGGGGGCCACAGCCCAGAATGGTGGGGAGGAGGCTGGGGCTGGTGGATGCAAAAAGGCTTTGGTCAGAAGGGGTAGGGATGGGGGATGTTTCCCTAAGACAGGGGTGCCAACAATCCATCCATGCCTATAATACTTGTTGGTTAGAAATTCCTGCAGGAAAATAAACTAAATGTGGGTTTTTTTAATCTTTCTTAATCAGTGTACAACAGGTACCGCTAATAAATACTTTGATGCTACAAAGACTTGAGTAACAACATTGCTACTGCCATCGACGAGTACAGATTAAAACAATGACACCATTTCTCTAATGGTGGCTAAAACAGCAGGTTAACAGGACTGAATTCTTATTTGTCCTTTCTGTTTGATAATTGCAAAAGAATAGGATCACTCAGGAACTGAATTAATTATCTTGTGTTGTTAAACAGAATAACTGATGTCATTGTGTGATTTTTAATTAAATTGTTGATTGATTTCCTTTAATTATTTGAATATTGTATACAGCTATGGCTCTTGATATCTTATCTGCAATAGTCCTTGTAGAATATTGGAAAATGAATTCATACCATAGTGCATAGAAAAATATATCCATGTTTGGGTATATACATACTCCATATACATACAAAAGATTGGATACTGTTTCATGCTTACATGGTGTGGAGAAGGAAAGAAAGATGGAGGCATGTGTAGGTGTAGAGGCAGTGGGGGTCTCCACTGCCCTTGCCATGTATTTCAAGTCTGATGCAGACTGAGCAGGTTTTTGATGGGGGTGGTGATATTTTCTGAGATGGCTGAAGTAATTAAAATTTGGAACTTCAATGGAAAAAATTGAGACTGCATATTTTCTCCCCCAGTTTTCAAGCAGGTTGGGAGGAGGGAATAGAGGAAGGCATTGCCTGTGTGCTCTCCTTTGCTTCTGAAGTCATCATCTTTACAAAACAACAAAATTGTTCATCATTTTCTTACACTGGTTGTTCATTTACCATTCCAGGTCCTCCAAGATGATTTCTACATTCTGAACAGTCTCTTTTCTGCTCATTTCTCACTACAAAATATCCAGTATTCCAGGGTTCAGTCCCAACTTCCATACTAATTTATAATGAAGTTATTCACCTCTTTCATCCTGGGAGTATCAATGTCACATTTGACATTACAATTTAAAAAAGCACACTAGTGCAGAAATTCATTGTCTAACTGTTATGGGCAAGAAACTCAAAAGCAAACAAGGGTACTTTGGACATGAATCCTCAAGACTACATAAGAATTTGACTACTCATCTCCGTAGCTACCTGACTCCAGTAACAAAGGCTTCTCATGGAAAATCTCCAGCCAACAGTAAGAAGGAATCGGAGATTTCCCCTCATGGAGTTATCCATAGACCAGAACATCAGTGACAAGATTTATGCTCCCAGGACCTACGCAGTCCCTGGAATCTGGTGAAACCACAGGATCAATTACTTATCCCTACCTTGTCTCTCAGGTATCTTTCTCCCATACCCAGCATTCAAGATTATATTAATCTTGACTCCTCCATTGGATTTGTGAAAGGATCAACCCTGCCTTTGCAGGCTCTAAGGAAAGGCTAGATGGTGCCACAGAGATGCCAGACTTCTATTAAACTTAATTACTGGTCTTCATAAAGTTGATAGAGTACATCTTTGCCTTCCCTTCTCCAGGGAATTAGGAGAATCCTCCACACACAGCTCAGGTTGAGGGGCATACTCTAGCATAATGCTCTTTATACCCCCATTCTACATATAGACCTGCAAAGGCAGAGTGAAGTGCACTTATGTGCCACTGAAGTTAAAGGGTTCATCTATGTGGTTCTCTTTGCAGGCTCAGGACATTGTTTTCTCAAGTAACGCAAATGCACCTGTCCAGTTATGCCAGCTTAAAAGGTAGCTTTGTTGCAGCAATCTGCTCAGCTCACACAGGTGAAACCTGATTAGGAATGATTCTTTATTAGCATGGGTTCAATAAGAAATAGTTCAAGGCATGCGTTTCTCACCTCATCAGAAATCATTCACAAAATAGAACAAATTAAATGAGTTATTTTAATGAATTATACACTTTTCCCCCCAAAAGCAATGTCTGTCAGGTTGTGCTGATTAAGGAGAAACCTTGTAACAGGAGGTTCCATTGTCATGCGATAAAATTCTGAGCTTTGTTCTCACCTTCTCCTCTCAGTCACAATCCACTCAAAATGTGCTTTAATGTAATTAACAAATGGCAACAGTCCCACAGCTCTTTATGCCCATACACAGGTCAAAACAAGAACATTTCTGAACAGGAGTGCATACACAATCACCAGATCTTAACATAACTTTGAATACCCCAAAATGATTTGTCAGGGTTTAGAATGAAAGCAAGCATCCAAATGTGATCCTAAATAATGAGCATCTATTAACAATGAAATAAAGTCTGAGTTGGTTTGTATTGAGCTCTAATAATTATCTTCCTTTTTTGTCAAGCTGATAATAGAAGCACTTGGCAATAAATAAAATCTTTGAGAATTTTATAAGTTCATGAAAAACAGAATTAAAGGAAAAATGTTAACACTTAACTAACTGGGTCATCTGAAAAGTGGGCTGTGCCCATGAAAGCTCATGATGCCATCTATATGTTTTGTTAGTCTATAAAGTGCTACCAGACCATTTGTTGTTTAAGTTTATCCTGTACAGACTAAATTGGCTACCTCCTGAAGCTTCTGGATATAGCAGTTCACTCTTAGGGTATGTGTAGACTACAAGTCTCTTTCGAAAGAGACTTTTTCGAAAGAATCTTTCAAAAAAGCCTCTTTCGAAAGACAGCGTCTAGACTGCAACCACTTCTTTCGAAAAAGCGAGCCGCTATTTTGAAAGAGAGCACCCAGGCAGTCTGGATGCTCTCTTTCGAAAGAGCCCTGTTTGCATTCAAGAACGCCTTTTTTCAAAAGAGTGCTTTTGAAAAAAGGCGTTCTTCCTCGTAAAATGAAGTTTACCACGGTCAAAAAAACCTCCACGTTCTTTCAATTTAATTTCAAAAGAAAGCAGCGGCAGTCTAGATGCAGGGGAAGTTTTTTTTAAAAAGGGCCATTTTTTTCTAAAAAACCTTGTAGTCTAGACACACCCCTAGTAACTTTTTTGCGTATACCTGTTGGTTTTAACAAGTTTTCTGAGGAGAGGACAAGAAGCAATGGGCTTAAATTTCAGCAAGAGAAGTTTAGGAAATTAGACATTAGGAAAAACTTCCTAATTGTCAGGGTGGTTAAACACTGAAATAAATTGCCTAGGGAGGTTGTGGAAACTCCATTCACTGGATATACTTAAGGGCAGGTTAGACAGACACCTGTCAGGGATGATCTAGACAGTGCTTGGTCCTGCTGTGAGGGTGGGGGACTGGGCTCCTTATGTTTTGGGTCTACTTTCCTAAATTTCTAACCTAACAATAACATACTACTCTGAACATGACTTATTGTATTATTGAAGCCTTTTACCTACTCTTCTTTGCAAAATTAAAATTGCATCTATATTATACCTCAATATTTTAAAAAATGTGATTTGATGTGAGAAATATTATCTAATTTATGGAACACAAAAATAATTTAAAGAGAAAGTAGCATATAATTGGTAGCAGTTGAAAAACATTTTACTAGATGCCCAAAAATCCACAATCCCAAAATTCAGAAAGAACTCCACAGAGATTGAAAAAAACCTGGTTTAGACAGGATACAAAAATTCATATAAAAATTAAATATATAACAAACGGAAAAAGGAGAAATTGAAAACAATGAATCTAAATTAGAAGCCAAGAACTGTGGAAGATTAATAAATGAAAGCCAAAGATCACAGAAGTCTATAGACCATAGATAGCAAGAGGCGAGGCCTATGTTTTATTTTTCAGAAAAATCTGTTTCAAAGATTTATTGGTCTCTAAAAACAGAGCTGAATCTCAAGCAATAAGCAACTGAATCAACCAGTTGTATAGCATATTAGTGTATTAATCACATTGGTGATTAAGATAATAGATAAGTATATGTATTAATAATATAGGGGGAATTATGAATACTCATTGATATTATCTTTTCAAGTGTGTGGCTAAAAGGAAGGAATAATTCCCATCCAGCCAGGAGTGGGGTCAGCTACTTACTTGTCTTCTATGTAAATTAGGCTGGCAGAATCAAAACAATAGAAGATTCATTTACATACAAAGGATGGAAAAGCCTCGAGGAAGGGAAGAAGAACCTGAGGTTATCCAGCTTCTTGAAACAAGGTTACTGAATTTAGGAAAACATAAGCAAGGACAGATGCCATCTTTGGCATCCAACACTAGACAGCTACAAGGGACCAAAGCACTTGCAAGCTGAGAAAGATGGGTCCTAAACCAAAGGCAGTGTTGGTTGAAATCTCTGGAACTGTATATAGATGAGAAACCTGCTTAGGGAAAGCATTTTCACCCAAGAGGACAAGGGAAGCTAGCAGTTTACTTCTGTGGAAAGTCCTGACTAAGGGAAAGTCAGCCTTGGCTGGGAAGAATGACTGATAAGAGAAACTGTTCTGCACAAATCCTGCGTCTTGCTAAGATTATGGTTTAGCAGCATATTTTGTTTTGTTTTACTTTCTATCTTCATTCTTTATACTTGAGCTCACTTAATCATACACATATTTTGTTAATAAGTTTATTCCATTTTTACTATAAACTTATTCAGTGCTGTTTAAAGGGTAGGGTGCACCACTTAAATTAATAAGCTTTAGTGGGGTTTTGTCTCCTTATAGGAGCAAAGAATCTTAATATTTCTTTGAGCTAATCCAGGGTTCAGGGGAAATTTGGGAGTTGAAATCAATGTGAAGACTGTTATCAAAGCCAATGGGAGGCAGAGTGGGGCTGTTGACAGAATGCTTGGGTCAGAGCTGCTGAACCAGGTTCATCTAGCACATACACATTCAGGCTACATCTACATTGTATCCCTCTTGCGCAAAAGCCTATGCAAATGAAGCACAGATTAGCATATTACTGTACTTCATTTGCATAATTAATTAGGGGCAGTTTTTGCACAAGAGCCTTTCTTCCTGAAAAAATGAGGAAGAGCTCTTGAGCAAAAGCCTCGAGCAAAAACAGACCCTAATTAATCATGTAAATGAAGTGCAGCAATATGCTAATCTGTGCTTCATTTGCATAAGCTTTTGCGCAAGAGGGATGCAATGTAGAGCGTGACTTCCATGCTATTAGACTGTATGCAATTAGTCCGGGTTTGTAGTTACAACAACAAAGCATTGAGGCACCAAAGGTTACAGGACAGATGGTGACAACCCCTCACTGCTCAGGACTGGCACCTCAGAACATCACAGAGGGTAAAATCATTTGTGCCAACCAACATGGGTTTCCTACAGCAAGTAAGAAGACAATGTTAAACCTTGCACAAAGTATCACTTTTTAAAAAAATTGCTCTGATAATCCACCCTAGCAATCCATTTGCATTCATTAAGTAATCTCCACAAGGGAAAAGATTATAATGGAATTTTAGTCACCCAGAAGTTGTTTGGTCCCTTTTACAGTCTCCACAGGCACATGAATAATTTGCCTGTGGATAACTTCCCAAAATAAGGATCAGTCTCAGAACTGAACCTATGCACTAGATCTTTCTTTCAAATGAATTTCATTTGAAATTTCTCAGATAAGTTATTTATAAGAAAAGATATGGAAAACAAAGAATGTTCAGACCTAACAACTGGCTTGCCCATATCACATCAAAAAAGAAATACATGCTACTTTCAAATGTAGAGTAAGAAATTATATTTTGGAACTAAGTTTAGCGAGCTCTCCATTTGAGTGCCTTCAGGAGGATGGACCTCTGAATAGTGATCTGTCATGATATCTCATTTCAGGGAACCACAGTTACATCTAAGTAGTTGCACCTTCTAATATAATACTTGTGCTGCATTTGGGGTTGGCAGATTAAACACTACGGGTTCTCCACAGAAACTATGGCAAAGTAGGTATGTGATAAAATAAGACTTCAAAGCACCTGTGAGATGCACAATTATTTTTACTAGTGCCTCATCTTGAATCTTCAGGCACTGAGATGTACATACAGATTTAAATGAATATTTTAATTAACTTCCTTAATATGATTTTGGTACATATTACATCCTTCTTTTAGATAAATGTTACAAATATATTGAATAACGGTCCCATCCATGGGTTGGCAAGTCCCCCTGCCATGTGGATAAAAAGAGTGAATGTTCCAATTAGTAATCACCCAAGGCAGGCTTTTAGTTTATTTATGATTGTTTACTACGTTGTTGAAATAAACTATAATGTGATTTTCACAATTTAATATGACCTATTTTTAGCAACGCTGAAGGTCTGATTGCAATATTTTCATTTTCCTGTTCAGTATAAGATGAGCATTCACATTTAATCATATCCACAGATTACCTCAATGAATACAAATGTGTTACATTATCTTTAAATAAATGAATGTCAATATGTTCCACGGTAAGGGAAGTAATTGCATATTGATAACAGTCATTATCGTAAGTCATGGTTGCTGGCACAAAATGCACTTGTATTTTTTAATAAGGCACAATATTATGGTCTACTTTGAGATGATAGCTTTCTATTTTCCAGTGCATAATATAATATCTCTTTAATAGAACTGGCAGACCTCTCAGGAATAGATAAAATACAAAATGTAAACCTGTGAATTGCACGATTATGTAGTCTTTTGAAACTTGGATGGATGTTATGAGTATCTTAGCAAAGCTAATATGAAGCAGTCATTAACTGTGCCACACTTATGTAATTTCCATTCCTCTCTCCCACCGAAGCAGATAACAGTGATTAGCCCCTCACACTAAACTTGTACAACCAGATATTTCAGATCTGAGGCTGTGCTTTATTTCAGATTGCAAAGAAATCTGAAAGACACTTCATCAGAAAAAAATCTTTTTTTCAGAAAATGCAATTCAGAGATGTGCCAAATTCTAAATCCGACATTGGAGACCTGTACTTATTTGCTAGTGGGTAACAAGGGAATAGGAGCACAGAAAGATTAAGGGCATATTCTTTAGCTATTTGGTACCTACAAGAGTGCTGCATACTGCACTCTGCAGTATCAGGACTTAAGTGCAAATCTACAGATTGGGGGCAAACTTTCCTCTGTGATACACACCAGGGAATCTCTTATCCACAACACAGCTATTGCATATTCAGCTCTTATTCCATGTGTGGGATTTTCATTAATATCAATAGTAGTTCCATGCAACAAATGACTACAGAACATACAATGAAAAGCTGCACTATAAATATGGAGAAATATGCTTTAGCTGAACTGTTAATGGGTGTAAAGCTACAGAAATAGTATTTTATTCATTTTTCCTAAATTAATAAACTTTTCAAACTTTCCCATTCAAAATATTTTTCCTTAATTGTAGTTTGAGGTTTACTCTGAGTCTCTATTTTTCACTATGTTCTAAGGCATAACAAGTACACAAAGTTGCTTTTACCTGTCTATTTAGAACAGGGGTCTCAAACTCATAGCCTGCATGACATATGCAGCAGAACAACCTGTCCCATGTACAGCTGCTGGCATATGAGTCCCTGTGGCCCTGAAGGGCAGGGGTGTCCATACCCTTCTCCCAATTCCAGCCCCTGCTCTGCCTCTTCCTGCCCCATGCCGCCCATCACATCCCTTCCCTCAATTCCCCTCCCCCAAAGAACACAACCTTGGGAACTACCAGGCACCTGGGATCAATCCCTCATATACTCACCCTGGTGGTGGGAGCTGCAGGGAAGTGAAGCAAGCAGCAGCCTCTGCTCCACTCCTCAGCCATCTCCCAGGCCAGCCTGGTAGCTCCGTTTTATTGCTTCATGGGCCGGCTTGGGAGATGGCAGTGAAGTGGAGCAGGCTGCTGACCAGCTCCACTTTCCTGCAGCTCCTGTTGACGTGATGAGCATGGCTGGGCCCAAGGGATAGCTCTGCACACACGCACCTCAGGCCACAAGTACGTGCTGGCAGCTAGAAGCTTCTCCAGCCCCACTGCACTACCAGAGATGGCACCAGGGTTCCCTAGGGAGGGGTAAGTCACCCAGGGTCAGCAGGCAGGGCTGGGGGACACAAGAGGAAGCACAGAGGTCAGCAGGCAGGGCATGAGGGCAGAACATGCAGAGATCCCCACCTTTTCCCCCAAAGCCCTGCCAGAGGAGGGTGCCACTGGCCCACTAGGAGGATTTGAGGACTGGCACTGGCCTGAAGGAAATTGACTTTGAGACCCCCTGATTTAGGGTGAAGTGTGAGAATCTTGTTTGGGCAGACTGGGACTTGCTCTATTCCACTCCAGGAGGAGGGGAGGCCCAGAGGGTTGAGCTCACCCTGGGCTGTAATGGCTCCTGTCCCACAAGAATTGCAAAACAACCTTGTCTGGTCCCACACTCACCCTGTGCAGTGACAGCTCAGCTTCTGGCCCACAGAGCTGAGCCCACAGGTTGAAAGCAAGCCCACTTAGCCCTGCACTCACACCAACTCTGCCCCTGCCCTGCCTTGCCTGGTTGGGACCAGGTGCTGCCAAGTGAGCTTGCCTGGACCTGTGTTCACCCCCAGCAGGGGCCGCTCCATTCCTGTCCTGCAGGGGTTGCAGAACTAACCCACCAGACCCTCCATGGATTCCAGCTCCATCCTGTCCTCAGGTGCTGAGACCAGGGCTTGGACTGTGAGCCCAAGCAGAGGCATCTCTATTCTGTCCCCCAGTAGTAGTCATGGCTCACCTCTTGCCAGTTGGTTCTAACTGCTAAGAGGATGCTCAAGGAGCCCACCACAGCATCCTGACTCCTGGTCTACACTAAGGAGCTATTCTGAAATAACTCTAATTTCAAAACATCAAGCAGAGCATCCACACTACCAAGCCCATTATTTCAGAATAATGGGTTGGTTATTTCAAAATAACAACTCCAGCTTTCCATGTGGAATAATGCTTATTTCGAAATATTATTTCAAAATAGCACTAGTGTGGATGCTCCACTGCTGCTATTTCAAAATAACTACTCCCCAGAGTCATTCAAAGTAATTACTTCCCTGGGACTCTAAGCTGTGGTAGCATGTCCACATTAAGGGAGCCTGTCTCGGGCTAATTTCAAACTTCCCTGTAGTGTGGACATGCTATTTCAAAATAGTTATTTCAGGAGTTATTTTGAAATAATTTCCTAGTGTAGACATGCCGTGAGACACACACCAGGGTTTCTCTTGCCAAGCTGGGCATGTGCACAGCGGGCACAACTGGACAATTAGGGTGTGTCTACACAGCAGGGCTTAACTCGAAATAAGCTCTGCAAATTGAACTACGTCAACTGCATAGCTTATTTTGAAATTGGGAGCATCTACACAGCACTTATGTCGAAACAGAGCACTCTTCCTCCGACTTCCCTTGCTCCTCGTACAATGAGGGTTAGGAGTCGGAGTAAGACGTCCTCCAGCTTGACAGTATTTCAACATTATTTCAAAATAACTGCCTGCTGTGTAGACGCAGACTAAGTTATTTCAAAATAATGCTAGCTATTTTGAAATAATGTTGCTGTGTAGACGTACCCCTAGTGAACTGGTAGATAGGTAAATGGAGGGGAAGCTGAGCCCCATTTAGCTCAGCCACTTGCTGCCTATGATTTAAACTAAGCCTGAGTTGATGATTTTCCTTTAGTCCTGCACAGAAACAATCAAATTACACAGTACCCATATAGGTAGTACAATCACTGAACATATCAGCTTTCCTTTGTATAGCAGAGGAGATTAGGTTAATCTCAGGTATTTGCTCCAATAGCAAAAATTCTTCTAAACACCCTTTTATAAATGGGTCTTCTAAACTCCTCTGCAAATATAATTATATTTTTTAAATGATGCTCCAACATGGTCTGCTTAATTGAGATGTATACTCAGAAACTTTCCTCTCAACCACTTTGAAAGTGGCTGTTTGTGAAAGCAAATAATTAAATGTAGAGAGAAACTTAAGAGACAGACAGAGGAAGGCACAGCTCTGTTTTGAAAGTGAGGCTGCACTGTCCAAGGAAGCATTAGGAAATATTCTGCCTTGACAAGGCAGAACACCTTCTGGAGATCTGAACCACACAGGGAGATTATACCTGCAACTATGTTTATTTATGCTTTGCTTCGAGGCAGCAAAGGTGTCTGCATGGGCTGGAAGCTCTGACCAATATCCTGGGTATGTACTTAAGGATCTAGCTGCTAGCCCATGTTGCTGCAGCGTGGCCAAAGCTAGCTCCGGTCTGTCTGTGTAACCTCTGTAATTGCAATGTAGGCATACCCGAAGTGGAGAGATGAGTAGGACTAAGGCCCTATTTCTCCTTTCCCTCTTTCCCTCCTCCTTTGAAGAAATGTTGAGGAAGCCCTCATCAGAGTTAAGGGCCTGCAAATTTCCTTTGCCTTTGTTGTGTCTTTTGCTTGTTACAAAACAAATGTCATATGCAAAAACATGGTAGCAATAAGACTTAAAATGAAGCTTGATACAGAGTGTTCTTTTTTCATTTTGCAGTAGGATTAGCAAAGACTAGGTAAATGAGGTGAACTTGCAGAAAGCCTCAGCGTTTACAAAAGAACACACAAGGTAAATCCTCACTCCCCTGAGGGTTATTACGATGAAGGTGAAGTAACTGTAAACAGCATATGTTAAATCTCTATGTTGTGAAGCAAAGGGGGCCTGCTTTATCTGGCACAAAATGGATACGAGAGAGTCATCTGGACTGGCAAAGCATAGAACATCTGTAGGCTTCAAGGCAAATTATGAATTCCAGCCCAAAAGACTTGAGCTTTAGGGCAAGGCTGCAGTTTGTCTTTCAGGATGATATCAGAACCTAAAAACATCAGAGCAAAAGTTGTGCTTGAAGAAGGAGCAAATACTAAATTTTGCAAAGCTCATCCAGTACCTTTTGTGATGTGGCCAAGGGTAGAGACACAACTTCAGCACTAGCAGGACTCTGTAATTATAGCCAAGGTTAAGTGGCACTAATGGAGTACCCCTCTGGTGCCTGTAATGAAAAACAATTGGGTTGTCTCTGTCTGCAGTGCTTTCAAGGTTACTGGTAACCCAATAGTGCATGTTGATTTACCTAGTATAGAAGATACATGTTATTTCATTATTTTTGTCGTTAGCCAATGGTAAGCAAGAGCAACCTAGCCCAGCCATGCAAATGGTAACTGAAAACAATGAGATGCACCACCTTGTGATTAACACATAAGGATTTATTCAATATAATGGGCTGGTGTTCACATTACTATGGTCAATATCTTGTACTTGGCAACAAGCCATGAACTATGTATTACAGGATAGTGATAGAGATGCAGCCGTGTTAGTCTGGTGTAGCTGAAACAAAAGACAGAACTATGTAGCACTTTAAAGACTAACAAGATGGTTTATAGGTGATGAACTTTCGTGGGCCAGACCCACTTCCTCAGATCAATATGTGGAAGAAAATCGGCACAACCATATATACCAATGTGATACAATAAAAAAAATGAACGCATGTGAAATTGACAAATCAAATTTTAGAACAGAGTGGGGGTGAGGGGGGAAGGTTAGTTTCTGTGAGGTAATGACATAGGGGTGATAATTCGCCAAAGAATCAATGCACACAAAACAGACATAAGACTCTCTGACAGAGAGAAAGCTGTTGCCTGCCATTTCAGCCAGACTGATCATTCCCTCAATGACCTTAAAACATGCATACTGCTTCAAAGAGACTTTATCTCCAGACTTCAACGTGAAGCTTCAGAATTGTCATTCATGCTTAAATTTGACACTTTATGTATGGGTTTAAACAAAGACTCTAATCTCACCCATTACAAAGATAGGTTCCCCAATTATCACCCCTAATGTCATTACCTCACAGAAACTTCCCCTATTATCACCCCTATGTCATTACCTCACAGAAACTAACCTTCTCCCCTCACCCCCACTCTGTTCTAAAATTTGATTTGTCAATTTCACATGCGTTCATTTTTTTGATTGTATCACATTGGTATATATGGTTGTGCCGATTTTCTTCCACATATCGATCTGAGGAAGTGGGTCTGGCCCACGAAAGCTCATCACCTATAAACCATCTTGTTAGTCTTTAAAGTGCTACATAGTTCTGTCTTTTGTTTTATTTATTACAGGGTATTTCTGACAATCAGTATTACTTGAATGATATTGGCCACAGGAGCTAATGGTGAAGAGCACCTTAAGAATTTCCTAATTTGTTTACAAGGCTGAGTATAGTCTTTGAGTACCTTGTAACTATACACTCCACTCATGTATGGGAAGAGAAAACTTTTTGCCCTCCTCCCCCCACTAATGGAAACCAGAATAAAGGCTACACATATCCTGGCCCCAAATTGTCCTAACAAATATAACTATAGACAGGTCTTTTGAATAACATATTCCTGTATTCATTTCTGTGGGCCAGTGTCTGCCTGCCTGGCCTTGAAGCAGGTGACTGTGGTGGAGGACACAAGGAGCTGCTCACTCCCTTTGTGCACCCTATGCAAAGGCCAGGCCTAATTCAAGTTATTTTGTTTGTAGGAGAGTGAAGAGGACAGGGAGGAAGCAGAACCATGGCTCTGACACACACACACACATGCTGCTGCCCCCCCACACACACACACACATGCCAGAAAAACAAAATGTCTGCCAGTGCAATGCCACCAGTGCTCACCAGAATGATGCACCCCCACCCCGTCCTTTACTGTAGGGGTGTGTCTAGACTGCATCTCTCGGCCAACAGAGAGATGCAGATTAGGCACATTGAAATTGCTAATGAAATGGGGATTTAACTATCCTGCACTTCATTAGCATAAAAATGGCCACCGCATTTTTTTTGGCACGGAGCTTTGTCGGAGAAAAGCAGCAGTCTAGAGGCTGATCTTTCAAAAAGTAAAGCCTTTTTTGAAAGGTCCTGTAAACCTCATTTCACGAGGGATAAGGGATCTTTCGAAAAAGGCTTTATTTTTTGAAAGATAAGCCTCTATACTGCCGCTTTTCTCTGACAAAGCTCCGTGCCGGAAAAAAGTGTCAGCCATTTTTATGCAAATGAAGCGCAGGATATTTAAATCCCCGCTTCATTAGCAATTTCAATGTGCCTAATTAGGATCTCTGTCGGCAGAGAGATGCAGTCTAGACACACTCTAGGTTGTGCCTAAATGACACAGCCTAGCTCTATGTTGTGTGGGCTTCTGAAATGTAAGGGGTGAGGTAGGAGAGTATGTTGTGGAGTCAAAATACCATCCATGGGAACTGGTCATTTCAACATTATTAAAAGGTGCAGCAAAAAAAAAGAGCAATTATAATTGGATATTTTAATAACTTGATTAGCCCAGGCTACTTTTGAGAGATGTTTGGCTCCTATAACCAAGGTTGAAATTAGCTTTCCTTTAAAAGCCCGATTTCTATTCACATGTGTCCCTAACTTTGCTTAAAGCTCAACTGAGCCAAGTGTATTTTGAACCGGGGAACTCTGAGGCTCAATGAATGTTTGTGCAATGCTTTGAAAATTAACACACCATGTACGTGTGACCAATATGCAGCTTGGAGGAGCACTGAGCAGGGGAAAACAAGTATTCTTCCCTTTATTCTAGCCCTACTGCCTTCCCCTGCACCCACAGGGGAGTGGGAGACTCTCAGGGTTTATCAAAAGAAAAGACATGAGATGGAAAAAGAGAAGGGTAATGTCTGACAGAAGCAATGCTTTTTGCAGAGAGAGAAGCAAAATTTCCAAGGGAAAGAGAAGTTATACAGAAGAGCAGTGACAATTTGAGGTTTAGCAGGAGAATATAGCTTAGTGGTGTCAGTATCAGCCTGATTCATTCTACAGCCCACGTTCTGTCAACAGTAGCGGTGAAAAGGGCCCATGAGGCAGGCAGCCTGTAGCGCCACCCCCTGCCCAAACTCCTACCCTGTCCTCCCTGTTCTCAGCTCCAGCACCAGACCAGGGGTGGGAGGAAAGCCCTGCTGGCCCCACCACTGCCCCCCCACCCTCAGGAGCACTGCTGGAGCTGGGCAGTGCAGCCCAGCCACCCCCCTACAGGAGCCACAGCCCACCCCCCCAGGACTGCCTGCACACACACCCATCTCCGGGCTGGGCCCAGGGAATGCTGGGTAAGTCTTCAGGTATATGTATAAAATGAAGATACTGGATTTTCTATTATTTTACTGCCATATGAGAGACATCTCATTTGGACCTGCAATATATTTTCAGTATATGAGCGCTTCTGTTTGCACTAAAAGTGTCAATACACAAAGCTTACTATGGATAGGAAGTGGCTTTTATGGAAAGTTGTATTTTTTATCAGCTGCAAATACTGTCAGTTTTCTGTGTAGGAATGCAGTTCTTGCTATCAGGTATCATTTTCTAGAGCACACTTTCTCTTAGCCTTTCAGTAAGTATAAAGACCATTCTTAAAAGATAATAACCTTTCTGCTAGGAATTAATCTTTTTGAAATGTTCTCTATTTTCGGTCTTTTGTGATTCCACTACAGTCAATATTCCCCTTTGCAAGGTGACTCAGTTTCATTTTTAATAAGGAATCTACAGAGATAATTAGCTATTCACGCTTCTGTGTGTTTTGTGGGGAGGTGATTTTTCTTCTATATGATTAATCTCCTCCAATTTTACTAAATGTTTGCAAATATCCCAGTTACAATTAGGTCTGAAATGTTTCATACTTACATTATTTTCTATGTCAGTGTTTTCTAACATCTGCTTAATCAGTTGTTTGGGAACTAAATGCAGTTATGCATGCAAACAGGAGGAGCAAGTGTGCTAAAAAAGATCCAGTTATGATATGAACAAGCCAATTCTTATGACCAGCTTGTCCAGTTTTTCTAGGCTATTTCTTACAACTTACAGGATTCTGTACATCTTACGGGACTCTGAATTAATTGTAACAACTCAAAAAAGGGCCATAAGCATCACAGATAACTCAGTGAAGACCTCCTCAGTGTGCAGCCCTGAAGAGGTGTAGACTGGAACAATGAGGCTTTATAGGCCACACTTAGGGTATGTCTAGACTACATGGCTCTGTCGACAGAGCCATGTAAACTAGCTTACCCGACAGTCAATGAAGCCGGGATTTAAATAATCCCCGCTTCATTAAAATAAAAATGGCTGCTGCGCTGTGCCGACAATCAGCTGATCCGGCACAGTGCGGGAGTCTAGATACGGATCGGTCGACAAAGGAAGTCTTTGTCGACCAATCCCTTATGCCTCGTGAAACAAGGCTTATAGGATAAGTTGACAAAGGCTTCCTTTGTCGACCGATCCACATCTAGACTCCCATGCTATGCCAGATCAGCTGATTGTCGGCACAGCGTGGCGGCCATTTTTATTTTAATGAAGAGGGGATTATTTAAATCCCCGCTTCATTGACTATGTCAGGTAAGCTAGTTTACATGGCTCTGTCGACAGAGCCATGTAGTCTAGACATACCCCTGGTGGAGAGTCTGGCTTGACAGATGATGACTAGTGGCGGATAAAGCCTAGGTGGTGAGGAAGCTGGCTAAGCTATAAAGCCAGGAAGTTAGCAGCAGAAAGGTGCTTCAGTATGAAAGCTGGTGGTTATCCTCCACACTTTAGAGAGAAATGGAGGACAAGAAGAGAAGGGCTAGAGTCTGAGGAAGAAGCCACGAGGGAAGGGTTTACCCAAGATGGTGGAGAAGAAAGCCTGTGGAAAGCAGAGTAGGAAGCAGACCAAGGAAAGAGCAGCAAGGCAGAAGACAGAGATCATAGAGCTTGGCTGATGAGTGCAGGAACTCTGGGCTGCAACTCAGAGCAGTGGGAGGGCCCAGATTTCCTTGCTAGCCATTGGAAAATAACACAGGATTGTTGGAAGTACTAGCAGCTCAGCTGGTCTGAAGGGACTGTCGCACCTCAAAAGAGGAGACAGTATCATGACCTAGCCAGATGACTGAGTCATGAGGAAGCACTCTGGGATGCAGAGAAAATGGCCATAGGCCAAAGCAAATAAAAGGAGTTATCAGACAAGACTTTATTCCCCAGATACAACAGTGAGTTGGTGCCATAACACTGAGTGAACTCCATGACTGGCTGCATAAGGAATGAGATGGGAAATATTGTAAGCTTTTTATATAAATCAATATTGTGGCCTCATCTGGCATACTATGTGCAGTATGGTTCACCCTCCCTCAAAACAAATATGATTGAACTAGAAGAGATTCAGACAAGAGCAAAAAGAATGATCAAGTTGCTAGAAAACCTATCTGAGGTAGGGATGTGAGTGGGTAACCAGTTAACTGGTTACTGCTCCAGCTCTGTCAGGCTTACCATGCCACAGGCCAGGATGGGGTGAGAGCTGGCCAGCAGTGGTGAGGGTAGCCCCATGTGGTACTGTGAGGGCTGGGGGGAGGCAATACCTGGAGCCAAGGGGTCCAGCAGCAGCCCTACATGGGGGGGGGGGCAAGAGGGCCAGCAGGAGCCCCATGTGTCACGGAAGCTACCAGGGAGCCTACCAGGCCTACTATGGCCAACCAAGTCTACACTGCCACCTAGACAGTCAACAGCCTAGTCAGTGGGGCTGACTGGAGTCACCCAGATCCCTCTTTTCCAGGTGCTCCACTTGAAAACTGGACACCTGCTGGGAGGGGCAGGCTCTGAGTTACTACAGATAATTCTTTCACTAGTGTCTGGCTGGTGGGTCTTACTTACATGGCCAGGATCTAACTGATCACCATATTTGGGGGTGGGAAGGAATTTGGGGCACAGGTTACTCATTGGTGTTCTCTCTAGATTGAAGCCTTTAAACCAAGATTTGAGGGATTCAGTAACTCTAGGAGACGGTATGGGTCTATTATAGGAGTGGGCAGGTGAGGTTCTGTGGCCTGCAATGTGCAGTGGGTGAAACTAGATGATCAGGCCTTAGTCTATGATTCAGTGTTCCCACACAAAGGTCGTGAGAATTATAATTCTGAAAAACCATTTAGCAATGGTTTTATAACTGAGGCACAGATCCCAGGAAGCAGCCAACATATTCCTCCTCTGCTCCTATGAATAGGAGCAGCAGGGAGAGGGGCTCCATATGCTGCTTGCATCTCAAGTGCTGCCCCTGAAGCTCCCATTTCCCTGGAACTACAGCCAATGGGAGCTGCAGGAATGACACTTGTGGACAGGTCAGCACACACAGAGCTGCCAAGCTGCCCTTCTGCATAAGAGCTGCAGTGGGGAGATGCTACTTCTTCCAGGAGAAGCTTGAGTTAAGTGCCACCTGGAACCTGCACTCCTGCCTCTCCGGCCCAATTTCCTGCCTCAGGCCTGATCCCCCTCCCATACTCCAAAACCTTCAGTCCCAGCCCAGAGCACCATCTTACATCTCAAATCCCTCAGCCATCCCAGAGTCTACACTCCAGGCCAGAGCTCTCACACCCACCCACATGCCTACCCCAGCTCTGTGCCCCCACCTACACTCCAAACCCCTCAGCCTCTTCCTGGAGGCCCAAATCTTTCACCCCTGGCTCACTCACACCCCCAGCCAGAGCCCTCTGTCCCCTCCTGCACCTCAAACCCCTACCTGGAGCCTGCTCCTGCACTCTGAACTTCTCATTTCTGCCCTGCCCCTCCAAACATGCATCTCCAGCCCAAAGTCCATACCTTCTCCCACACCCAATCCTTGGCCCAGAACACCTGTCTCTACTCCAAACTCCTTGGCACCACCCCCAGCCCTCAGCCCCCTTCTGCACCCCAGACCACTCATCCAGGCCCCACCCCAGAGCCCTACACCTCCTTTCACAGCCCAACCTCCTGAGCCAGCCCAGTGAAAATTAATTACTCAGTGAGGGTAGGGGAGGGTCATGAGAGGAGCAAGGGTGTTTGGTTTGTACAGGTAGAAAGTTGACAACACTAACTTCTCATGTCCTGTCTCCAGCCACCGGAGATATTTGCTAGCAGCAGTAAGAGATGGGCCCCATTCTATTATAAGCAGCCTCATCATACTATACTCTGCATACCCTTATCTAGTTCTATGTTGAACCAAGTTAGGGATTTTTTTGTCCCCACTAGTTCCTTGGAAGGCTGTTCAGGTATGTCTCTCCTCTGACTGTTATAAATCATCATCTAACTTCAAGTTTAATCTCATTAATGGTCAATTTATGTCCGTTTGTTCTAATGTCAACACTGGTCCTTCACTTAAAAGAATTTCTCTTGCCCTGGTGTTAATCCCTCTTATGTCTTTGGGTATGTCTGCACAGCAGCATTATTTCAGAATTGACTGATGTTATTCTGAAATAACATACTACACGTCTACACTACAAGCCATTATTTTGAAATAATGGCGAGCTGGAGGATTTCTTATTCCGATTCCTGTAACCCTCATTTCACAAGGAAGGGAAGTTGAAGAAAGAGTGTTCTTCTTTCGACTTCCTGCTGTGTAGACAGCATCAAAAGCTGAATTAAGCTATTTCGACATAAGCTACACAATTGATGTAGCTCAAGTTGTACAGCTTAATTTGATTTTTGCCCTGCTGTGCAGATGTACCCTGCGTGAAAGCAATCATATCGCCCCCCACCCTTCATTTTAATAGGCTAAACAAGCCAGACTCTTTAAGTCTTCTCATCTAAGGTAGGTGTTCCATTCCTCTGATCATCCTAATAGCCCTTCTCTGCACCTATTCCAGTGTGAATTCATCTTTCCCAATCATGGGAGACCATGTGGCGCATATCTAAAATCTGATGATTGACATTGTTTCCTGTGACCTTCATTCTCCATAACTCCAAAACTGAAAAAATGTGCTGTTCATTTTAGTTTTCTAAGTCAGACCACTGCCTCTGCTGCAGATCAGCTATGAAGCAGCAATTAGGAAGACTGCAGCAGTTGGTTACAGAAAAATCAGATCAGAGTGAAAGCAAAGGAAAGGACTTCAACTACATAGAAGGTTAAAGAATATTTGAGGATGTCCTTCACAAATTCATCATTATCTTTAGAATTGCATTGGATGTTTCCCCCTGTGGTGACGGTTCTCATTCTGGGTCCACTAAATAGAACTTTCTATTTAAAAGTTGGCCTGTGTGGAACTCTGCTCTCATATGCCATCCCCTCTGTGATCCATTATTGAGAGACCTAAGCCTTTTACCACATATTTCTGTAAAAAATAAGGAGAAAGAAAATGTGCACGTGGGCTGACCAGTGGGCAGCCCACAGTTTAAAAGAAAGACATCTGAAAATGACCTAAAGGACCTAGAGAAGAAGATATTATAGGTCATCAAAATATCTTGATAACTAACTATGCTATAGTGATTCTGTCAGCCAATGGTCAGGGCAGTGCATGTGTGTATGTTACACCCGAGTCTTCAACTGCTGAGACACAAGGCCCCGTCGCAGTGGGCAGTCTAGGTGAGACTGACGGGCGCCCCGAGGAGTTTAACGTCCGTGTCTTTACCGCTAGGTTCGGAATCCTTTCGCGGCGGGCAGCCAACAGGCCGACAGACGCCCCAGAGTTTACAGGGAGAGCTTATTACACCTCAGATTTTGACTGCTAGGATACACGATCCCTTCGCAGCGGGCAGCCTGGGGAGGCTGAGAGATGCCCCAACGGATCTGTCCCCTGGAAGCGACACGATCCAACGCTCAAGCTCTCCCTATATCTGTCCCTTATGACCGGCTGGAGTTCTTTTAAAATTGTGCTTGGTTCTGTTACAGCAACTGAAGGAGTCAGGTCACAGCTTAAACAGTTACTATTTTATTGTTACAGGGTAAACTTAGCTGTTAAATGCTATTACTGTGTTACAGATAACACAGCCACTACAAAGGACAGGACAGAAATTACACTAATAAGTCACTTACAGGTACCATGAAACCCTTTTGGTTCTCTGAGCTCTTATTAAATGCATGCAAAATAGACACCTAGCAGGTATATATTCTCACCCCTGCGTTCCAGACTTGGCGTGGCCAGTGTCTCTCTCTCAATCCCTCGGGAAGAAGTAGGGCGAGGCTGGGCGTCCCACAGACCTCGGGAGACAACCAATACCTGCCAGCAGGTGTAGATGATTGGAGCTCAAATGGGGTGGGCTACTAAACCCCTCTTTATACCCCTTGGGTCACGTAGGCTTCTTCCTGGTCTCAAGTGGCCAATTAGGAAAAATGGCTTTGAATGCCAAGTTTCCCACGAAGGGTGCAGAGCCTAATTCACACCTGGGAAAATGCAGACAATGGGCACTTCTAGTATGTGATGGGCGAAGATTCCTCTCCTGGGACAGTGCAGGCATGTCAATTACTGGTACTAGCCATCAGGGCAGCAGGAGGCCCCCGGGTCGTCAGCTAGCCCATTTACTGTCTGGTTTCTGTTTATGGTAGAGTCAGGGACAGGCAGCACACCTGCGTTCCCAGGGCATCAAAGGCTGACTGCCTTTCTCTTGCTCTCTGGGGGGGGGAGGGGGGGGGGGAAAGATGGGGTTCATGTCTGGCTACAGTTACTCAGGGCGGGGAAAAGACAGGAAAAGAAAAGTTAACTAGATTTAGTCCATTTCCATTCTATTTACTGGGCCTGATTCTGGTCTCATATGTACAGGTGCAACCCAGAAAAAACTCTGTAGTAATAATTGGAGGTACATTAGTACAAAACTTATGTAAATGAACTGAGAATCAGGACCACTACATATTATATATAATATTTCTCTGGCAATTTAATGTCCCTCAAAATGTAAATTTGTATATATTTTACTTACGAGTCTTAAAATCTTACCAGAAATCAGAAAGGGCTGGATATAAGTCATTTCTCTTGACAAGTCCTTAAGATCTTCATTTTATTCCCAAATTAGTAATTACAGGCCCACCCCAATAGACTTTATTCAAAGGAGTAGTTTATTTACTCCAGTGGGACTACTCCTCTTCCAGGCCAACAGACTGTGGCATTCATTTAGCAGTTACTTTTTGTAGTTCTTGAAATGACATGAGAAATTAATTGCAAATATATGGTAATGCTGTGTTGTTTGATATTAGCAGATATTTATTTGGTTTTTCTCTGTAATTGTCCTTGATGTAGATATATCTATATTTCCATACCCAGTGAGAAGGTGGAAGTAAAGTAAAGGTGAAAGAAGTAGGCCCTGAATGATCAGTCAAATCTAAAGAGAGACGACATGAAAGCAGAAAAAAATTGAGATAGGGTAGCTCTTTCAATATTTTTCCTGTCCACTTAATTAAAGCCAGTTTTTCCATCAAAAGTGAGCTTTTAGTTATTTCTTTCTCTGGCCTCTGAGGAGTAGTACTATTAACCAACAAAAAAAATGTATTTCGTACTCATCGTCTGTCTGTTAAAATGGAAGGCTGCAGTTGTAGCTACAGTGCAAGCATCTACTATGAAGATGCTCCATTCATGTCATCTTAATTGGATCTGCCTGGAGAGGTCCAGAACTGTGTGAGCTTGTCTGTTTAATAAAGCACTTAGTTGTTGTTTTCTCATCATTTTGAAATCTCAAAAAGTAATTCAGCCAAACCATCTCTGGTTCCACAAAGCCTTCTTTCAAGCAATGCATTTTTACATTATTGTTTTTAATATGGTTGTCTAGTTTCCCACTTTCTATATAAACCGGATCCTAGGCTTTTGCAAATCAGCAGTTTCACTGGTTTATACCAGCTAAGAATAGGATTCTGCTAAATCACATCTCTCTAACAAAGAGAAAAAAAGAGAGGGGGAAAAAACCAGAAACAAAACACTGAACTAACTCTACCATCCATCCTGCCAACCAATAGCTGTATACTATGGTAGATAAATGTACATGAAAAAGTTCCCCTGAAATTAACTGAACAACTACTAAATCTCCTCTCTCAAACCAGAAAGTAGCAGTCCCAAACTATTAAGTACTTCAAGCTGCACTACTAAATTCCTGCTGTATTACCATTATCTGAATTTTGCCTGAAGGGAGACTGAAAGCTAGGCCGAGCTGCTCTTCATATGATAAGTACAAAGGATGTTCTTGGTAGCTTGAAGTGGATTCCATTATACAGAATTTACAATTTGGTTCAGTGGTTCTCAGTAGTCCCACTATAAAAAGTTTTCCAGCACCTCTGTGCTCAAGCTGAAGTAAAGAAGTAGTTCTGGAAATGGGAATTTAACCTCTTGATCGATCAATCTTCTGTTAGCTAAATAGAGTTTTCAGATTTTAATTAACACTTAGTTTTTAATAGAAAATGTTTTATTTTAAAAAACTTGTGTGACATGTGATAAGCCCAGGGAAAAAAATGTTTTACTCTAGAAAAATTTCCCTCTTTTGTTCTTGCAGCTCATCAGAATCTTTCACTCAGTACTACTGGCAGAAGCATGACTATTATTAATGTACTGTACTTGTTGAAGTTATACTGGAACCTAATGAGGCCTCCTTCAAAGCAGAACTGATGTTATCTTTTAATATACTTTCAATGAAGAAATACGAATGGACGTGTCGATTTTTAAATTTCCTGTGAGCCCCTTAACTGTTCCTGCATTTATTATAGAAAATAAAGAATGGATAGAATGTGGAAAGAAAACAGTAAAAGTGGTAGTCAATAGAAAGGGATACCAGTTTTATATGGCTAAAAATGTAAGGAGCAATAAACATTAACTGCCCTATCTCCAAACCAGCATTGTACTACCAGTATTTTAACCAGGTTCTGTTCCAAAAATGTTCCCCATTAGCCAGTGATAATAAATCTTAGGTACCATGCTATGGGGTCTTACAGAAGGGGAGAGTGAAGAACTAAGGAAGATCTTTGTGCTATAAATAGTCCACCTATGCAAAACATTGGTAATGGAGGTTCTGCATAAAAGATGCACCAGTGATTTTATTTACCATGCAAATTATCCAGGAGAAATTACACTGAAACACTGGAGAGCAGGACTCAACGTAAGATACAAATTAGTCATTTCTGGGTCAAAAAAAAAATAAATAAAAATCAGCTAGCCAGTATTAGATAAGGTTGTCATAGTCTGTGTAAATTAGCTAAGTCAAAATTCCTCTGTAAATATAATGTGCAATGTTTCCTTTGCTAAAAGGAGTTTTTAACATGTCAACCACCAGAGCATCCCATTGTGTAACATCTAAGGAATGGGTTTCCTCCTCTGTTTCTCTAGGCTGTATAACATTCCAGAAATACTTTTTAATATTCCTCTTTGCCACTGGGATCCATAATCAGTCAAGTCATAAGCATTAGGATAAACCATCTCTGGACAATAACAAGTCCAGTAGGACTTCTACAAGACCAAGTACAGAGAAGAGATTTCCCTATGGCTGCTTCACTAACTTCCTGCACAGATACACTTATAGGGTGTGTCTACACAGCAAAGTTATTTTGGAATAATGGCAGTTATTCTGAAATAACTATGCGAGCATCTACACAGCAGTTCCTTTATTTTGAAATAATTAAGAACAGACGGCTTATTCTGACTTCTGTAAACCTCATTCTATGAAGAACAACACCTATTACAAAATAGCTATTTCAAAAGAAAGCATGTGTAGACACTCCACTTCTGCTATTTCGAAATAGCCCCTCACCAGGGCCATTCTAAGTTATTCCTCCTGGGGCTCTAAATCGAGATAGCACGTCTACATCAGGGAAGCCTGCCTCGGACTAATATTGAGGCTTCCCTGCAGTGTAGACGTGCTATTTCTAAATAAGTTATTTAGATGTAGCCATACTGTACTACTTACTGGGAGCGGCTAAAATGCCACAATATTTGTCATTTCCTTGCTACTCATTTTCCCTACTCAATTATATATTGATGACAAAATTTAATACTAAGGGAGAAACCTTGAAGTTCATACCCTACTACGCTTGTATTTTCATTTTTTACTCCACAAAATGTCTAACTATGCTTACCGCTTGTTGCCCAATCAAAATTACAAGGAATGAACACGGAGAGTTTATTTTTACACATACATCTTAGCAATGTTGTGATGAAGGGGAAATGTGCACAATTGTTGAATGAAAGCCTGGTGAAGAATGATTTCTTTCAACTTACTTGAGTATCGTAGTTTCTAATTAAGTGAAGGTCATTGTACAGTTTCAGCATGAGATTGGCTTGGGACAAATTTCCATACTAGTTCAATGTTATACCTTTCCTAAACAGTGTCTACCACTGTGCTAAATTATGTGCTACACAAACGTAATTAGTGATATCACAACTGATTTTACTGGAATTTTCTTGCTAAACAAACTGTGAACCCAGAAGAAAAAAAACAATGTTATATTAATCAGTCAAAACAACCTAGTTCCCAATAGCAGAAAAGAAAATTACTTTCTCATGAAATAAATTGTTTCCTCATGTCATCTGCAAGATATATACGAATTTCATTTTTAAAAAATAATTCTAACACGCAGTATAAATGGAGTGCCCAATATCATATCAATTCGTTGAAGTAATATACTACTGAAAGAAAAAAGAAGGAAGAGATAAAACATGTTGAACTTGTAATCTTTTATTTTAAGAAGAACTGTCGAGTCCAAAATGAACTGAAATTGAGACTGCTCAATATTGTTGCCTGCTATTTCAGAGATTGTTCGTAATATACTAGTATATATGGAATAACATTGTGGGGTTCTTTGCATCTTTAAGAAAAAAGATATGCATATTTGTGATGCTATCCCAGGAGGGAAATTTCAAAATAAAAAATAAAACTACCTGAGTATTTAGAAAAGGGCATGGCAGACAGAATAATGTTTCTTCAGGCTTTGGGGCTATATTCACCACTCTTTCACACTTATATTTATGTGCCTCTGGAGACTGGCAATTTTCCTTGTATTATATTTTAAGCTGATTAATATCAACGTCAATCTACCATTTTATTATATTGTATTAGATCTCTAATTTCTTGACTAGCTGGATATAATAACAATTCTACTGACCAAATGGTCTAGCTCCAGATAAACACAATTGAAATTTTTTGGTCCATTGAAGTTAGCGCCAAAAGTCCTATCAACTTCAATGGAGTCAGGATTTCTCCATGTGCCTCCAAATCACAATACCATCTCCAAGGCTGAGCCTAAGGAACAGCTTTGTTAGCAGCCTCAACAGAGATGCTAAGGAGAATGAACATGGAAATCAAGCATTCTTCTTATTCCTAGAGAGGATTTTTTTTTGCATGGGCTGAGGCACATCTGTACAAAAGCTTATCTTGCCTAGGTGCTAAAGCTGTTATTTGGAGCACTTTTCACAATAATTTAATTCCAGGGGGAAAAAGATTTAAAAGCAAAGAAAACACATGAAAAATTGTTTGTTTGCAATTTGTCTCTTGAACACAACCAACAACATTTGAGGTGTTAATTTTCAGAACTTGTCCATTAACTCCATAATAGCAAGGGTATAATTTCTCATCTAAAAAGCTGCTAAAATTTCTGACTTGTAATCAGCAAATGACAGATTTTCAAGATAGAGCTTTGGACTTTATTGCAAGTAACTGTACCATAACTTCATCTACTTCTCAGGACTTTACCACTGCACTCATCTCTCAGATTTGAAAAAAAAAATTCTCTTCACATCATCCCTGTCACCAAAATATAACCATTATTATTTATTATTATTATTATTATTTTTAATTATTTATGAAGCAGTTAAATCTGTGACCCAGAAAAAGAATTCTTGCATGAGAATTTAGTAAAATAGCTGTTTTGTTTTTCAAATTTGCCTGAGTATAGTGTTAGTTCTTTAATTAAGTGAGGGTTGTTATATAGTTCCACTCTGTGATTTCTTATTAACATAACTTAAGGCAAATTCTCATTTAAGCTCAGTGCTAAGCCTCTCTTAAGCCATCTCTGGCAATTGTGCTAAGCCAACATATGCAGATGTTGTGACAGTAAAGAAAGTCAGTTGACTGAACTGGTTTTACTGAAGATTTCTTACTGTAGAGTCGGAAGTGAAGACCTAATATTTAAATGGCCCCAAAACAGTGAGCAAATTCACCTCCACCTATTCTCCGATAAACCCAACAGATCATTCAAGAGATGATTTGGTAGCATTTTGCAGTATTTGATAGCATGGCAGCATTTCATTTTCATCATGGCATCTACAATAGCTTGGCCTGTGGAATTGCTCTAAGTGGTTAACAGCCATAATTTTCTGAGCAGTCCCCACTAGGCTTTATGAATTGTGAAGAAATTTCACATTACTCTGCACATAAAACCCCCAATTATAAGCATGCATGGAGACAATGCAGTTGTTTGACTAGACAAATGCTTCTCTGCTTGTATTTTAGCTTATGCTTATTGAGGGGAGTCATTAGAGGGGTTTCGGACGACAATCTCTGAGTGGGATCTGGGTCCTGCCTGCTTGGTGAAAGCCAGAAGGGAGTATTGGGCCTCTTGATATTTGAGACCATCAGTAATTGTCTTCAGGGGGTATAAGGAGGAATAGGCTGACAGCTAACCCTAAGTAAATAACATAAAATCATGCAAATTGCTTAGAAAGCTGTAAGAGACACTGAAAAAAAGAACACATATCCTTAGTATGAGGAACTACCTGGATTTCATAAATGAGAGCACAACCCCTCCATGAGTGCTCTTCTAGCCTCTTGGCTGGAACAAACAGAAATGTCCCTCACAAACACTTATTGGGGAATCCCAGTGACTAGACCCATAAAAATGCAACTCTAAGTAGCTCTTTCTCCAGTCAGCTACAATGCTCCCCTCCCCCGGAGTACAGAGCTCACCTACACATATTCCACCCATGCGTTCCTGCCTTTATCAGCCCTCCCAAGATTTATCAGCACAAGGGACCTTAGGTAGGTTCTCTGCCAATGCGTGAACTTCAGCCAAGGTGAACAACTTTTTCATGAAATAAGCACTATTCCCCAAATACAGTTTTCAAAATAGTTAAAAAATAAATGTTTTATTATGTAACAAACGAGCACCATTTCAGGACTGAAGTCTCAGAATTTTACATGACTGAATAGTGTTTACATAAAGTGATCCCTGAATAGCTGTCTTCCAGCTTCCACAATCTAAATGATGCCCTTACAAAGATCCAAAAGTTTCTCCAGATTATCCTGGCAGCAAATGTAAATGTACAGGGGACATAGGCTTCTGCTCCTTGAGTTTCAACTTTAAAAGATTAAACAATAGCAAATTGATTCAATGCTTGCTAGGTTGAGGGGGGTGGAAATTGTCACCATGATTGTAATAGTGTATAAAACTAGCCAATGGAGTATAGAGAGTCTGACCCCTATCATGTGACCCCTATCATGTGCCTTCAGAACCCTCATGCAGGTCATTAGGACCAGGCACCCCAATGCACTCCTGTGTGTCAAATGCTAGTGGTAGTGTCATCAAGTACATCCCAGAAGCTAGCAATTTTTATCTAGCATTCTTCCTAGAGACGTCTCTCTATGATAAAAAATGATCAAAAGCAATGTCATAATTATATCACCAACTTTAGGCTTGGGGGGGTGTTTGGAGGAGGAAGGGTTGCGTTTTTAAAGTGTCGGAGAAAGTGAGATTGCTTATTGGCTTAGTAACCCAGAGGATTGGTAATGACAACTAAGGAAGGCTACAGGTTTGTCCTGACAATGATTTCTGTCGCAAAAAATGTGACATTGTTGCAGTCCTTTTTTTAGAGTCCAGAAACATTGATTAACATGAGTTTCAATATTATCCTTTTAAAAAAAATCGCTAACTAAATTTTATTAAAAAAATAAAAGAATCATAAGCAAAAACAGTGGGGAAAATCTGATTTGAAACTGGCATTGTATCAAAAGTCACATAAACCCCGGAAAAGCTCACACCACAACTCACGGAAGGCTGGAGAAGCGGTCTTATATCTGAACAGAATTTTAGTTCAATGAATTTCATCCTATTTCTTTACGAACTAGCACTAAATCTATTACTGAGACACCAAAAATAGAGAAAAAAAGAACTTTTCTCTTTCACTTATATAAGTACATATGGTTAATCCTGCTCGTAATTTAAACCTAGGGCTAAAAACGGGGACTGTCCCATACTGCACAATGATAGCATTTTGAAAACATCCATATGTAATTAAGCAGGTGGATAGACCAACAGTTGTTTTTCTGGTTTACTACATCATTAACAAGAAATGAGCTGTGATTTGAAAGAAGAATTTAAACGTTAAAACTATTTTCAGTCATTTAAGTCACATAGTTCTAACTCCAAAAGCTTTGATCATGTATAATTCTGTTGAAGGGCTGAATTGTAATCAGTCTGAGATATGTTATGTTGCGATGCTATGGCACCAGAGCGTGACAGAATGTTATTTTCCATTAGTTCATTCTTCTGCGGGAAATATAAACACTCTATATGCTTAATAGTCCAAAAAATGAATGTTATTGCTTTCTAAGATTGTCCATTAATGAGAGTTGCGCTTGTTATTAAAAAAATAGAGTGCCTCAAGGACCATCTTTCCAATGCTGACATACCTATTTGCAACATCAACAATGTAGAACAATCAAAACAACGTTGTATCTTTTTAGGAAAAGCAACCATGTGTCCTAAATGATTAAAATGGAAGTTTACAGGGTCTTTTGAACTGGGATTGATTTTTCTAATGGTTTTGCATTGAACTATGAAAAATTTCGCATCTACCCGAGAAGAGCTACCAGTGATAGTTTTCAGAGGGGGTAGGCGCATTTGTCTGTTTCAGCAAAAACAACAAGGAATCTTGTAAAAAACACCACATGGTCTGGTAGCACTTTATAGACTAACAAAACATGTAGATGGTATCATGAGCTTTCGTGGGCACAGCTATCACTATCCCTGTTAAAACAAAAATGAGTCTGGTGGCACTTTAAAGACTAACACATTTATTAGGGCATAAGCTTTAGTCTTTAAAGTGCCACCAGACTCATTTTTGTTTTAACAGGGATACTGATAGCTGAACCAAGTGCATAGGGAGCACAAGCTATGTATATTCTAAATAGAAAAAAAAGTAGAAAAAGTTCTCATAGATCTAAACCAGATAGACTCCATAGACAGATCCATAAAAAGATGCATTTCCCAGACTTTCAGTACATAATGGTCTAGTTCCCTTTCCACAAACACAGAAGGCCCGCTTTTCTGAGATGTGACCTGCAGCTCCCACTGACTTCAGCTGGAACTGAAGATGCTCATTATTTCATAAAACTCAGGCCCACACAATAAAACCCATCATAAATCTATTGGAGCATGATTTTCGTTGACTAGCCGCCCAGATCTGACAGGGAGGAGAACACTAGTGTTGTACACAAAACAAAATGCTGATTTTAAAACTTGCAGTGCAACCAATCAACATTTAAATTCCATGTGTGTGTGTTCACTGGCAGGCTTGCTCTAGCAATCTTTCATCTTCTCAAAAATAAACTAGTACAGCTAGGTAAGGGTTTAATTCTGAAAGGTGCCTCCAAGTCCCAGTGTTTTAATGACAGTTGAGTGCTCAGCATCTTGAAAGAAAAGGCCCTAAGAATTCAAAGCAAAGTCACTCCGCTATGCCTACCAGTCCATATGGGATAGATAAGTGACCTGTGTTTACACCTTGCCCACTAAGGTAATAATCTTTGTACAAAGTATGACTTGTAAGGTACCATTGGAAAGCTCATAATTTGTTGGTCAGTATTGTCCTGATAAAATATGTGTGATAACATTATATGTAAAGTTATAACATTTCCCTGTGGAATGTTATTAACACATATTCCTAAGCCCACCACTGTATCTGAAATGCAGTTGGCAAAACAGTCTGCCATAAACAAATGAATGTCTGCTCTGTTTAATTTTCCTTTAAGCAGTAAACAGAGTCATCTAGCAGCAAGGAAAACAAAGAACGCTCAAACAGGTGAGAAAAAACCAGCCTTCCACATAGACTCTTGGTCTCCTAGTGCACAGCTAGAAATATTTTTCGAGAGGGGAACTAACACTATAAAAAGGAGGGACAAATACACCAAGATACCTCTCTCTCCCTGCCCATCACATTGACTGCTTGCTTTAGGTGGCGGCAATGTACTAGGAGGGGGGGGGATCCTGACATACAGGGTTTGGTCTATAAGGCTGCTGGAAACATGTAGTAAGAAACTTTGCCTGAATCTGATAGAGTTTGATCTATTATATCCTACAGTATAACCAAGGCTGGAACAGACCAAAGTGTAACCCAAATATGGTTGGAAGGCTATAGTTACAGACTAACACTCAGGGTGTTGCTTGCATACTAGAAGCCTGCTTATGAGTAGCCCAAGTGGGAACTTGTTCAGCAAGGCATTGTAAGGCACCCAAGGTTACAGGATATCAAGTTTGTAGGGTAGAGGTGACCCAGCTGCTCATTAGTCTGAATTGCACCACAGTAAATCACAAAGAGGACTGCTGTATTCTGACATATCGCTAAATTAACATCAATGGCACTTATAGCTGTACCCCTCAAGGAAGGGCTAGAACCAGGCCCACTGATGGAGAGGGGGCAAAGGAGGCAGCTGCCCCAGGGCCTGGAGATTCAAAAGGATTTGGGACTATTGTGCAGTGTTGGCAGTTGGGGGCCTGAGACCATTAAATTCCTGCCAGCATGCAAAGGGGGGAGGTGCTGCACACCCGGCAGCCTGGGCAGGAGAAGCAGCCTGCCTGGGGCCCTGCATGAAAAGCTGGCTGGGGGGGGCGGGGCAACACTGAGGACTGGTTACTGCCCCTCCCTCTCTCCAACTTTCCCAGGGGCCCAGCAATTCTGTGGGCCCCCTGGCTAGAATCCAAAAGGACAGATCATAAGCAGTTACAAATCATCATTGTTTCATAGAATATAACACACCTCCTGCAGCTTCTCCCTCCTGCAGCTTCTTAGGTGGCAAAAGAGTTTATTAGTAAAATGGTCAGATTTTTTATTATATTTGGGAGAGAAGGAATATGCCTATAGTGAAGTTAAATATAATCCTAGGATTAAAAGTATGTGTGTGCTGCAAATAGGCTATCAGATTGTGATATCTTTATATTTTATCCTTGCCTATGTTTCATTTTAATATATTTGGTGACCAGTCATATTGTTCTATTGCACAGCAAATATTTTGTAACTAGCCAATTAGCCCGTCATAAAACGGGATTTTCAGGTCTCTCCTCCACGTCAGTTTTCTCTCCTGAGCCTCCGGTCTCTCCCGCCGTCTCTCTCTCTCCTCCTCCTACTGCCTCCCCTCCTCTCTCTCTCAGCTCTCCTCAGCCTCCTGCCTCTCTCTCTGCCTCTCTTTCTCTTCTCCTCCCCCTCCTGCCTGTCAGTTGGGGGACCGCGGAGCCCAAACGGCCATTTGAGCTCTGCACTCCCTGTGCCGCATGGGGAGTGCGGAGCCCAAATGGTCGCTTGCGCCAATTGCTCCTATGTGGCGGCCTGGCTGAGTGGTGCAGAAGTCAGCCAAGCGCCACAGCGGGAGGCGAAGGGGGGCAGTGACGTTCACGGCCAGGGGGCGGGGCCTGGAGCTGCTGTCAGGCCGCACGTCACCGCCCCACCCCCCTTTGCCTCCCGCCGTGGTGCCCAGCTGACTTCTGCGCCGCTCAGCCGGGCCGCCGCAGGGGAGCAAGCGGCCGTTTGGGCTTCCCCGTGGCAGCCCGGCTGAGTGGCGCAGAAGTCAGCCGAGCACCACGGCGGGAGGGGAAGAGGGGCGGGGCGGTGACATACATGGCCAGGCCCCACCCCCTGGCCATGTACGTCACCACCCCACCTCCCTTCCCCTCCCGCCGTGGCGCTCAGCTGACTTCTGTGCCGCTCAGCCAGGCTGCCGCAGGGGAGCAAGCGGCACAAGCGGCCGTTTGGGCCCCGCACTCCCCATGCAGCACGGGCCGCCCAGAGGGAACAGCCAGCATTTCAGCGTTACAGACTCACAGACAGTGGGCTACTATATATATGATTACGATCATTTTAACAAACAATTTGAAATTGAAAAAATAAAAAATATTAGAAAGAGCAATACATTTTATCATCCCAGTTCAGTTCAGGGAACATGGGTTCACATGACAAAAACTGCCCTATCATTGATATTAACTGATACCCAGGTGGGCAGTCTCAGAAAAGAAGTCCAGGATGGGGTAAGTGTGGTCAAAGAAAGAAATTGTCACCCCTTGCAGGCAGTTACTCCAGTTGATAGATGGGGCAAATAGCTTGCACTGTTGCTGTCCAAGTAATGCGTTTTCTCTCCAAGGCTGTTGGTCTGGCATCTTTCACAAGCAGTTAATTCCAGCAGAGGGGGGAAATGGATAAATAAAAATATGTCAGGAGCTTATAACGAGGAAAGAGTTTTTGTTCCTTGACAGCACATTTGAAATACAGTTTATTTTTGTATGATTATTTGTAATTATTCTACAAAAGCATTTGCTTTGCCAAATAACAACTATAAATAAAACCCATTCAATCCTACTCAATCCAAAAACAAAATAAATTAGTTTCTGCAGACAAGCATATCAGCTATTTGCCTCCTTCCAAACACTTATGAAGGTATTGCATACAACTGACAAATATGTCTACAGAAATGAGTATTTTTAGTTTAATTATTTGTTCCTGGTCTACCATCTTGATTATAGTCTGTAAGAAGGAACTAACAGAAGGACTGCTATGCTAAAGAAGCAATCTTTATAACTGTTTTACATTGAAATTTTAAAACATTTGTGTGAATTTTTTTAAAAGTTACATTAACTGTGTCTTTAAGGTAGGTGCATAACTGGTTGGATAACCATTCCCATAGAGCAGTTATCTGGAACAGCATAATGAGTGCGATTCTACAGGGATCCATTTTGGGACAGGTTCTGTTCAATATCATCATCAGTGACTTAGATAATGGCATAGAGGGTACACGTATAAAGTTTGCAGATGATACCAAGCTGGGAGAGGTTGCAAGTCTTTTGAAGAATAGAATTATAAATCAAAGTGCTCTAGACAAACTGAAGAAATGGTCTGAGAAGATTAGGATGAAATTCAATAAGGACAAATGCAAAGCACTCCAGTTAGGGAGGAAAAATCAGTTGCACACATACAAAATGGGAAGCAACTGCCTTGGAAGGAGTACTACAGAAAGGGATCTAGGGGTCAGAGTGGACAACAAGCTAAATATGAATCAACATTGTGATACTGTTGCAAAAAAGCCAAACATTACTCTGGGATGTGTTAACAGGAGTGTTGTAAGCAAGAAATAAGTAGTTTTTATGTTCTACTCTGCACTGATTAGGCCTCAGCTGGAGTACTGTGTGGAGTTCTGGGCATCACATTTCAGGAAAGATGTGGAGAAATTGGAGAAGGTCCAGAGAAGAGCAGTACAATGATTAGAGGTCTAGAAAGCATGGCATATGAGAGCAGATTGAAAGAACTGAATTTGATTAGTCTTGAAAAGAGAAGAGTGAGGGGTCACAATATCAGCTTTCAAGTATCTAAAAGAACAAGGGAGAAAAATTACTCTCCTTAACTCCTGATAAGACAAGGAGCAATGGGCTTACTGTAGCAAGGGATGTTTAGGTTGGACATTAGGAAAAACTTCCTAGGGCTATGTCTACACTATGGCTGTGTCTACATTGGTGCGATCTTGCGCAAAAGTGGCCGCTTTTGCGCAAAAACTTGCTGCCTGTCTACACTGGCCACAAGTTCTTGTGCAAGTACACTGACGTTCTAATGTATGAAATCAGGGCTTCTTGAGCAAGAACTATGATGCTCCCGCTCAGGAATAAGCCCTCTTGCGCAACTGTTCTTGCGCAAGAGGCCAGTATAAACAGGCAACATGAATTTCTTGTGCAAGAAAGCCCTATGGTTAAAATGGCCATCAGAGCTTTCTTGCGCAAGAGAGCATCTACACTGGCATGGATGCTCTTGCGCAAAAGCACATCTCTTGCACAAACGCACATGCCAGTGTAAATGATCTCTTCTGGAAGAGTTTTTGCACAACAACTCTTCCGCAAAAGAGTTCTTGCACAAGATCATGCCAGCGTAGACGTGGCCATATCAGGTTATTTCAAAATAATAACTCCCAAAATAGCTTTTTAGAAATAAGCTTATTCCTCTTCACAAGCAGGAGTTGTTATTTCAAAATAATAAGCCCGTTATTTCAAAGCAGGCTTGGTAGTATGGACGCTCACCTTGTTATTTTGAAATAAGGTAAGTTATTTCAAAGTAACTCGCCAGTGTAGACATGCCCTGTCAAGAGTGGTTAAGGAGTGGAATAACCTGTCTAGGGAGGTTGTGGAATCTACACTAAAGCTGGTTTTTTTAAACCCACAGTTTTGTTTTATTTGGTTGTGTTTGTGTGTGTTTGGGAGAGTTGTTTTAGTTTTTATTCAGAGAATCAGGAGCATTTCAGTGTCTGGTTTTTCAAAGGAAAGCCAGAAAAAAATCTACAAAAAATACATTTTAACAGCTTTGTTCAAAAATGCACAATCTTTTTCAACCAGCTCCGCTACACACCAACATTAAAAGTACTGCGTATCTATGTAGTATTTGTCTATCAGTGCTGAATATTGGGATAACAGCAATGCTTTCCATAAGACATCACATTTCCCAATACTCTCAGGTGTGCATCTACACTGCACCTATAGCTCAAAATAAGCTACTCAATTTGAGCTACACAAATTGCGTAGCTTATTTCAAATCAATTTCAAAATAGTTTATTTCAAAATTTGGTGCTGTCTACATAGCACTTATTTCAAAATAAATCACTATTTCAAAACGTCCCTTTCTCCTCATGGAATGAGGTTTCAGAGACATCGGAATAGCAAGCCCATTATATCTTGAAATAACGGTCACGCTTAAAAGTTGCAGAATAGCTATTTTGGAACACTTCTGGTGTCCCAAAATAGTGCTGTAGTGTAGATGTAGCCTCAAAGGCCTATTTACATTGTCATCTTGAGCTGATGCAAGGAATCTGGAACCAGACACTGCATGTAGCTACACCTCTACAGTTCACAAGTGTAAATAAGGAAACCTGAAGCTTGCACTACACACTTACAGAAGCTTGCCTTGTTTACACTTGGGCTACATCTAGAGTACAAGTTTTTTTCGGCTGAAAATATGCTAATATGCTGCAGAAAATATGTAGTCTGGATGTAGCCTTGGGTTTGCACGAATGCTGTTACATGTGGCTGGAATAGGGACACGTTTCTTAGGTAGGAAAGGCTTAAGAATCTGAGGAAATGAAAAAATATTATACATGCAGGTCCACAGAATGCTTGGAGACCTATGACCAAGTGTACAGAAACTGCACTTACTGAAATCTGTTCTCATAACCTCATTATAAAACAAGATGTTACAGCACTTAAAAAGATACAGAGAATTTACAAGTTGGATCCTCTGATTAAAAATATATAAACTATGAGGAGCATCTGTAAGAGTGACACTACGTTATCTAAAAAAACAACATGATGACAGAAAGGGAATGTAATTACAAGTGTTTAAAATTTTTTGAACAGTGCGGATGAGGTCAGTTCAAGTTGTTATTCTCAGCCCAACAAAAGTGACAGGACAAAAAAGCATTTAATTTTAATTAAACAAAACCAATCCAGAGCAGATGTCAGCACACACTTTTTCAAGCAGAGAATTCAAATGAAATGGAATAGCCTAACCAAGTAAGGTTGCAGAGGTACAAAAAATAATTGCAGGATCATTTAAGAAAGAATTCAAAAGAAGCCACAGAATAATAGAACATAGTTAGGGACAAGAAGCTTAATTATTTATTTTTGAAGTGTACAATATGTTCTCTCAATAATATCTATCTAGGTCTTAAACTGCTTCTGTCATATCAAAAAATATGTATTCTAGTAGAGGCAAAATAAAGCCATCAACTCCCCCACCCCCAACAGGATTGACAATATAAGCCTCCTCCATCACACACATTCTTACTCTCTTTGCATGTTTTCCTCTCAAAGGCTATGTCTAGACTACGGAGTTTTATTGCTTTTTCCGATTATTTTTTCAGAAGAGGCTTTTCCAAAATTTGGCCTGTCTATACTGGGCCAAATTTCAGAAAAACCTCCTCTTCTGGAAGAGCCCGTATTCCTCATGAAACGAGGAATACAGGGGCTTCCAAAAGAGTGTGTTTGCTCTTATGCAAAAAAAAATGTTGGAAGAGCAGACGAGTTCCCTGGGTGCAGTGGAGTTTTTCTGGGATACCAGAAAAGGTATCCCAGAAAAACTCCATAGTCTAGATGTAGCCAAAGACCTGGGCAAAGACATGGGCTTTGCAGTGTGTCTGATTGGAAGAAGCACTAAAACCACTGAGAAAGGGAGAGTGAAGTCTGCTATATAGCCTTAGCTAAGAGCCAGTTGGCTTTTAGCTCATGCTGTAGAGGCTAATGGGTTTAGCCCTCGGGTACTAGGTTTGCTTCCACCTGCCAAACAGGCGCCAAGATGAAACTCCATTCTATCTACCAACACAAGCCTCAGCCCATTTCTTGTGCCAAATCCCACAGCAATTCTCCATTAAGCCACTAAGGGCATGAGTAGTGCTTTTTATGGTAAGGGAAACTGCATATATTCCTACCTACACATACACACTTACATGAAATTATTGCACTTTCTGGGGGGAAATATTAATATTTTCTTTAAACGGAGTATGTATGTGAGGGCCCCATTGGCTGTGCTCCCACCCGACTCCTCTATCTCCATTTGAGGGAACCAGCCCCAGCAGAGGGAAAGAGGGAATGGCAAAATGCAGGGGGAATCAGAGGGGTAAGGTTCTCTCAGTCCTCGGGGGGAGGGAGGGGGCTTTCTCCACATGTTTCTCCAACTGGTTGCCTCATTGCATTAGAAGTAATTATTCTGAATAGAGATTGTTCCTCCAGGATTCTTTTCATCAAACTTTCATTTTACTTTTTCACCCTTGTCAACCTTTAATGAAGTATATAAACAGCAGCAAGACAGAAACGACAAATGTCAGTGTCTGCCCCTTAGAATGGCATGAATATGGGATATGCCCATTTCTAACATATGATCCCTGCTTAACCTTCCAGAGATGTAAGGAAACCCTCTGAAGCCTTTATCATCTGACTTGGTAGACGATGGCTTCCTAGAACCAAAACTTTGACTTAAAGAAAAAAAAGCAGTCTACTATAGTACACATGACCAGTAACAACAAAAATCAAATCCCATCCTAATTTCTAACTCAAAGCACCTATTCATTAAAGGTGTTTTGAATTAAAGGTAAATGCCTAAATAATCACTACAACTTATTGGTATCTTCACAGGTACCAATATATTCTTTGGCAGCAACATACATTTCTTTATCAATTCTCTCTTTTAAACTTTTTAAAGGTTTGACCTAATTTGGAAAAATACAATACCCACATTTTTAATTTATCTGACTAAGGCGTCATATCTCCGCTGTTCTCCTGCTTGCTTACCTTATTTACATTAGGTTTCCAGAAAGTAAAACATTGGGCCATGGCAGATACCACCAGATGCAAGTGCTTAAGCAATACCCAGATTAGCATCTCTCTATTGCAATTTTTTCTCTACCATGTTTCCTCTTATGCATGCCAAAGGAAAGAGATTAGTAATGGGGAGAAAGGGTTCAGGGCAAAAGAAACCCATATATTGTGACTCTCTGTCAGGACTAGAAATGTTTCTATTCAGATGAAGGCTGCCAAAGGCAGAGCGATTCTGGGAATTCCTGGCTCCCAGTCAATTCACTCAGAACAAAACTGCCATTCTGTGTGAAATTTCTTAAATCAAACTCCAATTAATCGATATAAACCCCTGGGATATAATGAAGGAGGGATGCTTCAGGATACATCTACATTTGAGCTGAAAGCAGCAGAGCTGAGGGTCCTTTGGCAATATGGGGGGAGGGACCTGGCTTCATGCTCCCAAAAGGAGTATGGCCAAGAGTGGAAGGGGTGGGACCGAGGGCAGCCAATCCTCAATTCTTCCCTGAGCATACCTCCCACCCCCAGCCCTTAATCTGAGCAGTGCTCCATTGGCAATTTAAAGCAGGTCTGGCTGAAAGATGTGAGTTCCAGCTCATGTAGATGTACCTGTATTAACTCAAGTGGAACTAAGAGGCTATAAATAGCAGAGGGCATATCTACACAGCAGGGCAAAAGTTGAATTAAGCTACGCAACTTGAGCTTCGTCAGTTGTGTAACTTGAGTCGAAATAGCTGAATTCAGCTTTTGGCACTGACTACGCAGCAGGAAGTCGAAGGAAGAACACTCTTCCTTTGACTTCCCTTACTCCTTGTAAAATGAAGGTCACAGGAGTTGGAGTCATAAGTCCTCCAGTTTGCCATTATTTCAAAATAATGGCTTGCAGTATAGACACACTCTGTTCTTTTGGAACAACACTTCTGTGTAGACATAGCCTGAAGTAGCACAGACAGTGTGAAATTAACTCCAGTGGGAGTTTTGCATTTCTTCAGTGGGGAGAGGATTTCACCCCCAGTCTCTGTTACCTGTTAGGACACAAGAGGCATGGAATGGGTTTCATGCATTCTAAGCTTTGATGCATTCTTATATATTGTTATTGCTGCTCCTAATTGTGCTTTATCTGATACCCCCTGCTCCATACTCTCTATTTCTCAGAGGAGAAACCTCCTTTTCATTGTGGGTTGTTCTTAAAATTCTGTGACATGTCAGCATTCTCTCTATTTTTCACCCATTTTGTTCTGGCAGAAACAAGCTTTCCAGTGACATAAAAATTAATATAGGTAGCCTTATTACACAAGGAAATGTTTTGCATTTGCCTCAGTTACAGGAAGACATGCGTTGAAAGACTCTCCGCAGTCCCATGCCCTTATAGAAAAGTCCTACCAGATTTCAGGCAGATAATACCAAAAATTTCTCTAAAAATGTAATAGAGTCCTCTAGGACACAAAGTAAACATCAGTAAGATTTAATAGAAAATTATTTGTCTTCTGTAGGTTGTTTGAACCATTTCATAGAATGCTTAAGTAGGGTTATAATTCTCTGCTGTATTCTTTAGAATGTTTCAGGAAGTCTATAGAATTGTTGGCCAAGGCATGGTGCCTGAGATTAGGAGCCTAACTACATACTTAAATAAGAGGCCAGATTTAGTGCTGAGCATTATTCCTGTAAGCTGTGCACTTGTGTGGCTGGTCAGGAGAGATTCCAATGCTGCCCAGCTGATTAGCAGAGCACCCACAGCTACATTTTTTGTCTCTACTGGTGGTGCACATTTGCACATACCTCGGTGAACATAAAAATGTATTCGGCATGTGGATGGAATACACCTACATCAGAGAGAACTGCTGGATACTATGCATCTGGAAAGAGCAGCCCAATTAATTGTGAGGCTGTCAAAACAACTCTGCAAGATAGATTTTATTTTCAGGTTTTCATTGAAGTTAAAAGTGTTCTGGACAGCTGAAGGCCTGAGTATCTCAGCAGTAAGAAGAGGACATGATATAAGGTAACAAATGATAGTGAGTTAAGGATGTAAGGATAAAAGAATTTTGAATACCCCTCAGTTGGAAGAGAAAGGATTGCCAAATGGTTAAGGCAGCAGTCTAGGGTTCAAGAAAACTTGGGGTTTTTCCCCCCTTGATTACGGTAAATGTTTCCTTTGTGACCACTTAATTCAGACTCCCCTTTGTAAAATGATAATAAAAATACCACCTCTGTCTGTTTTGTCTACTTAGCCTGTAAGTGCTTGTGCTCACAAAAAGCCCTTTACGATACATTTGTACAATGTACAAACCCTCTAGCCATGACTGTAATACAAATAGCAATAATATTAAAGTTGCATATATTGATGACAGGTTAGAGGGATATTTTTTTTCATACTGACTGAAAATTTACGGGGAAAAAATCAAGGCAGTATTTCTCAAAAATGTCCATTTTAACCCACCGTCTCACCCATCCTCCCCCACCCCCAGATCTACGCTTATCACATACAATGGCTTTTTTCTAGTCTTGATTTCCTCTGGGGAGCTCACACAACATTGCTTTGTTCCATGTGTGCAAGTTAGGAGCAGTTTGTTGTGGCATTGTGACCCAAGTAGGATACTTTCACCCTACCCCCAAGCAGACCCTTTTATAGCACTAAATGAGCCATTCTCTGCCAAGGGGGATCAGTATTCTTTTACAATTAATAAATGTGAACATGATGAGATTTTTACGCTTCCTGACCACATTACAGTTAAGGTCCATATTCATGAGGAGCTTGATAAGCAGAAAATTCCTCACCCCTAGCTTTTCTTTACTTATGTCTACCCCATTTGCACTCATGTTCTATTCAAGGGCAAAGTGAGTGTTGACTGGCTTAGTTATCAGCCACATTGTATGCAAAGAGCATTGAGCCAGTGTATGTTGTGGATATCCTTAAGAAGGCTTGCACTTATTTCCTGCATGCACCTCATTTGCTAGAGCTAGAACCTTGGTTTTTGACATTTCCAGCAGCAGCCTTCTGTAGTTGACCCTCGCTGAATGTAACAAGTATCCTTTTGTTTCAACGGCATCTCACCCAATCTCACACTTGTATGAAATTGTTGTTGACGAGGTGAGACCCTTTGTAGAGGAGCTGACTGCTGCTGAGGAACATAATTCTAAATGAAAATGACAGCACTTCAACAAGACCTAATGTAAATTCTTTGACAGAATATAGATTCATGGAGAAATAATTCTTGCAGCTGCCATAAAACATCACATTTTCAAATGTCAGTGCCATACAGTATCATCATGAATACAGCAATGCCTGGCACCATCTATTGGCTAAGATGTTGAACTGAAAATATTTTGATGATCTCCATCTCCCCAGAGAAGGGATGCTGGGACAAGGTAACTAATGCTCCTTGTTCGAATATGGGATAGTAGCATTAAATCACAGCCTGTTATCAGGGTAGTGCCGCGCCCTTAAGAATGGCCCCATCGCTCCACACTTGCATTAGTGGGAGAGCAATCTTAAACACCCCTTCAAGTCGTAAAAGCATGTTCCTCCCTCTGGGCCTCTACTGCTAACTCATGTGGGGGCACAAGAGCCATGACTCCATCTGCTCTCCACACCTTCTTGTTGAGCTAATTGTTCCAGGATGGAGAACAACCTGGCAGCAGCCCACACATTCCATCAGAGCATTAGACAAAGAAGGTGGATTGTACAAGGGCTTAAGCACCCAAAGAGGATATATACTGAATAGATTTGTCAATATGTGTAATATTACCAAGTGAAGGGTGAATTTAAATATAATATGGATTTATGTCATCACAGTAAGTATCTACTTTAAGTCTGATGGTAAGGCCACCAAAGTCAATGGAAGAACCCAACTGGCTGTACTAAGTTTTGGTTTATGTAGTGTTTGCAGAATTGAGTTCTTAAGGAACGACGCTTCCTAAAAACTCCTGTGTTTTATGACAAGACTGTCTCCTCCCAGTGAAACACAACAGGAGTGGTACACTTCATATAGTAATTTTAGACACTGCCCCCTGCTTTTTGGACTTTGTTTGCTTGACTTGTATAGAATGTATAGCTAACCCTATGCTATTCTGTGAAAACATAGTAGGTTACAAGTCTCAGAGAGGTGACCGTGTTAGTCTGTATCTGCAAAAACAATGAGGAGTACTGTGGCACCTTAAAGACTAATGGATTTATTTGGGCATAAGCTTTTGTCGGTAAAAAATGCTTTGTCAGATGAGCACTGCAACATAGAAACAATTATATGGGGTCCAATCCTCCAACTGAAAACAATGGGAGTTCTGAAATTTACTTCAATGAGAATAACTTTGTGAGTTTTTGCTTCTGAGTTCCTCCTGAATCTATGATGCTATCCTATAGGATAACATTACTGCTTCTTAAATAATCCCAGTACCTTTTTTCCTCTAACAAGCTTTGCCTGGCTTATTTTTCCCCATACTCACATTCTACTTTTACTGCTTTTCAATATTTTCTTCCCTTCCCTTCACTCCCTCCCCCAAGAAAAAATATAGGCCCAGAGCCTCAGCTGATATAAATCCATTGAAGCCAATGAAACTACAGTTTCGGATTTACATATCTGATGAGGATTTGGCCCGTTATATTTTATTTCTAACATTACTTTAATCTGAGTACATGATATTCATCTCTTTTGCCTTGAAAAGTGATGATTTTGTCAAATATACTTTATAGACCAATATTTTTGTGAGTTAGTATATTGGCTAAATTTTTTAAAGATGCAAATTTGGCTACAAGCGGAGTCTATTTTCCATTAAATCTGACAGACTAAAAAAAGTGTGGTTTGGGGCTTGCACTAAGGCAAAAATAAAAGGAAAGACAGGCATTGAATGAAGTCATTTGTCAAAAAAAAAAAAAAAGAGTACAAGTACAGCCTCTTCCCGACTTATGAACCGGTTATGGACCAAGCAATTGGTCGTAACTCGGTTCGTTTTTAAGTCGGACCCCATTGAGTTACATGTGACTGCGCTGTTCGTAAGCGCGGATTGCATTCGTGACTCGGGGTCCGCCATTTATGACAGCTTTGATCGTAACTGCGAACGGTTGTAAGTCGACCGTTCGCAACTCAGGGACCAGCTGTACTTGCATAACAGTTCCCCATAATGAAAACGACTTGTGTCCTCCTAACAGCACAAAGCACCATTATCACTCCTGTAGACAGGTGAGAGAGAACTCCTCCAGAAGAAATAGTCTTAGGTACAGCTGACATTCCAGATCCTAACTGTGACGGGTCCTGTCCTGGGCGAGAGCACACGCCCCCTCCTTGGGGTCACGGCACAGCGAGCCCACTGTCTGACTCCTTGGTCTGTGTATTTTAATGGGCGCGAGCTCCCGATGCCCCCCCCCGGGGGAGGGGCAAGGCTGGGCCCTGCGAGCCCGGTGTTCCCGGTTCTCCTCCTGGGCGCCTCCGTCTGACCTCCCAAGTCTCAGGGTTGTGGCTGACTCCCGCCTCCCTCACGTGCCTGCCCCGCCTGTCAGGGTTGTAATCCGGCGTGCGCTGGGGAGGGCTAGGGGGACCCGGGCCCACCCTCTCCACCGGGTCCCAGCCCGGGGCCCTAAGGGTTTGGGTGCTGATCCCTCACCCGGCTGACGGGGTTCCGACCTGTAGTGCGTCAGCCCACGGGCGCCAAAAGGGCCCTACCCCAGGCTGCTTCCTAGCCAGTCCTGTGACCGCAGCCCCCGCGTCTGCGCCGCTGGTTCTCACCTCCTTGTCCAGCGTCCAGGGGTCTCTGCTCCAGACTCCGCCCGGCGTTCCGCCTGTCCGGCTCCACCGGGGGGGGGAGGGATCGTCACTTAGGCGTCCCTCCCTTGGCCCTGGCTTGCGGCCTTCTTTTGAACCTCCCACCGGAGGTTACGTCAGCTCTCCCGCCCCCGCCCCCGCTGTCACTGGCGTTCTTGCGTCGGGGAGCAGGGGACGGAGTTGAGTCCCAGCGTCCTCCGCTGGAGCCGTGCACGCCCTGTCTGGCCTGCTGGCTGGCCGCAACCACAGAGCTCTGCTCCCCGTGGCGTCCGGCGGGCGCGCCCTCCCGCCGGCGAGGCAGCCCCTCCCGAGCGCTCTACCGGGTCCAGGGCTGCAGCTCGCCCCATTCTAGTGCAGGCCGCCGCCGGCCCATCACACTAACCTTACCACAATGGCCAGCATAGGGAGCATTCTCTGCACACAACTGCCATACAGGCTATCATTCTAGACAGACAGCCCAATACTTCTGCATGCACACCTTTCCTGAGCTAAGCTGTGCTTTGTGTTTTGTTTTGTTAATGCCAAAGATTACAGTCATAAATTGGAATGCAAAAATCAGTCTACATGCACAGTGACTGGCTTTTTGTAAGTGCAAGATATATTTGAGGGTGCAACAGGACCTTTGCTTTGAAAACTTGGATCCACATTTAGTTTACTAATATATTGGCACATGTAACAGCTGATTATTTCATTTGTAGTAGCAGTCAGCTGAAACACCTTCTTATTTCTTCCTTCTGTTCTGTGTCTGAAGCACCTAAAAAGAGGTTGGAAATCTTCCGTCCTCATGTTTGTTTCTCCTTTTCAACCAGGTGTGGTGCACCAGGGAAGGGCAGACAAATAAGCAGTGGCAAATTTTTAAAGTGCTTCTACACAAATGCTAGGAGTCCGACTAATAAGATGGGTGAACTAGAGTACCTAGTATTAAATGAGGAGATTGACATAATAGGCATCACCGAAACCTGGTGGAATGAGGAAAATCTGTGGGACACAATCATACTGGGATATAAAATATATCGAAAGGATAGAACGGGCCGGGTGGGTGGTGGAGTGGCACTGTATGTGAAAGATAATGTAGAATCAAATGAAATAAAAATATTAAGTGAATCAACATGCTCAATAGAATCGCTATGGATAGTAATTCCATGCTCCAATAATAAGAAATTAGCAGTAGGGATATATTACCGACCACCTGACCAGGACAGCGGTACTGACATTGAAATGCTGAGGGAGATTAGAGAGGCTACCAAAATAAAGAACTCTATAGTAATGGGGGATTTTAATTATCCCCATATTGACTGGGTACATGTCACCTCAGGAAGAGAAGCAGAGATAAAATTTCTCAACGGCCTAAATGACTGCTTCTTGGAGCAGCTGGTGCAGGAACCCACAAGGGGAGAGGCAATTCTCGATTTAGTCCTGAGTGGAGTGCAGGATCAGGTCCAGGAAATAACCATTACAGGACCGCTTGGGAATAGTGACCATAATATAATAACATTCAACATTCCTGTGGCGGGTAGAACACCTCAGCAGTCCAGCACCCTGGCATTTAATTTCAAAAAGGGGAATTACACAAAAATGAGGAGGCTAGTTAAACAGAAATTAAAATGCACAGTGACTAGAGCCAAATCCCTGCAAGCTGCATGGAAACTTTTTAAAGACACCATAATAGATGCCCAACTTAAATGTATACCCCAAATTAAAAAACATAGCAAGAGACCTAAAAAAGTGTCACCGTGGCTTAACCACCATGTAAAAGAAGCAGTGAGGGACAAAAAGGCATCTTTTAAGAAGTGGAAGTCCAATCCTAGTGAGATAAATAGAAAGGAACATAAACACTGTCAAATCAAGTGTAAAAATGTAATAAGAAAAGCAAGAAAAGATTTTGAGGAACAGCTAGCCAAAAACTCAAAAAGAAATAACAAAATGTTTTTTAAGTACATTAGAAGCAGGAAGCCTGCTAAAAAACCTGTGGGTCCCCTAGACGATAGAACTATAAAAGGCGCAATCAAGGATGATAAAGCCATTGCGGAGAAACTAAATGATTTCTTTGCTTCAGTCTTCACGGCTGAGGACGTTGGGGAGATTCCCAAATCTGCACCGTCCTTTGTGGGTGATGAATCTGAGGAACTGTCCTGGATTGAAGTGTCATTAGAGGAGGTTTTGGAACAAATAGAAAAACTTAATGTTAACAAATCTCCGGGACCGGATGGCATTCATCCAAGGGTTCTAAAAGAACTCAAATGGGAAATTGCTGAACTATTATCTGTGGTTGGTAACCTATCCCTTAAATCGGCTTCTGTACCTAATGACTGGAAGGTAGCTAACGTGACACCAATATTTAAAAAGGGCTCCAGAGGCGATCCGGGCAATTACAGACCGGTAAGTCTAACTTCAGTACTGGGGAAATTAGTTGAAACAATAGTAAAGAATAAAATTGTGAAGCATGTAGAAGAACATAATTTGTTGGACAAAAGTCAACATGGTTTCTGTAAAGGAAAATCCTGTCTTACTAATCTATTAGAGTTCTTTGAAGGGGTTAACAAACATGCGGACAAGGGGGATCCAGTAGATATAGTATACTTAGATTTTCAGAAAGCCTTTGACAAGGTCCCTCACCAAAGGCTCCTGTGTAAATTACATGGCCATGGGATAAGAGGGAAGGTCCTTTCTCGGATTGAGAACTGGTTAAAAGACAGGAAACAAAGGGTAGGAATAAATGGTAAATTTTCAGAATGGAGAGGGGTAACTAGTGGTGTCCCCCAAGGATAGGTCCTAGGACCAATCCTGTTCAACTTATTCATAAATGATCTGGAGAAAGGGGTAAGCAGTGAGGTGGTAAAGTTTGCAGATGATACCAAACTGTTTAGGATAGTCAAGACAGAAGCAGACTGTGAGGGACTCCAAGAAGATCTCACCAAACTGAGTGATTGGGCAACAAAATGGCAAATGAAATTTAATGTGGATAAGTGTAAAGTAATGCACATCGGGAAAAATAACCCCAACTATATGTACAGTATGATGGAGGCTAATTTGGCTACGACAAATCAGGAAAGAGATCTTGGAGTTATCGTGGACAGTTCTCTGAAAACTTCCACACAGTGTGCAACGGCAGTCAAAAAGGCAAATAGGATGCTAGGAATTATTAAGAAAGGGATAGAAAATAAGACCCAGAATATCTTACTGCCCCTGTATAAAACTATGGTACGCCCACATCTTGAATACTGTGTACAGATGTGGTCTCCTCACCTCAAAAAAGATATTTTGGCCTTGGAAAGGGTTCAGAAAAGGGCAACTAAAATGATTAGGGGTTTGGAACGGGTCCCATATGAGGAGAGGTTAAAGCGACTGGGACTTTTCAGTTTAGAAAAGAGGAGACTGAGGGGGGATATGATAGAGGTATATAAAATCATGAGTGGTGTGGAGAGGGCCGATAAAGAGAAGTTATTTATTAGTTCCCTAAATAGAAGAACTAGAGGACACCAAATGAAATTAATGGGTAGCAGGTTTAAAACTAATAAAAGAAAGTTCTTCTTCACACAGCGTGTAGTCAGCCTGTGGAACTCCTTGCCAGAGGAGGCTGTGAAGGCTAGGACTATAATAGAGTTTAAAGAGAAGCTAGATAATTTCATGGAGGTTAGGTCCATAAAAGGCTATTAGCCAGGGGATAAAATGGTGTCCTTGGCCTCTGTTTGTCAGAGGCTGGAGAGGGATGGCAGGAGACAAATCGCTTGATCATTGTCTTCGGTCCACCCTCTCTGGGGCACCTGGTGCTGGCCACTGTCGGCAGACAGGATACTGGGCTAGATGGACCTTTGGTCTGACCCAGTACGGCCATTTTTATGTTCTTATGTTCCTGGCATACATTTCTCTCTCCGTTCTTGTTTCTCTTTTTTGGTCAACTTTGCTGATCAGAGATATTAGCACTCAAAATATAAAGCCTCTTCAAAAGTTCTCTTTCGGTCCCTAGATGTTTTCATTATTCTATGATGGAGGGAGAATAATTTTGTAGGTAAGGCACAGACCTGGGCTTCAACAGGCTTCAGTTCTATTCTTGGCTTTGACCTTAACGTGCCATTTGACCTGAGGCAAAGAACATCTCTGAGCCTGATTTTTCTGATCTCATAAGAGTGAAAATTAGCTCTAAAAGGCCTAACCCTACAAATTGCTGGAGATACAAAGAGCCTTCAACTCCCACTGAAGGAATTTAGAGTTCTAAGCACCTCACACATTTAGGTTGTGTGTTTACTGAAGTAAATGTCATTATACTGGTGTGAGATCAGAGTCAACCCTTCTTTACATATATCTTCCTCAGTAAAATAGGGATGAAGGGCAAAATTCTCAAAAGCACCTATCTGATTTAGGTGCCTTTTTCAACATTAATTTAATCACTTAGGATCTTAACTCCCGTTGTGAGTCTGTGAGAAATTTTAGCCCATTATACATTCCTACCTCACAGTAGTTGTTACAGGGCTAAATACTGCAATGTTTGCAAAGCACCTTGAGATCCTTACATATACAGGCCCTATACATGTGCAAAGTATTATTATGTCTCTGATTAATTCATGCAAGCTACCTTTCTATGTGACTTTCTCTTGGTGTCCTTCCTATATTGCTGGTTTAATTGGAAGGAAATTGTAATTTATAGTTTGGGGATTAACATTAAATTGAGATGTGTACTGAGCTTTTCTTAGTTCAATGGGAAAAAACATTCCCATTGTGAAAATCCCACATGTCCTTTTTAAATCTGAATAGCCTAGTTATGAAGAGAGGCAGGATTTTATGCATATTACTAGGCATTTTATTTTTAATATCCTATAAATATTAACAAACAAATGCTGACTATCCCTCTAATCTACTTTCTTGCAGGTTAATAAATATATGTAACTCATATTAAGCTACTGTGTTCTCAGTTTCTCTCCAAAAAACCATTGTCAGTCATCCAAAAAGATTCCAGTTTAAACCATTCTCCAATGTGCTCTTTTAGGCATGTCTACACAGCAGGTGTAAACTCGAAATAAGCTACGCAACTTGAGCTATGCTAATTGCATACGCTTAAATTGAAGTAGCTTGTTTTAAATTTGGGCACATCTACACAGCACTTATTTTGAAAGAGCACTTTTCCTTCGACTTCCCTTGCTCCTCATACAATGAGGCTTACAGAAGTCAGAGTAAGAAACATGTTATTTTGAACTTATTTTGAAATAACGGGCTTGCTGTGTAGACATGCAATACATTATTTTGGAATAATATCCATTATTCCAAAATAATGCTTCTGTGTAGACATGCTATGTCTACACTGCATGATTATTTTGGAATAAGCTATTCTGAAAGATATACTCCAAAATAGCTTATTTTGAAATAGTGCATCTACACTACAGGGAAGCCTGGAAATTAGTCCAAGGTAGGTTCCCCTAATGTGGATGAGCTACCTCGATTTAGAGCCCCAGGAAGCACTGGGGAGTAATTACTTTGAATGGCCTGAGGGAGGAGCTATTTCAAAATAACAGCAGTGGAGCATCCACACTACTTCTATTCTGAAATAGCTATTTCAGAAGAGGCATTATTCCTCATATAGTTATTTCAGAATAACGGAAGTTATTTCAAAATAACGCTGCTGTATAGACGTACCCATAGAGAATAAGGTGATAGTTGATTTTGATGTTTAAAGTAATAGTTTAATGAAATTATTTTTCTTCATCCCATTAGTGAATTAATTAAATTCATTTCGGGATGGATCAGAGTCTCTCCCATAATGCATCATACTTGGAAACAGTATTAATGTTTTGGACTTTGTACTATAGGGTTAGCTAGAACTTATAAAGTTCCAGCACTTTAAGTGATTACATGTAAGAATGATATGTAATCATTTAAAATGCTGGGAAAACACTGTGAATAGCTAACATGAGAATATATTTTGCCTCTTGATTGCTTAGGTCTCTGATTAATTGTCTGGACAGAAAGATCATAAGAGCTATGGTAAAAAAATATAAAAGTCTAATTAGGAAAAATGTAAGTCTCTTGAAGAAGGCTGATACTATGTATGACTAACTACTTTGTTAGTTATATCTAATGTAAGTACTAGATGCCTCTTACATATGTGTAAAATGAGACAGCAATAAAGTTGGGAGAGGTGCCCAATGCTCTAGGAATTTTTCTGGGGAAGTTCTATGATCTGTGTTACATCAGTTGTCAGATTAAATTATCACAATGATCTCTTTTGCTTTCAAATCTATTAATCATAGAGAAAATCAGTGAAAGCTCCTGGAATGAAGCTGTGAGGCTCTGGCACCTAGGTCCTTGTTCTAGCACTTGACTACACTCCTCAAAGTGAGTAAAATATGAAATTATTAGAGAACCTTGTCGCGGAGCAGCTTCTCCTTTCCCCCTTCCGGGTCTACCATCCGCCCCGCGTGCTCCACCCCAGGCTGTAGCCTGGACTCTGCCCTAGAGGCTGACCAGCCGCTCTACCAGAACTAGTAATATAGAATTGCTTGCTGGCCCTTTAAATCCAGGCCTGGAGGCCCACAAGCCCTACTGCCTATACAAAGTCAATAACCAGCCCTTTAAGGCAGGGTCCATGGGCCCACTGGCCAGAGTCACAGGACAGAGTCAATAGCTGGCCCTTTAAGGCAGGGTCCACAGACCTGTGACGGCAAGTCACGAGTAGGGGCTGCACCCCTACTCCACCAGGTCCCGACCCAGGGTCCTCTGAGTGGCAGGAGAACTCACCATTCCCTCAGCAGTGAATCTGTCTGAAAAGCGCCAAAAATCCCAGGGTGGGAGAGACTGCTCCTGCCCCCTCCGTGGGCCACTTCCTATCTGATCCGGCAGGATAGCATCCCATGTGCTCACAGGGTCCTCCACTTCCCTTGGGGCTGATTCCCCTTCATAGACTGTAGGGGAGATGCCCCCAACTAGCTCTCGAGTCTCTGCTGTCTTCCCTCTGGGCAGCTGGCTGGTGTTAGTCAGGAGCTCCCCTCTGAGGTCTTTCCCCTCCGGCAGTCAGTCCAGACTGAGCCTCCTTCCAGGCTTTTATACCTGGGCCGCAGTCTGAGCATGCCCATCAGAATTGTGGGGGCAGGGCTTCTTTAGCCAGGTGGGCCTGATTAGGCTCAGCCTTCACAGTGCAGGGCTGGTACACCCCGTCACAAACATAATCAGAGTGTAGACTTTTCAGGAAGCAGAACAAGACCAATTGGGTCATCATGTTTATCCCCCTGTTGGAGCAGGCGTATTCCTTAAAATCTTCCTAGGGTTCTGATACAACCTATTAATCAATGATCCAAACAATAAAACTTCCTCCACTTCCCTTTTGAGATAGGAGCAAGATCTGTTAGATGTGAAACTATCATTCATCTTAAATCCATGGTTTCCAACATGCTAGCCATTAGCCACATGTGGCTATTTGGCCGGTTGAGTGTGGCTAGTTCACCATAGTGGCTATTGCTATACTGCTTCAGAACTGGTTGGACACCACAGTAAATTCATCTCTTCTTAGAATGATCAGATTTTTTAAAATGTAGGAGGAAAATCTGTCCTGGTGGAGGTAAGGAGCCAGGCATGCCCAAGGCTTGGTTTGGTTGGAGGTCAATGACAGGTTTATGAGACAGTTTTGTTAAATGGTGAAAAAGACAGCCACTCTTCCTTCTCTGCCTGTTCTCAAAGGGTACATCTAAACTATATCCCTTTTTCGATAAAGGGATGTAAATTAGACATATCGAAATTGTAAATGAAGCTGGGATTTGAATTTCCCACACTTCATTTACATAATGGCAGCTGCGGCTTTTTTCGAAAAAAAAAACCCACGGTCAAAACAGGGATCGTTTGACAGACATGCCCCATTTCAAAAGATCCTGTTACCCTCAAAAAATGAGGTTTATAGGATCTTTTAAAACGGGGCATTTCTGTCGAACAATCCCCATCTTGACTGCGGGGGGTTTTTTTTTGGGGGGGGGGTTCGAAAAAAGCCGCGGCCGCCATTATGTAAATGAAGCATGGGAAATTCAAATCCCAGCTTCGCTTACAATTTCAATATGTCTACTTTACAATTTCAATATGTCTAATTTGTCTAAAGAGTGGCTTTGATCAGCTCTCTGTTGCCCCTCTTAATATAGATTCCTTTTTCCCCGTCTCCCTTGCTCTGTCCCCTCATCACTTTCTCTGCCACACTTATTCACTCTATTGTGTGCACCCTTTCCTCTATCCCTCCAAAAGCAGGCTCTCACCATGGCCTTCTGACAGTACAGAGGAGGTAAAATTGCAGCACATTTCCAGGAAATATGGGGTAGTGGTGATATTGCTGAGCTGTGTGCAAGCCAGTTACTCAGTGTTGCCATGAGTCAAAATGATTTCCTGACTATATAAACTTGAGAGAGTAGGGAGGTGAGGTAATATCCTTTTTATTTATTTTATCTTTCTCGTGGTGGAAGTGACAAGCTTTTCATCTTCACAGAAGTTGGTCCAATAAAAAATATTACTTCACCTATCTTGTCTCTCTCATATTCTGGGAGGAATACGGCTAGAACATCCCTGCAAACATGTCTAACTTAACATGGGAGAGTACCTCACTGGTGTGGGACTGTGACCTTATGGGGTACAATCCAGGCCAGCGAGGAGTTGTGTGACCCCTGCTCTACAAACCTAGGTGCCTCACAATGCGTTGCTGCTGTAGCTCCCACGTGGGTCACTCAAACAGTCTTCCAGTATGCAGGTCACATCCTGAAAGTCTATGTATAGCTTCAGCCAGTCAACATACTCCAGTTAGACACTATCTTCCAACAGCCTTGGTTACCACATACAGGATGACTCCCAACACAATCCAAGATCCACATTTTCTCCCCCAATATGTATGTTCTGTGCTGTCCAGCCCTCTCCAGTTCAGATAACAAAGGTCTATTGTCTCTGTTAGGAAACAATATACAACAGCTTGTTCCTTTTAAATGGCATTATTACACAGCCCACTTTAATCACAACACTGGCTTAGTTTTGATTAAAGAATAAAACAAGTGTATTTAACTATAACAAGACAGGTTTTAAGTGTATTGAGGCATTCAAGTCAGACATGGTTGCAAGGTAAAATGCTTCCTAGTACTAAACGTAATAAAGTAGACGTGATTGAAGGTGAAGTCCTTTTCTATGTGTTTTCACTACACTGCTGATTCAGTCCATGATAGGCTCCCAGAGTTCAACAGCTGTTTCTTTTGACTTCCTGGGTGAAATGAGAGATGGGCAGAGAGCAATAACTTGGGGGAAATTCTTGACCCGGACTTATATAGTCCGGTCACCCTTTGAAAAGCATTGACCACTAGATAAAGTCTGTGCCAGCTGAGGGCATGGAGACATGGAGGTATTATTCAGTCTCTTTTCATCTGTGAATGCTGAAATGCATGTTTTCTTTGTGTTCTTTCCTCTTACTGTCTGTCTGTTTATATGCACCTGGAGGTAAACACACATACCTTTGTTTAAGACAGACTTGCCCTGACCAATTTTATCGACATGAGATTGAACATGTGCTTTTAACATCATACATGGAGATTTCATAATACTGAAGTAAGAGAGGGGTTCTGGCTGAAAGGATTCCAGCCAGTGAGACAGCTAAAGCATATGGTGAGAATTCCCTTAGCTTGTTAAGAGAAGTATTAGTTTGTATTCTACCTTTGTGAGCAGTGTCTGAATGAGATCTCCCCTGACATCTATAGCTAGAGATGAGCTGTGGAAGAGGACTTCAGAAGTAGATCTCATTTGCTTGGACACGCCCACCCCCTGCCTAGGTGCTCAGCATGATGGAATTGTTTGCCTTAATGATCACTTTTGGCAGGTGTTGGATCCACAGTCTCCTTGTTATTGTGGAAGAAGTAATTAAGGGTTGTTATCCTTGTTGTGTTCATCAAAGGCAGCAGAACTGTGCTTGCTGTCCTCTGTCTGAGGGTCTCACCTCAAATAAATGGCACTTTCTAGGTGGGGACATGGGTTCCAAAGCTCAGTGAGTAGAGATAAGGTGGGGACAGGTATTTGTAATTGGTGGTATGGGCTATGTTTAAGGGTCTCAGACATTATTTGACCAGTTCTCTCTCCAATGTATAATAAAAGAGCTAATTTAGACTCATTTGTTTTGTTACACGCTGTAGAGCTGAAGTCACTAATATGGAGGTCTGGGCATTAGACCTGTTCTGGGAGAATACCTCTGATGTAAGAGACCACAGCATGTGCTAGCAGTATGGCTCCCCCCACTAACAGATGAAAGCACTGAGAGCTGTGTTAAGTGGTGGGACCTGAAGACATCCTAATGGATTGGTCATCAGGTGGCACAGTGGCCAGCTGAAAGATACAGCAAGCAAATGGCAAGGAGGTTGCTGGAGAAGACCAGAGTGGAGCCTTGCAGAGGGACATGGTGATTGGCCAGCAGGCTGGCTGGTGGAGAGGAGCAAAGTGGAGTGAAGCCCAGCAAAGAGGCATGGTAATCAGCCAGAAGAGCAGTTGATGGAAAGGAACAGTGAGCAAGTGCTTGGACAACCACATGAGTAAAGTGCCTTCTTACCCCCAGGCCCTCCCCCATTACCCAGGGTGGGAAGTGAACTCTACAGCTGCACCTCTAAACTTCTAGCTCTGCATTGACCGAGGACAGCAATTGTGAGGGGGGTGCAGAAAAGAGAGGGGTATGTAAAAGGAACTTTTGGTTGCTGACTTAAGATCCTGGGGGAAAAGGACACTTCCCAATTTACTTGAGGGTGCGTCTTTTGCTTATGGTTTATAAAACCTGTTTGCGGTGTTTTCCCAAATTAATGCCAAATTTCCTCACCTCTTTCATTAAAAGTTTCTTTGCTACCCTCAGACTCTGTACTTGTGAGAGGGGCAGTACTGCCTCTTTGAGGCCCCTAGGGCATGTGTGCAATTGTCCTAGGTCAATGGAGGGGGTCGAGCCAGTTCTGTGTAGAATTGTTGAAAGGGATCCCTAGATACTGGACCCAGCTCTTGTTGCTGACAGGCAGAAGAGTTGCACTTTTTATTTTTCGTAACCACTCTGACTTTTATGCCTCATTACTTGTAATCACTTAAAATGTATCATTTTGTAGTTCATAAATTTGTTTTGTTGTTTTATCTTGTAGGGGTCAATTGCAGAAGAACTCTGTACGTCTGAAGTATACGGGTGGTGAGGCCTGCATTCCCCCCCCCTTTCCAATCTCGACCCTTTCCCTACTACTGATGAGCCAGAAGCAAGTCTCTAGGAATATATGCCATTGTAGCAAGAATGAATTGTAGATAAGGGCAGGAACATAACAATCTTGTTTATCTAAATGTACTGATCATGTAAACAAAGTTAAGGACAAGCAGTACAGCTGATCCATACTGGAACAAGCAATGAGTGACCCCCGGAAATTTCCAAACTGCCACAAACAAGGTAGAGACACAGTATTTATAGCTGTACCAGAGCACAGCAATTCGGACCTCACCGATGGGCTTTGGGTACCGGCGCCTCAGAAGCTGAGATAGTCTCCCACTTTATTTGCAGCCGAAACGGGTTCCCAGGCTAGCAGAAAGGATGTAAGAAATGCCGCTTTTCCTATCATGTTGTTCTTTTAGTTAAGGGGCACAGCTGATAGCTGTCAGGAAATAAACTGCTTGTGTTTGACAGACACCTGTGTAGTGTTTTTTGTACTTTGAGAACACAGTGTCAGCCCTCTGACTTACTCTTGCCAGCAACATATCTAAACCAATGTATGCTTGGATTGTAGGGTTCGGAAAACTTAATTTTGGGAGAACGAGATTTCTGTATGGTCTTTTCTATTAATAAAATGGTGGATTTTATCTGAGCTTGTATTGTCCAAGGTGGCTGTAGAGAAAGTCGTTAGGGCCTTAAAGAGATAGCAGAGGGCAGCAGGTTAGATACAGAAGACAAATTAAATGTATTTATAGCCTCGTGCACAAATTCAAGTCAGATGAAGAGATCGGTTTCCTACTAAACAGGTCCTGCTCTTTCTGAAGTGGTCAACTAGTACTTGATCATTAGGTAGCATGATCATCTAATCCAAATACTTAACAATTTATCTGCAAGAATAATCTTTAACTTTGATCCAATGAAAGTTGAAGGAAAAAGACACACTTGGACATGCACACAAAAATGGCTGGATGGGGTCAATAGATATTTGTTCCTCACAGGCATTCCACCCTTCAGAGGGCCAGGCTTGGGTCAGGACAGAACATCATGGGGACACATAACCGGTCAGTGGTTTCTATGCTGTCTATTTAACACCATGAAAAATAACCAACCTAGCCATGTGCACAGAAGAAAAGGGAGGATTTATGCCCATCACTGAAATCCATTAGACTAAAGGAAAAGGCAACAGAGAAAGGATTTGGTGTTATATCAAAAGAGATCTGCTAAAGGAATCAAAATACCAAAGTACCAGCAAAGCTCAAAGAGGATCAATTCCATAACTCTGAAGGTAGAAAAATTGGTTAGAGAAGCTTCATTAAAATCATGTGAGAAATGGCATATTTCAGTAGAAACTCACTTTACAGAGATTTATGATGAAGGAAAAAAATCCAGATATCTTCCTATCATAATGTGGTCTCCCAGCCTTCCATAATCCATCAGGTAGTACTTGCAGACAGTAATACAGTACTTTTCATACAAGAACAGAGTAGCTGCACATAATCTTCCTTTCTTTTTAACTTGAAGCTACACGCTTTGGAGAAGCCTTACTGTCAATGCAGTTTTCATACCCGTTTGTTTCCACTGTTATTCAAAGGCTGCGTATGGAGTGACAGAATATTCTTTTCTTTCTACTTATGAAGCACATCATTTTTTCCTGAATTGTCTCTTTAAACTGCAAAAAGTATCCTAGTCCGTGGTCTTCAAAGCTTATTCTTCATAATCTCAAATAAGGACGTATGTCAGTTATCATAGTTTACACCACAATAAATCCACTATGGCCCTTACATTTTAGAATTTAGCACTTATTCTAGCTTACTCAAATCCTCTGAATTGTTATTGTCATCATCTCTCCTACATGGATGACCACTATATGCTCCTCACAGTGATTCTTATAATGCAATAACTTCCATCTTCTACACCTGTGTGCCTTTAAGAGAACAATTTATGCTTCACATTCTTAATCCTGCACAAAACCACCACTTATCCTCAGCACTTATCTTTATTATGAAATCTCTTACTGCTACAAATTGGCTCTTCCTCTTTTCAAACTCTCTCAGCCTCACTATGTTCTGCACTGAGCAGAAAAGCGTACAGCAGGGGAGCCAACAGAATTGCCAGGTCACTGGGCAAGGTGGGGGTGGGGGGGACTCTGTGCTCCCAGAAGGGGTGTGTCCTTGGGTGGGGCTGGGGCTAACTTCCCCTGGTCAGCCCTTCAGTACTGCCCAGAGCATACTGCCTAGGGCTCCAGGGGTGATTTAAAGGGCCTGGGGCTCTGGACACTGCCACAGTAGTGGTGGTGGCCAGGAGCCCTGGGTCCTTTTGAATCGCTGGGCCCTGGGGCAATTGTTCCCTTCTCCCCCCTCGCCACATTGTTGGGTCTGGTATACAGTGTATTGAATGGAACTGTCAAAGCTGTACACTTTATATGTATCCAGTATTATTCTGTATTAAACACTGATTATTATATAGTGCACAACAATACATTGTGCTTTAAGTATTTTTGTTTTAAATACAGGGGCCATGATTCAAAGATAAAATAAAAAACTAAAATGGATGGAGAAGATTGATTTTTTTTATGTTAGCTTCCACATAGAAATGCCCCTTAACTACCACAGTAAAATCAGGATGCAGATCCAAATGTTATACTCCTGAAATTTCAGGTTTGATCCCAGACTTTGGTTCAGCTGACTACAGAGATGTTGGCCAGTCCAAAAACTGGATCCTGGTTCACATTCCATGATTCATAAATCTGGTGGAGTATGTGTGTGTTTGTGATTTTCCCAGCCCCAAGAAATGGGGTTTATAAGAAATGGAAATATTTCACAAAGGTTTTATAAATGTAAACACAAAATATACTCTTTTTGATTCCTGTATTTTACTTACTCTTCAAACATTAAAAAACATTTCTATGATTAATCCAATAAATTTGAACAATAAATATAATTTAGAAAATCACAACATTTCTCTCAAATTTTCTGGCGAAAAAGGAAGACTTAAGTTCCAAGGCTACAAACCTACATTAAGCACACAAGCTGTTACACCCATGTTAAAGGGACTGCTCATGTACTTAAAATTAAGTATATTCAGATTGGAACCAAAGCATATATTTTTAGAAAACAGGTAAGGTAGTTAATCACTTAATAAATGTTGTGATGCATTCTCCATCCCTGCCAATTTTTAAGTCAAGATTTTTTTCAGAAAAAAAAAGATATGATCTAGTACAAACTAGAATTATTTAGGGAATTTCTAAGGACTATGTATTACGCATGGTCAGACTCAGTAATCACAGTGAATTCATAAATGTTTGCAGGACCAGGAACTAAAATTTGTAAATTCCATTATTCTTCACTAATGACTATGCCAAATGGTGCGCAAAGATTGTATGCCATAAAGAAATGAGAATTACATGAGACCACCACATCCACTGCTAACCAGGGTCTTAGTCAGGGTTTGAACTCTGATTTCCAGAGTTGAAATATTAATGTAACCTAACCTGTTACCCCAGCTATATATACCTCTTCCCTCATTATCTTGATTTGCATGAAAGGTATTTGGCTAAATAAGCATATGCAGGAACTAAGGGTATAGGGGGAGTCCCTGCTACTAGTCCCATGCACTGGGGGTTCTGCTTCCAGGCCTTCACACCAGGTTTCTGGCTGCTGGCCTGCACCCCAGGGACTCTCTTGCTGGCCCCATGTGCTGGGATCCCGGTTTGAACCCCATACACTGGGGCCTCTATTGCCCAGTGTGCCTGCTGCCGGCCTCGCATGGTGGAGCTTTGCTCCCAGCCTCAGCTGGGAGTGAGGTGGACAGGGGCAAGAGGGCTTGCCCTTCCCCCCACTTTTAAAAATGCTCCCACACCATTGTAAATAAGCATTCTCCTCTTGAACTGACTGTGACATATTAAAGTTCTATATTGCCTGCTGGATTGATTGAATCCAAATTTTGGTCAAAATCTGTCTTGCTCAGGCTCAGATTACTTTTACTTCAATGGTCATTTACAGTTTTAAAAGCATAATTGTGACAGTTCCATGTTAAGGTCTAAAACATGCCTCTGACTTTCTGTGAAAAAATTAGTCTGCTTCATTTAACCATGGAGCCAAGCGACGTACCATCTAACATTTATAGGAATTTTGTTTTTTAACAGTGCTTTGAACTTCAGACTTTTTCTTTGTTTCCATTTGAACTGTCCTCCCGCTTCTTTCCTTTAAGTTCTGGAGTGCTTTGTAGCCCTGAAGACTCTTGAAAATCTTTTTCTCAAAACACTTAAGCATTCCCAGAGCCCTTTCACATTCCAAGTTTTTTTAAGTTGATAACGATTTCACCTTTTGATTAAATTTGTTAAATAATTTCCACCAGATATTCACATTTAGAGCACATCACATCAGTTTGCTGCCATGGTCCAGTTTATTAGATACCCTCGGCAGCATGTCAATCAACAAGAGCCTGATATTATTATAGGACAAAAAGAACCTCACATACAAGCAGAGACCACAATATGTGCAAATTAAGCAAAGGGAAACCACCTAATACATTTGAAATTAACACCGCAAGATTTTTTTTTTCTTTTTGCAGTTCTCTTTTCTTCCTCTTTGGCCTACTTCTTTCCCCATATGTGCCTTCCACACCACAAAAAGGATCCCATATTCTAATGATACTTTTCCAGAATTGATTTAAATTGAAAATAGAAACTAGATTTCTTCCCCTTAAGCAAGCCAAAAAACCATCTACTTATTGTTAGGAAAATACTGCAATGAACATACTGGCTCACAACTGGCTATTGATCTTTAAATGTAACAAAGTAAATGTGTCTAGTATATGTGCATCTGTAGTTTGTAACAGCCCTAACAAAGAACCCTTGTTATTCAAAATGTTTAGGTATTTACAGGGACCCATCAGGGACTAGAACTTCTAGAGAGTAGTGCCAGGTGCCATGCTGGGCTTGCTTCTGATTTCATGGCACACAACCAGACAGACATCAAGAGAGGACTGATGTAGCAAATCACTCACAGCTCCACATGGCACTGGGGTTAGCTATGATAACAACTGGAGATCAGATTCACACAATGGGAAAAAATAATGGCTAGTCCAGATCTCAAATGTACAAATGAAGTACGAAATCTTAATGAAACCCAAAGCCATTCAGTCATGATGATGGGCTTCTCAGTGGTTGAACAACGGACATCTTGAAGATAGTATGGCTAGTTGTGAATATAGGTTGAACCTCTCTAGTCCAGCCCTCTCTGGCCTGGCAACATCCGTGGTCCAGCATGTTAGCTGTATGTCCACTTATCATGGGTGTGGCCAACTTTCCCCTGGTCCCATAAAGTTTGTTTACAGCCACCAGTCCTGGCTCTCAATGTTCTGTGCTGTTATTTAGCTCTAATTTACCCCTAAATATCTTAGCAATATTGGTAATGCTTCTAGACAATATTGACCTCCTGTGGTTCAGCAAATTCTCTGGTTCGGCACCAGTCAGGTCCTGAGGGTGCTGAACGAGAGAGGTTCAACCTTGTAAAAGACTCTGTATCCTTCATGGGACGGCAAAAATGGGAGCTGTCCTAGAGTAAAAATACCAGGCTTTGGTCCTATATGATCAATCATTGCACTGTTTATCAGGGTTTTCAATTTTAAAACTTTATTATTTTTTTCATTAGCAACAATTAACACAAGATGAGCATTTTGATAAAATAATAACACTTGAATGAACTGTTAGGAATATGCTGACTGACTAGAGTAGATCAGGAGACAAAATACAGTAGACTTCCAATAATCCGGTACCTTTGGGACCTAGGTGGTGCTGGATTATCGGATATACCAGACTATCAGGAGGTACTATAAGATGGTTTTATATATATATATATATATATATATACACACACACACAGTATATGCTGTATATAAAGTGTTTTTAACCCTTTTTATTATAGCACAAGCACTGTCCAGCGTCACACAATGCCAGTGGCAGACTGACTCGGTCCTGTCCAGTTTCGCTCAGTTCAGCTGCTGCCACTGCTGTCTTGTAGCTCGTTTTTTGCTGAAGCTCACTCACTAGGCTCTTGCCATTTTGATGCCGGACTATCAGGAGTGCCGTACAATTGGATGCTGGACTATTGGAGTTTTACTGTATAACATGCCATAGAATTAAGAAATTATCAAATAACTCTCCCTTCTTATTCCCAAGATACTGTGTATGTATGCTCAGTACATGATGGAGGAAGACAGGTTCACCAAATGTAGCTCACTAAAATTTCCAATAGCCAATAGCGACCAGTTCTGTTTCCAGCTTTAAAGTTGGTAGCAAAACTCTCACTGATTTAAATATGATCAGAACTGGGTTCTGTTTGTATATTTAATTTGACAGTTTATGTAAGGGTTTTTTCTTTTAAAGTTTTAATTATTTCTAGAGCTGATTGCGTTGCTGTTAACGAACAACTTGTCCTATGAATGTCGCTCAATTTTCTGTCACAAATAGTGTGCAATCAGGTTATGATCTTTACATATTCAAGACATGCTTCCGCAATCACTAGATTCATGTGCCCACACAGAGCCTCACTGACAGTGACCATGGGTCAAAGGGTCTGCCTATACTGATGCAACTACAGGGCCGGGTTCTAGGGTTGCCAGGTAGAGCCCTCCAAAAAACCGGACACACTTGATCGTGGGCGGCGGGGGGGGGGGAGAACTGGCCAGGAGGGGGGTGGGTCGGGAAGCAGAGCTGGCGGGGACGGGTCCGGGGGCCGGACGGGAGGAAGGGGGGGATGGGAGCGGGAAGCAGAGCTGGCGGCGGGGGTGTCCAGGGGCCGTGGGGCTGGCCAGGAGGAAGGGGGGGGCCGGGAAGCAGAGCTGGGGGAGGTCGGGGGCCGCGGGGCTGGACGGGATGAGAGGGGGGCCCAGAGGAAGGGGGGCAGGAAGCAGACCTGGCGGGGGGGTGCAGCCATTGACCGCAGCCGGAGTCCTTCGGGCCACGCCCCGGCAGGCACTCCCTTTAGTTGCGAGCAGAAGCCAGGTGGGGGTGGGGGCAGGGGAGGGGCTGGGAGTCACTCCCCCCGCCCGGCTTCTGCACTCAACCAGAGGCTCCCAGCTGGGAGCTGGGGCCGCGATTGGTGCTAGGAGCCTCTGGTCGTGTGCAAAAGCCGGGCGGGGGGAGTGGCTGGGAGTCCTAGCCCCCGCCCCCCCGCCCGGCTTTTGCACGTGACCATAGGGCTCCCAGCGCCAATCGCGGCCCCGCCTCCCAGTCGCTCCCCCGCCCCCACCAGGCTTCCATCCGGTGTCCACCCAGGAATTCAGAAAATACCGGACATGTGCAATGTACGGTATTTTCTGAATTTTTCTACCGGACAGACGGTGCGAAAACCAGACACCTGGCAACCCTATGTGGGTTCTGATATGTTATTCAAAACTATTAAATGGATAGATATGAACAAGTGTGTTGAAAATTCTGGATTCTCCGTCATACCTTCATTGCAATCAGTTTCTGTGTACTCAGTATTTGAAATTCTGTTTAGATTGGGTGACTAGATACTCATGTCACAGGTTTTTTTTGTTTTGTTTTGTTTTTCTTTACTGAATGCCTCATCTTGATAAATCAGAGTACTGGAAGAAATCACTGAAAAATGTTTATATAAAACATTTTCCCTTTCCCCTCTTTTACACAATTAAAAAGCATTGTATTTAGCTACAATCTCAGACACAAGATTTAAATAACTGTTCAGTCTTTCCTGACAGAGGGAGAGACACATAAACCATAGTCATAGACTGTTGGAAGCTCTTATCACGTTCATATAAATAAATTGGCTTTGTCTGTGTAGTGAAGCCATTTATCTTTGCCTCTGTTACTTGGTTAATTATTTTAGTGGCAGGACTCTCACTTGGGGGTCTTGAGAGCGCTGCTGTATATTCCCCCATCCCATATGCAATGCTCTGTTTCCTACAGCTGCCACATGCCTGCTTTGAATCCACTTTATGTCACACTTTCACCAATCATTCCATTGCCAACTTGTTAATCACGTGGACATGCTCAGTGTTGATTAGAGTTGCCAGTTTGGTTAGACATATTCCTGGAGATTTAATCACATGACATAAACTTAAAGTAAAGATTAATGTTTGATTCCTAGAGACTCCAGACCAATCCTTGAGGGCAAGCCACCCACATGTTCATTTCACAGGGCATCATCACTTCTTCTATTTTCTTAACTGCCAGGCTGCCACCTTGGAGAACAGGAGGAAAAAACTACTGTGGTAAGCTTCACATAGATGCTACAACACAATACTACAAAGATCTGGGGAGATGTGTTGAATTTACCAGTCTTCCATTTCATCCCCATTCACCTCAACTAGTGCAAGTCACAATTTCATGCTTTACGCTATTTTCTCAGCTCTAATTATTTTTAAGCTTTCACTTTATATAAATAAAAAGGTTTACATGTTTTTTGCCGTCCTGTCCAGTTTTCATCACTCCTTCATCCAGGCTACAGTGCCTCATGGCTTCATTCATTTCTTGTGCCTATAATAGTTTCCTGAAGTTTCTCTTAGAGAAATGTATTTAAGCACCATGGGCTTTTATTCCCACATGTACATATCCTATACTCCAACACTGCTGATGTTTCCACTTCTTTGATATTTGCATTTTCTGAATCAAAGTTATGTTAAGTGCCTAAGATTTATCACAGACTTTTTAAAAATCTGTAGTAACCATGGCAAATATGATGAACTTTGGAATCAACACAATTGTATCAGTTTTGAAAATCTGGCTTCTAAGGGTTTTTCTTTATTTACAATGAATAATGAGAGGCAGAAGGGAAGAGAGATGGACAGCTGCAGCTTAGAGGTCCAGGTTTACAGCTAGTGTACAGGTGTATCTCCATGTATTCCAAAGGGCACTCCCTTGCAATGTAGTGTGAATATGAATCTCAGAATCTACTGCTCTGGTCTTTGTGACTCCGCTTTACTATTGCTATGCTTCTGATTTCTTTTAGTGAACCACAAAGGCTGGGATTTTGCTTTACGGTTCTCAGTGAAGCTTATTTCAGCCTCTTTCACCCCACCTCTTCCTCACATGTCAACACTGACTCACATGCAAAAGCCACAAAATGCCAAAAGTCATGGACTGTTTTTCGAAAACATGAGAGTTGTGGAATCGCCAAGAACTTGAAAAAGCTCAACCTTCTTTGTTAGGTCTTTCTCCTTTTGTTGGGTCTGTCAAGTACCTTTCACATTCCACAACTATAGTACAGGAGATTTAGCTGTCAATTGGCACTCGGGTTAAGGCTAAAGGAAATGTATCTACAATAAAGCCAGAGACATACTGCTTACAGTGCCACATCTAGAGAACCATGAAGAATGAGGGTACAGGGACAAATAAAAAGAATACCTTAATTTTCACTGTCAAGGTTACCAAACTGCTTTCATTGGACACAGCCTATTTATTGGTTTATGTTAAACTGGTAACAATAACAGTACAAAAAAAATCACCATACAAAGAATGGAAGGGGACAAGGACAAGCATCCTTGAGGAGACTGGAACCACTTATCCACTCAGCTACACTGTTTTAGGCCATCATAACTGCAGTGGAGTTGGAATAACACATCATAAATGAGAGGAGAATCAGCCCCATTGAATTTAAGGCAAGCCTTTGGACACATTTCTATGAATCAGACAGAGGCTTTTAGATAGGCGCAACAAAAATATTTGTTATATGGAACAAATCATGTGACCCTATCTAGAGACCTTCAAAAGTACCTGTAATGTGGCACCATCATCTAGTGCACTGGCCTACCGGGAAGTGCTTGTGTTGCCACAGGCACAGCCAAAGCACGCTCATACTGAGGGCAAGTGGTAGCAAGCTGCTGCACAACCCTTGATGCCCCTGGGAAGTGGCACAGCAGGCTACCCTGGGCTTGGGAGACAGTGCAGGAGACAGCAGCTGTCCTGCACCAAAGAATCGAGTGCAATGCATTTAAAAAAAAAATCTCTATGGCAATATAAGTTGCATAGTAACACCACAGTGCTAGATAAAGTTTGTATGGAGCCTATGAAAAGGTAAAATTATCTACTAGCAAGTAGCTATTTGTTTTCTCTTTTTTAAGATTATTTTTCTACAGATAGAATTTATTAAATGAGTCTAAAGGAACTCAGACATACCTTCTGTATCTATATTCTTTTTTTTCCCAAATAGCACCTCTCTATGCCTGTCTACTCTTTAAATCAAGGACCATGCTGTGCAAAATAGAACTGTCTATTACTCACGAAGGTGAGACTCCATAGCATTAGCATTTTGAGCTGTATTTATGGAAAGAAAATGATAGTGACTAACTCTTTTCAGTCGCTTTTAGATCTTTCAGCAAGAAAATGAACTGGGACTAACTTTCTTTAGCCATGCTGGCCCTTGTAAATGCCACAAATCTTTTTAGCAATTGAAAATATGATAGTAAAAACTTTCCTTTACAAATTGCCCGGCTATTCCTTTGGGAAAATATTTATCAGAGTGAACTGCTAAAAATGTTATGGCACAGGGTTTATTTTTAAAAGATCCACCCTTCCCCTATGTCATCACTTAGAACCTGTCATCACAGCCATCTATGTTCACTGAAAGTAAGTGGCTGCGTAGAAGTCAAAACTCAAAAATAACAGTGTGGATTTTATTACTTCCTGAGATACGCTTTCGAAAGAGCTGAGTGACTATGTATGGTTTGTTGTCTTTTTGCAGGGCAAATACTCACAAAGTGCAGATGCTTTCTAGCACCCAGCATTGGATCACGTGCTGGGTAGAACTCCCTGGAAGCATGGCGGAAATGTTAACTTAAGTTGTGTAGACCTTGCTAATAAATCTTAAATGGCAATAATGCCTAAGCTACTACAGGCAGATGTTGTAGATGGAGCATCATGACTAGTCTATATCCCACAATGTACTGGCAAGTGTAACCTGCTGATGGAGAGCTCTGCATTGTTACATTTACTAAACCCCCCTGCTGCCATACACACACACACACAACACACAGCTTGCATATATATGTAAACAATGTCTCGCATAAAGCTAACCTAATTTGTGGGCATGCAATTAGTTATTCAAAAAGACAAGAGCTAAACACTGATGATTCATAAGTGAAGCCATTTGTTCTGGAGAGGTCAGGGCAATTCTCATCACACACTGATCTGGGCTGCTCAGAAGCAGCTCATTAGAGGCTTTCGTGCAGCTCTCAGATGCAATGAAATCTCATCAAAAACATTCAAATTCACTGTTTCATCTCCAGCTGAAAAAGGAGAAGTTCGCATAGCTCATACCCACATCCAAATGTGACACACTGAATTTCTGGGTAAGGCGATCTTCTAAAGTGACCTAAGATTTTCCCACTACAGTGTCCCGAAGTGGAGACTGCTTTTTAACAAGCGCATATCTAAAGAGTTGTCTCTAAAAACTGGCTCCGTGCTGGCAAAGGTGTCCTGCTCACAACTACATAACTTGTATCATGTTGGAAGGACAAACCCTTTGCCATAAGAAGTATTTTTGCAACTAAGCAAATGCCTGACCTCACTATCTCCTGGAGCAATTCCACATCTGCAAACTGAACTGGGACCGTAAACCTCAGCAATCTTTAGCCTCCTGATTCAAACCCGGAGTCTGGTCATCCGAGTTGCTGCAGTTCAGATCTACCCATGTAACTAAAGTGCAGGTGCCAAAATGAGGGTTAAAATGTTTGTTCATAAAAAGCAGCCCATCAAGCTTCTATATGTTCACCACCCTCAATTTTGGCAGGTGCCAGGACTCAGACTGGACAAATTCTGCCCAGGTACATAACTCACACCACTCTCCCTGTAACTGCTAACATCTGATTTCTGTGGTTCATAGCTAAGGGATTTCAGGTTCAGATAGAGATGTGGTATTAGACTCATGCCTTTTGGGTTCAATAGTAAAGGGCATCAGCAAGCTGGAGCCTGACATTTGTCATTTTCAGCAAAATGCAAAAATTTGAAATGTTTACCGCTATGTGCAGTGAATTAAAATGCAAATCCCTTAAATACAGTATTGAAGTTACGCAACGAATCTGCTGCACACCATGCTGAAAGTTTACCCCAGTGTATAAAAATTAGTTAATAAAGGTCTTTCTCTCTGCCTATTCACTTTATTTTTAAAGACTTGATTGTTATTCTAAGGTACTCCTGTTTTTGCTAGGCATGTGAATTATTTCTAACTAATTGTTGGGACTGGGGCTCAAATTATCAGGAATAGTAGATCTTCACTGTGCTTATCTATTTGCTAGACTACTGATAACACAGCATGTATACAACTGAATTCTTAAGTTGCTACTTCAACTGAGATGAAGTGAAATTCTTTTGATAGTCACTATCCACTAATATCTCAGCAGTTAATCACAACCTGTCATAATTATGGGATTGGACATCTGTGCTTTCTGCTGTGCTTGCTATCAAATATGTCAGTCAGCCATTGCACAGAAATGAGATACACTGGCCCATTGTTCTGTAGCATCACATTTTCTCATGGTAGGAGTAACAAAAAGCAACGTCTTGTAGCCCAGCCTACAGACTGTGGAACGTGACATAAAATCATCATTGATCCATTACAATTAGGCAGAATGGCAGCCTACAGCCGGTCAGAATTAATGTTGGATGCTATAAAGAAACTTTCCTATAGCAAGCCGTTTTACAGCAGTGGCACATTATCTTTCCTATTATGAGGACCTAGTTATCATATACAAGCATATTAATGTGTCACTTTCGATTTACATCATGTCCTAGGAAAACACTGTTTTCCATTTATTTTCAATGAAGTTCACTCTGAAAAGTGACTATGTAAAAATGGCTCCTTACTCAGATTTGTTTCTCTATATTTCAGTCAAATCTGCTAACTACAGCACCTACATGTTTTGGGGTTTTTTTGTTTTTTGGGATGTTGGGTTTTTTTTAATTTTTGTTTGTTTCTTTTATTTCTGTCAGCAGGACCAACAGAGCTGAAAGAGTGAGCTGGATTCTATTCCCTCTTGCCATCATGAAATAATCAAATTTGATTGCTAAGCCTGAAACTATTACAGCTGCCCAACCCCTACAAAGGTAAATGGGTTTACTGAGGGAAGACCCTTTGTTACTAGTGAAGATGCAAAAGACAGAAAGAATCCAGTGCAACTCTCAGATCACAGGCTGAGTTTGCACAGCTGACATTTAGCAAAAACATCTTACTTGAAAACTGAGCACATATAATATAAAAATCATTGAGACAGAATCATGTTATTTTCTGAGTCATTTTTCATTGTGAAACTGCATCACCAAGCAAGATAATACAAAAAAAATCACCGCCAAAAATTGCTGCTGTCATTCAGAAAACATTTTTAGAGGTTCCTTTTCTGTGTGCCTTGAAGGAATGTGGGATTATTTTGCAGGTTCTGAACCAAAAGACAAAGCAAGAAAATTGGAACATACATATGAATGAAATGAAACACATTATTCTGCCAATACAGGTGCATTCTGTGACAGGAGTTGAATTAAGGAATAAAGATTTCAAATTCCAATAATGGAACAAGTAAACCACTTTGGAGGTAATATGTTCTATTCTCATAACTTTGTATGCAGAGGTAAGTTGTGGTTTTGTGGGGATCTGGAGCAGAGAAAATGGGAGTCCCACCCCATCTCTTCTGCCTGCAGTCCCTCCCTATCCCCCCTGGCAGGAACACCAGGGGTATGTCTAGACTGCATCCCTCTGTCAGCAGAGGGATGCAGATTAGGCAGGTCGACATTGCAAATGAGGCAGGGATTTAAATATCCTGTGCCTAATTTGCATAAAAATGGCCGCCACATTTTGCTGACTCCGCACTTTGTTGGCAAAAAGCAGCAGTCTAGAGGGGGATCTGTTGAGAAAGAAAGCCTTTTTCAACAGATCCTGTAAACCTCCTTGCAGGAGACATAAGGGATTTGTCAAAAAAGGCTTTCTTTCTCGACAGATCCCCCTCTAGACTGCCGCTTTTTGCCGACAAAGTGCTGAGTCAGCAAAATGCAGTGGCCATTTTTATGCAAATTAGGCACGGGATATTTAAATCCCTGCCTCATTTACAATGTCGACCTGCCTAATCTGCATCCCTCTGCTGACAGAGGGATGCAGTCTAGACATACCCCAGGTGAGCAAAGCAGGGCAAGCTCCCACATCCTGACCCCACTGTCCAGCAGGCGCACTGGGAAGGTGAAATGGGTCGGATGTGGGGGGTGACCATTTTTCTGAGGCTTCCCAGTTGGCCAAGGCACCTAGGCATGGGCCTAAAGGTCTAAAAGCTCTTCATACGTAAACAATCTGGCAGACATGTCGAATCAGCTCTTATATTTTGCTGCCATGTTTCAATGAAATGTGGTCTCTTTTTAAATTCCCATAAAAATAAATGTCTTTTCAAACACATCTTAGCAGTTTAAACTGCAATAATTGTCATAAATTAGATAGAAAAATTATGAACTTATCCAAACTCTAAATTAGGTACCTGGCTGCAATAATAAACCAGAACAGATTTTGAAAGTTCTGAATGTTAATCCCACCTTTGACTGGATGTTCCAGAATGAACTAGATGCTCTGTGCATCTGGAGGGAAGAACTCTGAGCTGCCTTTTTTCAGAAATCTTATATGACAGCCCCAGTGCCTCTGTTAGCAATCGTAATATTGAGATTTCTATGACACAGTTAGTTAATTAGACATGCAGTGCAAAAATTTGCAGACTGTACATTTGCTTTTGTGCTGTTACTAGGACTATCTGCAGGCTGGAAATTAGCATGCATCTGTCCATTTATAGTCCTCAGCAGCCATTTGTACAATACATTGACTACATGCAAACGCACATGTTGGCTGAGCAACTCTAGGCCATCCTTTTTTATAATTTTGACACAAAAGCCATAATATTACTCTAAATAACAGAAGTGCTGTTATAGCAATGTTTCTCCCAGGGTACTAGAGGAACAAGATGGGTGAACTAATATCTTTTACTGGACCAACTTGTGTTGGTGAAGAAGACTAGCTTTTGAGTTTACCCCTTGAGAATTTGCTTCAAATAACCTCTGACTATACAGCCATTTTTGTCACCTAACCCACCACATGGGAATCCATATAGGGCATCATTAAACCATTACAATGGGGACAACATCCTGAAGGAAATCTTTCCTGAATCCCCTCTTCTGACCTTCAAACAACCCCCCAATCTCACCAAGCTCATTATCCAATGTTGGTTCCCCACAGACCAAGATATACCAACTCAAAGCAGCATCAGATCCTTCCAGAACAGATGTTAAACCTGCAGACATATCTCCACTACTACAAATATCAAAATACCCACAACACACCTTTCAAGGATCCTATGCATGACTATCACAATTTGTGGTGTACCATATCAGGGCACTAAATGCTGCAACAACAACTTGGGCAGGGGTGCTGAAAGCAGAAACTAGGTATGTGGTTGTTATTATTACTTCCAGAACTCCAACTTGGATGAAATCAGACTTTAACTACACTCTCAAATGAACTTGCACAAAAATATGATAGAACACGCTAATACGCAGGGGTGAACAATTTCCACAAAGACTGCATCTGCACTGCAGAGCTATTTCAGGATACGTCTGATATCCTGAAATAGCTATTCTGCGTCTTAAGAGAAAGCCCATTATAGAGAAATATAATGGGCTTGCTATTCTGATGTCCCTGTAAACCTCATTGCACGATGATGAAGGGACATTTCAAAATAGTGCTTTATTTTGAAATTACCTCAAAACAAGCTACGCAATTTGCGTAGTGCAAATCATGTAGCTTATTTTGATGTCAGGGTGCTGTGTAGACGCACCTAAAGTGATCACTTCGTATCTGACCTCAGTCCTCATCTTCAAAGGAAATCTGAACAACACTGTAAAAAGATGAGCCTGAAAGCTAACATTTGTAACATTGCTAGTCACTAAAAAAGAATTTAATAAAAAGATACCAGACTTATAACTTATTTCAACAGCCTGTAAACCACTAACTTCGAAGGTGACCAGATGTCCCAGTTTTAGAGAGACAGTTCTAATATATAGGACAAAGCCTTTAATAAGTACTTATTATCCCTCACCTGTTGTCCTGATTTTTCACCTTGCTGTCTGGTCACCCTGTTAACCTCCATCCCTTTTAGTTGTTCTATGAGTCCAGAAGTGTTCGTTGGCCGCTTCCCTTTGAATGGTCTCTTATAATGTGTTAACTACTCATGAGAAATAATCTGTTCCATCCTGTATTTTGCAATGACACTTTGAGTGTCTTTCCCTGACCTGAAGAAGTGCTCTGTGGAACCTCAAACATATGTCTCTCAACAACAAAAATTGATCAGATAAAAATATTACCTCACGCAACACTTCCTAACGGAGACTTTTCAGCTGACATGAGAAAGGCTTACGCTGTATATATTTTGAAGTGGAAGGTCAGGGTTGTGGAGTCTGGGCTTCCTTAGCTATGTGGACAGCCCCGCAGCCCCAATAAGGGGCTGGTATGCCCAGTCACAGTAACATATACCAGCAAAGCTTTGTATCACTACACTGTACTCACTACTGGGCCAAGATAAAAGCCAGACACTTAGAGACATTATTTCAGAAGGCACTGATGTCGTCTTATTAGATTACAAGGTAGAGTGAAAGTAGTTATGTTATCTATTTCTGTGGGTGGATAAAATTGTAGCCACATACAGTGCCAAGGGCATTACTAACATTGAGACAAGTTCATCTTAAGGCCGTGGCTGAGTAAGGACTGAGTAATAATTACATAAATATTTTAGAATAGTGTTGCAAGGATAACTTAGCTATCTTTTGCCTATACAAACACACAGCTAAAGGCTATATTTTAGCTATATATTTAATGGCAGAATTGCAACCCTCCACCGTTAACTAGATTTACTACAAGTTTTTAAACATGGACATCATAATTGTCACACAGAAAATAAAACTTAAAATACAAATTATATTACGGGGCAACTATGTTTAGCCTAAATTAACTTCATTTGCTAGTTTAAATAATGAACAAACATCTAATATTCTAAGTAGAATTTAAAATGAAACCCAAAAGAATTGGCTGTTCAGGACGCACTGCGACATGGCTCATGTCCTGCAACTCCTTCTATGCCTCTTGACTCAGGCCACTTCAATTCTCCAAGCTAATTAATTTGTCCTGAAGAAGCATCACCCTTACTGCATTAAATTCTATATGAAAATTTGTTGACTGTTAGCCAAAAAGTATGATTTCCATTAAACTTGTTTTAACTTCCTTCCCCCCTCCATTAACTCAGGTTTGACAGACACTATAAATATCTGCAGCATGAAGAACTCTTTCGTACACCATGTCTCAAAACACTTATTAAACACCAAGCAGAATAGATGCTGCAATGTCAAACACAAGAAAGAAATAAAGAAAAGCTTGTGGTGTTATGAAAAAGTGTAAAAGGCTCCAAAATATGGTACTGTAGCAATGAATTGCCTGGCGGTGGATGGGGTTAAGTTAAGAAACAAAATCACTTAAAAACTGTAAGATTTAGAGCAATGCTGCAGCCCACATTGCAGAGGTGAAAATAGCTTTTTTTAAAGGAGGATTAGTATCAAGTACAAAGTAAAAAAAATGTAGTTCTTTTTTGTAAGATAAGGCAAATGCTTTTTGAGCCACAATCTAACATATATAATAAGAGAACTTGCCTGTACAACACAGTAAGTTCCTGCAGAATCAATTTAGTCACAATATTAGCACTGTTTGTACCAATGCACGCTGAGAGTCAGTATCAGCGAAAACAATTTAGAGATTAGTTTAGAGCACAATCTCGCACTTTACTACAAATAGATGGACTAAATGACCCAGTATGTCCTTTTCCACCCTGTGAACTAGGATTCTATGAGCTTTATCTGTAGTTCAGCCTTCCTTCTACATTAACTTCTTATCACTCCATCTTATTTAATAGCATGAAAAGTTTTGGAAAAGGAGCAAAACTGAGTTTTAAAAGATTTAGAGAAATGAGTAAAATCTTGTCCCTATGGCAAAAATTCCATTGTCTTCAGTAAAGTAAGGACTTCACCCCTTATGCTACATTTAAGGACCCAAGAACTCGGAGGTTTATCTGAACCCAAGTGCAATGAAAGTCAAGCAAGGAAATTATTTTCTCTAAAAATGAACCAAATCTAAGGAGTTTTGGGTAAAGGACATTTTTTAAAATCAGTTTGTTCATCCCTGTGGTACATGTAACTCGCTTGTTGTCATTTATTTTCTGAGTCCTTCATCTCTAAATGGATCAGAGTCTTCCCGTTGCAAAAGCAGCTGCTGTTCTGTGCTCAGATGCAACCTGGCTCTTGAGGATACTCTGTGTGCCCTCTCCCAAAGGTTTTACTTTCATTCTTTCTTGTTTGGCTGCTCTCTTGTACAAAACCAAGATAATAATGACAGAAATTATATGGTTGCTCTTTGAGAAAAACGTAAGGTCCTAACTGAGACACATGTAGGCAACTGTAAATGTAAGAGTCTGTTTTCCTAGTGGCTCTAATGCAAGTTACATCTGCCCTCCTCTCCTTCAGAACTTGGTATCTGAAGTCAAAACAGAGAACCTTACTGTAAATTATGAACCTTGCTAAGTGCATGAAGAATCAAAGGTGACCTCATAATGCAGTAGATATAAGGCAGTACTCCCTGAATTGCCAAGACTGAGGAAACTACAGTAGCTTTACTGTTGTATAAAATTTGGGATGATGGCTATTGAAATTATTTAAAATACGATCATCATATAAAGCTGGTATATTCACTCATGCATATTTTCCTCCCTTCTCTCCTGCCACTCTTTAAATTTGTTCCCTGATAGCTTGACACTCAATGGAAAAGAACATGTACAATAGATAAAACAGTACAATAATACAAAACTGCAGAACCAGAAAAGAGAAATAATCCTATAAAGTTATAGTTAACAGTGGGGCTAAACTCACTAATGTAATCATAGAATCATAGAGTTGGAAGAGAACTCAGGAGGTCATAGAGTCCAGCCCCCTGCCCAAGGCAGGACCAACTGCAACTAAATCAACCCAGCCAGGCTTTGTCAAGCTGAGACTTAAAAACCTCTAGGGATGGAGATTCCACCACCTCCCTAGGTAACTCATTCCAGTACTTCACCACCCTCCTAGTGAAAAAGTTTTTCCCAATAGCCAACCTAGACCTCTCCCACTTGAGACCATTGCTCCTCATTCTGCCATCCATCACTACTGTGAATAGCCTTTCTCCATCCTCTTTGGAACCTCCCTTCAGGAAGTTGAAGGCTGCTATCAAATCCCCCCTCACTCTTCTCTTCTGAAGACTAAACAAACCCAGATCCCTCAGTCTCTACTCATAGGTCATGCACTCCAGCCCCCTAATCATTTTGGTCACCCCCCGCTGGACCCTCTCCAATGCATCCACATCCTTTCTATAGTGGGGGCCCCAGAACTGGACACAGTATTCCAGATGTGGCCGCATCAGAGCCAAATAACGAGGAATAATTTCTTCTCTAGAACTGCTGGCAATGCTCCTCCTTATGCACCCTAATATGCCATTAGCCTTCTTGGCTACAAGAGCACACTGTTGACTCATATCCAGCTTCTCATCCACTGTAATTCCCAGGTCCTTTTCTGCAGAACTGCTACTTAGCCATTCAGTCCCCAGCATGTAACAATGCTTGGGTTTCTTCCATCCCAAGTGCAGGACTATACACTTGTCCTTGTTGAACCTCATCAGATTTCTTTTGGCCCAATCCTCTAATCTGTCTAGATCACTCTGGACCCTATCCCTGCTTCCAGCGTATCTACCTCTCCCCCTAGCTTAGTGTCATCTGCAAACTTGCTAAGGGTGCAATCCATCTCCTCATCCAGGTCATTAATAAAGATGTTGAACAATATATATCTTTACTGGCTACCAATATACTCAAGGGTTAAGTCTAAAAATGTATTATTGCTATTTGAAGATGTCCATTTGCTACTGGCTATATAACTTGACTAAGCTATCTACCCCATGAAGTTCTCTAAGGATCTGTTATTGCAATAGTACTCAACCATCATTTTTTGTAGAAAGCCACAAAAAGGAATTCCCTGACATGACTTTGTGCTGTCATTATAGATGGGACTAAGTCTCAAAGTTTGACTTTGACTGCCCCAGAAAGTCTTCTGGGGTTTGGATTCAATGTTGTATTTCATACGGAAATGGGCACAAGCCATGCCACACAGTTCTGAACCCAGAACTTCATCTGCCCTCAATCGAAAAATGTTTCCCTCAGCAGCCTTAGGCAACTCAGCTTTTCCCCACTGAAAATGATACTACACCCACCTACTAAGGGTGATGTGAAGATTCATTTGTTAACATCTCTATAGAGCATCAGAGAGGAAAAGCATGCTCTAAATCTGTGGTTCTCAACTGGTAGTCCATGGACCACTGGTGGTCCATGGTGACTTTTTCGGTGGTCCACAGGAACATTGTCCAAAGTCACACGGTGTGAGCAGGTGCTGCCATTAGTCTGTTTTATGCCGTGTTCACAAGCACACGGCGCATCATTCATAGTGTTACCTAGGATGCAACTGCGTTGTGTTGCCAGTAACTTCTGTCTGAGGCTCTGCGCATCAGTGGAGCTGCCACCGTCGTGCTGAGTGGTTGCTGTGTCGTTCGTCCTGTACTACATGTGCTGGAGGTGGTCTACAAAAATGTTTTGATTGGCCTGGTGGTCCGTGGACTGAAACGAGTTGAGAACCACTGCTCTAAATGCTAAGTAGAAAATTTAAATCATGACACACTGGACCATGAAGGATTCTTTCAGAAAGACTAAAACCTTCCCCCCTACACATCTACATGCTTCCCCTTGTGATCTCAATCAATTCTAATGTTCGCTGGCATGCACCACCACCTGCTGCAGAATTAAGAAAGATGACCCTCTTTTCTTTTCCATTACTGTGGCCACCACCTTCTTCCTACAGCAACTTTCCTTCACTTCAAAGGAGTTGTGTCAGAGTAACACAAGTGGAACTCTAGCCATTGTCACTCATGTGTCTGTACAACACAACAACACAAGGTCCCAGGCTGACCACGGTTCAGATCACTGAAATGCTTGTTTAGCTCCCCTTCCAAGTAATGATAAGCCATGTCCCCTATTGGGATGGGCAGCAGAGAGCTCTGTATTGGGAGATTCATTCCAGTTATTGTTCATACTGTGTACGACTGGAAGGGAATAGAATTAGTTTTGGCAATCAAAATGATGGGTCGAATAGTCTGTCTTTTTCTGTATTTTCTGTATTCTTTACCAAGCAAAGAACTAAGGTGTTTCTTTAGTGGATGATTGGAAATATACAATAGCATTTTTGCAGGGTTATGTTTTGTTACGTTCTTTACTGAGCATAGGAAACTATATTTAGATCTTCCAATAATACAACATACTGTGCACTTTCATCAGAAGGCCATCTCTGATACAAGGTGTCTATACCTTGGCTTTCAATTCCATTAAAGTTTATAATAAACAACCCTGTGTAACATCCTCCTCACTGTGTGAAGAAAATTACTAGCCTCCAAAGAACAGTTTTTCAGAGATGGTGTGGGTACTTAAACTGGCTGTGCTGAGCAGAATGTCTAATAAGTCTGGAGTTCTTGACCATTTCAAGGGTACTCACAAGCTACAGTAGCACTGTTTTCCATTTTCACTACAGTAATTGACACAAGAAGAGATTCATGTTGTGCCACTTGCTGTTCACAGCTTTTGTCAGCAAAATAAACTATCAGGATTGCAGGGCCTCATTTATCATGGGATTCTCTGTAATGTGATGTGCTACTAAGTCTTTCTGATCATCTATAGTTTGACAGGAATGAGTCTTGCTAACTTAGAAATCAAAACTATATGGAGGAAAGAAATTATATTGTCAGCAAATAGATTTCACACTGCTAAGTATCTCATATGCAAATGCATTGTTAGCCACTGCTACAGAGCCCTCACTGGTGAAATGTGGGGGAAGTAGAAGAAATGTAGCTCACCCAACTAACAATTTTCTCTTTTAATAGTTCCCTTACATATAGACCCTTTTCAAAAATTTAAAAGGCATTCTGTTCTCAGTGCACCTGATTTCTAACTGCATTTTTGATGTTTAACATGCTCATTCTTTAAATGCTGTGAAACTAAGGTGAAGATGTACTCTATCTATGTTATGAAGATCAGTAATTAAATTTAATAGAAGTCAGGTATATTTAGATACAGTTAAAACTAATCAATGTTTGATATATAAAGCTATTACTCAGTTATAGGAATGCAAGAAAATATTTTTGCCAAAGCTTATTTATGTTTCTTGCTAAAAAATACCCAAATAGATTTTGTAGGTGACAGGGAGGGGGGAATAGGCAGACTATCAACCACATTTTCACATTCAGCCCAAAATAAATTTAGACGTGGCCTTAGAATAATGTTACAAATATAGCACACCACAATGCAGAGAAGTTCATGCATTGTAATTTGGCATTCACTAAAATAAAAGCTATGTGATAAAGTCTGAGTGACCAACTCTTTGTGTGTTTTTCAGAATAAGGGCATGTCTACACTACAAACTTATGTCAACCTATGTGAGACTAGCTTAGAGCCACTGGTGTAATTACCGTGGTGGTTCATGCCCATGCTACCTTCTTTCCGTCAGTGGTGCACATCCTCTCCAGGAGTGCTTCTGCCAACTTAAGAGGGGTGGTTTGGAGTGCAGTAAGCCCACGCTCTCAGCTCTGCATGCAGCTCCCCACCAAGAGCCTAGCTGTCCCTCTGTGTCTTCCAGCTCCCCACTTCCCACCAGGACACTGAGGGTATGTCTAGACTACATGCCTCTGACAACAGAGGCATGTAAAATAGGCTACCCGACATAGTCAATGAAGCGGGGATTTAAATATCCCCGGCTTCATTAAAATAAAAATGGCCACCGTGCTGTGCTGGCTCAGCTGATCTTCGGCACAGCACGCAAGTCAAGACATGGATTGGTGGACAAGGGAAGCCTTTGTCGACCGCTCCTGTAAACCTCGTTTCACGAGGCATTAACAGAGTGGTCGACAAAGGCTTCCTTTGTCAACCGATCCGCATCTTGACTCGCCACTGTGCCGAAGATCAGCTGAGCCGGCACAGCGCTGCGGCCATTTTTATTTTAATGAAGCTGGGAATATTTAAATCTCTGCTTCATTGACTATGTCCGGTAGCCTACTTTACATGCCTCTGTCGGCAGAGGCATGTAGTCTAGACAAACCCTGAGTGTCAGTGCAGCAGAACTCCCAGCAGGAAGAAGAGAGCTCAGAGCCCGGGCACCAGTAAACAGCTCAGCTGCGAGCAGGGAGCCAGGACCCCGGGGCAGCCAGCTCCAAGCAAGGAGCTGGGAGTCCAGTGGCAAGCGAGCTCTAGCTGGTGCTTTTGACCCACCTCTGGGTGACAGCCTGAGCTGTGAGTAGCTTTCTTGTCAATTTCACGACTCAATGATGGAGCTTCGAAATTGCCAAGAATGACAGTCAACAGATGATGTAACTAACCCGCAGTGTCTACAGGGACACTTGTCACCTTAACTACACTGACATAAGCCCTATGCTTCTCATGGAAGTGGAGTTATTGTGTCAGCGTAGTAGGGTACTTGCTTCAGTGGAAGCAAGGCTGTGGCATATACACTGGCATAATTAGGTTGATAGAAGCTGCCCTATGCCAGTCTAACTCTGTAGTGTAGACCAAGCGTTAGGATCAGTTTTCCATGCAGTTCAATCATATTGAAACCAGTTTCCTAAAATCATGCAACCTTCACTCGTTTTAGTGCTACTCAGCTACTGTTTCCATTCCTTTCCCAAAGGTAGTTCAAGATGCCTATGACACAGAAAGTGCCCAGAGGTCCCTGCTTGCCGAGCCTCAGAAGGTCTGAGCCTGAGTGGCTAGTTTCCAGTGGGAGTAAAACTGACCGCCGCACTCTTTGCTTCCTCTTTCTCCAATCTTTTCCCCCGCCCCTCCCTGTAGCAATAGAGGCTCTTTTGTGGGAGGAGGAACACTTGTACCTGTTGGCTTTCTAGGCCTCTACCTACTGCCTATCTCAAGGTGGTTGTCACCAGCATTTGCCTCCTCCTGTCTATCTGTTACTGCAGAATATTGGATTGCTTGATGCGCCCTTCCCTTCTCTTCCTCCCCCCCCCCATGTACACTCTAGCACTAAAGATGCTCATGATATGCTCCAATCTCTACCATACTGCTGAAGAATTTCATTCTTCCTGCTTTCTCTCTCTGGGAACATCAGAGGTCATGGCAGGGAAAGACATTCTTTCTGGACCTAGCTAGCTTCCTCTACAATAACAGTTTGTTTTTTAAGATGGCCCGGGCCACATTCCAGAACTTTGTATGAGCTTCCTTCACCCACCTTTACTGATTACAGCATTATATAAGTCAGCTAGCGGGTCTGCTATGGGAGTGTTTAAGGATGGATATATTCTTTCTTGATACCTGTCACAATCACTATGTCTATGTTTAAAACATTGCTATGATTTACTTATTATTGAATAGGATACAATGCCCAGGGCACCTTAAAAAGAGAGCTTTCTAAATACAATTAGTACTATTCTATATTGTTTGCATTTATAGCTGTCATCCAGTTCTATTATTAAAATCTCCCTGTTTTAGAGAGACAGTTAGAGCCGGTATTTAAAACAGACTACTTATATTCCCCAATTCCATTTAAAAAGGAGTTTGACTTTTATTTGCATTGGACACCACAGCAACAGTTGTCATGTTTCTGTTCACTTACAATAGTAAGAAGAAGAATTAAGGCCTATATGTTTCTGTTCAGTTTGATTTCCAAGTTTAATGACTTGACAAAACTGGTGAGGCTGGTTGAACACTGTAGATTTACAATTATCTGTCAAGAGAGAACACTCAGATTGTCTTGGCTGTACTTCCTCTTTCAAGGCCATGTCTACACTAAAGGAAAAAAAGGTTTAATTTAGTGTTTGTTGTTGGCCAACATATTAAAGTCATGGCACCAACAAGGGAAATTGTCATTTTAACAGATGAAAGCTGGTTGAGATAAAAAACGGGACAAACTTCACATGTGAAAGCTCATTCACTCAGTTTTACATTAGCTACCATTTCAAAACACACCTTATTTCTGTCCATTATCTCCTTGTTTGGCTTTGCTGTCAACGCATATCCATGATATTAAAAGAAGTGTAGTTGAAATGTGATGAGTCATGTTCTGACCACTACACAGCAGGTACTTGAGATCTGTAGTATGGCATTTAAAGTGTTTCCTTCTTTACAAAATTAATGGATCATAAGTTCATGCAGCCAGGACTGATTTAATGCACACTACATGAGAGTGCTGCTAATTCTGAACAGAACCAGCAGGCACACAATTCAATAAAGAAAAATATTTATTCCCAACTATTATTCTCATTCCTTAGAGATCACACTGCAGAGCATTGTTCAGAGAATAATTAAACAGCTTCAATTGAGAAATTATTATAAACCTAAGTACACAATAGGTATGAGCTGCATTTTGCCCTCTGAGGAAGGTTATTCTGGAAAGGTAACATTTTGCTTTCAAAGCGATTCTAATAATCAAAAGAAAGCAAAAACCACTGACATTGGACTGACAATGAAACTTTAAACTTTCTGCAATAATTTGTATTGAACTTGCTAAATCCACTGTCTCCCACATTGGCTCATTTGTTTCCCATCAATCCTGAGGGTTCTGAAAATGATTTCCAATATACTGAGAAATACAAGTGTCAGTAGAACACAATCAAACAGAAAGGCTGCAGGTAACAACAACAACTGAACTGCACTTGCCCAGTTCTTTTCTCCTACTCCAGAGACACAGGAACATCAATTAGATTAAATCACCAAAATCCTCAAAGAAAAGAACTCTTTTTAAAAGAAGTCTCCTCAGTTTAAGTTAGGAACTCCGGCAACAAAAAAAATCAAAATCAGATCTAAGAAAACTGAGCCCCAAATTCTATCTTCGGTTATTCAAGTATAATTTCTCTTAGCTCTGATCTTGCAACTGCTACTCAACCTCAGGAAGGCCTCTATGTGCTCCCATAAACAAGAACATTACAGATCAGATGATAATAAAATAGAAACTTTGGTTCAGGGAAGATCTTATTTTACACTCAGAACCTTTCATTAGTGGTTGTATAATTTGCACTGATACTGATGCAGGCTCTGTAGTTTTCCAATTAAAATGTCTTCCCTTGTAAACAACCTAACAATGGCATAATAGCAACAACTGGCCAGTCCATTGCCCTGGGTTGAAAACAAATCCATAATGGCATCAAAATAGCATTGTCTAACGGCACTCATACTATCACTGAAAATGATTTCCCATGTAGCCAACATTATAATGGCATCACAGGCTCTCCTGGGACATGTACCAAAATCCTCATGAGACAGTTTTGACAATACACAGCTCGTGTTCTCTCAATGCTCAGATGGGATGTGTTCGCTCAATACCAGGCTCTGTAGCAATCTTTTCCCTATTTAACCCATGTTATTTCACACAATTTCTCAGGCCCAAATTTTTATGAACCAATAATAACGGGCCTGGGCAGCTTGTGACCCACTGGTTGGAGGAGGCTAGCTCCCCAGCCCCACCTCTTCTTCCCGAGGCCCTAGCAATTCTGTGCTCCCCGCCCCAGAGCTGCCACACCAGGGCTGTCCCTGATAGTGGGGGAGGTCCAGGGCTTGGGGCAACACCGCTCTCTCCCAGCATTGCTCCAGGGGAACAGAGTGGGCAGGGGCTGGGTCACTCTGCTTGCCACCACCGCAGTGAAGCGGAGCAACCTGTCTGGTTGATGACAGCAGAGCGAAGGAGGCTGCTGGGGCACTTTACTTCCTGTGACTCCTTCTGTCACAGTGAGTGAGGGGGAGCCTGATTCCTGCTACTGCCCCACGGCTGGTCCCCCAGGTAACCTCCCAGGCTGCCCTGGGCCCCACATGTCCTGTCCACAGGACTGTTAAGGCGGCCATCGCAGGGCCTCCAAAGTGCAGGGCCTGGGGCAGCCACCCCACACAATCCTATAGATGAGATGGCTCTGCCCCTACTGCAGACTAGCACCCCCAGCCCCAAAGTGCTAGGAGGATGGGGGTCACTCCTCCAGCTCCCTCCTCAGCCCCATTGAGCTAGGAGGGAGGGCTGCAAGCTCCAACCTGGAGTACCGGGAAGGCAGGCAGCACAACCCCAGCCCCGACAGCTCTAGAGCACAGGGGAGAGACGAAGGGCAGCTGCAACCCCCCTCCCAAGCTCTGGAGCACCAGGAGAGCAGGCTGCCCTGCTCCAGCCTCTGGACTCCCAAAGTGTCAAAGGGCAGGCTATGTTGTCCCAGCCCCCCACCCCCACCCCCAGAGCACTGGGAGGACAGACAGCCTGGCCCCAATCAGGATCACCACAGAGTGGTCTGGGGGTGGAGCGAGGACAAGGCTACACATGGCTCTTTGGGGAGGTGCAGACTCCCCCAGTCTATGATACCCGGCCTTCACCCATGAAAATGGGCACATTTCCAAAGCCTTTTCACCTCCAAATCACTTGCTTGAACTCTGGAGTGTACAAAAATGGACCAACACCACCACATCCTTTTCATCTGCAGATCTCAAAGTGCTTTGCAAAGGAAAGCAAGTATCTTTAGCCCCAAATGGCTCTGCTGCTACTTTGCAGCCTGATGGATGTTCCCCTTAGGGAATATGTGGAGAAAAGCCTGTTTTTAGTCTAGCTTTGTGAGGTGTAGAGGAGAGAGACAGATGTGCAATTTTATAGAAATGTGGTTAATATACTGATCTCGCAGCTCCAGAAATCACATTAATGTTATTTAGAATTACACTAGTTCATCTGTACACTTGCCCACCTTAAATCACATTCCCAATCATCTTCAGACACACTGAGGTGCATTATTTTGTGTATTAAATATCTTAAATATAATTTATTCATTTTGGACAAAGTCAATTTTTGTTTATATTTTCCGTGGGGAAAAATGCATTATTTGACCAACTCTATTAAAAACACATCTAATAATATTTACATTTACATTTGACATCTACATTTTTTAGAACAAATATGAGTTTTTTATTTTCTCAAACCAAGAAATAGAAGATGCTTCATTCTTCATTTGAGCCAGCATTGCTATTACAGGCAGTGGGATTACTCATGTGAACAGTTGCAGGATTGGGCCCATTGTTGACTATGGCTTAAAATAAATGGACTAGTGTTCAAACAGACACCAGTGCTCAGAGTTGCTAATAAATATTCAGAATTGGAAAATGAATCTGTCTGAACTATGCATCTGAGCTAGCCAGATTAAAGGATTATGCTCTCCATTGCAGTTCATATTATGGGGATGCTAAAATGTCAAGGATAATAGAACTTGCTTTTAAAACTTAAATAAAAACATTGTTATTTTAAAATAAAAAATGAAATTGAAAATTTACAAAATAAATTAACCAGAAGGTTGAAGAAAACAAGCCCTGAGAAGAAATGAATAATTTAAAAATGAATGTCATAAAAAGGTCACATATAATATTATTATTAATGAAATGATTTCCATCCAGATATGTGTGATAAGATTTTTAAATGGTGACTCTATTATGTAAGCAGCACAAAGTATGGTATTTACTCTAGATTTCACAGAATTTGCTCACTATCCCCTCACACACACACTCTCTCTTAACATATAAAATTAATATAGGTTTTTAAATGTTTCTTTGTGGGACTACTAATTATTTTTCCCTCAAACAAGAGTCCTCATTCTGTTTGCTTGCCATTGAGAGTATCCTTCAGTGAAGCAAACTGCCTAAGCACAGAGACACAATCTGCTTGTTACGAAGAGTCATTTCATATCCTGATTTCACATTTTCTTTCATTTTCCACTGACATCTTTTTTGTATGTGAATCCCTGCGAAAAAGACTTTATAAACTAGATAACAGCAAAGGTAAGAGTCATCAATGTTCTCTGGTCCAAGGTGGAAATCCAACACTCGCTTCTTTAACTGCTGGTTGATGAGTGTGGATAAACTTGAAATGTTCTTTTTCTCCCCATCTATTAACACAGCAGAATCCCCTCATATATCTGTGATTCATCTGTGATTTTTAATACCTTTTTTTTATTCTATATGGCAGCGTTAAGTTAATATAATCTTTCGTTTGAAATGTGTAAGGGTTAGCACCTTTCTTATGATCTATCCCCGGTCTGAATTGTTCTTATGGATATTCTTAACACACTCACAAACTCATCTGAAGATCTGGTTACAAAAGGGAAATGTGTAAGTCTTTGATTGATAGTAAGTCATGTATTATCATTGGGTATGTCTAGACTACAGGGTTTTGTCGACAAAAGTGGACTTTTGTCAACAAAACTATACCTGCATCTACACTACCACCGAGTTCTGTCAACATAACGTCGACAGAACTCGGCAGTTTTGTCGATGGCGGTAAACCTCATTCTACGAGGAATAACGCCTTTTGTCAACAGAGTTCTGTCAACAGAAGGTGTTATTGCATCTACACTGTCCTTTGCGTCGACACTCTCATGTCAACAAAGCGGCTTGCTTTGTTGACAGAAACTTTATCGATAGTCTAGACGCTCTTTGTCGACAGAAACTTTATCGATAGTATCTGTCGACAAAGCCTCTGTCGACAAAAGCCTGTAGTCTAGACATACCCATTGTGTCCTCTTAATAGTTCAAAGTGTGATACTTTTGTTTTGAGCATGGGATGGTCCTGTAAGCAAACCATGTGTCACATAAAGCTTCTTTCCATAATCACATTTGCAATCTGGAAAACTGCCAACTTTTTCCACCAGTCTATTGATTCGCCCAACTAGAACATTATCTTTCAGGTGGTATAAAGAAAGAGTCATGGCTACTGAGGTATAGTTGTATTGCAGCAAAGGTCAATTGCATTCCATTGTCAATGATCAATTCCTTGGCAAATCCTTCTGGGGAAAAGACATAATTGCTGATTCAGTGATAATCTTTCCGGCAAATGTAATATCTGGCCACTTTGAATAATAGTCTACCATTATTATGGCAAACCTCCGGGTAATATCTTCAAATTGCCCCCGTTATGTCAAGACTAATTTCTCCCATGGACAATTGGGATAATCAGTGGAGTGACACTGACTATTTTCTGTGACTTATCACAACTAGCACAAGTCAAGCAATTCTTCATTACTTTCTCAATATGCTTGTTTGCCCTTGAGCACCAAATTTTTGTCACAATTGTCTTTTGATTAGACTCATCCCCAAATGTCCTTCATGTGCCATGTGAATCAGTCATCTTCTCGGGAGTATGGTCACAAGACAATCAAGTCTCAAAACCCATTCATTTACAAGGGATAATTCATGTGATACAGGCAAGTGTTCTGGTTTCATCATCTCTTTTCAGACATGGTAGCAGGTCCTCTCCAGCAACTTGTAGTGTTCCATGAGTAGACCAGAAACCAGAGTGCAGATTCTTCATCTTCTCTGCAAATGTTTTTTTCAGAAGATGAAGTTAAACATGTGGACTCTACATGCTGGTCATTTCCCAAAGGAGCACCCCTTGTCTCTTATTGTCTGGAGCTTAACGTTGCATCAATGCAGTCCATGGAGTTAAATCCATAGAACCATTTTAAAAGCTATATTCCCAGTACAGCTAGCAAATCTTGGCTCATTTGGGGTCCCAAGAAACACTGATTTATATATTTGTCAAGCCATAGGACAGACTATAATTTAATTTTCTTAAGTGAGTCACAATAGTAAAACTGTTTTGCTCTTTTCCTGTGTTATATTATTTTTTTAATTATGGCAAAAGATATAGTCTATAACAGGGACCTGTTTTGATGGGCATCCAAATACAATAAAATATTCAATTGTCTATTATTAATTGCTCAGTTTTTCCCTAGATTATTCTTCATAAATGACCTTAATGGTTCTAACTGGATATTAAGAGAGATGTTCTAAGAAATTCTAGAAGTGATGGATAGCAAAACAAATGGATTGCTTCTGCAAATGCATCCACCCCACAGAAAAGTCTGATAACTTTATATCAACATTTACTACCACAGTAAAGCAACTTAGGTACCATTTTCCTTTCCAAAATATGAGGGAATCAGTGACACCACCAAGTTAAAAAGACATGTTATACCTGAGTAGGCTAAAAACCTCACTAGTCCAAAATGGTGGGATTTGGCTTTGCACTTGAAAGTAAGTTTTACCACCAAACTTAACTGTTAGTTATCCCTAAAAAAGCATTCTGTGGATGCGCTATTTTGAAATAGCAAAATGCTATTTTGAAATGCATTTTGTGTGTAGACATGTTATTTCTAAATAAGATATTTCAAAATAACTATTTTGAAATTAGATATTTTGAAATAACGCTATAGTGTAGACGTACCCTAAGTTATTACCCTAACTCGAGTAATGTAAAATTAGATGTGATCATTTATAGTTTCACTGTACCATGACAATACTAAATCTAGTTTGGATGCTATATATGCCACAATATGATGCTAGACTCATTGTTTTATTTCAGAGTTCCAATTATTTCCTTTAGATATCTGGTGCAAATAGCTTGTGTGTTGGACTCATCTTTCTCTCCAGTTGTCTGTGGATCACAGGCAAAGGCTGGCTATTGGATGTAATGCCAGATATTTCTTTGGGTATTTTTTGATAATCATATATTAATTCCATGCTACAATTTATTTCATACATTCATGGTGCCTGAACACATGTGTAATAAAAAACCACAAAGTAGTCTTTGTTCTATGCTTTTCCCTCCTAACATCTTTTTGTCATCTATCAGGTTTTTAATAGCCTCACTAAAATCTCTTGCTGTTTTCCCATATTATTTACTATTCCTCCCACTGAATTATGTTACCAGACTATTATCCATTTATGAGTGTTCTTCATTCCCTGAACTGTCACAAAATACAGAGTTCTGTTTTACCAGGAACCTTCTTTTTATGTGTGGGCAATAGTTAACACTGCTCATCCATATCTAATGTTTCAAACAGCTTGTTCCCTTACTCCCCTATCTAATGATCCAGCCAGGGGCACTCAAATGTAACTGTTTACTCCTGATACTGCTTGGTGTCTCATTTTTCATTTTAGGAAAGGTTCTCATTTTTCTTCTGCTTAGACACACACTAAAGAGGTGAAGTTCCCACCCTGTTTTCAATAGGATAGATATGTCATATGTAGCTCAAACCTATCTCCTTTTCTGGTAACTTAAATTATAAAAATCAAACATAAAACTAATTGTATTCTTCACCAAACTTGCCTTCTCCTAGACTGTCTCCTAAGTATTTCCTCTGTCCAAAGCTCTATCCCTCACTTAAGAAAGAGTCACTCTTAATATCTTGGTTGAAATGAACAAAATTCACCTCAGGAATAATTATGCTGCAGCCATATATAGGATTTAAGCACCTAATATCAGGATGACTCAGACTCTAGGGCTGCCTCTATGCAAGATCCTAGAATCTACTATTCTAGTTATATACGTTTCATATTTATCTTGAAGTGCAATTTATTCATATGCAGCTCTCTTTGAGATCTGGGGCTCAAATCTAATGGTTAGCAAACTTTTAGGCCTGAGGGCCATATCCGAGTAGGCAAATATATGGCAGGCCGTAAGTGCTGTTCACCCAACCTCCTCCCAGTGGCATATTAGCCACTGAGCCAAAGGGGCAAATGCACAGAAATCTTGTCATTAGCACTCAGTCAATGTTCCTCCCTTCTTCATATCATGTGGCTCTCTTTTCCTTTCTGTTCTCAAATCTTTGACGTCATTGGAAATCTAACAACCCTGCACATAGACTGGAAGCAAGGGGATCCAGCAAAGCATTACATCAAAAATAACCATATTCTTATCTTACATCAGGATAATTCCACTGACTTCAGTAAAGTTACTCCTTACTAACAGTGAAGGATAGCAGAACCAGACCTATCGTAACTTTACTGAAGTCAATGGAATTACACAGTGTCACCTACCCAGCCACCCTCCCCATGGTTGTGTGGCATGGGGACACCCTCCTACACGATAGCAGGGCCCCATCCCGGGTTTTCTCTGGGCTCCCTTACATCGGGGTGCAGGTGCGCCTGCCCCCCCCCCGGGGCAGAGCCCGTATGGCAGCGGCCCACCACCCCAAGAGCCATTAGGCCTTATCGGACCTATCCCAGAAAAGTCCCGACCTAGCGCCCCCCCGTCGTTGGCCAATACTTCCTTGTCTGTAGCCCGACTCAGGGCTGTTCAGGCCGTAGCTCTAGTAGTCCTTGTCTCTGGACGGGCCTAAACCCGACCCAGCCTGCAGTCCTGTTGCTAGTGGGGTAGGGGAACTTGGGCCCTCCCTCTCAGCCGAGTTCCAGCCCAGGACCCTAAAGGGTAGGACCCCGCAGTCTTACCCAAATGGTGAGTGTCCGATAAGTACTCACCACCCCTCTCAGGGGTGCCTTCGCAGTAATTCCCCGTCCTGGGCTACTTCCTACACCGCTTAAATGCTCCGGCAGCACTGGTCTCCTGCCAGCCCCGTCACAATGCTGGTCTGGCAAGACTAGCATCATTTTCTCTGGGGCAATGGCAGTCATGTCGACGACTCCAGGGGTTCCTCGGGCTGCCGCAGAGTCCCCCTGCCAGCCTCTGACTCCCCTCCCCAGGAGTCGCCTTTCTGGACCTCCCAGGTCTGTTCCTTTGGGCCCCCCATTGTTGGAGTCACTCCTCCGGCTCCCTGCCCAGGGTATTTCTCCCCCAGCATTGCGGACTGTCTTCTCCCAGCGCTGCCGGCATTTGGCCCTCGCTTTTCCCCGCCCGGCACCCTCTCCGGTTCCTTCCCGCCCTTGGCATCCTTCTCCCTTCCAAGCAGCTCTGGTGATGCTTTTGAAGTGCCCGTGGGGCCGCCGGAGCATGCATGACAGCGTCGGGGAGCGCTGGGCGGCGCACCCTCTGACATCAGGGATGTCGGCATCTTCCTGCCACCCAGTGAGGACGGGCTTGCCCCATCACACACAGGTATAAAAGAAGACTCAACCCATGAACAATAAAACTACCTGTAAAAATCCTGAAAGGTGTACAGGACAAGTAATAGGATTTAAATTATGTCTACATCATTCAAATTAGTACTGTCTGGCTAATGCTTAATAACATTTTTCATCTTCAAATATGGTGAATATACAAAACACAGATGGAAACTAAATAAAAAATAAACTCGGGAGAAAATACCAAGACTACCTATTCATGCAGTTAATCAATCTGTAGAACTTCTTACCAGGCAAGGCTGTTAGAGCAAAACCAATTAGTTGACACTATGAGGAATGATACACCACAAAAGTAGTGAGTCAGATAGAAGAAATATTTAGAAAAATAAGAACTGTTTTCACATAAAGCCTTTTTGGGACTGGAGGATCCAGCGAGCACACTGAAATTTACATCTTGTTCTACAGACAGCTACCTGGCACCTTCATACTAAACCAAAGGCCTCTGTTCAAGAAAGATCTCCGCCGTTCAGCTCCATTGACTTCAATGGGACTTAAGTACATGCTTAAGATTGAGCATACACTTAGGTGCTTTCCTGAGTTGGAACAACAATGATGGGCATGCTAGAAATGCTTGAAATACTTAAAAATTATTGTTACTGAGTTATTGGTCAGCCTAGAATTCAAAGAAGATTTGAATGTTTATATAAATAGCAAGAATATTCAGTTATAAGGTTAGACCTCCCTGGTCCAGCACCCTCGCAACATGACTGGTCCCGGATGGGGGATTTTGCTGGACCAGGGGAGGTCATTTCTGGTCCCACTGCTGCCAGCACCAGGCTTCCAGCCCTTCCTCCCCTTCCCCCACATCCCAGCTGGGCTGTGTGCCAGCTCCCAGTCCCCACAGCCTACCTGAGCTACACGCCAGGTTTACTGGCTTCCCCCTCTTCCTCCCTCCCCCCCCCCCCCAGCAGCACAGCAGCTTCCCAGATCCTGGGCTCCCCAGGTAGCCCAGCTGTGCCGTGCCCAGAGGCCCCCCCACACACACACGCATCACACTGGGCTCCCACACCCTCTGCATCGGGCTGGCCTCCTGTCCCCCGCCCCCCCCCCACATCATGTCAGCCTCCAAGCCCCCTGGCAGCACGCCGTGACTCTCTGATCCTGAAATATCCATGATCTGCTAATGTTGCAAGACCAAAGAGTGCCAGTTGGTAGAGGTGCAACCTGCATATATTTGAAAGAGTTTCTGTCTGTCTGTCCATCTGTGAGTCTGTTCAAGATCTCCTCCTAAGAGGTAAGAACTCGGATAGCCAATTTTGGTAGGCAGCTTCCTCTTGTCATAACTTAATGCAAGGTAACAGTTTGGTTGTTCCAGGGCAATGGGATGTGCCTGGAATGTGATTGTTTCTCATGAAATGGAAAGGGAGGGGTCTGCTAGCAGGAATAGTTATACAGCATAATATCCACAGGGAGGGAGGGAGGCAGCAAGGGGCCAGAGATGGAGACCAGGACAGCTACAATCCCACTGGGGCAGCAGGGTGGAGAAAGGGACAATTATCTACTATATATTTGAGAGAGTTAGTCTGTTTATGTGTCTATCTGTCCCCCAGCCAGAGGACATGAATCTCTTCCCCAGCTGTGCCTGCTGCAGCTCCTGTGGCCATGGACAGGCACTTCTCACAGGGCCCCAAGATGCTGCAGTGAGGGCCCCTGTGTAGTCCCTGAATACTGAACCCCTCCTCCCCAGCCCCACTGCTGAGCAAATATTACAATGACGAAAAAAAATTATTTCAGTTAAGCAACCAAGCACTGTCGGGTAAATCCTCTATTATAATAATATATTGATATAATGCTTAAATAAACGGAAGGCATCTAAAACTCCACATTATAGGGCTTCAACCAATTTCTAATTATTAGGATTTATGAGTCTTTTCCAGGTGCGCATTATCCACTATAGTGGTTTCCTGCCAGGCTGCTTATCATTTATGGCTATAATGGGCTGATGTGCTTGGGTAGGGAGTTTTTGCTGGGTGCCAAAGTTCTACAATATAAAGTTAGAGTAGGTGGGAAGCCAGCACCGTTTCAAACCAGGTGAAAGTGACAAGTAGCCATGAAGCACCCAGTCCTCCAAACCCTTTTGCACACGTGCAGTTTTGCCCACCTGAGTTCCCAGTGAATTTTATGAGACTTCTCATGTGCATAAAATCGTGTACATGAAGAAGTGTTTGAAGGATTGGAGCCTGGCTCTGTAGCTCTGCATTGGATCCGTATGATTTTTCTTTATAGGTGAGAATACTTCGCATTTTCTCTTATCTTTACTGACTGGAGGATAGTTTAAGAAAAATGCAAAGCAAGAACTATTTTGAAAAGCATAACACCAATTTTAGGAGACAACATAGGTGATAGAATTGGGGTGCAGGAGATGCTACAGCACTGCCTGGCTTGATGTGGTTTCCAATATATCCAGGATTTACAGTTTGGTTCAATGGCTCTCAGCACCCTGCCCCGCCCCCCCCCCCCCCCCCGCCCCGTACAAATTGTTCCACCACCCCTGGGACAGAATGAAATTCGATCCAAACAGTTAAAATGTCTTTCGATGCTGATTCAGGAAAAACAAAACCACAAATGCAGTCCCACTGATTTCAGCTTCATGCAGCTGTACAGACAGATAGTCGTAGTGTTTGCAGGATCAAGGCCTAAAATTGTTTGTTTTAATGCAAAATAGATCCTTCTCTGTGAGACAAATTGACTTGAAAGTGCATGGAAGGGACCTAGCTCAATAAAGCTCTGAAATAGATTTGTTCATTATTCAGATGTGGCTTTAAAAGCATTTATATTGGTTATGGTACATGATTAGCCATTTAAAAAAGCAGAACCCACTCACAAAGAGTAATTTTATACAGTGTTTTGTAAATCTTTGGTAGACTAGAGACTGCCTAAAGACATTAAATGTTGAAATAAGCAGCCAACCATTATAAACCAACAGGGAGCCAAGACTCCCATTTGAATTTCTTATCAATGTAATGGGGGAACAAACCAGTTTCTTCGTAGAAAGTTGTGCCAGTCCCCTGATTCCCACACTTTGGCTCAAGCAACCATTTCCTCTGCCCTGCCAAAAGTGTGTTTGAAATGGCATGAAAGAATGGATGTACAAGTGAAAGCTTGATTGTTCAGAATGCATCATCTGTATCTCTGACTGATGGCAACCACATAAAGGTGCAAAGCAGCATGACTTCCAGATTGTCTCAATGATTTTCTTGGCAGGAATGCCTCTCTTTAGGGAGTCCACTAAGAAAATATATCTTGGTATCATTTTTGATAACAGAAATTGGCAACCCCTGAATAAATTCTATAAGTGAACACGAAACTATTGGAAAAAAGTGTACTCAATAGCGAAGAAGTACATACAAATAAACTAAACTAAACTCAACTTCTGTGATGCAGGGACACAATGATTTTTAGAGCAGTTTGAGAATGTATCCAAAGCTGCTTGTAACAAGCTAATGTAGCACTGGTGAAAGTTTTGCAAATGAAAAGTTGCTTTTAAACAGAATATGAAAATGAAAACTGCTGTTGAAAGCATTTCTGGAAATATTTCTTCTAATGCCTACCAGATTCCAGAAAACTCCATTTTTAAGCACCTTTTCAATAAAGATTTTGATAATGGTTGTGATAAAGAATATACCAAAGACATATGTTATGGAAAAAAAATTGAATAAAACCACAGAGAGGTCTGAGCCCTGTAAATTAGAAAGAACTTTGACATTTTTAATTGTCATTTATGTTTTAATTTTTCAACTAACTCTAAGCTAGAAATGTTAGCAATTGTTCTAGCTAGCTTGAAATGTCTAAACAGGAACAGAAAGTAGCTAAGGTTGGTTAGTTCGTGCCCACTCCTGCTCCTTTATGATGTGCAAAGATCACCTACTAAAAAGATTCCCAAACATTGCTATTTTTTCTGCATATTTTTGCACATAAGGTGTGAGGTCTTTGGCTACATCTAGATTGCATCCCTCTGTCGACAGAGGGATGCAAGTCAAAATCACGTCGAAATTGCTCATGAAGCAGGGATTTAAATATCCTGTGCCTCATTAGCATAAACATGGCTGTGGCTTTTTTTTTAAACGGAGTTATTTAAAAAAAAATGGCAGTCTAGACACAAATCTGTCGAAAATAAAGCCTTTTTCGACAGATCCTGTATTTCTCAAAAAATGAGGTTTACAGGATCTGTCGAAAAAGGGTTTGTTTTCGACAGATCTGCATCTAGACTGCCGGTTTTTTTCCAAAAACTCCATTTCAAAAAAAGCTGCGGCCATGTTTATGCTAATGAGGTGTGGGATATTTAATCCCGACTTCATTAGCAATTGCAACGTGCCTAATCTACATCCTATGTCGACAGAGAGATGTAGTCTAGACACACCCTTTCTGTCCAAGTTTTTCAGGAAGATCTTCAGGGGAAGCACCTGTTGTGTCTCTCAAGTCAATAGTTTTTCTCTCAACTATTCTTTGTCCAGAGGAATTTTCAGAGAGACTAAGAACCTAGTGCTGATCTTACTTTCCCAGGTTTTACACACTAGTATAATTCCACTGACGTCAGTTGACTTATTCCTGATTTTAACCATTATAAGGCAAACAAGCTTCCTTTTCTCAGAGGACCGGGAAAGCTGCAGCTCAGGTTTCAGCTAATTGTACAGTCACACTCACATTCAATTTCTCAACAGCAGGGTAGAGTGAATAGGAGAGAGTCTGGATTCTATTCCCGGCTCTGCCATTTAACAACCGTGTGAACTTAGCAAATCAGTTCAGCTCTGCTCCACTTCCACTCTTTGTCTTGGCTCCTTAGATTGTCAGCTCTTTGAGGCATGGCTGTATTTTAGGGTGCGTCTACACAGCACCCTAAACTCGAAATAAGATACGCAATTTACACAACATGAATTGCATATCTAATTTCAATTGTATTTCGAAATAGCTTATTTCAAAATTTGGGACATCTACACAGAGCCAAATTTCAAAATAACACACTATTTTGACACATTCCTTAATCCTCATGGAACGAGGGTTACAGCGATGCCAGAATAGTGCACTCATTATTTCAAAAAATATTTCACAATAATGGGCACATTTCAAAGACACAGGATAGATATTTTGGGATACCTGAAATATCCCAAAATAGCCCCGCTGTCTAGACGTGCCCTCACACTGTGGTTGTATACTATATAGCATAAGAAGGATAGTTGGGGGTTTCTGGGCACTACTGTAACACAAATTAGTATTAATTACTAATAAATCATTAATAGTTAGTGATTGTTGAATTTACTTTGCTCTCCATCCAGCTAAATGTAAGGTACAAAAAGGAATTATGTAAATTTGTTCTTACAGGGTTAAAAAAGTCTAAAATCATCAAAATTCTGATTTTACTCTACATTATACCAATGGACAGAGCACCTGCTGAATTTACTAGTAAATTATTTTAATTAGCAATGAACACAGTTTTTATCAAGTTAGCCCTAAAATTATTATTATTGTCCTTGTCAGTTACTTGTAAAACAATGTGATGACAGCATTCTGTGAAATCAAAGAAGCGGACTTTGATATAATGAAAACTGGTCTCAATTAACTAGACGCCTGTTGATTTTTATGGTGTTGTCTGGGACTCTTCATGTGTGTATAAAATTTTGCATCTCAATTGACAGTAAAAATTGGGCAGCATAAGGAGATACAATGATGCTTCAGGGCAACTAAATTTAGAAGGGGATAATTTACACAGTGCCAAATTTCGAAATAACGCATTATTTCAAGCCATCCCTTATGCCTCGTGCAACGAGGTTTAATGAGGTGGCAAAAAAGCACGCCTGTTATTTTGAAAAATATTTCAAAATAATGGGTGGCTTGTGTAGACGTGGGGTAGCTATTTTGGGATACCTCCAGTATCCCAAAATAGCCTTGCAGTGTAGACGTATCTTTTCCCACCACACAGACATTTTGAGTGACTCCCTGTAATATGCAAAAGTTTCTCTTCCCACTCTGCTTTGATACAATGTTTGCAGGAAGCCAAGCCTTCTGCTTCACCTGGATGTGACCTACCAGGTGAGTTGCCAATGATGAAAACACAACTGCAAACAGGGGCTAAGCACATCTAATAGCTGCCATGCCATATTCTGGATGCTTCCTGGTCCTTTTATCAGAGTTGCTCTGCCTTGCTCCCTGCAAGTGTGCAAAGACTCAGAATACCCTGGTAAGATCCAGCTGTCCTTCCTTCCAGCTGTCCTTCTCACCTGCAACTATATACCACACCAAAGTAACTCTAACTCAGGAACCAATCCCTGCAACAAACCTTGGTGCCAACTCTGCCCACATATCTACACCAGCAACACCATCACAGGATCTAACCACATCAGTCACACCATCACGGGCTCATTCACCTGCACCTCTACCAATGTAACATATGCCATCATGTGCCAGCAATGCCTTTATGCCATATACATCGGCCAAACTGGACAGTCCCTACGTAAAAGAATAAATGGACACAAATCAGATATCAGGAATGGTAATGTAGAAAAACCTGTACGAGAACACTTCGATCTCCCTGGACACACAGTAGCAGATTTAAAAGTAGCCATCCTGCAACCAAAAAACTTTAAAAACAGACTTCAAAGAGAAACTGCAGAGCTACAATTCATCTGCAAATTTGACACTATCAGTTTAGGATTAAACAAAGACTGTGAGTGGCTAGCCAATTACAAAAGCAGTTTCTCCTCTCTAGGGCTATGTCTAAACTGCAAGCCTCTTTCGAAAAAGTGCGTCTAGACTACAACCAGTACTTTCGAAAAAGCGAGTCTTTTTTTCAAAAGAGAGCACCCAGGCAGTCTGGATGCTCTTTTTCTAAAAGGCACAGTTTGCATTACATAGCCCCATTTTTCGAAAGAGCACTTTCGAAAAAAGGTGTTCTTCCTCGTAAAATGAGGTTTTCCGTGGTCAAAAAAACCGCCGTGTTCTTTTGATTTACTTTTGAAAGAACATGGCAGCAGTCTAGACGCAGGGGAAGTTTTTTCGAAAAAAGGCCAAGGGGATAAAAACAATACTTGAGAATCGTTTTACCTTGTGGAAGCCATGAAATTCTCATAAACTGACTCTGTGCCTTATTGAGTTCTACATACATTGATCAGGATACGTATGTGAAGAAGGAGAGATACAGGGATGGATTTTAAGTGACAGAGAGCAAATTTAACATCGGAGAGGGGCACTATCTGCCCATTTCTGCACACTAGACATCTAGGTGGCTTCAGAGTCAGGTTTAAAGGATGCCCATTATGCATACTGCCTATCCCCAGAATTCAGCTTGCTCTACTGAATCCTCTTGCCTTCCCCCTGATCAAGGGATGGATGGTTCCAAAGAGAGACACAGTCTGCTAGAACTTCAAGTCTCCCAGAATTTCAAATCTCCTGTTTACTCTACACTTACGGGTCCACCAGCAAAATCCCAGGTCTTTATTTTCATGTCACTGGCCCTTTAACCACACTGGACACCAGCCACAAGTTGTGATCAACACTCATGCAATTCTTATATTAAATTCCTAAATCCTATAGTTATTCAAGCTGACTCCATGATGCCATGAGGAAGGTAAAAAGCTGACTAAGACACAGTCAATTTGCTCCCAGTAAAAAAAAATGGCTTCCTGCCCCATGCACAGGTGGTGTGACCCAAAACAACCTGAAAACACAATTCCTATGCTGTGTAACTGTGAGGAGTGAAGGTGGGGCAAAAGGCCTGAGAAACCCTGGGCCAGGTTTTAAATAAATGATTGTGGGAAACAATCACCTCACATTTCTCTGGATGGTCAATGGGCAGTACGGCACTCAGGTGGAAGCAGGAGCCAACTTCCAGTTGGTGGTTCATTAGGAAATATATTCAACTGACCAAATCAATAGTCAGTCAGATTTATTGCTCTAAGCCAATAATAATTGAATACAGGAAGAAGATTCAATACAATACCAGTCTACAGGAAGCCATCTCAGCTCCCAAAGTTAACTGCCTAACACCATCTTTTTATATACTTCCTTCTGACAAATAAAAAGGTAGTGGGTATATCATCTGAAACTGGATTTAATCTGTCAGCGTCCTACCTTATTTTTCTAGTGCCATGATGTACCTGTTACCTCTTTGTTCATAGCACATGAATTCCCGATGCCAAGGGCATGAAGGCACGTCCTACATTCCAGGGTAAAACATCCATGTACCTAATCCTGACATTTTCCCTATCTATTGAAGACAGACCTTGTTTCAGCAAATGCAGGGTAATGTGGGATGATTAGCATAAGTGAACAGGATTATAGTAAAAGTACAGCCAATTTGGGCTACATAATTGCCACCGTAGGCACTGATGCTGTTTTGGGGGCATGCAACAGGCTCTGAGAAAGAGAGGGACAAGCCAGGGCACGCTTTGGGGAAGTGGGTGAAAAGAGGCAGGGAAGAGATGGGGTGGGGGCAGGGTGGTGACATGGGGGAGACTGTGAAGTGGAGCAGGGGCAGAGGAAGGGGCAGGATGGACCGATGCAGTGGCAGTGGTTTGGCAGAAGGGGTGGAGTGGGGATGGGGCCTGGCATGGGGGAGGGTGCAGAGAAAAGGGAGAGGATGTAGATAAATCATTGCAGCAAACTCTGATCTCAGTTATGCTGATATAAATTCAGACATCCAGATTCTAATCTTCATCACACTAGCACAAGTGTGGACTTCGCTGAAGTAACTCACGATTTGGTAACCGAGGTCATCAACTAACCCAGAAAGAATGATTTACTCTGGAATTTCACTGGTTTGCCAGAGAGTAAAATCTGACCCATAGCAGCCAATAATACAAAAAGAAAGATTCATATACAGTATCACAGGAACTTCAAATATGAACTTGACAGTTACAATTATCACACTCCTTTATTACATATTTCAAGGGCCTCATATTTTGGTCATCCTCATCTTTACAATTTAGACAATATGTAACTCTCCAAGTGAGCCAGTTCATCGAGAGCAAGGTACCACTCTGCCTCATTTAAGTTTCCTGGCTGTTACCCAATACGTACCACTTAGTCCTTTGGCAAGTGTGTTGAGTTCTAATTAAAATTGCTCATGCAATTGACTACTGCAGGAAAGGTTTCCCATTCATTTGCAATGAAACCCTCATGGGATCTGCAGGTGAGAAGTCTACATTAAAAATTATGAAGCATTGCTACAGTGGAAGCCTCCCAGCAGCATGCTGCCATGCATGGTAAGCAGTGAGGAGGTTACTGTACATCAGATTTGGAAATCTTCACTAGGCAGCATTATATGAAGCATAATTATAATTAAGAATAATGCAAACGGTCAAGTAAAAACACTTCCTCCCCTCTCCTCCTACAGCCAATAACTTCTATTTCCCCCACCCCCAAGGAAATAATATCTGTGCTTTCATGACCAGCCCGAACCTCAACCCTGCCACACAGCATGTTCCGTTTTTCTGGGGCTGGGTGTCTCAATTTAAATGCAGCTAAGATTTGGGCTGTACTCCAAGGATTAAAAAAGAAATTCTGACACACATTTGGCACCGCTTAATTTCCCATCATTTTAATCAGAGCCATTTAAGACAAAGATTTACTCTGAAGTTGGTGGCATTGTTCTAATCTGTCAGCCTCTAAACAGCTAGCCACTCCAGTTAGTTTATTCTTTGTATGTATTTATTTTTAAATTTGTACAAAATTATTTAGTAATGATTACAATTAAGAATAGAAACATGCTTATGCTAGAGATTGATGAAGGGAGTTGCTCTATTAGGCTACATCTACATTGCAGGTTTCTTGCGCAAGAAACTTTTTGGGAAGAGATCTTGGAAAAGTAATGTGCTTTTGCACAAAAGAGCATTCAGACTACATGGACACTTTCTCTCAAGAAAGCTCTGATTGCCATTAACAGAATAGCCACCAGGGCACCTTTGCTTCTTTCAATAGGCTGTTTTTGCACAGAAAAACCCTGTTTCCCATCCACACACAGCTTTTTGTGCAATAACTCTTGCGCAAAAAAGAGTTATTCCTCATAGAAAGAGGAATACTTGTATCGCAAAAACCCCTCTGTTCTGTCAATTCATTGTAAATTTTCTTGTGCAAAAATGCGTGTGAGGTGTGGATGCTCCGCACATTTTTGCGCAAAAATTTTGCAGTGTAGACATAGCTTCAGGATACAGCTACACTCTGTGGGGGGGGGAGGGGTTCAGAAGAGGTATGCAAATAGCACTTGCATTTCCATACCTTCTTCCGTTTTTTTTCCCCAGAAGAGGCTTTTCCCCCATTTGGCCCTGTCTACACAGGGCCAAATGTCAGAAAAACACCCTCTTTCAAAAGCTCCCTTCTTCCTTGTAAAAACGTCTTCTGGGGAAAAAAATGGAAGAAGGTATCAAATGCTAACGCTATTTGTATACCTCTTCCGAAAAAAAACCCAGTGTAGACATACCCTTAGATATTATGGAGTGTTTCTCCAGGAATCTACTGCATTCTTGCCCTATCAATTTCTATCTCGGCGATGGAGGCTAAATATAATTTCCTTGAAATGCTACTGTCTTCCAAAAGCTTGGCATTCAGAGCTAGTATGCTGCAGTCCATTGTCAGTGGTCTTTCTTCCAGAATACCAAAGGAGAGAAGGTAACTTATCTTTCTTTGACCTCTGGACTTGTGAATCCCGTAAGAAACTTTCAACGGAAGTATAAAAGTAGGCCAAGTCAGTTCGTCAATGGCTACTTTTCTTAACACTGACCCATTCTATTCTTTCCAAAGCCAAATGAGTGACAATGTGAATAGGAGAGGTAATTTCAATTGTTTCTCTCTAATCATTTAGAAGACTTGCATGATTCCAAACTGCTTTTTATGAGGCCCATCTCAGCACTCAAGGGTTCTCTCCAGGAGGTTATTTGCATTGGTCACATAATATCAAAGTAGTCAGATATGCACCTGGCCACTGTAGCCACTACATGCTTTGAACAGACTCAAGTGACTTATGTCAACACAGGTTATTTTATTTCTTCATTTTAGACATAGGGGTCAGTTCCTTAAAATCACTTTGTCACCTTTGACTTGAGTCCCTGATTTTAAATTTGGCCACGGAGTGAAAAGCTGGGGACTACAGACCAGATTCTTATTTAGGTCCAAGTTCTGCCCAGTATCAGTGAGAGGCCAACCTCTCACTAAAGAAAAGCTCTAACCTACTTCCCACAGCTGACCCTTGGGATGAGGTAATGGCTGGCGTAGGAGGTATCTACCTTGTCTCTGACAGTTTTTTCACTGAGATATTATTGGTTCTTGGGAATTCTCTTTGGTTATTATGGCAATTTGCCGTCTACTGCACAAAGAGGAGATAGCAGACTGCAGAATCCAGCCCTACCAGCGAATTCTGGTTCATTAACTGCATCGTGAAAACAGATTTCAGGAAACAGATGCCACTCGCTTTAAGAGCTTCTCTACACTGTGGCAAGCCAGGGTATGAATCTACAGCATAGTAGCCTGACATGCATTAAGTCACCATGTGGACTCACTTGTGCTATCTCCCTGATTCTTTTTTCTTCAACAACCATGGCTCCCAATCTCCTGTATGTCCAGCATGTCCTCCCATTGGCTGTGCAGACTCCTTCTTTCCTGTTTTCTCCCTTGCCATGACTATCACATTGCTGTCCTGAAAACCCAAAGAAAAAGCTCCCATTGGGGGGAAAAGAAGCACCATTGCAAATGCCTCTGGGTTCCCACACTGCTTTTGCAGGATGACTTGCCTTTTCATAGCTCAGACATGGCATGTCTACACTAGGAAATTATTTCAAAATTTTGAATAATAAATAATTAATAAATAATGTTGAATAATAAATAATAAATAAATTATAATTTATTTTGAAATAATAACTCCCTAAATAATAATTTTAAAATAGCATGTCCCCACTATAGGGAAGCCTCAAGATTAGTCCGAGGCAGGCTCCATTAATGTGGACATGCTACCTTGACTTACAGCCCCAGGAAGCACTGGGGAGTAATTACTTTGAGTGACTCTGGGGAGTAGTTATTTCAAAACAGCAGGACCGGAGCGTCCACACTAATGCTATTTCTAAATAACTATTTCAGAATTAGCGTTATTCCTCATGGAAAGCAGGAGTTATTATTTTGAAATAACCAGCTCCCTATTTCAAAATAACAGGCTTGGTAGTGTGGACGCTCCACTTGTTATTTCGAAATAAGGGGAGTTATTTCGAAATAACTCCCTAGTGTAGACCAGGACTCAGCATTTTCTGAAAGTTCCGCAGTTCAAAGATGGTCTCACATGTGTCCTTCCTTAATGACACTAAAGACATAGTGCCTGTTCATTAAGGGCCCTTTTAATGGCTTCCCCACTTTCTCGGGGCTGCTGCACTGCCATTGACAGATTACATTCCCTGTTGGAATGAACACATCCTTGTAAAAAAATATTGCATAGATTATAGAGCAGACTTGGCCTTCACTGGTTACTCAGTTAAGGTCTCCAGCCTTATTCAACTGCAGAGATGTGAACTTTGACCTTTCCTTTCCCCCCCAAAATGAGTCAGTTTCTGACAGCTGTAAAGAATCAGAGAAAGTGTCACTTTTTTCTAACACTGAACAAAGTTTACGAGGATAAGAAAAACAGCCTTAACCCTAGATTCTGCTTAGTTCCTTCTTCAGCCCCTCCTGCCTGACTGGTGAGGAGGAGGGAGAGAGAGATCCATCCTCACATAAGAAAGGGGGGAAATTAACCAAATGTGTTACTTTTCCCCCAAAAACATTCTTGCTAAGAAAAAAAAATCTCATAAAGCATTTACATGTGCAGGAATTTCTCAACTCCTTAGTGAACTTAATAAAACCTGCCCCCATCTTGCAAACTCTATGCACAAAGACCTTCCCTAAACATCCCAGGTGGACAGGGAGACATCAAGAAGCTGCTCTCCATCTCCCCAAACAGCTAAAAAGCAGCTATCGGAACTCTTATTTAAATTTTAATTTCATGGAGGTCTGCGACAAACAAACAAAATAATTATTTGGTACAATATATGCAAACATGCTGTCAAGTGCTGCTGCATTTCAGATTTCAAAGCACGTAGGTTCTTGTGCTGCTTGTCACATAATCTAGTCTCAAATAAAGGCATCAGTAATTTTGACTTGATTACACTATAATTATTCAAATATATTTAATTTTATGCTCTGGACTAATTTCCATATCCGTTGTTATCATTAAAAGAGATTGTTATAGATAATGTACCTAAAGTAGTTTTCCTAATTGAAAAATGCAGTTCTTGAACAATAGCTGTTGTAACAACAGCAATCCAGTTTAAAGGCTACTTTGGTAATGTAACTGTAATTATTACAAACAAACTGTGGAAAGCCACAATAATAGGAGAACAGAAAGACAAGCTGTAGACAGCTAACATTGTCCTCCCCAGCCCCCTCGCTATTTTCTCACTATGAGCCAATAGGCAGTGCTGGAACTTTGCCAGAGTGGCTCATGAAGTAGACTTGGTGTTTTATATAAACTATGTCTCCAGGGCTATAGCACAAGAGGCCTTGGTCTAATTGTCTATTGTGCGGCTGCACTTCATTGAAGATGGACTCCCAGCTGGCCCTCCCATCAATCAGTGACAGGGAGCACTGCCCTGCATCCTGATGCAACATTTCCTCCTCTCTCTAAAGAAGTGCTGTGTGTGCAGCTAAGCTATTTCAAGTGCGCACTGCAGCAGGACAGACAGATGGACAATAGAGAGCTAAGTAGAACAACTCACAAGAGAAAGGGCAAATAGGTTAAGGGGGAGAAAGATGGGGGGGAGGAACCACAATGGGGATTTAAGAGAAGACAGACAACCTCGAGACAACAGAGAATGGGAGGGGGCAAAGGTAATTTAGTAGAGGAGGGCAGAAACAATGGAAGAGAAGGGGCAAAAAGAGGAGACAGGAGAAGGGGAGAAATAAACATGGGAAAGGGAAGCAAACAGGAAAGGGAAAAAATCAAAAAGAGGCAGAACTATCAGAAAAGAGCAGACCCATCCCAGCCAAAACAGCACATCACCAGCATCACTGTGTCTAGGAAAGAGATTCAGGCACCTGGTGCCAGAGTGCAAGAGATGATAGACACACCTGGATCAGCTGACAAAAGCAAGAGAATCATAGAAGATTATCATAGGTGTGGGAAATAGGGGTGCAGGGGGTGCTGTAGCACCCCTAGGTTTTGCACCCAGTTTCTCCACACCCAGGGGCCAGTCTCGCTGCAGGATCTGCCAACCCACGGGATCCTGCTGCCAGCTGTCCCCACAGGCTCTGAAGCCTGCCAGCCCCAGGATCTAGGTCGCTGGCTCTGGGGGCCCCATTGCCACTTAGGGTCCTTCTGCTGGGCCAGGCTCCACTGCTGCCTCCAGCCGTGGCTAGGTTTGCCAACTCTCCCAAACTGGACGCCATTTGTGGCAAGCTTAGGTGTGACCCCAGCCTGGGGAGGTGAAGAGCATGAACAGGTGGGGGAGTGCAACTCAGCTCCCCACTCTACAATAGTTCCAGCACCACTGAAGATTAGGGTTGGCAGAGACCTCAGGAAGTCAACTAGTCCAATCCCCTCCTCAAAGCGGGACCAGCCCCAACTAAATCTAACTGAATAAAACAAATTGAATAACATATGATGAAAATGAAGGCAGGCAGGTAATCGGACTTCCTTGATATTTAGACTGTAAGGTTTTTATGGGAAGGGCTGTCTTTTTATTGTATTCATATACACGGTTCAGCACGCAAGGACAGAAATCTGACTGCAGTCTCTGAGCACTACAGAAAACAAATACAGTAATACAAGTAAAGGATTTCATATTACATCTGAACAACTCATTTGGGGAACTAATTCCTGTATTTCCTCAACTTGCTACATAAGACCGCCAGCAAATCTAATTGCTTCCCTTAACAGTTTTTTTCCTGTTATCTCACTTTTCCCCTTCCATGTTCCTGTCTGAATTATGGACCAATTAGTACACTTCCCCACTTCGGCTGCAGAAACCCTCTTTGTTTTTCTCAGTGCTGGAACTGGATGTGTGTTGTGCTGAATTTGTAATGAACACCCTTCCACTAGCACTCAGCGTTACCTTTTCAATAGCAAATATTCTGAATAGGGAATGGTTTTGACTCATCATCAGGCCAAAGGACTATTGGCAAGAACCGTCATCTGCCATGGATTCTGGAGCTTCTGGTGACTGTGCTACAATGGAAAGATCTCTGTTTTATATCTGACTTTTAGGTTCCCTCAGAAAAAAAGTGAACACTCCCTCCAGTCATTTTTACCCCTAGCTTATACTTAGAAGAAACATGGATCAAGTCCAGAGGGGCCTGCTCAGTCCTCCTTCATTTATTTGACAAAGCACAGTAGCAGTAGCCAAGGTTTGGCCCCAACTATGGACTGCAAGGCAAGTGGACATTGAACCAATATGGCTTAAAGTTCACCTTTGCACTTCACTGAGAGGGGTTTCTCTCTGAGGAGCCCAGCTCCCCAGCATTATGTTGTGCCTCTTCTAACTTATGTGGTCCTGAAATGGCTGTGGGGACAAACGTGGAGCCAAGGTCAGCACAGTGCAGGACATGTCGGCCACTTCTCTTTTCCTCTGGCCACATGTTATTTCCCTGCTATGCCAGGAACAGGGAGTGTATGTTTCAAGAGCCTGGATGCTTAGGGGTGCCAGGTGTCCGGTTTTCACCCGGATTGTCTGTTATTTGGGTATCCCGTACGGTAAAAAAACAGAAAATACCGGACATGTGAAATGTCCAGTATTTCCTGTTTCCCTTGAATGGAAGCCCGGCAGGGACAATTTTCCTCTGTCGCGTCTGGTGGGGGCAGGGGAGTGAGGAGCATGGGGCCATTTAAAGGTGCAGTGCCTTTTTTTTGTTGTTGTTGTTCAATAACTTTGGTCTCCCCCCCCCCTTTTTTTTTGCTCAATACAAGTTTTTCCTAGGTTTTTTTTTTGCGGGGGGAGGGGGTATTTTTTGTTAAACCATCTGGCAACCCTGTGGATTCTGGTGCTTCACGCCTGGATGATCCCTTCTACTAGAGTGATACTTAATTTAGATGGGATTATGCAGATGATGTGACACAAAGCAGCCATCCTAGCTACAGACAAGACTAGTCAAATTGACGTGTCCTTGTCTTCCCCTGAAATAAAATCAATTCCCAAATCTCATTCTTAATTATTTTCGCCACTTTTTGGCTGGGCCAAACCTGAGTGATGCTGCAATCCCCTAGGCCAGGTTGCAAAGCCACTCACTCTAATTTAGCTTGATCGCCTCTTGTCTAGACAGAGGGTGCACACAGGGTCACAGCACCACTCAGATCTGGAGCGGGGGTGTGAATAGAGGGGCTCTTTGGCACATGTGCCCCCACACACACTTTAAATAGCGCCGGAGACCCTACACACTGTGAACACACACTCCTTCTCCTCAGAGACCCCTTTTTGTTGCTGGAGGGCTAAAGTATTTTCAATTAACTGTATTTCAGATTCTTGCATTCAAACAACTTCTTTTGAACATAATAATAATCTCGTTGCTGCCTTTTGTAGTTTTGCTCCCAAAAATCACTAGCACCCTTTTTGTTTCCCAGAAATATTTTATTTAGAACTGTTACATTGCTGGGAAAATTCCTAATGGTGAATAATGTAACGTGCTTTGCTGCAACTCATTATTGGGCTATGAGAAATACCTAATACAGGATTACCAGAATATCTTTTCTGACCTAAACACTTGTACATTTATCTTCCTATAGCACCTTGCACAGTGGGTATGTCTACACTGCAATTAAACACCCACAGCTGTTCCGTGTAAGCTGGCTCAGGCTATGGGGCTGTTTAATTGTGATGCAGATCTTTCAGCTGTCTCCAAAAGCAAATACATAGAAGAAAACTGAGATCGATCCCTCCAGCCTCCTAACTATTTGTGTTGCTCTTCTCTGACTTCCCTCTGTGTTATTAATAGCTTTCTAGGGATGAAGTGCCCAGAAGTGAACACAACATTTCAGGTACAACTTCATAAAAAATATAGGGAGAGTATCCTCTTTATCTTTTACATACGGGATCTGATCTAAATGGAATGGAATGATTCCCATTGGCTCCAGGGGGTTTTGGATCAGACCAACAGCATGTCTACCCATATGTATATGTTCCTACTTGTAGGTTTCTAGGTAAAGTTCTTCATTTTGATTTATAATGTCTTAAATGGTTGGCCTGTGACACACCTTACCCTGCAGGCAGTACTACTGCAGGTGACATCAGTGGAGATATTTGAGCTTATCTTAAAAGAGAGGGAGCTGCCCGCAGGATGTCCTTTATGAGAGGTCTATGACTTTGCTTTGAAATAAACTAAATATTTTACCTGGAGAGCATGCTGCAAAGACATCTATTTTCATGGACTCTGCAAGAAGGAGAAGGCACCCAAGGTTTATATTTAAAGGAGAATGAGTTGTATTCTTTGCTTAACTAAAGGGATGAGATGGGACTGCTGGTTTATGTCCAGCTTCTGCAAGAAATGGTTTAATAGACATATATGG